>JAKGUB010000557.1:1550000-2210000 GCA_026261675.1 Hippocampus mohnikei | reverse complement strand
GCTTATTGAATATATATATATATATATATATATATATATATATATATATATATATATATATATATATATATATATATATATATATATATATATATATATATATATATATATATATATATATATATATATATATATATATATATATATTTATTTATTTTTAAATCTGCCATATTTGTTAAAATCACAAGCTTTTGATGCACGGTTTTTTTGGGTCATTTTTTCTGAGGAAAACAACCCGGCATGGTCAGGCTTTCTGTTTTTTGTTGTGTTTTTGAAATGCAACATTTGGAGAGACGTACGTGCTATTGTTTTGTTCGTTGTTATTGTTCAGCAGGAAGTTGCCCCTTCAAAAGAAGGCGGCTCGTGAGCCAAATGGCGTGTGGTGGCGTGTCGGTGCGTGCGTTTTCTTCAGGAGGCGTGTTGGCTTCACACAGACCCATTTGCTATTCATGGGCCGTCCCCCTCCCCGCTTGGAAGGAGGCCAGATGCGTGGAACTGTTCGTGTGTTCCGTACAGGAGCGATCAATCAAACGTCTCCTCCGCGGAAGGATGCGTGGAAGCATATGGCGCCGGGGCGGGAGAAAGCTACCAGCTTCTTGTGTCAAGATGCGCAAAGAAAAGAGAAGCAATAAAGCTTATTGTGACGTCAGGTCACATTCCCTTTTTTGGGGGGGGGGGGACAAGGTGACTGTTTAACATTGTTTGTGTTACACACAAAGGACACGTTGTGCCATTTTGTTAAGCACGCGATATCGTTAAATCGTTTTGTTTTGTTTTGTTTTTTGCCCGATCGTAAAACACAATTTTGCGGTTAGTTTATGGTTAACTATAATCCATCTATGGCATCCATCCATCCATTTCTGAAGCGGTTTATCCTCACTAAGGCCGTGGAGCGTGCTGGAACCTATCCCAGCCGTCTTCGGGTAGTAGGCGGGGGACACCCTGAACCGGTTGCCAGATAATCGCAGGGAACATACAGACGAATTCGCGATCACACTCACACCAAGGGACAATTTCGAGTGTTCAATCAGCCTGCCATGCATGTTTGTGGAAACGGATTAAACCAGAGTACCCGGAGAAACCACACAAAGGCCCGGGGAGAACTTTCCAAAATCTAATCTGGATGCTGTACACAGGAAGCCCGCGGCACAGAATCGAACCCATGACCTCTGCACTGTCAGGCGGACTCGCTAACCAGTCGCCCACCGCGCCGACGTTGACTATAATAACTTACTGAAAAACAAATCATGATAGTGGTGTATTTATAGGGTTTTTTTTACATTATGTAATACTAAACATCTAAAAAAACAAATAATAAAGATACTACTCATAGTTTGGATATCGCTTTTGAGGGGGGGGGGCGTACGTTTAATCACATAACATGAATTTATATGTCAAAACATTAACTCGCTAAGGCTCATGATGCATGATAGTTCAAAAATCGTTCATTTCCTCATATATTTTTTCAAATTTAGTACCCAAGTGGTACTTTAATCCTTCACAGAAAATATTTTATTTGATTTTTTACAAATTCATCTGAATATTGATTGGAAGTTTATTACTTTAAAACATAGATTGCATTTTAAATCCGTTTTCAAAAATACTTCCATGTTGAATCGTGATGGCGGTGTTGTCGTGGTTGCGATTGGTTTTACAGTCTATTAAAACGAGTTTCGAGTTTAATTCGAGTGAAATTCTGAGTAAAATATCACATTTTTCGTCGATATTTATTTTAAGTCCTAAAAACCATCAGGATTGGAAAAAAAAGCAGGAATAATGACAATATTCTTCAATAAAAGACTCGATTTTTACTCAGCCAATCAAACATTCCTGGAAAAAAAATCAATCTTGTCTTTTCTTGAAATATGATCGGGCCTTTATTTACATAGATGCTGATTAAATACGTTAAAATTCTGATGTTGACCTTTTTATATATATTTATATATTTACTGTATATGTACAGAGAGAGAGAGAAAGAGTGTAAAAGGCTGCAGTGGCTTGTCGTCATCATCATCATCATCATCATCGTCATCATCTAAATAATGACCTTTTCATATACTCCAATCAATCATACAAATTGTTGTCAAAAGAAAAAAAATTGAAGATGAGCTGTTAAAATGTTTATTATAAGAGTAAGTCCTCTTCAAAGTCTTTACAAGTCCCATAATAAATTAAATCGAAGGGAAGAAGAAGAAGGCGGTAAAACACTCCTTTTGTGAGAATATCCGTGCAAAACTTGGGGAATTAAAAAAAAAAAACTTTCTAAATGTCTTTCGTTTGTAAAAAGGAGAGGATGTCAATCGTCCACTTCGATCTCCTCGTCGTCCTCCGAGAACTCGTCGGTGGTCTGGCCCCGCGACGAGGAAGGCGACTGGGGGAAGATCCGGTGCGAGGGGATGGTCCCCCTGGCCGGGGATCCGCCCGGAGAGCTGCCTTCACCGGCTTCCCCTCCCGCGCCCCCTCGGCCTTCTCCCGGAGCCTCGTCGGCATTGTCCATGGCGACGAGCTTGTGGAGTGTCTGCGGCGTGATCTTTTTCAGCGACTCCACGTCGGCCTTCATCTCCTCCAAATCGCGCTTGAGTTTGGCGCGCCGGTTCTGGAACCAGGTGATGACCTGCGCGTTAGACAAGCCCAGCTGGCCGGCGATCTGGTCCCGGTCGGCCGGGGACAAATACTTTTGGTACAGGAAGCGCTTCTCCAGCTCGTAGATTTGATGGTTGGTGAAAGCCGTGCGGGACTTTCGCCTCTTTTTGGACGCCTGCCGCTGGCCGAACGTGTTCAGGTGCTCACGACCTGCGAAGAAAGCCACACACGGGGGAAGATCAAATCTGAAAAGATGATAGCCGAGATCGTCTCCATCGCGGGCGTGAATCCAAAGACGAGGCTGCTTAAACATTTGCATTCCTCAGACATTTTCTGGAGCCAATATGCCAAGTGAATTAAAAACATTACACTCGTATTTAATATTTAAGCGTAGCATCGTTTATTTCAGGAGGGAATAAAAAAATGAATTAAATATCGATTATTACAAACTCAAATGTGACATAAAAGTCTAATAACGTCGCAATATGGTAATTTTGATGACATATTGTCACGCCTCCAAATGCCTCAATCACGCAGAGGAATTATCACAAATGTTCATGAATATTGCATTGTGATATTAAAATGGGCTTAACTTCATATTTTGACTAGTGTCATATGTATTCATTCAATATTTACGTCACATTCCGTCACGCATCCGATGCGAAATTACGCATACAGCCATTCCCGTCGTCAATCGCGAGATTCTACATTTCAAAGCACGCCTGCTTCATATCGATCTGTAACTTAACACTTTTTGTGGTTAATTTATAGCTTATTGTTCAGCTTTCAGTGTGTAATTACGCACACAATTCTCATTCAATATTAATCAGGTGCATTAATTTATACAGCTCTCTGTCTTTAACCTTTTTCGTTTATGTATGCCATATTTTCTATGCCTCCAATATGCAATTAAGCACAAACCGGCCCCCATCACGTATAACAATTCCTATCAATCATACATTTGTCTCCATGACGCACGACTCGACATCGATCCGTGGAAGGCCATTTTGTCACATTTCTAACCCGTAATAACACACGAAACGCATAGACATATGATCGATCTTGGAACATCTCGACATATCAGCATGCATCCATTTGTTGTAAAGTTGTAGAATGCCACACTTCGGAGTATATATATATATCCACAAGTCCTGTGCGTAATTACTTCGTACCAACATGTTTTGTAGACTGACATGTCTACATATATTTATATTATTTGTCGACACATCTATCGTGTCACAATGCGGTTGATGAATGCCACATGGCACCTCCGTTGTGCGTAATTACGCACGAAATTGGCAGGATATGCACGAGGAAGATTTCAACCATCCATCTGTTGCAGGCCAGGTTGTTCCACATTCTCGACCTATTTGTTTGTCCACGATTTGACCGAACATCTGTAATTTGTTCGTCGTACCTTCGGCCGCTTGGATGACGTTGACCTCCAGGCCCTTGAACGTCTTGCTGGCCAACTCCTCCAGGGCGCAGAGCGGCGACGACGGGGTGTTGATGCCGTTCCGGGCGGCGTGGTCGGCGGCCACCTTCTCCAGAACCCTCGGCCTACTCGGACACATGCTCGACGCTACGACGGAAGCGGCGGATTTTTTGACCGAGGGCTTGCTGAGAATGTCCTCGATGCTGAATGGCGTCAAGGGCTTGTTGGAGTTGGCCGGCGGCGGCAGCTGGTCCAAGGGGGGCCGCCTCCTGTCCTCGCCGGCGGACTGCAACACGGAGCCCGCCTTCATGTCTTTACTGGAGGAGGTCATCGCCGGTAGGAAGAGGAAAATAAAAAGATCGGGGCGTGGGTAGAAAGTTGGCTATTTCATTCGCGAGGCACCGTGGAGCGTCCACAAGTGGTTCCGCGGGAGTTGTGCTAAAGGGGTGTCCGCGTTTGAGCTCGCATGCTCCGGCAGCGCTCGCTGGCTCGCTCGCCCCCCCGCCCCCGTCAAAAGTGCGCCTATAGTCCGCCGAGTTCCATGCAAATGCTCGTCAAGCAGCGGCGGATTTGCCGTTTGGGGGGGAAAAAGGAGGAGTGGGCGGAGGAGAAAGAGGGTGAAAGTGTCCCGGAGCAGGAGGAGGAAGCAGAAGGTGACTGCTAACGAGTTGTTGTTGATTGGCCGAGGCTCAATTAGAGCGAGGCGACACCACTTCGCTGACCCTCCACGGCCCCCGCGCGTCTTAAAGGGCCGCGCCCCAAAAACTGCATTCCGAGTCCTCGAAAGAGGGGAGGAGTCCGCTCCTGCTCCTGATGATGATGATGATGATGATGATGATGATGATGATGATGATGATGTTGTGCTTCCAAATATTCACTCACGAATTCTCCCACAGAAAGAGAGTCCATACACAAAATAAATACACACCACAAAACACGTTTGCCGCTAAACTCGTGCGTAATTACGCACAAAAAGTGGACCAACTTGGCACATTTCGAGTTTTACTGAAAAAAAAAGACTGCAAATAAAGGAGAAACATACCACCCCTCCCCCCAAAAAACAATTACAAATGCCAAACGTAATTAATGAAGAATGGTGAACAACATGTAGTTGTAAGAAAAATTTGATATATATATCTATATTTATACTCTTATGTAATTAAGAGTTTAAAAAAAATATATATATATATATATATGTGTGTGTGTGTGTGTGTGTGTGTGTGTGTGTGTGTGAGGATTTCTCCAAATTGTTGAGATATTGGTTGCAAATGTAGTGAATTAAATTTTATTATTTTATTTTTATGGATGAATGAGGTACAGAGGGATACTTAAAATGTAATTTTACCCCAAATATAAGGCATTTATAGCCAAAGTTTATTAAGAGGTGCATTTTCATTTTTGCATTTAAAAAATATATCATATAAAAGGAAATAAATGTAATGATTGTATCTGACAAATTTAGGAGAGGAATTTACAGCTTTATGTTCATAGACAGTGGATTATAGCCTAATGAGACAGGCTGATTACATAAATTGTTTTTTTTCTTTACAGATAAAATCGCAGTTTTGAAGATAGACGACAAAAGACACGTTTTGGTAGCCAGAGACAGACACAAAGGTTATATTTAGTTAGAATATGGCAGACTCATTTCATAGCACTTTATTTTGGTTTTAATTATTTGTTATCCTTATGTTTAAATTATATGCGATCTTTACACAGGTTTTTAGATACATATTTTTACACACATAATGCCAATCAATGTTATTTGCACAAACACACCAAGGCCAATGTCAAATACATTATTTTATTTCATTGCTGTTTTTGTTTTGTTGTATGAGTTGTGTAAATTGCCAGTGCACATTGATTAAAATAAGAATTTATGATACCTGATTGGTTCGAAACACATATTGAACGTTACCATTTATTAAGGCAAAGGCGTTACAGTTCAGACTTTATATTCATGTTGTTATCTTTCCCCCATTTAAGAAGAGATTTTTTTGTGCGTGTTCTTTCAACGAGGCTCCTCCCATCTTAATCACACATCAACACAGGCATGCAGCTAAATATGTTCAAGTGATGTACACTAACACATAAACCATGACAATAACGCGGTGTGTTGAAGGAGAGTGCGGGTACGACATGTCCACGTGAAGGGAAATTCATTTTAGCACAATACAACAAACAAACAAAAAAAGGGCATTTCGGCCCGACTGTGAAATACACCCCCAAAAATAGAAGCTTTTTGAAATTATTCCTCAGCAAGTGCCCCGCGCTTTTGAGGCATCAGTATTTTCCCCCACAGTGTGTGTGTGTGTGTGTGTGTGTGTGTGTGTGTGTGTGTGTGTGTGTGTGTGTGTGTGTGTGTGCGCGCGTGTTGTTTTAAAGAGCACTCACTGGTGGGCCATTTGTATGAGGAAGATGCGTTGTTTGTTGCGTGCCAACAGGACCATATGGTGACACAAGAAGCCATAAAACAGCACGACGTTCTATTGAGGCAGCCTTGGGGGTCTTTTTTCAATTATCGTTATTACTGTTTTTAGAGGAGGGACGTGGTCTACTTTATTAAAACACAACAATTATTTTGAATTCAAAAAGGCCGCCAATGAGGAAATTGTATTTTTAATTCTTGGATATTGTATTTGAACGCTAGTTTTAAAACCATGCCCAAATGCTTCTTATTTTATTTTTGTTTTTTTTTTTACTATTCGGGCAGACGACAGCTTTTTTGTTGTTATTGTTGTTGTTGTTCTTATTTTCCCGTTAAAGGCAAATTTGAAAGGCTCGCCACTTGACCCCATCCATCATCCACTTATTTAATTGGATGACTTCCGTTTGGCGTTTTCTCTGTACGCGGCACCTGCCTGCAAGTTAAAATAAATGCAAAAACACAAGCGTGTGAGTAAAAATGTGTTACACGAACGTGGTCATATTTGCCCAAAAAAAAGAAAGAAAGAGAAAAAACCCCACAATTGAACAGCATAATTCTTCTACTTCTCATGATTTTTGTTGCTGTGTTTTCTGATCTTTTCTTGTCTTATAAATGTGCAATGAATCATGCTGCAGTAGCAATCGGTAATTATTCTCAACTAATTAAATGTGATGCTTTAAATAGGCCATGCCAAATGTAAACATAATTAGTGCCTTAAATGGAAGGCTTACTGCGCATGTGCCACAATGCAGGTGTTTTTTTCCCTCTTTTTTTAACAGAGACGCAACAAACGTGACTAACATCCATGAAACATGGAGTACAAATGATTCTTATTGTTGCGTATGTGTTTTCAGTCCTAATTATAATAACATAATTATAATTATGATAATCCGTGCAATTTATCAAAACGCGCAGGTGACGACTAAAGTGCATTCATATCGATTTTAACATACTTGAGGCCCAACGGGGGACAAAAAACTCCCAAATTCTATTTTTACGAGGTTATATGTTCGCATATTTTAGTCTTGTCTATTTTTTTAAACAGTTTACATTTCTTACCTGAAAAATAAAGATTTTGTTTTGTATTTTTCATACATTGTATTTCATACAGCATACAATTTGAAATCTTATTAGAGATATCCGCACAATCAAATGACATCCAATAAATGAGCTGTCTCAAAAATGGAGTTTGGAAAGATAATCGAAAGTCGAATGTTTATGGTCGTATATATTTTTTTTTTTTTGTATCCAGCGAAGGGAAACCTGCGATTTAAAAGAGGGGTACCGTAATATTTTTAAGTGTAGGCAAGGGGAGCTTTGTGTGTGTTCCAAAATGAAAGTAACCCCCCCACACTCGAATGTCATACACGGAATCTGATGGGGGCGACGTTTGTGTTTACTCGGACATTGCTGATTTAACGGTGAATTTAAATACTTGTTGACTCCCGTTTTCGACCAAACTTTTACTTAAAGAGAGCTGAGTGTGACATTTTCTTACGGTCAATTTCGTCTCAATTGACTGGAATAAAAAAAAAAAGCAACAAAAGAACTATAGCGCCCTAAAACAAGAGAAATGTTGACTTTCTGAGATTAACTTCCACATCAGTTCTGTCGAGCACGGGACATTCTTCTTTCCAAGCCATCGCGAACGCATTCTTCTGGTTGTTTCAACAGCAGGTGTTTGTTTGGACATTATAATCGTGACGCCAGAAGTGGCGGTAAAACGTCCTTCACTGGTCTTTTGAATGCCACCGGGACATTCCGCGACACCACCACTATCGCCCGCTCATCTTCTGTACCAATTATTTTGTTTTAGACAAGATGCCAGGAGAACATCATAAATTAATGGTCATTTGATAGTTTATTTGATTCAAACAGTTAATCACAAGGATAGAGGAAAACTGGGCGTGGCTAATATTATACATCTATGTTTTTAATTTCATATACGTGCTGGATAGCAAGATGGACGTTACAATCGTTACAATCGTAAATACATACAGTAAGCCAGTCACATTTGCACAATAAGAAGGTTAATGTTGTCGCTTCAAACAAAAATGTATTCATTTGCTACAATTGTGAAAATACTGTAAATATTCCATAGACACAAGACAGCACAGTCATATGTCACTGAAATGTTACAAAAATCCCTCAGACTTTGTTGAATGGGTCCTGGCCTATTCATAGCTGAGGTGGTTACCCAAGAGATGAGAGAATTTTTTTGTACAGAAACATCTAATCAGTAAAATATTTATTTTTTATTGAAAACAACTACACAACAATACCTAAACGTTGTGCTGAGGAAATAAAATAAAATAAAAACTATGTCTTGTACTCGGAAAATAAAAGAAAAACATCTCAACAAAAGGTCACATTTTGCGGTGGGGGGGTGACTGAAAAGAAATACAACAAAAATATGAGAGATGAAAAAAATCCTAAATAAAAAAATATGGAAAAACACATGAAAGCAGTGTGATTTCCTCATCAACTATATAAAACCTATAATTGCAGTGGTGAAACGTGAACATTTGAAAAACAAGCCATTTTTTCATTATTAAATTAGACATATTGTTGTTACTATTGAGAGAATATGCACATTATACTGAAGTCTAACTGGTTGACTTGGCATTAACAGACACTTGCACTTCAATGTAATAAGATCCTGTAAAATTGTACTGTATCAGTATTATTATACTAAGTCAGTGAAACGCTACGTGCATCAGACATTGTTTTCCCTACATCTTGCTTTTATTTACATTTACTAAAGTATAGTTGAGTTTCTGAGCATTGTCTTAACATTCCAGTCTGTCAAGTGTGGTGGAAAAAAAAAAAGTATTTCTGTTTTTGTTTCTAAGAAAGAAAAACTGGCCTCTATTCAGGACTATTACTATTAATGTCACTGGCCATATCTTGGCAAATGAAGACAAATGTTGGTGTGAGAAGACCGTGTTCCAGGGGATCCTTGGACAAATTAATCACTGCAATTCTATCCTCCACCGCTGGGGCAGTGCTCCCACTCCTTCCGGCAGGTACCCCATGCGACGTTGCTTCAGGTAATTAAGCTGACGTGATGAGCCAGCCGAGTCTTCCGAGAGATGCCGTGATGCCTCGATCTTGAAGCTTTGCCTCCTTCCGCGCTTGCACTGAGTTCTCCTCACCTCTCTTGACATCAGGATTTCATTATGACACCCCCACCCCAATTCAGTCCACTCCATCAACACCACCAATGCATGTCCCCCCCACCCCCTTCTCCCTGTGCTCCACTTTGCTCCCAAACCAAATGAGGAAATAGCTTGTCTGCTCATTGACAGTCTCTGAGTTTGGGCCGTAAAGATAAATGATCCCAGGTATTAAAGTTTAACACATCGACAAAACCCAGGTGATCTGTGGGACTCGTGAAACAAAAAAAAAAAGTGTGTGGAAAAAAAGGGTGATGAAATACACAGGAAGGTCGAACAATATAGTGCAACCTCAATTCTCCAATGGAGTTTGACTCAGGGGTCGAACGACTCAAGGCATGTTTTGGTAGTCAACTATAATATGATCAAAGTCAAATCATCCATGACTCCAAGCTTTTTTCAACGCAGGCTGGTTATCCGTCAAGACATATTTCAATAGACCACCACCAACTATAAAAAAGCAGTCACGTGGTCAGACGTGATCGGATGAATCTTTTAAGACTACCAGCAATGGGAATAGGCCGAGCTAGCGTGGCTAGCCGGTATTCTCATCCACAACCATCTTGTTTTCATACTCTCTGATCTGCGCTGATGTAAAAAGAGTCTGTTGTCTTGTTGGCAGTATTTTGCTGCGCCACAGTGCGGTATAGTCCGGTAACTGCGGCAGACGGGGAAGTCGAAAGTCCTACGTAAATTGGCAGGGCAAGGCAAGAATCCAGAAGCACAGGATTCAAGTTTTAAGCGTCCATATGGAGTATACAGTCGACTTGTCAACTAGTTAATGACTCAGCCAACCCCTATTTGGTCAAGAAATTTTGTAAGAGCACCCGAATAGACGTCAGCGTCAATTAACTTGTACTTTTCCGCGGAAAAGAATGCTCGAAGAGATGAACATAAAACAGTAAGCCTGACTGTAAGTGGACTCATGGAATGCAGAGAGACTCGGTTTTGTTTGGGTGTATCCTTCTTGGCATCCTTCAGTTCTGAAAAGGAAGACAAACTACTGATCTGGTCATTTCTTAAAAAGAAAATCAGCTACAAGACGTTTAGTCATTTAAAACAAAAAGACCTGAGTAGTATTGAAGTACTTTTGTTCAACGTTAGGAACAAGACCTTTATCACATTTGTCATGAAATGCCTGGGTTGTGCTAATGAAATGATGACATATGCATCGTAATTTTTTGTAAAAAGAAAAAACAAACTATCGCACTTTCGGTGCAGTTTCAGAATCTTTCCTGTAATGTTGAATTGACTGTGAGCAGTTTCTCTCTATAATTTAAATGTTATGTCTGTTCCTATTTATACAGAAAAACAAAACAAAACAAAACAAAACACTTACATGTTTAGCATTTTGTTCCCTTTGTGTATATACCGTGTGAATCAAACCCGACCTGAAAACCAAGGTAGCTATCAAACCAGTTTTTGACATTCAGTTAAAAACAACAACAACAACAACAACAACAACATGAAATTAACTGATTAAAAGTGGAATTATCTATTACTTTGGTTTACTCGTCGTTTTACCATTTCGAATACCTTTAACGGAACATGGAAATATCATTTAAAACACATGTGAGAAACATAAATATCAGGAGTGTGAAAACGGCAAGAAAAGGTCTTTTGGCCAGATCCCGTCCATAACTTACACTGTCATTGCGGTTCGTAAATATTAAGAGTGGATTCCCAATCCAAGGAGGAAAAACCCCTATGGAGTCCATGGAGTTTTATTTTTCTTTCCTGGGTTAAACATCAGTATCAGGACACTAGGTGATGGAAAGTTGTTTCGTATTTCGAGCTGCGGGGGATTTTGTGGAGCGTGAGCTGTTTTGCTAATGAGTGACAATGGACGTTGCAGTAATCAGTCAGCTGCGAGGCCAATTACCAGATACAAATGGGAACTCTGATTACCCTTCCCCAAACAATACATCACATATACACGAGGCAGAAGTATCATCCATGCTCACTTGTGCAATATACTGATCGGTAATTTAACTTAAAAGAATAAAAATGACCAGTCTTAATAATAATAACTAGTGGCAAATAGGACAACACAAAATTGATGACGCCAACAAGCCTGAAGTCCATGTAAAGAGTGAATATGGAGGATGATTATGCAACAAAACATTTGGACTTTCAACCTGCATTTTTTGGATGGATGCTTCACTTGTGAACTAACTAACTGTCCCACTTGGAAGTTGAGACTATGTGAGGGGCTTTTGGTGCTACCTTTTGGTGCTACCGTAGGTCCCGATGTCATCTCTTGAGGGTTTTTTCCAAAGACTAGAGATTTTTCAGGTCCTCCAAGTTTATCTGGAGTCAGAGGCGATTGCTGAAGCGATGACCAAAGGGGACTGGGTTAGTTCACCAGACCTAGGTCTTTAAATTTGGCTTGATTCGGCGACCCGTTGGGTTGGTTCCATAGGTCTGGGGTCAAGGAGTAAGGGTGTGTCTGGGTGAGTTGAATTGGGTGATCTAAGAGGCTTTCTCCAATGGTGATCTGGTTGGTTCCATAGATCTGAGTCAGTACAGTTGGGTTAAGTTCAAGAGGCATTCATTCATTCATTCATTTTCCGATCCGCTTATCCTCACAAGGCTCGCGGGGGGTGCTGGAGCCTATCCCAGCCGTCTTCTGGAAGTAGGCGGGGGACACCCTGAACCGGTTGCCAGCCAATCGCACGGCACACAGAGACGAACAACCATCCGTGGTCACACTCAAACCTCGGGACAATTTGGAGTGTTCAATCAGCCTGCCATGCAAGGTTTTGGAATGTGGGAGGAAACCGGAGTACCCGGAGAAAACCTAGAAACTGATTCAGATGACAGCCGGGATATGCTCCAGCACGCCCGCATGAGGATAAAGCGGATCGGAAAATGGATGGATGGATGGGTTTCTCTCCTGGCGGCAGGGCGGTTGACTCGTTAGCACGTCTGCCTCACAGTGCAGAGGTGCAGGGTCCGATTCCAGCACCGGCCTTCCTGTGGGGTGTTTGCATGTTCTCCCTGTGCCTGTGTGGGTTTTCTTCGGGTACTCTGATTTCCTCCCACATTCCAAAAAACATGCGCGGCAAGTTAATGGAAGACTCTAAATTGCCCATAGATGTGATTGCGAATGGAAATGCTTGTTCGTCTATGCGTGCCCTGCGATTGGCTGGCAATCAGTTCAGAACACAGCCGGAATAGGCTCCAGCACGCCCGCGACCCTCGTGAGGATAAGTGGACTAGAAAATGGATGGATGGGTTTCTCTTATTAATTTAGAAATAGATTCAGTGTTGGTTCCAAAAGTCTAGTGACTAGTCCATTAAGATTGGACTAGTTCCAGGGGCTTTCCCCACTGGACTAAGTGGTAGCTAAGTGGCTTGTCTCTGTAGAGTTGGGGTGAGTTCCAGAGTTCCTCTTTCGCAGGGGTCTTCAATCCTGTTCCTCAAGGGCCGCTGGCCTGCCTGTTTAACATCTGTTTGTGGTGCAACACACTTGATTCAAGTGATCAGCAAGGGCTGCAGAAGCTGGATTATGATCCTGATCGTTTGAATGACGTGTGTTGAGCAGGGAAAACAGGCTGGACAGCGGCCCTCAAGGAACAGAAGACCCAAGCTCTTAGGTGTTTGGTCAAAAGACCAAGGCAAATTGAATTGGGTTGATTCTAGATGCTATAAATAGTAAATAGAATTAGGCTATTTTAAGTGACTGCTGTTATGACCTCATCAAAAGCAACTGGGTTAGTATTTGCAGAGGCCTTCACCAATGGAATATGGGTGAGGTCAACGGGCCTGCTTCTGTGGAGTTAGGTTGTCTTAGAGTTTGTGTTTGTCCCAAAAACCTGAGCAAAATGAGTCGGGAAAATGAGAGGCTTCTTTTCTATGGAAACAGCAGTGAAGTACAGAAACCTTGAGCAATGAAGCAATAGTGAGCTCCACCAGATTTTAGTTTAAAAGGGGCTTATTGCGCTAGCTGTCTGAGGTATTGCGATTCAGTCTCTGTCTCTCTAAATGTGCTTACTTAATGGATCCTGGTAGATCAATGTCACTTGTTGGCTAAAAGTCAAGGACTGTTCTCTCAATGACGTAAGTCTCGAGTGTGAGTAGGAGATTCAAGTAATCCTATATTTACTCTATGTGTGTTGCTGGACACTCTGTTTCTAAAGACACGTTTTGACTCTGAAAAAAACCATGAAGAAAGGGGGGCAGGAAAAATGCACATGAAGAACCAATTAAATCGAGTGTCTCCCAGCGGCGGGAGTGGCACAGCCCTGCGGTGACCACATGGGCAGTAAGCAGCCGCAGATGAAACGATATGGAGATTATCGGGACAAAAAGCCTCCCAGCTTGTCACGGGGATGCAGAGCGTATTGTACATCCACATGTATTGAACACAAACATGTCACCGTATGTGACAGCCCCATTCATCACGCACAAAGCCAAACCTGTCAGGGGCATAAAGCTCTCCATCCGGGCCGCCTCCCCTTCCCCCGTTTTCTAAGTGACAGCGCTGAAATGAACACCCGTGTATGTATTCAAATGATTTGTTTTCCTGCCTCCCACTGAAGCCAATTTCCAGAGGCTAATAAACCTGGCAAATATTTCACGTCAGGAAAGGCACAGGCTTTTTCTCGCTAAAGCATCATGAAGTCCTGTGGGTGGTTGCCATGGGAGATGGCGAATCTGTAATTTAATTTCAACCGCGGCGGGACTCGCCACTAAATGATTTCTCCAAGGCAGACCTGCGAAGGAACAAGATGTCTTGAAAATCAGTGCTACACCGCGGAAGTTCATCGATCGAAACAATGGCTAGTTGGGGAGCAGGAGAAGGAATACCTGCACTGAACTTCCATTTTGGGCTTGAGTCTTTCAATAACCTGTGTTTTTGTCCTTTTGCGCAAGCACACTGCATTCAAAGTCACTGAAACCAAATTCTTTGAACCGTGTCACAATTTTGCTCCAAAAAAATGTTATTTAACTGCAGAGCTACTAACCTGAGTGTCATAGTACAAATCACAGTTTGGTACATACCTTAGTTTTGGACACTGCAAATCAAGGCACCACTGCATAATAGTGACAATACGTTCTTTTTAGAAACATGTAAAATCAATAGTTTGTCTGCTTTTTAGGAAATGAAGGATGCAGACAAACGCAACAGAAACAATTTGAACACTCTGAATTATGACACTATAAAAAGCCCAACAGCATTTGTTATTGCGTTGGCTCCATCTGAAGAGCCCAGGAGGGGTTGTGAAAATGCAGCTGGAAGTCGCGTTTGCACCGTGCTAGCTTTCTTTCTTTTTCATGCTGCTCTGATATTCACATTCACATGATGCCATTTCAAATAAGTTTGACGGACTACCAAAAGCATACCGCAAACTGGGACATCCGCTAGCCAGAGGCTGAGTTTGACCGTGCTCTATTTGTTTCCAGAGTGGTGAACAGTTATACTTCTCTTTCCGTGCAGGAACTTGGTACTCCTCTGTCACGTTCTGAGTGTTTCATATTCTAAAACTCTGCACAAAAGTGTAACGCAGTGATGCATGAAGTTTATTTGATTATTACGGAAGTGACGCAACATCGCGCACAGTGTGGCACCTGCGCATGACATTTGTGGTCTGGATCAATTAACAGTTTTACATTAATATATCACTTTGTTTCTCCTATATTGTTGTCTGATGTGTTTAAATAGTTCTCCTAGTTGTTGTGAGCCCACATTATTTTCTGTTTCGTTATTAAACTGACGTTTTTACATCTAAAACGTTTCATTTGTTGAGTTAACTCGTAAACATTTATTGGGCAGACAGATGTCCGTCCGGGACAGAGTGTGACTTCACCTTTCCTCTTGCTATACTGTGTCGCAGGTAATGTTTGTTTCGTTTCAGTTTTGCTGTACGTAGTTCAATATTGTTAGTTTTCATTTAGTCGATTGTATTATGAGTACGAAACCGCAGTTCATCGCGGCTGTCATTCATGTTTGACTCCCAGTCGTCTCTGGTGCGTGTGGTGTGTTCGATGACACCTCGTAAATGAGAGAGAATGTGTTCTTTTTCTTTCAATGTATATGGTTGTAAAATTGGATTACCGTCATTATCGTTTTTATCATAATGCTTTCATTCAAATTCCTATACGATCATACTTGTATATTTGATTTGATTTTTTGATAAGAATAGAGACAGTGCTTTGCTAGAAAGCAGAGCTACGAGGAATGCGGTATGATAGTTGTCCGAGAGCGAGTGCGACTTCAATTTCCTCTTGCCATCCTGTGTTGCAGTGTTACATTAAAAGAACAACGATAATCCAATCTGAGTGTCAGTGGTTTTTGAAGCGACAGAGACGTGGAGCTGCAAATTGCCACACTCCGTAATGACCTGTTCCACAAGTACCGTTACATCTCCACTCACATACTTATTTTATTATTTTGTACAATGACACATCTATAAGTGTTGATTTCAACATACCCGAGGATATTAGCACTTCTATGCTATCCAACGAAAAGCATGTTAGTCAGAATTTTACGTTTCTTTGATTTAGCAAAAGCACTGTAAACTTATGTTATATTATTAATTATCATTTTATGTTTGAGCATCATACTATATCATGTTAAGATGACCTAAATTGCATTTGGTTATTTAATAATTGCCTATAGACATGTTTTATGTTGATAGATTCGGATTGGCTGTTTAAGTAAGGGAAAGCGGGAAGTGATTTTAGTTGCCAAGGAGTGTGTTCTCGTTCGTGCTGCGGTGCAGACGTCCTTTTTTTTTTGCTCCTTTCAATAAAGCTGCATTCAAACGGAATCCATCTCTCCTTTGGCCGTTCGTAAAGTAGAGCCATCCGTTAAAAACAACGAACCCTCGATTTACAACACCAACAACAAAAAATGTCTGGAGTTACCAGCTTTGCTTAGCTTGTCAAAAGGTCAAGGTCTTTAGAAGTAAATGCTGAACCCCAAAATTTCTTTGTGATATGAGAACGTTAATGGACACTTCATTTAAGAATTAGCGCAAATTGTAGAACCTGCGAGTGCGCGGCATGTGTTGGCTTGGCCGCGTGCTTGTTTGTGTGTCCTGAGTCAGCAGAGGCTCAGTAATTACCCGCACATCCAGAGGCGGATGTGCTCAGCCGCTCTGACAGGCCCGAGCATCATTTCCCGAGTGTTTCCAGCCAGCGCACCGCCGCAATAATGGCACTCAACAGGCCCATCAGCTTGATCCACATCACACTCTCGCACAATTGCAAACGCCTAACCTATTTAAGCTGTAAACAACCGCAGTCGGTTAATAAAACACTGCGTTTCTGCGCGAGGCTCTAATCCAATCAAGGACCATCTTATATGAAGGCAATATTGGGTGAAGAAATGTTGCTCTTTGATGATCATAATGAGACTTTTCTATTAGCAATTCATAAAGCACGTATAAACTCAGCACAGCCTTTTTTTTTTCCTGTAAGCGTTCAGCTCTACTTTGTGTCACTGTTGCCGTCACTGTGTGGCAAATAACAATACCGCTGACACTGCCATTTAAACATCAGTTATTGTTTGTCTAAAAGCTGTCATGCTGCTGGCACACAGCATGAATGTTATTGCTCTGACTTTCAAGATAAGAAACAGGACAAACACAAGCAGATTGTCATCACCAGTTGAATCTCATTAACTGTACGTATGTGAGGCTGACTGTGTAAAAATATGTGACATGTGTCTACTAAAATACCATTTTAGTAGACACAAGAAGAATGAAACCTCCTTATACCTTGGCTTGCTTGCTTATGGGTGGAATTTAAAAATGTAAAAAGCAAATGGTAAAAAAAAAAAATGCAGCTGAAATTGGATTTACAAAACAGCTTCCATCCATCATGAATTCATCGAGTGTTTATTTCAAGGTATCGCGCTATTTTCCAGTTATTTAAAATGCACATATACTACTCGCAAAATATTTGGCTTTCAGGTGAAATTTATTCAAAATGTAAAAAGTTCACACTGCAGTGCTTAAGTAGGACATTTAAGTAGAAGGATGCACTGGTGATTTCCTCATCTCAACCAATTAATTGAAAGAAAAGTTAACAACAATGGTGGGTACACCACAACAAAAATGTCCACATCTCAATAACTCATCATATGTGCCCTCGAGCATCAATTACAGCTTGACACCGACGTCTTACGCTGTTCACAAATCGACTTATTGTGTACTGAGACATGGCATCCCACTCTTCTTGAAGGGGAGCCTTGAGGCCATTGAGGTCCTGGGGTTCATTCAGACTTTCGAAACTCGACACGGCGGCTCAGCTGATCCCACAGGTTTTTAACAGGATTCAGGTCTGGAGAAAGTGCAAGCCATTCCATTTGTGGTACACCAATCTCGATGGAGCTGGGGCATTGTCGTCCATGAAGATGAAATTAGGCCCATGGTGTTCATGTAGGCGCACAATCACTGGATTACCGGTAGTATTGTTACTCCGATAGTACGGGCTTGTCACTGGACCATTCACAAAGTATAGGGAACTTCTGTACCGACTCGACACACCTGCTCTAGCACGCAGACCATGCTGATGTAAATTGTTTCAAATTGTCTGATGTGACACTTGGGTGCCTTTCACCTCCCTTAAACGTGCCTGGAGTTGAGTGGCATTCATCATTTGGTTTCTCAGGGCATTGTTCACAATGTACTGGTCATCAGCATGGGATGTGGCCAAAGGACATCCACGTCTACTTCTTTTTGTGACTCTCCCAGTCTCTCTGTATCTCTGTTGCAACCTGATGTATGTGAATATATATATATATATATATATATATATATATATATATATATATATATATATATATATATATATATATATATATATATATATATATATATATATATATATATATATATATATACATCCATACACAATTTTAAAATTACTTTGGAAATAACCAAAATGTGCAGCTTGTTTGGTTCTAAAATGAAACAAGGCTGTGTAACAAACACAAATTGGTTTCATTTGAATTATTTTCAGAGTATTTCACAAAGACTTAAAGTTAAAACAGTTTAAAAAAAAATACTGCCACACTACATGACTAAAACAAACATAGCATCTTTCAAAACGACTCCACTACTAGGAGTCAGCTCATTTGGAAGTCAGCGCACTATTCCCTGGTGCAACCCCCCACCCACCACCCGGGCGCTTTTATTTTTAATTAACCTCTGAAAGATAGCGTTGTTGTAGCTTTATGTGTTTGTGGCGGCAAGGTTAATGATTTGCGCAGTCCGGCGAGACGTGGCGGAGGGACAGATCAATGCACCTCAATCCCCAGCACCGCGTGTTCCGTCTCACTTGCTGGACCACGGTGAAAGGGAGCGCAGGGGCGACACTGATTGTGTCGGAGTGGAACTGGACCCCCTTCACCCACCACCACCACCAATGGGCCAAGACTCAGAGAGTATTCATACGCAAACACCCTGGACTTAAAAAAAAAAAAAAAGTGCACATACATTCAAAATAAATTAGCGGGGAATCTGACAAAAAAGTTGAGTAGAAGGAAAAGCACACAGTTGAGCTGCAAAACCCCCAACAAGCATGGACAGTGAATAGACTTTCATGTACCGGTAATGTATTTTGCCAATTTGCAAGCAAATTAGGCGGCTGGGTTACACAGTATTTCCATATTAATCCAAATTAACCCAGAGAAAATGCAATAAAGTTGACCACCCCCCAATATTGCTAATTCTGTCATAGACACCCCTGCCCCTTCCGAAATATTGATATTTGCTTGTATTAATAGTTGGGTACATAGAAAACCTACACACTCCTATTCATATGCCTGTTTTTTGTAATATTAAAACCGAGCCAAAGATAAATCCTTACAACCATTTTGTGTGCGTCCCTGTTTATTTGTCCTTTTTATTATTTTACAAACTCAACGTTTACTTGAAGAAATGCATGCATTGTACCTGTAACATTCTTTCATGCTTTTCCAAAAATGCTTGTCGAAATGATGGCCAATGGACATTTCTTTACTTTTCATCAGAATCCTACTCAATACAATTAGAGACTCACATTTTAGCAGCAAACTGATCATTAATTCCAACAATGTTTCAAATCCTTGCTAATCCCTCAAGTGAGCGACCGGCAGTCCTTTTTAATATTGAACGTGTCATTACTTGAACAAAAGAGGTGTAAGGTTGTGTTTACTCATTTACATGCTCAGTGAGGGATCATTGACTTCATGTCAGCGCGGATGTTTATTTTTTAACCATATTGATCCCGAGGTCATAATGACCTCCTTTGGGATGAGTGGCTATTAAAAAAGTCACATTGATAAAGGAGTCACAAAGCTGCTGCTGCCTGGAAATTAGCTTTGCATTGTACACTAATTAGTCCAGCGGCTTTTCAAGAAACATACCGTAATTTCCGCACTATAGAGCGCACCTGATTATAAGCCGCACCCACTACATTTTTAGAGGAAAACCAATTTTGTACATACACAAGCCGCACCTGTATATAAGCCGCACGTGCCCACATTAAAACATGTCAACATATTTACAAAGAAAGACAGTACACAGAGAGAGTTTTCAAAGTTTTAATAATATAACTTTACACATACCGTAATTTCCGCACTATAGAGCGCACCTGATTATAAGCCGCACCCACTACATTTTTAGAGGAAAACCAATTTTGTACATACACAAGCCGCACCTGTATATAAGCCGCATGTGCCCACATTAAAACATGTAAACATATTTACAAAGAAAGACGGTACACAGAGAGAGTTTTCAAAGTTTTAATAATATAACTTTACAATAATAATAATAACTTTCTTCCCAAACGGTGCCTGTGACGCGGCAGTAAAACGGTAGCAACATGGTAACAACACGCTAGCAATAGAATAGCAACACAGTATAACAGGTCTGGTAAAAGAACATACCGGTACTTGTAAAATCACGGTGAGCCATCGTTTATGCCAAGTTTACGTGCAGCAGCTCTGTTTCCTTCTTTATCGGACAGCTCGATTGCTTTTAGTTTGAAAGCTGCGTCATATGCTTTTCTTTTTGCATTTTCCATGATGAGGGTATGTTCACGCTAATTTAATTTATGCACAAGACAAGAAGTTGCAGTCTTCCTCGACGCATATATTCCACCGGTCTTAATCTTACCTTTTCTACTTGAGCGCCCCTGGTGGCCGCTAGAAAAATTACACATATTGGCCGCATCACTGAATAAGCCGCAGGGTTGAAAGTTTGGGGAAAAAGTAGCGGCTTATAGTCCGGAATTTACGGTAAATGCTTTAGCTGCTGCACACTTGAGATGCAAATGATAAGATTGCATGACATCACAAAAGCAAACTGACATCTGTCTAAAAAAATAAAAGTAAAAAATCAGGTTTCCTTTCCCCAAATTCTGTTTTCCTAAATAAATTCACATCAGCTCCAGTTGAAAGGAGCAAGTTGAAACCTGCCAAAATAAAGACAGCAACTGCGCTAAACATGTCTTAACAGGAGAAACACTTCTGCTTTATCCCCCACATGAATCCTGGCGATAATTTTCCTATTAGAGAGGGTCCTCGGTTCTGTTCCCGAATTGTACGTAGGCCAGAACACATGATTGTCTTTCACTGATGTAGGAGCTGGATGCCAAAATTCACAACATTCGCCTGCTAAACAAATCAACCAAAACATCTGCTGGTGGAATTCAAATTTCAACAGTCATGCTGTTCACATTTTTTACATGAGATGCTGAACAATTAAGTCAAGTACAACTTTATTGTCAAATGTGCAGTATGCGCAACATACAGCACAGATGAAATGTCTTCCCTCTCAAACAGACAACAAGAGGAGCTGCTGCGGGTGCCCGCGCTGCCATCAACAGAACAGTTAACATAAAATGACAAAATAATACAACACGACACATAAGACACAGCCAGTCGCGCAATCGTAACCACTTTTCCTGCATACACTTTGTTGTTTGAAGCAGTTATAGATGAAAGAGGAGCGAATCAAAGTGTCCTTTTCACCGGTGGATCAAAGACGTGATGCTGAAAATGTCCACACGTCTGCTACAAGCTAAGTTTGAAAGCAACAAGAAGCTGTAGCGTCCATTAACGAAAAGAGATTGGCGCTCTAATTCAACAACCGTATCTCCGTATTGTGAGGCTTCCAGTAGGCATCAAGTAGGGTGAAACAAAGATCGTTTATACTCCAAAGAGAGTGGAAAAGTCAAAGAAAAGCACAGAAGTGAATGTCCTCAATTTTTCAAAATGAATCAAACATGTGACTTTTGCTATGCAGCTTCTTTGGAAGAAAACAACAAGTTGTGCAAAAACACTCAACAGTTGGGCATGTGCATTCTAAAAGTTTAGAGAAGGTTGGATTGAGTTCCCCTCTAATGGGATTGTGTAATGTGGGTTTTTCCCAAAAATGTCACCCCAGTGATCAGTATCCCATACATTTGTGAGTAGCGTATGAGTTTGAAATTTTCTTGCGTTAACGGGCCCTGCGAGAAATAGCATGATGGA
Source organism: Hippocampus mohnikei (assembly GCA_026261675.1). NCBI lineage: Eukaryota > Metazoa > Chordata > Actinopteri > Syngnathiformes > Syngnathidae > Hippocampus > Hippocampus mohnikei. The sequence goes on along the minus strand of JAKGUB010000557.1, from coordinate 2,187,909 downwards.
GATGTTAAAGGAGCAGAACCGACGTGGCTTTCTGACAAGAGTGCGTGCGCTCCCCGCTGGGATTGGTCTCAGCACGCGTCTACTTTGGAAAAAGACTTCCACGCGGACGCTAAACCAGTCCGTGACTTCAGGGTAGATGAGGAACAGAACTGAGAGGGGAGATCACGCTGATGCACATAATCGGAGCCGGACCGTGTCCGCCCGTTGCGCCGCTGTCCTGTGGAACATCAAAACTCTGGCGACCGCGGGAAAATAATTGGGTCTGCGCTCGCGGATGCGGATCGGCAACGGCTCCGAGACGACCCCTCGCTGAGATCGATTCGAATGTGGATGTCTCTATCAGTGGAGAATTTAGCCCTTCCCAAATTCTTACCGCTTCATCCCAACCCTGTGAGCGCAACACTGGCAGCCATGATGCATAAATCACTGCACGCCAGGGGGATGACATCACGGGACATTGTGGTAGGGATATTTAAGCGGGGACTGGGATTTTTACTTTGTTTTGTTTTGTTTTTTTAAACAAGGTTAACAGAGATAAATGGAGCTCCTCTTGGTTCTATCCTTATCCGTGAGAACCTCGCCTGACTCATGTCCTCGGCTTTTAAGCCCCCATTTCGTCAATGTTTCTCAGCCTGACATTTGTTACCATTGAACTTTTCTTTGCACTTGGCACAGAAAAGTCAGATCGCAGGTGATACCTGAAAACAATCCGGAGAAGACTCATTTCACATGATCAATAAATCCCTGCAATTGTCATCCACTGTCAACAGAATCCGCTTTGGTGACGCTAAACGAAGTTTGGTGATTTATTAGCAAGCGTGCAAAGAGAAAGGTCGCTGTTTGCTGCGTAGTGAAGACAAATAGGCTTTTGCCAAAGAGCAGCTGGAATCGTGTTCCTGGAAAAAAAGTGAAGGAGCGCCAAAACAAAGTGGCTGAGGAGCAGCCGTGGGTGAAAATGACGAATTGTCACAGCCCAAGAGGAAAAGCCAAAGGAAGAGGACTGGAGCGATGGTCCAAAAACATATGTGATTTTTTGCGCCAGCCACTGACGTTCCCACCATGGTGGATCTTAATAAAGTGCACTAAAAACAAAAGTCACTGTGGTCCTTTCAGACGCTGTCAATGACTGCGACCATGAATTGTTGTGCTGGCAGAGAACATGCTTCTTTGCAGTGTTCCATCCTGGCCCCGGCCTTCCTGTGTGGAGTTTGCATGTTCTCCCGGGGCCTGCGTGGGTTTTCTCCAGGTACTCTCCCACATTCCCTCCCTCATTCCAAAAACATGCACGGCAGGCTGATTGAACACTCTAAATTGCCCTTAGGTATGAGTGTGAGTGCGGATGGTTGTTCGTCTGTGTGTGCCCTGCGATTGGCTGGCAACCGGTTCAGGGTGTCCCCTGCCTACTGCCGGAAAACAGCTGGGATAGGCTCCAGCACCCGCCGTGACCCTTGTGAGGATAAAGTGGATCAGAAAATGGATGGATGAATCTTACTCCTTAGTCAATTTTACAGGAAACTTTGCAGCCGAGTTCAGGTTTGAGTCTGAGAAGTAGCCGTTTGATGATGTCTGATATTTTCTCCTTTGTCGTTACTTTTGCAAACATGAGGCCTGTTTATTCATTAGTCAACCTAGGATTTGTCAAAATGTGCAGGTCACCCGTAGTATTATCCCGTGCAACTGCGGGGACTTTTACAAATGAAAGCTTTGACTGAATCCTGCAATCAGTAAAGTATAGTTGAGACCTTGTCAATCCCAGCATCTGGTGTGACATCAATAAAATCCTACAGCGTCGGGGAAGCGAGTGTCTGGGGTTCAACTTCACACCGTTGCTCCCTTTCACATCTCTGGAAATTGCCAGTTCAGTACGTTTCACCCCGAATAGCAAGCTAGGAAAAACGCTGGCTTTGACAGGTTGGGGCGACTGGGGTGGTGACTCCAGTCTGAATCCCAACAACCTGGTTATGAATGAGGCTTTGGTGCTGGTTCAATTTAAGACAATTTGACGATGTTAGTGAAGGCCTTTACTACTTACTTTACTTTACTGACTGCAATTCCAGTTTGTTGTTCTTTGGAGGAAGAACCATTTTGACTGTGAATGATCAGTGATTCAAGAGGCAGAGGTCAGAGTCGAGCGCTTTGCACTGTTTCACCTAACCTGAATAATGCAACCATTTGGACTGTCACGACATGAAGGAACACATACTTTAATCTGAAAGAACAATTTAGCACAGCTCGTCTCCAAAGTGCTCTTATGAGGAGGATGACTGACAAGGAGAAACTGATACGAGAGAGAAAAATCTGGTTTCGCTTTTGCCGCTCGTCCCTCCTGGCCCGCGAAAAGCCAATAAATCCAACATCCCGAGCTATTAGATTGACAGAGCAGCGCACTGTTTGATGTTGAGGCGCATGAGATCAGCCTCTGGGCATTCCAGGGTTCTAATGCAGTCGAGCTGTCATCGGCGCGCCCGCGTTTTTGGCCATCGCTGGCGTGCATGTCAATTATCCACGCCTCAGCCAATCATACGTCCAAGATAACTGTTATCTTTTCAACCTTTTCACCTGAGCCCAGACACGGTGCGGCTGCAGTACCGAAATCGTCGATGCCTCGCTCCGTCGACCTCTCGCAGTGCCGGGGCCCTCGTTGAAAGATGAACGCAAAGCAAGCCCAGAAGGCTTCTTCCTCAGCCCTCAGCTAATTAACAGCTCTGATTTTAGGCTGAAGCTTGAAGGGATGGAAAGATACAGTGACGGAAAAAAAAAAACTTGTCGCATCCCTCAATTCCAAGTCTAAATCGAACAGCGTTTATGACAGTAAAGTACACAATCAAAGCTTCAGGCAGACTCATCGACTTGCATACCCTTAACCCGTAACATCGAGGCTTTCTGGACATTTCATCCACGAGCAACAAAAAAACAATTTGAAAATGCAAAACTGCTGTGGAGATGTTCCAATATTCCGTCTTCGGCAAAAGCGTACAGGGGAAAACAGACCTATTCTTGTGAATTTAAACTTCGTTCGACAATAGATGTTTAATATGGTTGCATGCGATTATGCAATATAAGGTGATTAAAGTATCAATGGTGAGCCCAAAATGTCATTTGAAATATGAATATTGGAGTGAATGCATGTACTGGGAAAATTACATTTAAAAGGCCTTGTGTTGAAAAATACCGTATTGGCCTGATTATAAGACGACCCCCATTTTTTTATTCTTATTTCAATGCAAAAAACACCGTCTTATATAATCGGGCCAATACGGTATATATTTATCAAAAATTCCAACAGATATACATTTTATAAGCAACATCAAAATGCAGGCATTTGACTGTGTTTGAAAGCTATTCCAACACACAACATTCATGTCAAATTGTCATGTGGCATAAGTAACGGTGAGATTTGGCAATAATTTTTCCCCCTATTTATCCTTTACAAATTTCCAATTCAACAAACACCACACAAATAGTTGACTGACCTGATTTCAAAATTAAGTAATCCATTACTATTTGTACAAATAATAAAATGATTTGATGATTCAACGTTTTTTTTCAGGTTCACTGTCATAACGGCCCTCTGAGCGAAGACGTAACTCCAAAGTGGCCCGCGACAAATAATGAGTTTGACACCACAGACATCATGGATGTGTAAATGTACATCAACAATCTCGCTATATTGACAAATTGATAATGTGCTTGAGATTCCAAGACGTGAACATACATCATTTGTCACGTAGGAAGCTATGCATTGTTTTCAATTCTTTTCAAATATCCACCTATGCAACAACCTTAACCCTTTCAGGGACAGCGGTTACGACAGTGCACAGCTTAGCATGTTATCGGGTTACAGAGTGCATGAAAGGGTAAAACGTGCAAATGTTGTCATTCACCAGCCATTTCTTCGACCAATGGTACGAAGAAGCTTGAGGATGGAACGTCGAAGTGATTAAAATAAAACACTCCCAGGAATCGCTTGCCGATTGTCATTATTTCCACGTTAAGGTTTTTTTTTTCCTTCCCGCCCACCTCTGCACATGGAGGATGGGGCGAGGTAGTCGGTGAGCGAAAGCCATGTTGACAAGAGGGTGCTAAGTGGATATGAGTTATGGGCAGTTGGGCGATGTGTTTGTTTAACCATCTGGTAGCGACTCCCTCTGTTTTGTGATGAAGTGCCTGTGGAAGGAAGGAGTCCAGCTCCACTATAGGCACACAATGTCCGTCTCACAAGGTCAAAGCCATAAATGATAACTGCTAACCCAAGAGATAGCGTTGTGACTAAACTCCCAACTCAAATATTTTGTTTGAATGAGCCTTCCTTGAACGTTTTGGGTGACAAGCATGATTAGGGATAGCCGGTTGATGACATTTCCTTGATTGATTTTTATGATGGAAAGAATTTGACACATGGGGCTACTTTACGACAGAGTTCAGTTCGTACAGCGGGAAAGTAACCAGAATGTGTATGCAAGTCTGTACACAGTGCGCCGTAGTCGATCGTGAACCCACAGTACGCCAATGCAAGTACAGTGATACCTCTGCTCACGAACTTAATTGGTTCCCAGAAAGGGTTTGTGAGCCGAAAAGTTGGTCTTCCGAACATTTATTTCCCATAAGCAACCATTAAAATGAGAATAATCCGTTCCCAGGTCCCCATAAACATAATTTTTGAGTAAATAAGCCTTAAAACTACACAAAAATATACCTTATTTTATGTATAATAAATGCGCTATTGTATTGAAATTAAAGAAATAAACTGTACTGTATAATAAAGTCGTTTTATTTACCTTTGTGATCGTAGTTGATGGCTTGATGGAATGGAGTGGGAGGGGGAGAGAGGGAGGGAGTTACGGTTTGGAAGGAGAGTCACCTTCCATAAAGACTGTAGGTAACTCAACCTCCGGTGTGGCTTCTCTTCTTTGCTTCTTAGAAGGAGACTCTTTATCCTTTTTGCTGACTAAAAACCTCTTCATTGACACCTGTTGCGTGTTAGCGTACTGGTACTGGGACGCTAAGTCACACAAACGCACACCTCGTTCGTGTTTTTCAATCATCTCCTTCTTCTGCTCGATCGTAATTTTCTTTAGTGTTTTCTTAGGCTTAACACTAGCCTGTGGCGGGGTCTTTTTCGCTCCCATAATAGCAAAAGTACACTCAATATGGTCCAAAATGTCTAGCAAACACAAACCACGTCCGCACTCAAAGAAAGGGGGTGACGAACTGGGACGCCGTGAGCGTGTGTCAGCTTCTCGCGGCCGCCACCGTGGCGCTGTTCGACCGCTTGGTTTGTTTCGTCCGCCGAAAACTAGTTCGTCAGCAGAGACTATATGCTCGCGAATTTAATGTTCTTGAGGCGAAAAGTTCGTGAGCTTAAGCGTTCGTGAGCCGAGGTATCACTGTACTCAAATCATAATTACAACAAAAATGACCTTTATGGACTGTCTCATAATTGTGGATGTATTCCTTTGTATTCCACCAGCACCGCACCAAGACCAACATCTGAAGCATCCACTTGCACGAGGAACTCCTTGGAAAAATCTGGACTCTGCAATACATGAGCTTGACAGATGAAAAACTTCAAGGTCTTAAAAGCTTGTTCAGAGTCTGCTGTCCACGGTAGAGGAGATTTAATGTTCTTCTTTATAAGATCGGTTAAAGGAGCAGCTAATGTGGAATAAACCTTCTATACCAACCAATCAGTCAAAGAAATAATCTCAGTTGCTTCTTGGTCTGGGGAATTGGTGTCTTCTCCACAGCCTTCACTTTCTCCACCTGGGGCTTTATCTTCCCTTTCCCGATCAAATGCCCCAGGTAACTCACCTCTTCTTGTGCCCAAGAGCATATTAATCGTGAGACCAGCCGCCTGTATTTTTCCAAGAACAGTCTTGAGGTGCAGGAGATGGTCCTCCCAACTTACACTGTAGATCACGACGTCATCGAGATAGGCAGCTGAAAAACTGGAACAGTCCTTGAGGATAATGTCCATTAGTCTTTGAAAGGTCGCAGGTGCTCCATGCAGACCAAATGGTAAAACTGTGTAGTGGAAGAGCCCTAACCCCGGAATCCGAAAAGCAGTGTATTCTTTACAGGTGGGGTCAAGCAGGACCTGCCAGTATCCTTTTCATAGATCGAGAGTTGTGATGAATTTGACTCTACCCAATCTTTCCACAAGCTCATCGATACGAGGCAGAGGATAGGAGTCAAAACATGAGATACTATTGAGCTTCCTCATGTCTGAGCAGAATCGTAGTTGAGATGAGTCCTTTTCGGGTACCGACACAATTGGGTTAGACCATTCACTTTTAGATGGTTCTATGATCCCCATATCAAGCATTGCTATTACCTCCTGCTTCAGTGGTTCCACCTGCCACTCTAGAATCCTGTATTGCCTCAAACGCACAGGTTTAGTTTCTTTGAGCACAATCTTGTGGGTGATGAGATCAGTTCGACCAGGTTTATCTTTGAATAGTGAAGAAAATGATTCCTTTACCTCTGCCACCTGAATTTGTTGCTCTGGTCTGAGGTGTAACGGGGTCTCTTCAGGATTACTTCCTTCCCTCTTGGGTGACATCTCAGCCTCATCCATCTCCTCCGTGCCTCAGTCACTGGAATTTCTCTGATGAAGATACTTTGGGAGCTGGGTGTCTCCGATTGTTTCTCGGCATATAGCTTCAGCAGATTCACGTGAAGAATCTGCTTCTTCTTTTGTTTGTCAGGGCAGAGAATCTCATACGTTACATGTCCTATTTTCCTGGTCACAGTGTATGGGCCCTGCCACTTTGCCAGTAGCTTACTTGGTCCAGTAGGCAACAATATTAACATCTTCTGTCCACGGTGCAAATCTCTCTCTCTGGCATGTTTATCATACAATACCTTTTGTTTTTTATGACTCTCTGCCATATGTTTCTTTGCCATGTCTCTGAAATTGTCCAACTTGTCCATCATTTGAAGAATATAGGAGATGACACTGTGTGAGGTCACCTCTCCAGCCACCCAGTTCTCCTTCAGCATGTCCAGGGGTCCACGGACCTTTCTACCATAAAGCAACTCAAAAGGTGAAAACCCAGTTGACGCCTGGGGCACTTCTCAATAAGCAAATAAGAGAAAAGGCAGCCATTTATCCCAGTCTTTACCAGTGTCATGAATGAACTTCCTCAACATTTGTTTTAATGTTCCATTAAATCTTTCAACAAGACCATCAGTTTCAGGATGGTAAGACGTGGTTCTTATTCCTTTAACTCCAAGCTGGATATATAGGCCTTTCATCAGGTGAGACATGAAGTTTGTGCCTTGGTCAAAAAATATAAAAGAAATCCAATTAAAAAGTCTCGTGCAAAGTGAGCATGACTTCACGTTAACGAAACTCTCTTTCCGGTCTACCACGTGTTCTTAAACCGCTCGGTGAATTACATCATTGCGCACCGTTGCTAACCTCAGCATAATAATTACAATAAATCGTATGAGAATCAAATCTAAAACAATCAAATGGAAAAATCAGTGAATACCGTAACTGAGCATGTCTTGTGCCTTGTGACCACTTCTTATTATACCGCGCACCATTTGTAACCCGAAAACATTGGCACAGTCTTAAACCGAGGAACATTTTTTTATAACGTATGCACGAATGAGGCCCGTCTGCAGAGGCGTGAAGTTGCCTTTTAATAACATGCCGGCAGATGTCACTTTTTTAATCTCGGTGTCGTAAATTATTAAACCGCTTTTCCTCCCCCTTGTAGAGCCTGAGATCGTGTGGTCTTATTATTCTTTTCTGAAACTGTATTTGTGGTCTTTTATGTAACAGTTGGACTTAACAGCTCTCCAACCGACTTTACTGAATGGAAACTGCACTGAGACTAAATATCGGTCGCTAAAGTGATGTCATTTAAGCTTCCGCAGTAGCTGTGAAAGCTTCTGAAAGCTGTAACATGCCGAGAGAAAAGGAAAGTAAGGCGGCGTGTTATTGTGGGCAAATCGACTCCAGCTGAGCCCGAGTGTGCGGATCAATAAAAATCATCAAGACGGCGGTTGAAAAATCTCGATTCGTGCCCGGGCACCTCATTCCGTCTTTCACCTCCTCCGTCTGGGAGAAATGTCAGGAGAACAATAAATGTATAAAAAGGTCAGCGGCGTACTAACAGACCCTTCCGAAATTTCATTACGTGTGCTGCTGGCTGTGGCGGCAGCGCTCGGGCAGCAGCGCTGACATTTGGTTTGTTTTTACACCGTGTCGAGTCTCGCACACTTGTAACTCCTATTAATGTCAAAGGCAAAGATCTCGGGGGCAGCGGGGTTGAGTTTATGACTACCGTGTGGAAGAAACAGCCAAACGGCGCTGCTGTGACTCAAACTGCACGTCTGCCATGGACAATATAATCAATAAGTGAAGAAAAAGAGGTAAAGTGGGAGGGAACTCTTTTGCTGACTTTTAGCTGAAGTCCAAGAATGTACGTTTAAAGTTTGGTTATGTTGCCTGACATTGTGCAACCAATCAAGGTAGCTGATATCAACTATAAAAAAAAAAAAAAGCATTTGACTGCATTTACTTGATTCGCTCCGGCCAAAATGGACAATCAATTAATCTATTTTTATTTATTTTTCTAATGGGATGCCGGAAGCTCTGTGAATGTTCTGAACTCTTGTTTCAAGCCAGTGTCATTGAACTCGGTTCTTCTTCCTCAGATCACAATCTGGTTGAGATTGAATCAACAGTGCCTCTGCTGACCGTCGCTAGGAACTACACTTCATTTACACACACCAAGTTCTGACAAACATTTGACAGCTTTGCCAATTTTAAAAGACAAATTGAGCCAGGATGCTTATGAGCATTAGAATCGAAAATGATATTACCGTAAATTCCGAACTATAAGCCGCTACTTTTTTCCCAAACTTTCAACCCTGCGGCTTATACAGTGATGCGGCCAATTTGTGTCATTTTTCTAACGACCGCCAGGGGCGCTCGAGTAGAAAAGGTAAGATTAAGACCGGTCTTTATGACACTGTTTAATTCCGACACTGAGGACGGTGACCTCGATGGCTTCAGCTCACAGGAGGAAGATGAAGACTGCTCACCGTGATTTTTACAAGTACCGGTATGTTCTTTTACCAGACCTGTTATACTGTGTTGCTATTCTGTTGCTTGCGTGTTGTTACCATGTTGCTACCGTTTTACTGCCGCGTCACAGGCACCGTTTGGGAAGAATGTTATATTATTATTAGAGCTGTCAGTTTAGCGCGTTTTTATTGGCATTAATTTAAATGAATTTTATCGGGATCAAAAATTTTCTCGCGAGATTAACGCGGCAGACGTCACAGCGGATGTTACGTTGCTTTATAAATAAACCAGAATCAAAACATCAAGCGCTGCACAGGTCCACGACGTTTGTTTTGCCAGCCACGGCAGCGAGACACCAAAACGGATACTTAAATAGTTTATGAATGGAAAGTTTACTTTAAAAAAGTTGCCAGATTGTTCCACTGACAAGACCAAAGTTACCTGTATGTTTTGCAGTCGTAAACTGAGCTATCATCATAGCACGTCGAGTCTGAAATACCACTTAATGGCCAAGCGCACAGCTGACGTGAGTACTCCCCCCCCCCTCAGACAGACAGCTATGGATCATTTCAAAGCGAAGAAAATGGATGACACGACAAAGAACAAAGTTGCTGAAGCAATCGGCAATTTAAACAGCGTGGGCTAAAATGTTGCTAGAACAGGGTTGTCTTTATTTAGCTCATTTGTGCATAGTTGTCATGTTTGTCCGTCTGCAATCTGACGTTTAAACGAAGTAAATTGCGTTGCAGCTGGGGTTAATCAAGCTGGCGCTCCACTTCCGGGATTGACTTTTGGGACTTGTAGTTCTTTTGTTCGATTCGACTTGATATGTTTGTGTTGTATGGTTTCTTATGTTTAAAACAATGAATAATGATGACGAAAATGATACATAGTGAAATCAGGGTTGATGACATTATTTATTAAACGTATTGTTAAATAAAGGTATTAATTAATGTCAATTATATACATATTTACATTGTGATGCAGAAAGATAGATATATTAATTTTTTACTGCATTTATGTGTAGTTTAGGTTATTACCTGATTCTGATACTTCTGTTACAACTACTACTACTTCTGCTGCAAAGTGCTCCAATAAATGATCAAAAAAGTACAGAACGAGAGATCCTTCCATGCTGACCGACAATCCCTATTCAGGGGGCCGTGAAAAACTCCACTACGAATTGCCAGCGAGAGCCTCCATTACAAGAATCCGAAATGATGTTGACACAAAACCGTAGAGAGACTTCCAAGCAAGAAGGATCAACAGAATCAGCATAGCCTGACTGCTGTGTTCAAAGCAAATTTGAGAAAAACGAAGTATGCAACCATTGCTTAAATCTACTATAGGCTGAGTACTAGTTTACCTTAGATGTGCACTTTATAATGTTATATTGCGCTGTTTTGATTCCATAAAAAGAGCTGTTCAAGCAGCTGTTGTGTGACAAAATATTTTTTTCACTGTTGTTGATGGACAGTAATATTGTGTGAGAGATAATGTGTGAATAACTGCTCCAAGTGAAAAATGTTAATGTAAAATTGAAAATCAAAATTGTTATTTCAGTAAATACTGTATTTGCATTTTGCACATAGAAAACTGATTCATGATTCCATGTTGATGAGAGCATTAAAATGGGGGAAAATAGGACAAAAAATATAAAAGGAAATTCAGAAACAATAAAAGTGCGTGAGTAATCATGATTAATTTTTAGTTAATTTGAGTTAATTATGACAGTTGAGTTTTTAATTAGATTCAATATTTTAATCGTTTGACAGCTCTAATAATTATTTTTGTTAAGTTATATTATTAAAACTTTGAAAACTCTCTCTGTGTACCGTCTTTCTTTGTAAATATGTTTACATGTTTTAATGTGGGCACATGCGGCTTATATACAGGTGCGGCTTGTGTATGTACAAAATTGATTTTCCTCTAAAAATGTAGTGGGTGCGGCTTATAAGTTCACATTTTCTGTCATTAAAAAAAAAAAGGCTTTTTCTGACTGAAAATGACATAATAGTTTGCTCAGGGCTCAGGTCACGACCAATCGCGGCTCAGCTTGCGAACATCACATGACCAAGACCAGAAACCCTTTTCAATTGATAAGTGGCCGTCGACTGATAAGGATAAAAATGGGTGGATTTTGCTGCTTGATTCATATTGCACAAATGCAATATTAATCATCATACCATGTTTAGATTATTGGGGGTGCATAAAAACATTTTGTACAGAACATTTTTTAGTTGATTTCCCCTTGAACAATCTTTTTTTTTTCCAAGGATACCACACTACTGTCGCCATAGCATTTGCTGTAAATCAACAGTTTTGCTAAACGAGGTTTATTTTCATTTGCATCCTTTCATAATCTCATCAGAAATGATCATAATAGTCACATACACGTTTTTTTTGTTTGTTTTTTTTGGGGGTGGGGGCAATTTCAACTCGAGTTGCTCTTAATTAGGACACCACATGGGTAAAGTTGGATTTTGACACTTCAGACGTTCCGCTTTAAAAGTCTACCTAGTATTCAAATCATCGCACTTGGGTTTTGAAGTTGGCATTTTGGTCATCTAATGTATGTGAGGGTGAGTCGACACAAAGCTCAGGCACAGTTAACCCCAGCTCAAGCCATCCGACACGCATTTAAAGAGAGTAGCGCTAACAAATCACATGACTTTGTATGAAGAGATCCATGTGCGTGAAGAGACAACTACAATTTATCACCTCGGCCATATGAAGACATCAAACTAAAAAAAAAAAAAAAAAACATGGTCCAACAATGCCTCGCTGGGTCGCCAGCTTTTGCGATGCATCAAAAACGAAAGAACGCCGAGATGATGTACTCGCCCAATCGCTTTGAGCTCGTCACAGCTCATAAATTACCATCAAGTTATGTTTTCACATGAAATCCGACTGCTTGGGCTCGAAGATCCGTTACCCAGAAGATCTGAGATTGCGTTTGGTCATACGACCGCGGCGGCGCAGGTTAATAAAGTTTGGGCGGTGGCGTGTAAATTGTCAATTTGCCTCGGCCGGATGCTCGAGGGGTTGGGGGGTGACTCAATTGACACTACTCTCCGGGTCAGAGGTTAATGAATGATTACATCGCTCTCCCAGCAGGCGTTGTCCGCTCTCCCGTGGCCGGCCTGCTGAAAGAAAGTCAATTTAGCCCCAGATAAATCCCAAGGAGATAATTTGCTGTGATTTAATCAAGTGCTGAAGTGATTGCGGCGGACAAGGCAAACATAACTAAGAGGAATTGGTTTATTGATCTCCTTGATCGCCGCGCTTACCTACCAAATGTTTAATCTGTAGAGAGAGGTGGACTGGCCAGCCATTACCACACTTTACCAGTCGACCTCCTGCAAGTATGAAACGTAAACACAGAGAAGGACACCGGGTGGGGCGCAGACCACCGCCAAGATGGAGAAATTGTGGTCTGAAAATCAACGCAAAAGGATTCCTGACAGCCCTGCGATTGGCTGGCAACCAGTTTGGGGTGTACGCCGCCCGCTGCCCGAAGACAGCTGAGATAGGCTCCAGCATACCCGCCACCCTGGTGCGGATAAAGCGGCACGGATAATGGATGGATGGATGCCCGACAGATTCAAAACGATTCCGTCTGCGACTGCGTTTTAACCCTTTCAGAGGCAGCGGTTACTACAGTGGACAGCTTATCGTGTTATCAGGTTTACCAGATTTACAGTATGAGCTACTAGTGTGTCAGAAGATGAGGATGACATTTTGTTTCAGCCATCATAAACAGGGAGTTTTAAAAATACAAATTTAAATAAATAAATAAGCAACATTTGTGAAACTAATCCCGCCTTGTGAAACTGCTGATTTAATGAAATAAACAACTGTATTTATTCATAGTTACTTTGAAAATAAAGAACGACATACTTGAATCGTTACTGAAGGTTAATTATCCTGTTTTATAGATTTTTTATACATGCACTCACTGGAACTGATTAAATTGCCAAGTAGTAATTGATTGTTTTTTGATATAGTGGTTCAGAGTTCGTAAATTTAATTTGTTCCGAGATTCTGGTCATGAAGAAAAATGTTGCGGAACCATTTTTTATTTTCTTTTTTTTAAATTGAAACGAATGGAAACAGAGTTCCTCAGTTCCAGCCTCAGAATCAAATTTTGTATGCAGTCAACCTTCCTTTCATTTCATCTGCAGTAGTTTTTGATTCAAAAATAAAAGGGAGCTGAATTAGAAATTGTGTTTGGGATTTTGTTATCCATTCTGCTGCCGCTTCATGCGGATGCCGCGGGTTCAATACCGAGCTCTGGATAAAAATTGAGTTGGCCGCATGATGAAGGGAATCTGATGACGACTTGCTGTGGTGACCCGTGATGGGACAAGCCAAAAGTTGCAACAATCTAAATTTACTGGGTTCTTGATCGGCAGATACTGTACTCTGTGTTTCAGAACTAACTCACAAAGTAACTAAGAAATATGGGAAAGGAAAAAAAAAATAAATGACAGGACTTGTATTTCCACTTATACAAGTCAATACAAGTCATCATTCACAACACACAGTTGTGTGTGGTGAATGATGACTTGTATTTAAATAAGTGGATGAGATAAGCAGCAGGATAGTGTTGCCATTGTCGCGGCATCGATACCAACTTTGAAACACGTTATTGGCGTGAACGTGTGGGTCCGTGTGACCTCAACTCGACGACTCCCGCTGACTCCCTGACCCCGCCGGGCCAAATGAGAGGAGCGGCGGAGTTCAGTGTGGATTTGATTTCACTCGGGGACCAGGTGCGGGCTTTGTACTTGCCACGAACCGTGCTGGTGCTCCGGCCACGCCGTCCACGGCCCCATTATTCACGCTTCGCGTCAGCAGGCGGCGTGACAACATGTCAGAATCTACAAAGGCACCCATACACCACTACGACATCACGTAAGAATACAATGATCTTTAAAGTTGGCAGGGAGACTCCATGCTTCACTGTGTGCCAGTAGGTGCTGCTGTTTGGGTTAGCGAGAGAGTTCAAATAGGCTCAGCAGTGAATTGCTCAACAACACTTACATTCAATGAGGGAGTTGTAGGTATCACCTGTTTATTTATTGATCTATTTTTTTTTATTCCAGCAGGCCTTTTTTGTCTACTGTAACAGACCATCTTAATTTGTTAAAGGTTTGTTTCCAAAATAAGGTTTGACATACTGTAGGTTTGATGGAAGGATGTCCTTATTGACTCCAATGCTCCCCATTTATCAGGGTACAGAATAGTTCTGGCCCCTCGGCCCGTTGGGGTGGGGGGGGGGTTAAGGTTTAAGTAGAAGATGCAACCAGGTGACATATTGTAGGGAAGGCCACTTTTTGAAGAAATACAGTGGCAGTCAATTTTTAAGCTCTGGAAACTTATTTTGAGTGGTTTTATCGACCAAAAGCACCACTTTCTCCCTGATGTATCCCAGTTCTTCTCCCTGATTAAAAAAGGGTTTTCAAATAAGGTGGTCGTGCGGTTTTTGCGAAGGCAACGAGTAAAAAACAAAGGCCTTCAGGAATAAAAGTTTCCTGAACGGCTGATGTATTTCCGTCCATCACAGCCGCTCGCAGCCACCCAGCATCAGCCCTCTGCCCGCCGTCGACGATTATTTTTCGGCAAGTTATGGCTGACATCAATGTCTATGCCTGGGCCGAAATTTGGTCCCAGCGCATCCCTGTGCTCCAATGGTCCCTGAAATTGCAGTGAAATGAGATATTTTCATGAAATGTTCACTATTTAATAGGGACCAAATCTCTATTTAAATGTAAATTTACTAAATTCTGGGGGTTGCCAAAGTTGGAACTTCATGGGAATTTATGCAAATTGATACAGGAATTCATGAAACCACACGTGATTGGAAAGGAATTTTTAATTAATAATAGCGAATTGAGATATAGTCTGGGAAAACATATATAAAGTTAAACATGATCCAGACGAAAACAACCAGAATTCATGCAACGACAGCGGTATAGTACCTTGACGTATGAGTGCCCCAAGTTCTTTTTTGCTTGGAATGTGAGCTAAGATTTGAGAGTTTTGGCTCCACTGAAGCACGAGTGAAGTGAAAAGAAAAAAATGGCCACATGATTAAGAGGCGACAATGCCCTTGCATGTGGGCAAGGAAAGCTGCTGTATCTATTTTGCAAGGTTGTCTGCTCATGACAAAATTTATGCTTAGTTTAACATACCTTTCTATTAAATTAGCCTCATTTCCCGGTAATTTCCATGAGAACTATGGGAAATAGTTCTCATGGAAAGGTTCCAATTTCAAATGTTTACAAAATTTGCCAGTCGCTTGAAAATGTTCCACAAATTTTACCGGAAACCTTGCGGGGGAAAAAAAAGTCCTCCCACCCATTAGCAACCTACTTAAATGTCATGATTTCTTTGAGCGTGGACGCATTCGCGTTGAGGTGTGATTAAGCGTCGCTCACGCCGTTTTATTTGGCCGACCTGAGGATATGCGAGGCCCGCATCTGCTTCCTAAATCACAGATGAGATCAGCGGATCACGGCGCGAGCCCAAATGCCGGCTCGAGGCTTCATTTCTCATGGCGGTGCTGGACAGTTGTCCTGTGGATTAATGGTTCACTGAAGACCCGAATCAGAGCCAGATGAAAGCCACCAAAAGGGCCCTCATTTTTCCCCATTAATCATCCTTGTTTTCTTTGCGTTGATCTTTTCACCCTGTTTTTAAGTACCTGTCCCTTATCCAGAAGGGGGCTCGTCCGGGGTCCAAGGGGCCAACTGGAGGCCTGTCAGATACACCTCCCCATCCTGCCCCCGAACCCCCCATCCCCTTTCCCTCATCCACTCCTCCCGGCTAGTCCCTGGTGCGCAGAATCAGGCCCTCGGGTTTAATGGCTTTTGTAATGGCAAATTATACCGTGTTACAAGGGTAAGATTAATTGAAGGGCGCTCTCGGGCCGTTGCACGGACGACGGTGTAACATGAGAGCTTGGCGACATACTAAAAAAAAAAAAAACGGAGGCGGCTGTCTGGTCAGGCGAAGGTATCCGAGACTCCTGACCTCTTGTGATGTTTAAGCATAGCTTGTGTTTTGGTTACCCCGAGGGGGCCGTCTGACTCTGAAAAAATATCATCATCATTTGTAAAATTAACCAATTGTTTTGTCACATTTTTCAACACTGCCATCATTCCTGCACTAATAGATTGTTGAGAGGCTGTGAACTTCGCTCCCAATCCTATACATGAGCGTTGTTACTGTAAGATGCGCGAGTGGATGATGCTTCATTGTTATTGCAGCTTCAAGGTTTTGATTTCAAGTATGGGCCCAAAACTGGATTGAACAAAATATTCATACAAGGCACAGCATCCATAAAAATATACCATATTTACAAAACATATTGGCAGGGAAGTTTATTTACTCACCCTCATATGTCAGGATGAGAGTCTATTATAAATAAGTCACCCCTTAGTTGGACCATTTTTTATGACAATATCAAACTGTTACCAGTAGAGTAACATTTACTTGGAATTTCAAACAGAATAAAAATGACAATTATGGAGAAATGCAGCAAAACACCGTCAGGAACTCAGGCAGACAAGGAGGAGTTAATAAGTCACGTCGCTCCCCAGAAAACAAAAACATGAACGCACACATGTTTACAACGTACTGTACACAACTTACACACTTGAGTTTATCCTGTTTTGAGTTGAGACTAAGGGCTCTACATTCATGCCTAGCGCAAGATTGGCGAACGGCTTAGCACAAATTTGTACATGGGCGGGCTAGACTCGTTTTAGTCGTTTCACAGACACGCACAGAGCTTGGCCCAGGTGGAATCAGGCGATTTGCGCCATTGTGGGTGTGAACACAGCTGACTTGATTCACAGCCAATGGAAGTGGTTCCTCAAATTGCTTTTAAAATGGCTCTGTGAGTGGTGCAGTCCTTGACATGGCGTAAGGAGAAACTGATTTGCTGGAGTCCATGCCGGAGATCGATGTGTGCAGAGTACGTTTAGAAGGGACCGCAAGGAGACTCCACGGGCGGATCGTCGTCAGCCAGGGAGATTACAGAACACCGTTGTGAAGTTGGCGCTTGGGGACCACATTCCACCTCGATCGGTATATAATAAATATAATAATACTAATAATGCCTTCACTTAATTTGGACCTGATTCCAGCAAGCGTAAAGTCTACTTTCAGCCACCGAATTGTCAGGTGCACTGGGGGCCTGTCAAAGGACACGCCCTCGGTACACCGGGACGCCCACCATGGTGTAGAACCCTCTGCCAAATGCCCAAACAAAAAAGCGTGGCCCTGATGCGAAAATCACTCGTCAGATTTTGCACTCAAGTGCACCTGCGCTCGTCTACGAATACAGAGCCCTATGCGGCAAACACTCCGTATGTCAGGATGACATAAGGAGTCATGCTGACGTCCTTATACTGGTGGAAATGTGACTATGAGATTCAATGCTTTGTGTCGCCGAACTTTAGTAAGATGCTGCACTGCGTAATCCCGATGCACTCCAATAGTTCGGACGGACGGGAAGACCGTCAATCAACCTGCCAAACTAATGAGGTGTCGCCCAGCTCGAGATAAAAGTAAAGTCTCACGGCGAGAGACTCAACCTTTTCACACTCGCCTCACCTCAATCAGTGTGTTGGAACGTGGCGACATTTAACTGCTCAAATCTGCGGTCCACGTGCATCAAATTTGCATTTTGCGAGTTTGAGAAAAGTGTAGCGTCTCGGTGAGTTTTTACCCCCCGAACTAAAATTTGACCTCTTTTAAGAATGCGGTGAAGCAGGAGGAAGAAGGGCGGGCGGGGGAACGAGAAATGCAAACGAAATGGGAGGCCGAGCACCCCGCACATATCTCATCTCTATTAACGGGTTTACAGGTGACCCCAGGGATCCTCGTAAAAGTTTACGTGGTGGTTTCAGTTAGAGCTCTCTTTCAAAGAATGAAAGAAATTGGTTGCTTTATGGTTCACCTTCAGAATTTTATGGCATGTTTTACTTAAGTTCTCTCTCGTTTTTTTGTTTTTTTTTAACAGATTCTGGTTCCAATTAGTGAAGGAGCAGAGCTGGCGGCGGCGAAAGCGAGCGCCTCTCAGTGCTCTCCGGCCGGCTAAGATGACAGCGGAAAAGAATGAAGGGGACGCTGAAATAATGGTTGATTTCGGAGGACACCTTGAGGTCAAGTGTACGGGCAATGTGGTCACGAGGTCGGCCCTGTGGCCTTAGTTTGCAGGTGAAAATGTGGGAAAGTCAACGCAGAGAAAACTGATCTGCTCTTGCTCTATTAAGTGGATGTTTGGCAGAGTTCGGTGTGGACGTAGCTCAAACTTAATTTACAATTAACCCCAGATTTTTCCAAGCACTTTGTCTTCGGGCCAACAAAGTTCTGCGAGGATTAAGTTTGGAATTTGTGGTTGCAAGAGATGCTAGCCCTTATCGCTATTAGCGTGAAGTATGTGTTTGGAGAAGATACTGGAACCTCGAACTTTAAGCCTGTATTTTACCTTGATGAAGGACGTGGCATCGCGATAACTACTGAAATGTGGTCATATTGTAGCAAATAAGCTCGCTCATTTTCTACCTCTCCATTTAATCTTTTCCATTCTTGACAACTGACTTGGAGACTCTTAGCTATTAGGTCTGATTCGAGTTTGAATCGCTTCGATGCAGTGTGGTTCGAATCGGGTGTGTGAGTCGGTGGTATGGGTTGAATGAGCAAAGCTGTCCGTTGACTGGAACGTGACCCAAGTCGAGCCGAAGTTGATGAATTAATGGCGTCATTGAGACTGCGGTTTTTCAGCATAGCACAGTGGTCCCCAACCGTTTTGTGTCCAAAACAAAGTTTCATGAAAACTGTGCTGCAAGACGAGACAGAATTTCTCGGTTTCTATTGCACTTGTCACTTCGCAGTGTTGCCTTTGTTTCTTGCTGCCAGTCTCCCTGCTCCGCTGGTCGGACTATTTTGGGATCAGCGCCGATCTGCATGGATGAGGCGAGTAATCTGTTAGCTATTGTGATCTGCAACCAGCTTATTTGCCCATTTTCAGCCGCACACAGCTGTGTCAAGACCATATTGCCTTGCTGTTGCCGCTCCGCATCGCGGTTGTCAGGTGATGGCGTCGGCCAACTGGAAGGCGAGGTGCGATAAAACATGTGATTGGTTGGCCTCAAGTTTTTGACGATGCAGAATTATTATCAGTTCAACGTCTGGTAGGCGGCTTAGGAGAATATAAATCAATAGGCATAGTATGGGTAGGAATTTACTGCAGTCGGTGTTTAAGCAAGAGTCTGAAAAATATTGTAGGTATTGCAAGTTCAACATGAGATCAAGGTTAGTCTGTCATCTCCTTTACACCGATCATAATTTATGATGGGAACTTTCATTTCGGAATTTCCCAAATGACGGATTGACAGCTGAAATGAATTGACGTCAGTAGTAAATCATTTTTATTTTGCCAACACATCGGCCACTGACTAACGTTCCGGTCGACGGGACGCTTTGGATCGAGTGGCGGACTCGCCGCCAAGGCCTCCTCTGTACCACCATCAGGCAGGAATTACATTTCTCTCTGTGGTCCAGTTTGGATTTGGGGATAAACAGGAAAGCCGAGGCAGAGCTTTGGACGGCGAAGGAGCCAGAACCAACGGAGCAGAAAAAGAGATCAGGCTGGGTACGATCGGTTTTAAAATTAGAACCACTTGGGACTCAATCATTGAATGGACTGTGAATCCAGAATTTGTCAATGATTGAGCATAATCATCCCAAGTGGACTCTTTCTGTCCAAGCCACGCAATAGTGCAGAGCTTTTCCAGCCTAATGCAACGACAAAATGAAGTTGCGTGTTTCAAAAAGCCTAAGTGATTATTGTAAGTGACATGTTGTATGCGGCCGGTCTGCAGCCTGGTGAGTCAGCTGCTCTGCTGCCTATTATAGCCACTGCAGACAGGAAACAACCACTGTGTTATTGATGTAGTTCCTTCCCAAAGCTTGGCACAGAGGCACACAGGACATACGCAGGGATGTGTGTGAGTGGTTTGAAGTCCCACTCATACAAATCTACTTCCACATCAACTTTTCAGAAATATTTTCTTTGTTACTTGATTAATAAAATGTATCCTACTTTACACAAAGCTCTGAATACAATCAAACAGTACAGAGCTAGCTTCCATTGGAAATTTACACAGAGCGAATTGCCCCCACTGCGGCATCCATAATCAGATAATTAACAACATCATAAGCAGTGTTTTGTCTAAAATATATATTTTTAAAAACTCAACATTGATCACGGCGTTCAAGAAACTAGTGTCAGGGGTTAAACTCGCTGTACTGTGTAAACAGAGTGGCGGGGTAGTAACAGCGGGGATCCAGGACAATTTCTGAGCTGTAACAAGAGACATCACGTCAAACTGTATTTGCCTTCTTGCACAGATCCCGATATACTGTGCTATATGCGATACACTCCTGACCTGGCATTGAGGAATACCTTGTAACACACACCTGCCTCTGACGTGGTTATAATTGCTTTTAAACTATGACTATAATCCAAACTATGATCACCAACCATTTCATATCTAATCATTTTAATAATACAGAATAAAGAATACAGTATATGACCATGAGTATTATTTATATTGACTGCTTCGATGTTACTGCACTGTTTGTGTTCAAATCTCCATTGTTTAAAGCAGTGGTTCCCAAACCACGGCCCGCGGGCCAGATGCCGCCCGCCTCCACATTTTGCCTGGACCCCTGAACAATTCCCAGTGATGCATATTTTTGTTTTCAGTCTGGTCACGTGATCGAGACTCATACCCTATCTGAAATCCCAGCCTACAAAAAAAAAAAAAAATCCTGGACACACTCCTGTCAAATAAAATAGAATAATGGCAAAAATATTAGGGAAGAGACAAATTGATTGAGAATGTAGGGTGTTTAGCATGCAGCGGACAACCAATGATTATGATTATTATTATTATTTTTGCTCAATGCAAAAATAGTTGGTAGATATTGCATTAATTTGGTTTCTTAGTCTGCATGCTTTCTGGTTTTCACAGTGAAGTTGATGAGGAAGAGCTGCAAAACAGTAGTGTCTACAAGAAATTTACATGAACATGGTCTTGTTTCTGTGAACATTTTAAAAAGGGTTATTTGTTTGGTATTGGTTTCAGAAATAGTGTTATTTATTTGATTAATAGTGTTATTTATTTTCAGATGTTTTTTCAAGATCCCAGGAAGGGTAAATATTAATAAATGTTTACATTTAGACAGTTCTACGACTTGTTATAAACTGACCCCGGCCCATGTCAGAGAAGGGCAAAGTTATTTGGCCCTCAAAAGTTTGGAGATCGCTGGTCTTAATGGGTTAACTCATAGGTGTCAAACTCAGGTCCTGGAGGGCCAATGCCCTGCATGTTTTCCAACTCTCCCTGTTGCAACACACCTGATTCAAATGATCAGATCATCAGCAAGCTCTGCGGAAGCCTGACATTGAACCTGTTCATTTGAATCAGGTGTGTTGCAACAGGGAGAGTTGGAAAACATGCAGGGCATTGGCCCTCCAGGACCTGAGTTTGACACCTATGGGTTAACTGATGCAACAGCCATGCTAATTTTGTTAGCCTGTCAATAATGTTTTGCATTGTGTGTTAGCATCAAGCTAGCGGACATTTGTTATGTGGTTTGATTTAATACCCA
The DNA here is from genome assembly GCA_026261675.1 of Hippocampus mohnikei. Classification (NCBI taxonomy): domain Eukaryota; kingdom Metazoa; phylum Chordata; class Actinopteri; order Syngnathiformes; family Syngnathidae; genus Hippocampus; species Hippocampus mohnikei. The sequence goes on along the minus strand of JAKGUB010000557.1, from coordinate 2,166,173 downwards.
ATGTAATTTTGTAATTGTTTTTTGGGTGTGTGTGGAGGAATGGCATTAAACAGCAAATCATTATAACTATTCTCTCATTATTATCACATTCTCATACATCCGGTCCCTATCCCCTGCGAATAGCGGGGGTCGACCGCAATTTTCTTCAAAGCACAATTAATCACAGATTAATTGATTTGCTTCTCATTTTGTCCACCCGACACACAAGGAGACAAAATGGAAGTAAAGAAAATGTAATTATATATAAGCGAGAACAAGTGTGTGTGTGCATGTGTGGTTGTGGGGTGGGGGGTGGGGGGGTGGACTAGCGGGGTTAAAAAAAGCAAGTGTGAAAAGAGAATCCAGGGAGTACAGGAAGCAGCAAGGGGCCAAGCGAGGATTTTTGGCTTTATTACATCCTAATACGTCTTCCATCTTGCGCCAGCGAGCAGAGGAGCGCAGAGACATAATTATATCCCCTCCGCGGGCCGTCTCCCTGTATTAGCGTCTCCTCTAGTTCACTGGCTGCGACAGAGACAAATGAGAGAGTTTTTCCAGCGGATCATTCTCATCCGTTACTGCCAGTTCCGTGTGATGGATCGCCAGCGCCAAAGCGGGCCAATAGATCACATATGACCATGAGTATTATTTATATTGACTGCTTCGATGTTACTGCACTGTTTGTGTTCAAATCTCCATTGTTTAAAGCAGTGGTTCCCAAACCACGGCCCGCGGGCCAGATGCCGCCCGCCTCCACATTTTGCCTGGACCCCTGAACAATTCCCAGTGATGCATATTTTTGTTTTCAGTCTGGTCACGTGATCGAGACTCATACCCTATCTGAAATCCCAGCCTACAAAAAAAAAAAAAAATCCTGGACACACTCCTGTCAAATAAAATAGAATAATGGCAAAAATATTAGGGAAGAGACAAATTGATTGAGAATGTAGGGTGTTTAGCATGCAGCGGACAACCAATGATTATGATTATTATTATTATTTTTGCTCAATGCAAAAATAGTTGGTAGATATTGCATTAATTTGGTTTCTTAGTCTGCATGCTTTCTGGTTTTCACAGTGAAGTTGATGAGGAAGAGCTGCAAAACAGTAGTGTCTACAAGAAATTTACATGAACATGGTCTTGTTTCTGTGAACATTTTAAAAAGGGTTATTTGTTTGGTATTGGTTTCAGAAATAGTGTTATTTATTTGATTAATAGTGTTATTTATTTTCAGATGTTTTTCAAGATCCCAGGAAGGGTAAATATTAATAAATGTTTACATTTAGACAGTTCTACGACTTGTTATAAACTGACCCGGCCCATGTCAGAGAAGGGCAAAGTTATTTGGCCCTCAAAAGTTTGGAGATCGCTGGTCTTAATGGGTTAACTCATAGGTGTCAAACTCAGGTCTGGAGGCCAATGCCTGCATGTTTTCCAACTCTCCTGTTGCAACACACCTGATTCAAATGATCAGATCATCAGCAAGCTCTGCGGAAGCCTGACATTGAACCTGTTCATTTGAATCAGGTGTGTTGCAACAGGAGAGTTGGAAACATGCAGGCATTGGCCCTCCAGGACCTGAGTTTGACACCTATGGGTTAACTGATGCAACAGCCATGCTAATTTTGTTAGCCTGTCAATAATGTTTTGCATTGTGTGTTAGCATCAAGCTAGCGGACATTTGTTATGTGGTTTGATTTAATACCCAATGTAATTTTGTAATTGTTTTTGGGTGTGTGTGGAGGAATGGCATTAAACAGCAAATCATTATAACTATTCTCTCATTATTATCACATTCTCATACATCCGGTCCCTATCCCCTGCGAATAGCGGGGTCGACCAAATTTTTTCAAAGCACAATTAATCACAGATTAATTGATTTGCTTCTCATTTTGTCCACCCGACACACAAGGAGACAAAATGGAAGTAAAGAAAATGTAATTATATATAGCGAGAACAAGTGTGTGTGTGCATGTGTGGTTGTGGGGTGGGGGGTGGGGGGGGGGGTGGACTAGCGGGGTTAAAAAAAGCAAGTGTGAAAAGAGAATCCAGGGAGTACAGGAAGCAGCAAGGGGCCAAGCGAGGATTTTTGGCTTTATTACATCCTAATACGTCTTCCATCTTGCGCCAGCGAGCAGAGGAGCGCAGAGACATAATTATATCCCCTCCGCGGGCCGTCTCCCTGTATTAGCGTCTCCTCTAGTTCACTGGCTGCGACAGAGACAAATGAGAGAGTTTTTCCAGCGGATCATTCTCATCCGTTACTGCCAGTTCCGTGTGATGGATCGCCAGCGCCAAAGCGGGCCAATAGATCACGGCGTAAAAGAGACTCACTCGCCTGGCCCAGCTTCACAGATCATCACCCATCTAATGCACACTTGGGTTAAGAGTCAAATCCCCTTAGTTGCTGTGCCCGGCTTGCACGCCCGCACCGACGTCTCTCCATGCACCGTATCCTCCCTCCCTCCTCTCCTCCCCTTTTGCTCACTTTCCTCTCACCGCAGTGGGCCGATTAAGCTGAAATAAATGGCTTGCAATTGTTCCGCTGACCTGCACGGGTAGTACTGCTGTGCCACAATGTGGCCTGAAGTAATTAGCTCAACTTGAATGAAGTCCGTTCAATGAAGCCATCATGTGTTTACCATGAAATGACACCTTCCAGGTTCTGAATTTGCATCTTGGAGCCACTTCCGAAAGCATCAGTTCCTTTCCGCGGATCGCACTTGAAAAATAAGATACTCTATTGTAAGTTGTGTGGTGATGATGTTAAATAATCAAGATACAGATACAAATTAACCTTTGCTTCATGTGGAAATGCAAAAGGCAAAAAAAATTGATGTGATGAATGGTCTTTTTTTTTGTTCTCTAAAATGCCTAATGGGATGGGATCATCTCTCCAGGAATATAGCTCAATTTATTGCTGATGTCATGCTGAACCTTGGTGAAGTTTATCCACACAAATTCAGATGCACATTAGCATAAGATATACTGGATGTGGAAATGCACGCATCCATCCATCCATTCATTTTCCGATCCGCCCTAAAAAATTTTGATATTTGATTAACCGTCTTTAAAACAACCAAATGCTTAATGGGGCGGAATAAAATCTCTGCTAACGTAGCTCTTGCTGACGTTAGACTCATAGTAAATAATCCACATCAGGTTTTTCACAAATTCCTATGCACATTAGCATCAATGACGTGGAAATGCAGAAAGGTAAAAAATAAAACATACAAATATATATATATATATATATATATATATATATATATATATATATATATATATATAGTTATTAGAGCTGTCAAACGATTAAAATATTTAATCTAATTAAAAACTCATCTGTCATAATTAACTCAAATTAACTAAAAATTAATCATGATTACTCACGCATTTTTATCGTTTCTGAATTTCCTTTTATATTTTTGTCCTATTTTCCCCATTTTAATGCTCTCATCAACATGGAATCATGAATCAGTTTTCTATGTGCAAAATGCAAATATTTACTCAAATAACAATTTCGATTTTCAATTTGACATGAACATTTTTCACTTGGAGCAGTTATTCACACATTATCTCTCACACAATATTACTGTCCATCAACAACAGTGAAAACAATATTTTGTCACACAACAGCTGCTTGAACAGCTCTTTTTATGGAATCAAAACAGTGCAATATAACATTATAAAGTGCACATCTAAGGTAAACTAGTACTGTAATGGAGGCTCTCGCTGGCAATCCGTAGTGGAGTTGTTCAGTTAATTCCGTTTTCACGGCCCCTGAATAAGGATTGTCGGTCAGCATGAAGGATCTCGTTCTGTACTTTTGGATCATTTATTGGAGCACTTTGCAGCAGAAGTAGTAGTAGTTGTAACAGAAGTATCAGAAGCAGGTAATAACCTAAATTACACATACATGCAGTAAAACATTAATATATCTATCTTTCTGCATCACAATGTAAATATGTATATAATTGACATTATTTAATACCTTTATTTAACAATACGTTTAATAAATAATTTAATCAACCCTGATTTCACTATGTATCAATATCGTCATCATTATTCATTGTTTTAAACGTAAGAAACCATACAACACAAACATATCAAGTCGAATCGAACAAAAGAACTACAAGTCCCAAAGGTCCAACCCGGTGGAGCGCCGACATTATTTACCCCAGCTGCAACGCAATTTACTTCGTTTAAACGTCAGATTGCAGACGGACAAACATGACAACTATGCAAAAATGAGCTAAATAAAGACAGCCCTGTTTAGCCCACGCTGTTTAAATTGCCGATTGCGACCGGTAACTGACTGTGATTGCATAGCGATGCGGCAAACAAAGCAAGCGATCATGACCGAATCTAAAAGCTAACTTTACACATCTGACTTGATAAGAAGCACTCGCGCAGCTTAAAGCCCCTGTCACACCTTGACGATTTAGCCAGCGTATGCCGACGTAGGAAAAATTTGGCAAATACGCTGGCGTACGTCGAATAAGTTATGGGTAAGTTTTGTATACGTAACAGCACGCTGAAGCACGTTGGTACGTCGGAACGCCGAGTCGCCGAGAAATTTTAAGCATGCTTAAAATTTCGTCTATGTCAGCGTATGGCTATACGTCCGATATCGAGCCATAAGTAATAGGTAAGTTATGCGATCGTTGCACACGTTCAAACACGTTAAGTGTAGGTTACTCATAAGTCCAAATACGTTGAGAATACCTACTAGCTGTTCTCAACATCCGCTGCTTGAACTGCAATACGCTGCTGCATAGCGTGCAGCAGCGTATTGCCGACGATACGTGACGAGTCTATAAAGGCTGGCCTCGACGTTCAAATCATAACTGCACTAGACATTGCAGTACCAACATCTGTTTGGGACTATCCCGCCCCGGTCAGTTAAATGGTATAACCCAAGAGGCAAGCGGCTTGCCATCGTATACTGTGAGTTGCTATTCACGCTATTAAAGCAGCAATCAAACGCCATTATGACTTGTGTCATTAATAAACCAAACAACATCAGCTCATGGCAAAGAAAAGTCTGGGGAGCTCATCAAAGGTCTGCAGAGCTCAGCCCATCACAGCCACTGCAGCCTTCCAACTACTGCGTGACAGCCTGGTCAGCATGTCCAGCGCAGTTCAAGGCACGGATGTTGGAGAACAGCTAGTAGGTATTCTGACGATTGGACTTATGAGTAACCTACACTTAACGTGTTTGAACGTCAACGATCGATAACTTACCTATTACTTATGGCTCATATACGGACGATAGCCATGTGATCATCGTCGAGAATTTTAACATGCTTAAAATTTCCACTCGACAACATACCAACGGTTCAGCGTGCTGTCGTATACAAAACTTACCAATAACTTATTCGCACACCAGCGTATTTGCCAAATTTTTCCGTGGCATACGCACAATCGTCAAGGTGTGACAGGGCTTGAAACGCCGAGCGCCAGCCTTTTATAGACTACGCTCACGTGATCGCGGCAATACGCTGCTGCAGCTATGCATAAATTAGACTATCGTGGGCATAAATTGTACGCCGCAACACGCTAGGCATTCGTTGGAATAAGTTATCTATAAGTTATCAAACGTTCTATATAATTTACTGATACGTTATGTATACGTCCAGCCCTATGAATGCGCTATGTATCGCCAAAATTGAAAAAATCGATAATTCAGCGTATGCCAGCGTTTAGAAATCTGAACGTCGCATACGCTGGCTGAATCGTCAGGTGACAGGGCCTTAACATTGAGCCATGCATACGAAGCGAGTGTATTCACTCACGAAACAAAACGCTATTTATACATCGCGAACGGTCACCTGTCAGTGGCAGCCCGCCTCTTAAAGCGCCAGGTCAATCCAACAGGAGTCGTTCAGCAAATTTGTTCTTCGTCGTGTCATCCATTTTCTTCGTTTTGAAATGATCCATAGCTGTCTGTCTGAGACAAGGGGGCGGAGTAGAACGTCAGCTGTGCGCTTGGCCATTAAGTGGTTTTTCAGACTCGACGTGCTATGATGATAGCTCGGTTTACGACTGCAAAACATACAGGTAACTTTGGTCTTGTCATTGGAACAATCTGGCAACTTTTAAAAGTAAACTTTCCATTCATAAACTATTTAAGTATCCGTTTTCAGTGTCTCGCTGCCGTGGCTGGCAAAACAAACGGCGTGGACCACGCAGCGCTTGATGTTTTGTTTCTGGTTTATTTATAGAGCAATGTAACATCCGCTGACGTCTCGCTTAATCTCGCGAAAAATTTTGATCCCGATAAAATTCATTTAAATTAATGCCGATATAAACGCGCTAAACTGACAGCTCTAATATGTATATATATATATATATATATATATATATATATATATATATATATATATATATATATATATATATATATATATAAATGTATTATAAATTTATTTTTTTAAACCTAATTTAATAAGCATCCAATGTTGTAATAATTTTCAGAAACATTTCAACCATGCATGAAGTCAAGCATTTTAGTCTCTTTCCTACAAACTTTTCTTATTACACATTTTATCAGCTTTGACAAATGCCATTTGATTAGATGCTTTTTTTAAAATCCTTTCAGGAACAGCGGTAACTACAGTAGACATCTTATTATGTAATCAGATTACAGTTTATCATTATTGGTGCATGAAATGATTCATGTTCTGAAGTTCGCTGGTTAAACCTGTATGAAGTCATGTTGCGCTTCTGTAGACAGCAAATGTTAATGTACAACATTCAGTTTTGTCTTAATTGCTTCAAAATGCAACAAATCCACAATTAATCTCGGAAAATAGTCAAAACTCTTAATCAGCCAACAGTTTGTCATACACATACATAAATTAGAAGAAAATACCTCTCTGACAGTGGCAATGAAAAACAAAGCGCTTGGAGAGAAGTGAACCAACAGCTGTAAGACGAGAGAATTATTAGCACTGCTGCACATTACAGATTTCAATTAATTGTGATGGGCACAGATGTTGGTTGCGTCACTCCGCGGCAGGCTTGTTTTAATGTAAATTGAAGCTGTTAGACGAGTAGAGAGATGTTTATGAACTAAAATAGACACACTGACTTAAATAGGAGCTTCCAGAGCCAAGACAATTAGCTGGATTTACACGACATGAAAAAAATGACACCATTTTTTCCCCTTTAGCTTTCAAGTGGCACGGCTGTGATTTGCATCATGGTAACGTAAAGAGATAGAAGTCATAGGATAAGCTATATCCTCATATCAGAATGAATCAGCAATTCTGTACATCGAATATCTCACAATTGTTAGGGAGGGGCCAGCCAGGCGTCCTCCTCAGCCAGGATGCACCTGCACCTCACACCTGAGGCTCGCCCGCTAATTACCCACCTGTAGGTTCATCAACTCGTTTGGGCTGAGATAAATTGGACAGTTTGGATTTTTCCTGAGTTGACTTTCCAAAGGCTGTAATAAACAACGCCAAGTTTGGGCTAACACCGTTCCTTTGACAATGTGACTGAGTGCAGTGTCAAGTGACAGATTGCCAGCCTTGACATTACTCCTGACCACGACAGACACACATAACAGAGCATGAAAAAGATGCTCGGTGGTCAGTCGAAAAAACATCAGCTGTGAATGAAAAAGGCATTAAAACCATCAAATAAGAATTAGAATTGTCGACAGTGGTAGTGGGGGAATATAATCTGTGTAAAGCGTATGAAAGCAATGCACAACTTGTCCGCATCAAAACTACAGAGAAAGCCAGTAAATATGCTCGAATGCTGGATGTTACACGGCAGGACCTTTAGGCTGGATTTACACTGCACGGTTTAAGTGCCTGGACTGTGTCAATTCTAATTTCTTTTTTTTTTTTTTACTCTCAAGTGGCTCAAATGGGGTCTGCATCATGGTAGCATAAACGGGTGCAAGGAATGGGATATCCTCCGATTGGAATCAGGCCTCTTACAACCATGACTTCTGATTGGATACCTGCCAATGAGAGGGCAGCGTTTTCTGAAAGTTAATATTTACTACAAATAATGCATCTTTGTTTATCTGTCTATGCCAGTCACGTATAGTAGAGCTAAGATCGGTCCTAAAAAATCGAGCCCGACCCGACCTGGCCCGAGGTATTTAAACCCGACCCGGCCCGAGCCCGATCACTTAACTTGATATGCAGGCCCGAGCCCGAAGCAAACCCGACATTTCATATTTTATTTGTGAGGACTCGGGAGGAGGAGGGGTGATTTCTGATAAGAAAGCCTGTCTTTCGTAATGAAACCGAAGTTAAACAAGACTGTATAAATTTTACATCTCTTATACTTTTGTTTTGAAGAGGTTACATTAACCGACAATTTCCCATCATTGATTTTTTTAAGAGTGGACGGGGAATATTTAAGTCCGTCCGTCATTTTGACGGGTTGAAAATTGGGCCGTAAACCACAGCAGCTGTACGTCCGTAAGAATCTATCACGGCACTTGAAGAGAGAGAAGCAGAGAGACAAAGACGAACACTGACGGGACAGAGACAGGAAGGAGTTCTTTGAATTGTCATTGCAAGAGTTTAGTACAGTACGTGTTGTGATGAGGCAACTTCTGTTTGTTTTTTTGTTTTTTTTTTGCGAACCACGGTCTCTCGTAGCCAAAACTATTCACGGCCTCGAAAAAAAAAAAAGTCAGCGAGAGAGAAACCCGACCCGACCCGAATCCGAAGCAATGATTGACCATTTTAGGCCCGACCCGACCTGAAATTCGGGTCGGGTCGGGCCCGATCTTACCTCTAACGTATAGTGACAGAGAGAATAATTACATGCCCCTCTACTAGATGGCACACAATGCATTTAACCTGTGGATTTTTTGGCGGGCATTCTAGTTTGGAGGTTTGTGATGTAAAATAAGTGCCTTGTCTTGATAAAGGTTTGGAAACAGCGGAATTGGACCAGCAGCATAAATCCCGCCTCAAATTAATAGGCACTGGATTGGAATTGGTCCACTACAGTCCTGCAGTGTAAATCTAGCCTTGGGGTTTGACTGCTTTCCAAAGGAAAACAATTCTGTGTCGACTAATTACAGCCTCGATACTTGGACTGTGCACCAGCAAATCAGATGTTGTAATGCCAGGCCAGAGGATGAGACAGAAACGTCAACTGTTCCTGACGAGAGCCCATGAGAGATGGACAAAGTCAGAGTCCCCCGTCCAAACAGGATGTGCTTCAAGAAGGATGAAGACTTCTGTAAACGCACGCAGTCAAAGGACTCCTTTTTGTTTGTGAGGTTGTATTCTCCGCGGATGTGTGGGAACCAAGGCTGCCGTGATGACAGCTAGCGTGGCCATTGTTCGCGTCGTTCAGTGGCATAAATGGTGGCGACCCCGTAGGGATGAGCTTCCTTCGATGTCTTTGATGCATGAAAGTGTGAAGAACAAACAGCTTCCTTGTCGGATGCGAGGAGGAAAAAAAAAAAAAGCAGCATCTGCAGAATGGCTTTAATGAGACAGCCGCCAATTTGGCATTTGGCAGGATTCAGTATAACATTCCTACCAACTGGGTATTTGTGTTTGACGATGTGGCCACTGCATGCACCACATACACTAATCTGCCTGATGAAGGGCTCTCTCCAAAAGTGAAAATACAATCCATGTTTGCACTTGCACTTTGTAGCAGAGTATAGATGGCCTTCACTTATTCATACTGAAGCCCTCATCATCATGGGAGCGAAAGCACTGGCCCAGCAGCTGGGGGTGAGAAGTGGCTCAAGTGAAAGTACGATTGAAAACACAAATCAAAACTGTTATGTAGAAAGTTGCAGACTGGGTGAAACAAATGAGTCTCGTAGCTCTGTGGAATATAAACATTCATTAGGTACGGGCAAGTACAAATATTAGGCTGATAATTGCCGTAATTTAAGGTATCGGGTAGTTGTGGAGTCTGCCAAAACCAGCCATAAAAAAACTAAGCCCTCCTTGGCAGTAAGTGACGCTGTACTGCAGTATTAGGCCACATCGGTGAATGAAAAAACAAACAAACAAACAAACAAACAAACGAAGGGAGACTGGGCGGAACAAATATGTTTTGTATGAATGCCCACAACATTGTGGAGTGACAACTCATCTTTGAATAGGGTGTGTCTACATAATCTCATTTTTAATAATGTAGAGGGGACTTTAGATCATGCAGCAGGACTCCACATTTTGTCTACATTCAGGTGCTGTTCTTTTGGTGAGCAAAAGTTAAAAAGGGCTCAGTGGTAAACTGCGTAATGCCCGTGTGCGAACAAATGTGTCTTTCGTCTGTCTATAGGCAGGCCTATTTTAAAAACACTGTAGTTCTCCAGTGATGTCACATTGTGATTTTCTATGAATGTTGAAGAAGTCATGACATGGAAATTGGAACATCGGAGGAGATTTACCAAAATATGGATCTTTATCTGTTTCTTAATTATTGTGAGAAATGCCATTGTGAGACATAGTCAAGACGAAGAGTGTCTTCTCATACTATACTATATACTGTTATGGTCATTTGGGCAAATCTGTTATTTCAGAAGTATATCCTATCAAACTGGTAGCTTTTTCGCATGAATCAGTGCCCAAAAATTGGGTCTCTATTTCAAAAAGGTTGGTGACCCCAGTCCTCTGAGAGCTAAAAAGAAGTCCGCAGTTTCTGGAGCAGTCCTGTACTCTGAAATTCTCTAGCTTTAAAAATGTTTAAATCCCAACTGAAGAATTATTTCTATACTCTCACATTTGGTTAACTGCATGATTCAACGAGTCCCTCTCGTGGCCTCACATCTGGATTCTTGGTCTGTTTTACTGCCGCTTCTCCTCTTTAACTTGTAGACTGGGGGATGTCATTGATTTTGTGAATTGAGAATCCCTTGAGATTCTTTTGTGATTAAGGGCTACATAAATAAACCTGACTTGACTGGAGTTTCTTTTCCTGATGCTAAAAGGGAGCCTGTCTATTTGAGGGGGGGTGTTTATTTGTCTTTGTGGATGACGCATGCAGTGGCCACAAATGAGGGCACACCATCTACAAGGTGGGGCATCCACTGTACAGTCTTCTTTATGCCCCGTCTCCTCGTACCACCTTGACGAGCGGCAACAACAGGTGCGTGGCGTCGTAACCTCGTCACAGGCCTTCCGCATTTGGCTAGCTAAAGACCGGGCAACACGAGACCCGTGACGAGCCCTGCGACCCGGGATACTAAAAGGCTGTGATTTATCGCTTCTGCCAGGGCTCGGCCGCGGCTGCGTGGAGAGCAGTCCACCAGGGTTAGAACGTTGATTATAAATCCATCGAATGTGTCCACAAAGTGACACTGTGCAATTGCCTGTCTTAAGACTTTATTGCAGTCAAACCAAGAAGTGTTAGCCAGAAGAAGTATTAGCCAGAACTGTACATTTTCTTTATATGACGATTTTACCACTAAATTAGCAAAGCCGTGACAATGAGGAAGAACAGTACTAATGGGAGAATTGGGATTGTCTACAGTTGTTATTGTCCAAAAACAAATAAAAAAAGATTATGATTGAAATCATCTTATCAAAATAAAAAATAAGGTTCGATACATAAGTTGAGAAAAAACACGTGTGCACACACAAACATCTATCTATCTATCTATCTATCTATCTATCTATCTATCTATCTATCTATCTATCTATCTATCTATCTATCTATCTATCTATCTATCTATCTATCTATCTATCTATCTATCTATCTATCTATATCTATATAGATATATATACACATATATATATATGGGTCGATGGGTTAGCGCGTCAACCTCACAGTGCAGAGTTTGTGGGTTCAATCCCAGCTCCGACCTTCCTGTGTGGAGTTTGCATGTTCTCCCCGGGTTTGCGTGGGTTTTCTCTGGGTACTCCGGTTTCCTCCCACATTCCAAAAACATAAGACGGCAGGCTGATTCAACACTCGAAATTGTCCCTAGGTGTGAGTGTGCCGTGGATGTACGTCTCTGTGTGTCCTGCGATTGGCTGACAACCGGTTCAGGGTGTCCCCCGCCTACTGCCTGTAGACAGCTGGGACAGGCTCCAGCCTGCCCCGCGACCCCTGTGAGGATAAAGCGGATCGGAAAATGGATGGATGGATATGTACATTTTGTTTATATGACGATTTTATACATATTTATATATGTGAATGTGCGATAATGTGGGGGTGGGGGACACCGATGTGTCCCTAAACATATGGTGCACCCGGCACACACTGTACATAGGCAGAATAATGATGCTTCAGCCACAAACAGTCACTGCACAAACATTCACTGCACATAAAACACACACACACACACACACAAACACACGCACACAAACACCTGGCCACTCCTTGTCGCCCCCTCACGTCAGCTATCCTCCCATCAGAGGTAGCTGGAAGCGTGTGTGTTGGGGTGTGTGACTCGCCAACCAAATCACTTCACTTCCAAAGCTGTCACCTTGCCCCCCCCCCCCCCCTCCCTTCAACAAAACGCTGCCACCTTTGCCTCCGCCCCTTTTCACTGCACCCCCACAACGGCTGTCATCGCCCCGAACAAGATGTCGTGTCAAGGCGGGAAAATTACACAATAACGAGGCCCGCTTGAGATTAGGCTAATGAGAGAATCAAAACACAATTTAATTCTTGTCAGCGGCGAAGGCGTCTCTAAATTACCTTTGCTAGTCTCATGCTGATTAAGAGAAGTGTGCCAGTCAGTCAGAAAGCCACCCTCTATAAACGGCCCCAGGGCTTTTTGGACCACGCACGTCGCGCACACACACACACACACACACACACACACACACACACACACACACACACACACACACACATTCTATACGAATATATACACTTTTATACACACTGTGATCAGCGTCTGTGTCAACACCATTAATAGCAAGCTAACAATTCGGCTCCTGCTAGAAGTTGACCTCGCAACTCTGAAAATTTAAAAAATATATTTATCTTTTCTTGTTTCTTTCATGAAAGTACAATACAAAATGACGTCATTCAATTCCATATTAATGTTTAAATGGTTTTTAAGGATTGGCAAGAAGCGGTAAGAAGAATACTGTATTTTTCTTATGTATGTCAAAAATACAAGGCTTTACCCACTCTTAAGGACAGTTCAAATTAATTGGATCAATCTTCCACGTTACTTCCACAAGAGCATTTCACCAACACCGCGTCCGCGCTTGGCTCCTCAACCTGATGTCGCCATGGTAATTAACTGGCGTATGAACACTACAGCATGTGGCGATATGGCCGCCTCGCTATTCCCAAACAACCTGCCAACATATGGCACTGAATGTTACATTTCCCCAATCGCCCCTGAGAGGAAAAGAAGGAGGCTGGAAAACAGGGTTCGGGTTGCCTGGCGCCGGTTTACTGCTGCATCTCGGGCTCGCCGTCAATTGATTCTGCCAACATTGTGGGTTATCTGGATCTGTGGTGCTCTCAGCTGCTCACAAATGAGGACAAGAGTGGAATCTTAATCAATTATGCCCCTTTTGTCATTTGCTCAAGGACATGTCAGTGGCATCAGGCATCAGCTGGCTGCTATGCGCTCCTAGAAAGCGAGTTAATATCTTTTGCACCCTCGAGTTGGAGGATTACATGAGCACTATGGACAAACATACTAATCGATAAATTTGGTTGATAGCGTGGAACTGATTGCTCATTAGCTACATTAGAGATCAAATTGACTGCAAGCAGCAGTAATGCTCCTGTCTCATCCTGTATCATTGTTTTCCTTTTCCCAGTTAAATGTTAAACAGAAGATTTGTTGATTTGGCTACTGATATTGAGGAACTCACCCAACAACAAAATGTTCATTATGTATTACCACACTACCAGTGCTACTATTTCATTTAAATATTTTCCAAAAATCTATCACTTTGCTCCGCCCCGTTATATATGTCTTTATGAGGCCTGTCAGTCATCTTGTGTCAGTCATTTAAAATCAATGCGCTTTGTTATATAGTCACAAAACAACCAACTTTAAAGAAACTAAGAGTGGTAAAAAACAGGAAATCAGTATGTTTCAAGCATCATTGCCCATTTTTTATGTAATTCTTGGCGATATTCAACATTTAAATATGGTGCCATTATAATTCATTCATTCATCTTCCGAACCGCTTGATCCTCACTAGGGTCGCGGGGGGGTGCCGGAGCCTATCCCAGCTGTCTCCGGGCAGTAGGCGGGGGACACCCTGAATCGGTTGCCAGTCAATCGCAGGGCACACAGAGACGAACAACCATCCACACCCACACGCATACCTAGGGACAATTTAGAGTGCTCAATCAGCCTGCCATGCATGTTTTTGGAATGTGGGAGGAAACCGGAGCACCCGGAGAAAACCCACGCAAGCCCGGGGAGAACATGCAAACTCCACACAGGGAGGCCGGAGCTGGAATCGAACCGGGTACCTCTGCACTGTGAAGCCAACGTGCTAACCACTGGACTACCGGGCTGCCCGGTGCCATTATAATGGGTTCAAATACTTACCATAATGGCACACAATATCATCTTAGAGAAGTACCCCTACACAAAAAGCAAAGCTATGGTATATCACTTGATTAAAACACATTCAACTCACCAAATATGTACATTAGTGGGGTTCTTCTCTTGGACTATACAAAGTGACAAGTAGTCACTTTTCTCAGTGTTAGTTCCAACAAAAATAATTTTCTGATGCCATGGACACTATCGTAGACAATCCACTTGGTCTTGATGTAATTCTGTTTTCTTGTTAAGAACAACAACTTTTTTTTCATTTACAGTCATTGTGGGTTAAAAATAAAACAGCAGCTATATGTGTGTTTGTTTTTTAGTGTTGCAAGTTTTAAATCAGGGGTGTCAAACTCCGGTCCTGGAGGGCCGTAGTCCTGCATGTTTTCCAAGTCTCCCTGTTGCAACACACCTGATTCAAATGATCAGATCATCAGCAAGCTCTGCGGAAGCCTGACATTGAACCTGTTCATTTGAATCAGGTGCGTGCCATATAAATAAAGTTTAATTGATTGATTGATTTTTGATAAACACAGGTTAGCTTGCCCTGCTAGCTATAGATGTTGCTAGCTAGCTTTGACTACTAGTACCTACTCTCAGGATTCGGCCAAAGTAATGTGAACATGTTGATTTTGTGCTGCAGCTTTGACATATGTTTCCCTGGAATGACTTCATTTTATTTGTCAAAAAGTTGGTGAATTAAATTGCCATTTATTTTAAGATAGGCTCGGCCTTTGCTGCTGAACATTGTCCAGGCAGAGAGTTCTTCTTACCTGGCAACACGAAGGAGCTGAAACCCAATTGGCTGATAAATTCACACCTAAATAGACTCTACAGACAGTGTTGAATATACAGTATTGTGTCATCGCTTTTCTTTCCTTTTTAATTGTTGAGTTGCCATTTTTAAGAATAGAAATCAATCACACACTTTAATGTTTAACAGTATTCCGGGTGTTTCTGCACACGCGTAGAGTGTTCTCTTATTTCAAATGGTACCTCACAAAGGTTAATGACTGGTACTTATCCCAAAGCATCTCAAGTCTGAAGATCTGTGATTTTAATGTATCTTTCAACTTAGGTTGCCTTTTTAACTGCAAAGTGGATGCATAAGGTAACATTTTAGGTTAGAATTAACTCGATAACTATGATAGCCACACATTTTAAATTATTTTTTAGGTGTTTCTGCACTTATGTAGCCTATTCAGGATGTTCTTGGCAAATTGTACTTCAAACTAGGCCAATGGAATGAGCAATTTCCTCTGCAGATCAAAGCGGGCGTCCATGTGAATTTGTTGATTTGGCTACTGATATTGAGGAACTCACCCAACAACAAAATGTTCATTATGTATTACCACACTACCAGTGCTACTATTTCATTTAAATATTTTCCAAAAATCTATCACTTTGCTCCGCCCCGTTATATATGTCTTTATGAGGCCTGTCAGTCATCTTGTGTCAGTCATTTAAAATCAATGCGCTTTGTTATATAGTCACAAAACAACCAACTTTAAAGAAACTAAGAGTGGTAAAAAACAGGAAATCAGTATGTTTCAAGCATCATTGCCCATTTTTTATGTAATTCTTGGCGATATTCAACATTTAAATATGGTGCCATTATAATTCATTCATTCATCTTCCCACTAGGGTCGCGGGGGGTGCCGGAGCCTATCCCAGCTGTCTCCGGGCAGTAGGCGGGGGACACCCTGAATCGGTTGCCAGTCAATCGCAGGGCACACAGAGACGAACAACCATCCACACCCACACGCATACCTAGGGACAATTTAGAGTGCTCAATCAGCCTGCCATGCATGTTTTTGGAATGTGGGAGGAAACCGGAGCACCCGGAGAAAACCCACGCAAGCCCGGGGAGAACATGCAAACTCCACACAGGGAGGCCGGAGCTGGAATCGAACCGGGTACCTCTGCACTGTGAAGCCAACGTGCTAACCACTGGACTACCGGGCTGCCCGGTGCCATTATAATGGGTTCAAATACTTACCATAATGGCACACAATATCATCTTAGAGAAGTACCCCTACACAAAAAGCAAAGCTATGGTATATCACTTGATTAAAACACATTCAACTCACCAAATATGTACATTAGTGGGGTTCTTCTCTTGGACTATACAAAGTGACAAGTAGTCACTTTTCTCAGTGTTAGTTCCAACAAAAATAATTTTCTGATGCCATGGACACTATCGTAGACAATCCACTTGGTCTTGATGTAATTCTGTTTTCTTGTTAAGAACAACAACTTTTTTTTCATTTACAGTCATTGTGGGTTAAAAAATAAAACAGCAGCTATATGTGTGTTTGTTTTTTAGTGTTGCAAGTTTTAAATCAGGGGTGTCAAACTCCGGTCCTGGAGGGCCGTAGTCCTGCATGTTTTCCAAGTCTCCCTGTTGCAACACACCTGATTCAAATGATCAAATCATCAGCAAGCTCTGCGGAAGCCTGACATTGAACCTGTTCATTTGAATCAGGTGCGTGCCATATAAATAAAGTTTAATTGATTGATTGAGTTTTGATAAACACAGGTTAGCTTGCCCTGCTAGCTATAGATGTTGCTAGCTAGCTTTGACTACTAGTACCTACTCTCAGGATTCGGCCAAAGTAATGTGAACATGTTGATTTTGTGCTGCAGCTTTGACATATGTTTCCCTGGAATGACTTCATTTTATTTGTCAAAAAGTTGGTGAATTAAATTGCCATTTATTTTAAGATAGGCTCGGCCTTTGCTGCTGAACATTGTCCAGGCAGAGAGTTCTTCTTACCTGGCAACACGAAGGAGCTGAAACCCAATTGGCTGATAAATTCACACCTAAATAGACTCTACAGACAGTGTTGAATATACAGTATTGTGTCATCGCTTTTCTTTCCTTTTTAATTGTTGAGTTGCCATTTTTAAGAATAGAAATCAATCACACACTTTAATGTTTAACAGTATTCCGGGTGTTTCTGCACACGCGTAGAGTGTTCTCTTATTTCAAATGGTACCTCACAAAAGGTTAATGACTGGTACTTATCCCAAAGCATCTCAAGTCTGAAGATCTGTGATTTTAATGTATCTTTCAACTTAGGTTGCCTTTTTAACTGCAAAGTGGATGCATAAGGTAACATTTTAGGTTAGAATTAACTCGATAACTATGATAGCCACACATTTTAAATTATTTTTTTAGGTGTTTCTGCACTTATGTAGCCTATTCAGGATGTTCTTGGCAAATTGTACTTCAAACTAGGCCAATGGAATGAGCAATTTCCTCTGCAGATCAAAGCGGGCGTCCATGTGAAGACAAACCACCAACATCCTCTCACTTCCTTCCACCTCGCACTGGTTCACCGATTGCCGCACGGAGCGGTAGAGCAGCTAACGCTATTTTCACCTCCTCTTTTTGTGTTCCACCGCTCGCGCATCCGCGATTCTCCCGTAGCCATATGGCGACCCCGGGGAGTCATCCCCATTTTTCAGATAACTTCTCGAGCGGGAGGACACAAATGTGCGGGAATGACCGATCCTGGCCTCCAATTACTGTTGCGCAATCAAGAATATGCAGGAGTAATAACTGATTGTTTGAAAGTAAAGTCCACAGGGGGAACCGCAAAAGTCGAGTGGCGTTGAGATGTCGTAGAATTCGAAGTGTGACAATAGATTTATCTGGGATCATAAATTTACACGAAATCTCAAAGCTCAGACGTAAAAGGCCAGCATTCACATGCGAGTGGCCACTGGATAACTAGATTACAGTCAAGTACTTTATAAATTTGACGTTTGACTCTTTAACTATCATCGTTGTACACGTGTGTGACAATTAGAAATGTTAAAATTTTTTGTGCGTCTGTGATTCATAACAAATGTGTTCTTAAAAGTGATGTCGGTAATGCGTTTGAAAGTAATGCTTTACCCTAATACTGTATATGCTTTTTTGTTTTTATCGAAACTACTACTACTATTAATAATAATAATACATTTTATTTATAGGCGCCTTTCAAGACACCCAAGGACACTTTACCATCAGGAACAAAAACAATAAAACACAATGCGGGTTGAGCAGCGGCCTCCTACTCATTTTAACAAATTACTTCTCTCAATGAAGTAATCTGACAATAGTTACTTTGCAAAGTCACAGTTTATTCCTGTATTGTTATCAACAACGATCACAATAAGGTCAAAAAAAAGCTACACTAACGGCTACTTAGCATTCAATATCAAGTGGCAGTGGCGTTAACGGCTACTTCAGTGCAACATGAAGTGACATCTGACAACATCACTGCTTCAGATGTACTTTCAATTTAGCATTGGCGAAGCTGGTTGTCAATCCCATGCTAAGCGGGTCGTCAGCATTTGTTGAATATAACTCATAAAGTCATTTGTCTTTTAAAATCGAGTAATCAGTAACTTATTTTTAAAATCAGCAATAAAGTAACTAAGTTACTTTTTGAAGGTAACAGCAGCAAGTGCTCATTAAAATTAAGATTGAGCCTTAATTTTTTACCTGTTAATATTAAAAGTGGTTCACTTTTTGGGGCACTTTTCACGAATGTTAAGTAAAAAAATAACACAAAATTCATTACGTATTTGCCAAGTACAAGTAATTGTTTTATTGTTTTGATATTAACAGTGCATAATTAGTTTTTCATACTTTTCCAAAATGGATTGATGGATGAAAATCTTGGGCCTGGTGTGGACTGGTGAGCATATTTGTTTCACAGCTCTTAAATTGGGGGTTTGAATACTCAACTCAAGTATGGATAGCTGTTACTTCCCTCCAGATTAAGCAGCAAAAAGACATGTTGTTTCCTTTAAAAAAAAAAAAAATCCTTCGTGATGGTTCCCACTAAATCACGTAAGCCCAGAAGATGTTCTCTCATGATGACCCGGTGGTGGCGATGCATGACAGCACCACTTGACAGGGCTCCGCCTATGGATGACAGATGAGAGTGCATGTGCTGTGTGTGTGGGGGCATGATTATGAAGATTCACGGGAGAGCAGCCACACACACACACACACACACACACACACACACACACACAATATCAACTTGCACCAACGGCTTAAAGACATAGCAGGGTAGGCACACCAAACATATCGTCTCATCTATTTGACACAGTAATTACAGCACATGCTGATTCCAATGATGGATGAACTCCCGGTCGGGGGATGAGCATTCTTTTCTCCTCCCTTCTCTTCATCCTCGGATAAGCTCTTTGCATTCAAAAGCGTGCCTCAAGAAAGATAATCATGCTCACTTTTGATAGACACCATGACAGTATCAGATATACTCCCGCCTGCGTGTAGTTTAAAACAAATGGAACAATTTGGGGACTGTGATGCCCTTGCATGCGGGCAAGGAGAGCCACAGCCGCCGATGCACTTTCAGCTGTTTATTGGATGTGACAAACAATAAAATACACAATGAGGGCACTCACAAGGATGTGGGCCACAACGCACACATTCGAGTCCAGGTCCTGATGTAATTCACTAGGCCACGCCTCTTAAAGCCAATCATCCAACACATAAATACTACATTCTCCTTTGTAATGTAACACATCGAGGTCACCGAGGTCGCAATTCAAAGTTAAAAGCTAAGCAGAGCTGCGTTTCATTTTCTTAGATGCGCAGTTTAGTGTTAGCTTTCAACATTAGCATCTGCTTGATTGCTTTGTGAAGTTGCTGACATGATGGCAGTGGTCCATGTGCCATATACGCACAGAGCAGTGAAAGACCTTTTCAGAATCAGAATCAGAATCATCTTTATTGGCCAAGTATGTGGAACACACAAGGAATTTGTCTCCGGTATAACACGCTGCATTAGTATCATCATAAACAAGAACATGACAAATAGGTACTTCTTCAAGTGATATTTTTTAATTGTCTTTACAGCACTAGCTTTTTGTTTCCCGTGACTCGTTTCCACAGGCAATGTTTAACCCTTTCATGCACCCTGTAACCCAATAACGTGATAACCGCTGTTGTAACCGCTGTCCCTGAAAGGGTTGATTTGGGCAAAAAAGCTTGCGGCAACACTTTAAATGTTTGGCGGTATTTTGTATAAAAAAAAGACCTTTTTTTTTTGTCGTTGTTAATGCAAACTTATATTACAAGAAAATCTAAACCAATAAATACGTCCACAAAGGGCATTCCAAATGTTATTATGTAAGTGACATTGCCAACTAGTGGCCTAGCAAGCGTAACACAGCGGTGTCCGTTGCTTTTGCAGATCCATGTGAATGTAGATAGTACGTCCTTGAAGAACAGGGGTGTCAAACCCATTTTCGTTGTGGGCCACATTTTAGTTACCGTTTCCCTTGGAGGGCCATTGTGATTGACATCACACAAGGAAGTTAAGAATACCGTTTAAGTTACTCTCATGAGGATTTCGGCAACAAGAAAATGCTTACCATATCTCTCTTAATTATTACATATGAGAATTTGTGGTCCATATTTTAGCAAGCGTCATGGAAGTTGCCATGTTTGATTTGCATTCACGGGCACATAAAATGACGTGGCGGGCCAGATCTGGCCCCCGGGCCTTGACTTTGACACCAGTGTTGTAGAACCTCCTCCATATTAAAATACATTTCAGTGGATTATGAAATTATTCTCCATTGCCGCGACACATTTCAGGCCGATTCGAGGGGGCTGGGGAGCGGGGGAGGTTGGAGGGCAGTCAGCTGAATCGGACCCTCATTCTACTTCCCCACTCGCGGGATAATGAAAAAGACATCAGCAGGCGACGAGAAGGTTGCCCGCAACATTTGCCGTGACCTTGCAGTCTCCCGCTTCTCCATCTGACAAGTTTTGATGCGTCAGGGGTGGCTGATTCCTGAGCGATGAAGATGCTGCCCCCCCAGCACCCCCCGGGTGGATCTTTGTTGCAGCATTGCTTCGCTGGTCGCCCAGGGCGACAAGGCTCCTTTCACCCTCCCTCGCTTTATTGCGCTTGCTGCTTTGGCCCCACTAATGAAGTTATTACCATATTTTATTGTATTTATCATTGTTAAATCTTTGGCCTGTACTTTCCATTCATCTATATTTGTAAGCACTTATCCTGATCCAAAATTGTTTTGCAGACCCTCAAGTTGTGGCTCAAGCAGCCCCTGGGCTCACCGGCCCCTGGTCGAGACCACTACACGACAAGATATTCAACCCTTCCTTTGGAACTCCAGATGGATATGGCCTCACAAAAAAAGAACATGAATGTCGACATGTGGCAAGAGTCAGTAGATGCTCGCTATTTTTGTTCGCAACAGAGTTAAAATGTGGCTGTGTTGGCGTAAAAGGGCCTTTGGCATTCATCGAGCACACAATGGTGTCGGTGCCGCCCTCGTAGAGCCGCGGCCTGTTTCCGCTCGGACATATCAGGCCCTTGCTTCCACAGAGGATGTGAGCCGTGGGCACGTTATTGGCCTTGAATCTCAGCGCCGCACGCCTCTGTGCAGGAGGGTAGGTGGCACTCGGTTGTCTGGCCTCGCGTCTTCCTGTTCGCATGGTTTTTCGGAGCCCGCAAGACACACGGGGGCAGCCCGACGGAGGCACGTAAATCCTGGCTTGACGTCAGCCCGACAAATAGGTGAAGACAAATTGGCAGCTTTTCACGGCTGACAAAGTGACTCAGCGCCGTGTGTTTTTGGAGGGACGACCGTGCGTTTCCTTTACAGAGTCTCCATGGATGAAAACATAATACGTGTGACAATTTGCTCCACCCAATCATAAAACAGCAGTGGCGAAAAATAGGATGAATCACTGAGTGTTTATTATTATTCCCGCAGCCTAAGCATGCCTGAAAATTCACCAGGTTTGGTCAGCATGCGTAGCCTGGGAATATATATCTATCTATATATATATATATATATATATATATATATTTTTTTTGCATCTAAGAAGTCCCAAACAGCGGCCCGGTGGTCCAGTGGTTAGCACGACGGCCTCACAGTGCAGAGGTGCAGGGTTCGATTACGGCTCTGGCCTCCCTGTGTGGAGTTTGCATTTTCTCCCTGTGCCTGTGTGGGTTTTCTCCGGGTACTCTGATTTCCTCCCACATTCCAAAAATAGCATGGCAGGCTGAGTGAACACTCCGAATTGTCCCCAGGTGTGAGTGTGAGCGCAGATGGTTGTTCGTCTCTGTGTGCCAAAAAAAGTAAAGTTAAAAAAAAAAAAAAAAACAGCCCTGGGCACCAGATTCAACATGAAGTGTGGTGCACTCGGATGTACAGTACTCAAAAACTCAAGAATACATGCATGATGTGAGATAATTTTTTCAACCAAGCCAGATCAATAGCAGGTACCATAGACAAAGTTTGATATTGATTTGGAGGATTTTTGGAAAATGGAAAAAAAAAAGCCCACGGCAATAGTTTCACCAATTCACATGAAATTCAACGGACATTTTAAAACAGACCACATGAACAAGTTCAAAGACCCCTTTTAGAAAATTTACAGGAAGTCTGCCATTTTTGTTTGAAGCATACAAATTCCAGAGTTGTTTACTTTTTTTTTGGGGGGTGGGACGAAGTACGTATGTGGGGTCAAAGGAGTGAATCACAACAGTATGCACAAAAACGTCTCAGGAACCCATGCCTGAAAACAAACAGAAAATCGGTTATTTAGGTTTAAAGCAGCCTTTTTGGGGGAGCTCCAGGGCTTTTACGGTGACATACTATGAGGGAATTTGCCCAAACGGGTTAGTTGGAAACAGGTATTCTTGACAGATGAGTGATGCAGAATTGTCAGAGGGAAAATAAATTGCCCACGCCAGCATCGCATGGTTTTGATGTTCGATGAATATTTCAAAGATTCTCCGAGTTGAGGAAGAAAGATTTCTGAAATTAAGAACAATTAGTCCCTGATGCCACTTTGGCATATTGTCGCAAAAATGATCACGGGCCACATGATAAAGCTACAAGGACCTATTCCTGAAAGAGAACGTGAAGTCAGCCGCCACTGAGGGCGGATTCCAGGGTTTAAACTTTGACAAACCTTTATGAGGGAATTCGCCCAAATTAGCCTCAATCAGCAGCAGGGAACACATTCTTGATTGCGACATGCACTGCGGATAGCAACTCGCGTCAACGTTTCAAGATTATTTTGGAGGTTCTTGGAAAAGTTCGGAGAAATTAGCCGCTGGCATCAGTTTCATCAATCGACACAAATTTGAGCCAACGTGTCTATCATAACAGGGTGCACAAAACACCCGTGCCCAAAATTGCACAGGAAGTTGGCCATTTTCTTTCAAAGTCGCCATTTTTGGTGAATTCCAGGCCTTGCATGGGGAATTAGACCAAATGAATCAATCAGAAGTAGTTTAATTGCCGATGCCATCAAACGTGGGCGGATTTAAGGTGTTTGAAGACCTTTTTTGGACACTAATCAAAATTCTGCTTTGGCATAGGGTAAACAAAGGAGTTTCGCATGACCAGGTACAATTCAAAACAACTGGCCCATTAATCTCTTTGCATTTGCCACCGAAATGATTTTTTTCTTTCTTTCCTGTCGCTATTCGGGTCTCGTCATAAATCTTTTGCTACGCCTTTCATCACTTCAGGAGAGGAAGACCTTATGCGGGTCTGCATCCTTGTCATGTTCGCATGTTGGCACGACCCGCCTATTGTTGAACGGCGGTGTTGGGGAGGGCCGGCACACTGGAGCTCTTTGATGCGCTAAGTGATTTACAGAGTGCCGTGCACAGGAAAGTGGCCTCCGACTCCAAATAGAAGCTCGAAAAAACAATAGCTCGGGGCTGATTTATCTCTCATCGCAGTAGTAGCTGCTTTGCAGTGACGCGCCGCTGATTGTTTTTCTTTCGGCTAACATCATTCATTTTCTATGAGGGGCTTGTCACCATTTCAAGGATGGTTTCACACATCTGAGACCTTTGGACAGGCTTACTGCTAATAACACACGTTACAGGCCCATCTTCCTGCTAAGAAGCAGGAAAATCATTTTCAAATACTCGACTGTACACAGTACAGTGTTTAATTGGCTCAAGTTAATTGTATTAAGTGGTTGCACAAAAAAAAAAAAAAAACATTTGGATCCAGAATCATTACTTTAAAAAAAAAATTATCGGGATTCAAATCATTTTATTTTGTGCAACCACTTAAAGAAATAAAATGGGGTAAATTCTGCAGCAAAACTTTGGAGAGTACATATGAACACTGATGAATTAGAATACTGTGTTGCTGTTAACTGCACTGTTGCTCAACCAATACACAGCCTGAAACATGGTTAGGAATTAAGGGCTAATTATGCAGATTTAACTGAAAAAAGGTTTTGTTGAATTGATTCCATTTTATTTCGTCAAGGAGTTGGCACAAAACAAAAATCACGAGGAAACAGACACATTTTTCAAGTAGACTATACAGCAGGGGGGTCAAACTCATTTTCCGCGTGGGCCACATTTTTGTTACCGTTTCCCTAGGAGGGCCGTGATGACTGAAGCCACATAAAGAAGTCAAGAATAACGTTTTATGCATCTATTGTTTAAGTAACTATAATGAGGGGTTTCGTAACAAGAAAATGCTGACAATATATCACCGATTTATTACATATGAAAATGTGACATTTTGGTACACATTTTAGCCAGTATCATGGAATCTTGTCATCTTTGATTTGCTTTTGTCATCCACTTAAAATGATGTGGCCGGCCACAGCCACATCTGGCCCCCGGGCCTCGACTTTGACACCTGTGCTATACAGTATATCTGCTTTAAAAATTGTCAAGTGTTTGCAAAAAAATTCATCTAGAACAGACTATTTTTAAAAGTAGACTATTCCTAGATTATATATCTACTTTAAAAACGTTTCTATTGTATTCGGTGCAACCAAATGGAGTAAATTCAACACAACATTTTTTTCAATGCATCTAGCTCATATATTTGTTTTATGTCTTTGAGGTTGTGTACAGGGGACATGCCGGGATTTTGAAAGGGGTACAAATAAACCTCATGTGCTTATTTCTGTATTTTTCACTTCCAACAGTTACTTCTGATCCAGCAATTTGATTGGACAAATGTCATACTACCATAATGACATACAACAGCACTGGAATTTTTCTCTTCTCTTCACGGTTGATCTAAGCTGTTGATATAACCGACACCACAGGTTTGTGATTATCTTCTATCTCTGTGGGTTGTTAAAAGTTTGGCATCGCAAAAATGGGCATATTTACAGAAATAACAATTTGAATGGTCGTCAGATACGGATGAAGGTTAGGAGAGACGCCTGGAGATGTCACCACAAACCCCTTGGGGTGCTCATGTGATGAATTGACACCTCAAAGACACAATATGTGTACAAACAGGAGGGATACTCAGCCAACATGCTAATGTGGCTCAAAAGTGCGTCGTCATCAGAAGTCATCATGAAGCACCCACTAAATGACATAACAGCATGAAATTAATTGACTCTTTCTGTGAAAGTGAAAAAGTAGAACAGGCTTCATTTGTTTTTAAAAAAATCTATATCGTCGCTGACTACTCTTTGGCTAGTCAGCATGTTGCGCTAATGGCTAACTCTGTGGCTAAAGTCTTTGCTTGCTGTCGTGCAGTATTTGTCTTGGCGGATCCAACTAACTGATTTACATAAGCGAACAAACCATAATTTGTTGTCATTCAATACTGTTAACCAAAAAAATTCCACTTACAGAATTGAGGTTTAAATGCAAGACCCCTCCCCACATAAAAATAAATCTGTGAAAACTGAGCTATATAACATTTAGGCTAAACAATTGGCCTTGCAAGGACTGCTTTACATGTAAAAATTGCCTTACTCATGGACTTGCATATGGCACGTGCACCTCTCACACAGCCCCATAGCACTGAGGATGCTTGAGGGGGGTGAGGGGTGGGAGTCTGCCCTTTAAAACGGTATCCCATTGTGTTACAAAGTGAGAAATAATCATTCATTAACCTGCCGTGACCCGACAGCAGAGGGGTGTGTGAGGGGGTGGTAGAGACATAGCCCTTCATGGTGGGTGTTGGGTCATGTCCACTGAGTGCACACACACACACACACACACACACACACACACACACACACACACACACACACACACACACACACACACACACACACACACACACACGCACACACTTTGAATGGATTAAGTGGCCAAATACGCCCCCGAGTTTCCTTTTCAATTATGAAGAGAACGCATTTATGAAATGGAGCACAATTGGGATAGCGGCATCCACCAGGACCCAGGGGAATAAGTGCAACGTGTGTGCGTGTGTTTCAGACGTGTCAGGCTCCCAGTGGTATAGAGTTTATTGTCACAGGGAAGAGTTAATCAATGTGACAATCATGTCTCCCTTGTTGGATCTCCTCCGTCGCCCTCGCACACACGGACCCCCCCCCCCCCCAACACACACACACAAACACACACACACAGAAATAATGTAGCCACTGTTATTCAATATCAGGTGAGTTAACGTGTCGGAAATTTGGAAAAATAAATAAAATGTATCAAATATTGAGATAAATATGATAAATGTATTCTAGTATTTAAATAATACAGTGTCTGACGAAATGCATTACGTTTATTTATTTATTATTTAGATATTTATTGTTTTTTAGAATTGGTCTTTATGTCCCTGATGCAAATGGTTACAAATATGCTGGCGATCATTTCTCATTTGATTTGTTATACTGACATTCATCACATTATTTTACAAAATAATTATTATAATAAACAAAACAAATGTTTGAAAGTACAGTAAACGAATAGTGGAAGTAAAGTAGCATGGCGAAATGTCTTTTTGGAAGTAAATTCAACAGAAAAAGAAATAGATATGATAAAATTTTCAAATATTTAAAAAAATAGTGTCTTGCTATTTTGATGATTTTAAATGAAAATAATATCAGCTTTAAAAGTTTAATTTCATGAAAGATCAGCAATATAGAACACAGAAGAATGGATTGTTTTAAATCTTTATTGTCATTTTCTTTCATTTTCATTCTTTTTCCTGGATGAAAGTCAAAATATTTTCCTTTTCTGAACTAAATAGTGTCAATAAAATGACGTAACTGATCACAGGCTGCGACTGTCAAATATACTGCTTTGAATGCTGGTTTTAAGTTTAAAAACCTCTCAAGTTTCAGTCTACGTTAAAATAAACCCATCGTGACATTTTAATACTGGCATTAAATTAAAGTACATGTGCTAATTAATCATTCGCCTGTTAAGGCCTTAATCAAGCCTTTAATAACCCCCCAAATTAGGAATGAGGAGGCCCTGTCTGGTTCTCAGTGTGTGTGCTTTCAGGCACGTTGGAGTGTTCCACGATCTAAGCGAGCGCACGGTGACACCCTTGATTCATTTGAGAACGATGACCCGATGCTTTTATGCCGAGCTAAGCGTACGCACGGCTGTCTGTCTGCCGGGTCGGGGTCAAGACACCGCGCTATGTGGAAGAGGTTAACATGGTTAACGGACGCTCAAGGCGGTAGGGCAGCGCCGGGATCAAGGGCGGGACGATCACTGGCGGAATGTTTCAACGAACTGGACAGCAACCTTGAGGCCGAGTTGTTTAAGAACATCACAAACGTGACGTTTAAGGTCAGACTGCCGCACCTGGTGGGTGACTGCCCCGAAGCCCTCCCCCTGCCCCCCATGCCAGAAGACTGTGACATTGTTAACATTTTATTCAAACAAGCATCAAATGTATGGAAATACGGTATTCTTGTAGTATGCCTAGATATGTGTGCCTTTAAGAGGCGGGACTTAGCAGGGTTGGCGTGTGATGTTGGTGAGTCTGCGTGAGTGTCCCGGTGTGAGCTGAGGCCAACAACAGCTCCTGCAACTCAGTGTCTATGTTTTCATGTTTTTTCCCGGCGTTTAACAAATAGCTGTTTGTAGCTCTCCTTTCCCACATGTCAGGGCATATAGTATGAGCTCATAAAAAATAAATAACAATCACTTCCAGCTAGTCGAAGTCATGGCTAGCGACATGAAAAGGTAGGTGTTCCTTTTGCACTTGTCTGCATTGTTTGTTCGCAAAGAGAAGACTATTGGCATTGAAAGGCGCTTATAAATAAAATGTATTATTATTATTATTATTATTGCACTTTCTGGTACGTGTGTCTAAATGCACTCTTCTTATTTTACTGCATACGTAAACGTAATTTGGTTGAAATGGATATTTGTTTGTAAATTAGTAAATTAGATTTTAAGGCTGTAAAGGGAGCATAGGAGTTGGACAAATAGTTTCCTGTTTCTGCTTTAATTCAAGGCAACTGATTGGAAGGTGGAATGCGTCTCAGGAGACACTTTGGTCCATGGGTGTCAAACTCATTTTTGTCACGGCCCACATTGTTACGGTTTCCCTTGGAGGGCCATTATGAATTTTGGGAAACCATATAAATGTTTCAGCACCTCCAAATATTACACACACAACGAATTGATGAATAATTGGTTTTAAAATCAGAAGTCAAAAAAATGACCGTTATTGCGGATTACATTGACAATTTGAAATTTTGGTTCAGACTTTAGCAAGCATCATGGAATTTAACATGCTTGATTAGCTTGATGTGGCGGGCCAGATCTGGCCCCCGGGCCTTGACTTTAACACCTGTGCTTAAACTCATTCCAATCTCATTAGCCCGTTTAATTGAGGGGGCAGGGGGGAGACAAGTCACTTCCCCGACTTCTTATCTTATCCTCATCGGGCGAGCTTTCCCACAGCGCACCTCTCCATGTATTCCGCTTCGCCGCTTCAAGCAGGAAGTTCCGGGACATCAACTGCAACTTGAACCCTTAATCCCGAGGATTTGACCAATCCAGGGAGCCTCGGATTACTCGTCGTTTATTCTAATCCCGTGAATTTGCACCGTGCCGCAGAGACGCGCTTCAGCAAATGGTTTGCAAACCGCCAACAATGTCAGGGTTGAAAATAGTTCAACGTTTTGAATTTAGATTGGCTTGAATTTAAACTTAAATAAAATGCATTTGACATTGCATTGTCACGTTGCAATGGTTTGAATTGCTTGAGAATGGTTGCGTTTGAGGTAAATTGTTTTTTTTTTTGTCCTTGTGAAAAAAAGGATTTTCAGAACGTTGAACATGTTGAAGTTGTGAAGTCGAATGTAAAATGTGGGCATTTTCATGTGAATGGTTTTGTTTCTTGTTAAGTGACATTTAGAATTATGGGGAGGGTTCTGGGATTGTGAAAAAGGAGTCACAATCTGCTGAATATTTTTACGGTGGAGTCGTTTGAACCCGCTGAGAAATGTTGGGAGTGGTTCTCCATAAAGTTGGACATTTTTGCATGGATAATGTGGAATTGTTCAAAAAAGTACGATTTGGAATGTTGAACATCTTGTTAAATTTGGTATGGGAATATGTCGCCTCGGTTGAGAAATCTTCAGATCCTAAATGAATTGGAGTATTTTCGCAATGAAATATGTGGAGTTGTTCCAAAATGGTGACGTTTTGGAATGTTGAGCATTGTGAAGTTCGAACAATCGGTGGAAAAATGTTGATTTGTCACATTGGATTTGTGCTCCTTGAATTTCAATTATGGGTATATGTCAAACTTTGTCCCAAAGATTTTTAAATGTGCTAACTATTTTGTGTGTTGGAATAATCAGAATTAGATGAAAAGTGATGAATTTAGGGTGAATTTATTTCAGGATGTCCTCGTTGAGCTGAATATTTTGAAATTAGTCGAAAAATAATTTTTTCAACTGATCGTTAATGAATGTGGGAATTTTGGAGGTGCGATGATTTGTAGTTGGTTGAGAAATTGTGCATTTCAAGAGGATTTCTTATATTTCTCCATTAATTTGGGAATTTTCACAAGGTGTGGACTTCTTCAAAAAGAATAAATAATCAAACATAAAATAAAAAATATTTTTTTTTGTAATGGAGAACATTTTGACGTTAGATGATTTGAGTTATTGACAATCAGAGAATTTATATTATACAATACAGTACCTCCTTATTAATATTTTTTATATTTAATGGTTTGTTTTGTGTATGGACATTTGGGAAAAGTGGGAATTCTGGGAATGTAAAAAAATAACAGCATGGTGCTAAATTTCTCTATTACTTTCATGTTAAATTGTTTTTTTTTGTGGTGAAAATGCTGAATTTGCCGAGAAACCCTAGCACCGATTATTTCGACATCAAATGTCTTGAATCGGTTGAGAAATATCTCCAAAAGATTGTCGGGATAACGTTTGCCAAGAATGTTGCTGCTATTCAACATTGACACAATGACATGAATTAAAGTGAAAGGCACACTGTTGCCGGCATGAGATTTATCAGCGAAGCTGGCTGTTTTTACGGCGGTATCTGGGCAGTAAAGAGCTGCCTTTCTCACCTTCAGCTGGAAAATTGACCTCGCCTCCAGCCAACACCTTTGAAGTGGAAAAACCAGAGGTGCGTAAAAGCCTCGCCAAGTGGCCATATGTGAAACCAACAGCGCTTTTCCAAAACGTAGCGCCTCTTACGGGGCTGCCTTCTTCGGTAAAAGCCAGGTGGCTATCGAGGAGGACGACGCGCAAATAAATCTTTGATGCGGAAGAAAAAAAAAACCCAAATAAAAAGGCGCGCGAGGGAAATCCAATCTGCTCTTTTTGAAAGTGCAGCATTGAGGAAATTCAAGACAACGCGGCAGCTGTACGCGCCGGACAAGGATCTGGGTTTTTCCATGCCGCCGTACTTAATACAATGCTACGCTCTTTACCGGAATGCAACGTGGTTGTTTTGAATGCCATTTTCTTTACACATGGGCTCTGCTTCGCCAAGTAACGCTGATTTGCCTTAGCGGAACACCCTAGCTCTGGTTGCGGTAACAAAAGTGCTACGAATAGAGAACTGGCCTCTACCTGAGAGAACGAACCATTTATTTTCTCTTCAACGGGCAACATAGGCATTGACTAATTTGGGTGTGGTCTCTTTTGAGGGAGGCCTTTATTTCTCTTCAAGTGATTTCTCTTCACAGCCAGTGATCAATGGGGGCAAGGTGTCTGTTTGAGGGAGGTGTTTACTTCTTAAGTAACAGATGCAGAAGTGACTAATCTGGGCAGAGCGTCTTTTGGTGAGAGGACATTTATTCATCTTAAATTGATAATGCGCCAGTGGCAAATTTGAGGCACTTCATTGCCAGGCAACTATTCAAAGGACATGTTCATTTCTTTTCGATGGATGACAAACTGAGGAATGTCATTTATTCAAGGGTGGCTTTTATTTCTCTTAAGTTGATGATGCATGCAGTGCCGAATTTGGGCACGGTCTCTATTTGAGAGAGGCATGAATATAAGGGGTGGCCCGGCGGTCCAGTGGTTAGCGTGTCGACCTCACAGTGCAGAGGTCTCCGGCCTCCCTGTGTGGAGTTTGCATGTTCTCCCCGGGCCTGCGTGGGTATTCTCCGGGTACTCCGCCATGCATGGCAGGCTGATTGAACACTCTAAACCAGAGGTGGGCAAACCTTTTGGCTCGGGGGCCACATTGATTTCTAAATTTGACAGGTGGGCCGTGTCAGGACAAGATACGGTACATATAAAAAAAATGTATATGTTGACAGTCCATACCAAACATCAACAGAACAAAAGCATGAAAGTATTACCATACTTTTTTTAATGTGAACAGTGAAACAACTATGGTATATGTCCTGTATGAAGGTTCAAGTATGCGAGCAACATACATCTGACAACACAAGCAACAAAGTGCAACAATATATTGGCCAAAAACTGCAGCACACAGTACAGGTATATGACAAAATATAACAAAGTTAGGACTATTTGCTCCAAAATGAGACGTGTAAGAGACCTGGTGGCTTTTCTTTCGACTCACTAATTGTCTCTGACTTGACCTCCCCTCGATCACCACACATGACAGCGTTGCTCAGCTGATGTCGCGAGCGAACTTTTGAAGCCAGACACGGACGCTCAAGTCTTCTATGCTCATAGTTAGCGCCTGGGACTCGCTTCTCTCTTTTTAGCGGTCCAGTTTGCGGAAAGTTTTTAGCACAATAGCAGTCAAACCATTCAAGGAAACGTTTATTTACTCGACTCCGAGCCGCAAGCAATTTGTTTCTGTATGGTTTGTGCATAAGAAAGACACCGGACATCAGAGTGTTGTTTATGTGCCGCTGTATTCAATACTGCCCTGCACAAACAAGCGCACGCCTTCCCGTGCTGCTGGGGCAAACCATTCCAAAAGAGAGGTGTTCACTCCCGTAACACAATTCACTCTGGGCATGGAAATAGCCAGAATCGGACTGAGCACAAATCACTTTCTCGCTTTTCAAAGTCTTGTAGATTTCAGTCTTTCAGACTCCAAGCGCCTCCTGAATGTTTCATACTTTGTAACCTGCTTCGTTTAATCAGATACACTTCACTTTCTCTACCGTGGCCATTACTCTACCTTTCGTTGATCATGCCATGATCGACAGGACGTGAAAATGTTCGCAATTGCAGTCAAACTCACTGCAACAAAGAGTCACTTGCATGTCGCTGTTTTGGATCCAATGATAGAAAATAGCGGCGCGGACACACTTATTCCGTCGTATCGAGCGGGAGTTGCTTGAGTTGGCGCTACTTCTGGCTTCCGTATCGTCTCCCCCTCCCTCCCTGTGCTCTGCAACTTCAAGTAGCTGCGCCACCTGGCGTTGAAATGCCTGTCATTACAAGTCCAAATGAAATGAATGCAATCATTTATATCGAACCTTAATTGTGTTGTGTACCAACCTTCGGCGGGCCGGATTAATAAGCCCAACGGGCCGGATGCGGCCCACGGGCCGTAGTTTGCCCACTCTGCTCTAAACTGTCCTTAGATGTGAGTGTGAGCGCGGATGGTTGTTCGTCTCTGTGTGCCCTGCGATTGGCTGGCAACCGGTTCAGGGTGTCCCATGTGAGGATAAAGCGGAACGGAAAATGGATGGATGGATTAATATAATGTGGATGATGCATCCAGCAACTAATTGGGGTCGGGCATCTATTTGAGGGAGGCGTTTGCTTCTCTCATGTGGATGATGCACACAATGACTCTCACGGGACGATTTCTATTCAAAGGAGGTGTTTATTTCTTTTAAAATGCTTCAAGAAGCCAGCAAGCATTTGGGATAAGTTGCCTGGGAGGGATTCCAAACATACGTTTGTACAAAAAAAAAGGCAATTCGACAGTACATTGTCCTTTGTCTGCAAGACATAAATAGCAGCTGGCCAGTGTAACTGTAACGACATTACTTATGTATTTCCCCCCTTTCAACCATCAGCATTAACTAAAGCCTTTTCCTAAGTGACGCCTTCCCAGGCTCCTAATGGTGGCTTTTCGAAGGCAAGATGGAGGGTCATGCTTGAGAACAAAGCTGAGGGAGATTGCAGAGTTGGCTTGGAATGGGGGATCGAGGGCCACCGCACACACACACACACACACACACACACACACACACACACACACACACACACACACACACACACACACACACACACACACACACACACACACACACACACACACACATACACGCACCAATACACACTCACACAAACATGCTTGCTGGAAACTTAAAACCTGACATGACAGTGCAGCCCATTAATATCATGAAGATGAATCGGAGGCCATTTCTAGTACGTTTGGAGTCCACTTTCCCGTGGTTCATGGCAGCAGAGGCAAGTACCGATACTTGAGCAGATTTTTCACGTGTCTGTACTTAAATTGAGATTTTTCTGACCACTTTTTGCTTTTACTCCCTACATTTGAAAACAGAAAACAGTACTACCCATCACTTAAGCTGTCAAGCGACTTGACGTAATAAATGCACAAATAGAAAAAGGTTAACGAAATTAAAGATATTCCCCCTATTTGAGAATTTATTAAAAGAGGGCAACTATGTTGCGTGCAATGTATAATGGAGAATAAACATTCATTCGTATCTTTTAGTTTTGTCCTCAGGTAGACATAAAAAAAAATTGTACTTTGGACGAGGGGTTCAATATTGTTTTTTATTTTTTTGAAGATTGTCAACGTCATTTCTTGTTTTGCAATCCCACTCCCATTCAGACACTTGCTCTTCCAATCGCATTTGGACTCTGCCCCCGAGACGGTCCGAAGCAAGATGACTCCAACACTAGCGAGGTGTGCGCGTTTTTAATGCTGAAACACATGATTAGCGATGAACTGACTTCAAGCTCTGCGTAAGTCAACGTGTTGACCAATCGACTAACTTGTTCATCCAATTTATAAAATTGACAAAGTTGTTGCAGTCGAGTTTAATAATGTCTCAGATTAGATTCTTGAATTTAGCTCAAATCTTGAAATTTGATTGATCTCAATCAAAAGGAGTCAAATATTTACATAACCATAACGTAGCCTACAAACAGAATTTATTATACCATCTTGGGTCGTTCTTTCTTACCTTCCTCTTTTTTCACTTATAACTTCTGGCCTTTCTTCTCTCAATTTCTCGCTCTTGCTTCCTTTCTGTTATCTTCCAAAATACAGAAGCAGTCTGTACCAAAACCCCCCAAAACTCTAAATGATCACAAGACTTGAAGCTACTTGAAGCAAAGCCGTTTTGAGGCCGCAGCTTCATTAGCAAAGTTGTCTGGCTCAAGGGATTTCTTTATTTTCTCTTCTAAACAAGTATGTCTTCTTCTACCGAAGTACCAAGTGTGAGTAGTTTTGCCGTTCTCAGCTACTTATCCACTTGTTGATTGTGGTCTACAGGTCTACACGGTTTCAGGTAAACTTAGGGCCAATCAATGGCACATATGGTGCACATTACGCCGGGAATGACTCTCCTCCCCGCTCACCCGTCGATGACAGACGCGCTCTTATTCCACACATGTTGAAATGTAAGAAGCGATACATGGCCGCTTTGATACCGGATGATTTATTGGGTCTTGACACCGGTCGCAAAGGGAAAGGCGGGTTCTGCGAGTGGTCGCTGTCAATCGGACACATTCGCAATGATATTATTTTTACTTTTTTTTTTTTTTTTTTGAGGGCTGGGAAGGCACTGGTTCTCAAATTGGGGTCTCTGCACCTCTGGAAGTCTTTCCAGAGTAAGCAAAATAACACACACTGAACAGAAATTATGAATGGTTCTCCCCAGGCCTGCGTGGGTTTTCTCCGGGTACTTCAGTTTACTCCCACATTCCAGAAACATGCATGGCAGGTCAATGAGAACTCTGAGTCTAAATTGTCCCGAGGTGTGAGTCTGAGTGCGGATGGTTGTTTGTGTGTGCCCTGTGATTGGCTAGCATAATTATCTGTCTGTCCCCCGCCTACTGCCCGAAGACAACTGGGATAGGCTCCAGCACCCCCCGCGACCCTTGTGAGGATAAACAGATCGAAAAATGGATGGATGGACAGCATGGAGAATAAATGCTTGGCATAATAAAAAAGTATGTTATTTTATTTCATATACTGTGAGTAAAATGTTTTTATAAAAGAGGGTCCCGGGCGTGCTGGAGCCTATCCCAGCTATCTTCGGGCAGTAGGCTGGGGACAACTAGGGATAATTTGGAGATCCCAATCAACCTGCCATTGTTTGGAATGTGGGAGGAAACCGGAGTACCCGGAGAAAACCCACGCTGGCAAGGGAGAACATGAAAACTCCATGTGTTTTATATGTATTTTTTCTTGGACATAAGTATAATATGTTTTGTTATACAGATTGATTTTATATCTGAAGTTTGCATTTTTTTAAATGAATAAATAAAAATGGATGAATAAATAAAAAAATATATCTTTTTAATTGATTTTATTGCTGGGTTTAGAAAAAAAGAGAAAATAAATGAATGCAAATAAATACAAGCAAAAAGTAAAATCTTTCTTTTAATGTAGCACACTATAAGTATAAAATATTTCTGGGAATCAAAAAAAGAAAATCACCAACAATATGAATAAAATGAGTCATTTAAAAAAAATGTAACTTGTTCATTTACATGTATGTTTTAATGAACACTTGATGTTGACGAACACTACAAGAGGTCTTGAATGACAGCAGTGTCTCATAAAGTAAAAAAAAAAAACAGTTGCTCTATGAAAAACTGAAACGGAGACTTGCAAACATAAGCAAATAACCTCCTTCGTGGAGGTAACAATGTTGACATAGTGTCAGTGTCTCATGCGGTATAATTATGTCCTCCAACTAATCCTCTCGCTTGGACGTAAAGCGCACGATATACTGGACGTCTCCGGTTCAAAACCGTCTAACTCAATTAGCCAATGGGCGCTCTTCACTGGGGGGGCTTATTGGGGGTGCTGTTTGATCCTGCCCAGTCCTCATCAATTAAT
Organism: Hippocampus mohnikei; assembly: GCA_026261675.1. NCBI lineage: Eukaryota > Metazoa > Chordata > Actinopteri > Syngnathiformes > Syngnathidae > Hippocampus > Hippocampus mohnikei. The sequence goes on along the minus strand of JAKGUB010000557.1, from coordinate 2,129,456 downwards.
TGACCCTATCGCATTTCTGCTGACCGCCAGAGCACATCTGAAGAAAGAAATCGATGCGCATCCGTGCTCTGCTGTCATCGTTTAACCTTCACAAAGATGGGCGGTATGCAAATGAGATCTTTAGCAGCGTCTCTGGGATAAAGTAATAGGGTTTCGGATGCATATTTATAAATATTACAGTGCAAACTTATGATCACTTAGAACGATGGAATAAAGAGGATGATTAATGAAGGCCACCTTGATGTGACAAGTCAGGGAAAAGGACGTACCGGGAGGGAATTTTCTGCTATTTTGTAACATGTTTTATGCAATTATTGAACAGTTTGAACTGTCTCACAAGTGGTTTGCTCGTGTTTGTCTTGTTTTTTTATTTTTTTACATACATTTAAAAATACATACAAATAAAAATAAGACAATTTCGCCAAAAGAAGCATTTTTACGAGGTGTACAAGTGTAAAAATAAATTGATATCTTAAAAGGAAAGTCAGCAATAAAAAACCTAGTTTGCATTTAAAGTGGAAAAAGCAAGTGAACCACTGTTAGTGTTAAAACAAAAATGAAAGTTTGGCATTAGCAAAATTTTTTGCCAGCTATTTTAGTACATTTTGACCTTACAAAACGATGTTCTTTGATAGTATAACCATCAAACCTACCAAATGAGAGAGCAGACTCTTCTTCCACCCAATAAAAACTAGCTTGTTTCTACCTTTTGTCAAGTCTCGAGTAATAATTAGTAGAACATGGGCTGTTTTTGCCCAAAATGCCGGTTTCTGACCAAAAAGCTGAGAAAATAAGCTACTTATTACAAAGTAAATAACACCTCAAACGGATCAGTGACTTATTTTGTTGCTTTTGTGAGAAATTAAACTATGAAATGTGGGGGGGGGGCTTCAAAAGGCTTTTGATTTGGCCCCCGGGCTTTCAGTTTGACACCCGTGCTCTCGATGCTCACGATTTTGTTCTTTATGCTCTTCTTCATGCCACACCTTGTTCATTGTGTAAGTTACCTTATTCATAGTGCTCATTTGGGTTTCTCTGAACTGGATTCCCTTGTTTTTTGATAACAATCGATTTGCGTTATTTATTTCTCCTTGCACTGTTTGTTCACTACGTTTTATCCTGACTCTGAGTACCAGCGACTTAATTTGTACTCGGTCTCGCGCTTTTTGTAAATAAACTTTTTTGGGGGGGGGGGAACATTTTATCATTTTCTACATTTGTGGGATCTATTCCGATCCGGAACCCCGCTCTACACAATCCAAATTCCATCGAGATTTCCACGCTGTCAGTATGAGCTTGGGTTCAAAGCTAATCCGGCGCTCAGCACGGCCATAATAAAAATCATTATCACGCTAGGGTCGCTTTGTGAGGCACGACTCAAGCCTGAGTAGAGGGCACGGGCAACTGCTGCCCAGACAACCCAAGCCCGTGACGGAAACCTGAGCTAGGACATAAAATGCGGCATGAAGGGCTCGGGAATGCTTAGAGGGAGCTCAGCTCAGATGGAGGTTTCGGTCCCACAGATCCCAGGAGGCACAATAAAGACTGGTTCTGATAGTCGCTATATTTCTGTAATAAACTCTGGAGGGGCACTAACACTTGGGCTTTTTGTTTTAGTCTTCCAAGATAGCAGAAACCGGATGACGGTCTGCCATGTCTTCTGACAAACACTCACAAGCATCTCGTGATCACAAACAAACAATTGTGATCATAATCGTAAACATACAATTATAAGACCCAAAATAACTAAATAAATACACTTGTGATCTTGATGATAAATATACAACTGCGATCCTGACCCCAAACGAAGAATTCTAACCCAGATAAACATACAGTCGCGATCGCGATGGCAAACATAAAAATGTCAAATTTTGAACCTGATCACAAATGTGCAATTGTGATTCTTGCAAACCTAACTTTACATGTGTGACCACACACATTATTTATTTGAATGTCAAACATACATTTGTGATCACAAAGCTTCAAGTGCGATTTGATCTCACCACGGAATTGTGATGACAAACATACACTCATAATTGTGATCACAAAAATAAAATCTGCAATTGGGATCATAAATATAATGTACACACAACTGGAACGGGGCGCGAGACAATAACCTCGGCTAACGAGCCACATGCTGCTTCACCCAGTCCAAAGGAGAAAGGCTGTATCCACATGATTACACATTGCAGCGTGCTGACATAATTAGTGTCCCAATAACAACCTCTCTCTGATGACAGCCCCTGAAACCCAAGCGGTAGTGTGACAGTCTCTCCTTGTCACTCTCCCCTGCCCCCTGACAACTGCAGCCAGGTTATTTTCTCTCGCCTGGCGCCAGCAGCCTGTACCCGGGTGAACGTGGGCCATCACTTGCATCTTAACCTCTGGTGCCCTGCTGATGCCACGTGACACCCGGCAACCGAATACTGAAAACACCGTAGCACATAAACGTTGGGTTCGATTCTTCATTTTGCACTCGCATTTTTTTCTTTGGGAGGCATCTATTTGAGGGAGGCGTTTATCATTCGCATATGCCGTTTAGGACTAATGGACAATATGGTCATTTTACAAGCTATGTCCATCTAATTCTTTGTAAAAAAAAAAAAAAAGTATTTTTTTTTAAAGAATTGAAAAGGACTATTACGGAGAAATAGCTACACCAAAGCAGACAGGAGGCTTCTAGTAGAAAGAAGCTTTTATTTTTTTATGAACCAAATTCCAATGCGCTTAGCAGTCATGATGAGTACAATTTTTTTTCTGGTGACAAAAAATGGGAGGCGTCCATTTGAGTGAGGTGTTCTTTGTTTCAAGTGGATGACATAACCGAGTCACTATGAAAGTAGGGGGCCACTTTTGGGGGAATTACACTACAAGAGTAAACGCAGCACCCTGCTGTGACGTGGCTTAAAGAAGGCTTGGTTGCTTGAGCCTCCTAAGAAATAAAGCAAACAGATACAACAAGGAGGATCTACTTCTTTCGCAGCTATACAAACAAGATTTAAAAGATTTTTCCTGCTTTGTTGAAGATTTACTTCCCCACCAAGCGCAAAGGCCTTTGGACAAGTCCTGAAACTTTAGTGTGAAAACCGGCACCGTGGTCTAAATTTGGATGCCAAAGACAGTAGACTGCAGACACACGTATTCCTTTTGAACATGATCTGATCTCTCTCTTGTCGGTTGTGTGTGTTGAGCTCCCCCTTAAAAAAAAAAAGCCAAAAGGGGAGCACCAAACTGCTATGCCTGGCGCGAGAATGTGAAGCTAACATAGTAGTCCAGGTGAGCTTTCTGAGGAACGAGTAAAATGGATGGACTCAGATGGATAGGACAATAAATACAACACCAGACAAAAAAGCTCCAGATCAAACTCACGAAAAGCAAAAGAAAAACATTCTCAGCAACACTATGGGCGATCACACAAAAACTATTGTATAGCAGTTGATATCTTCTATTCTCTTTGTCAGACAGCGGATGGGCTCAAACGCAAAAAAGATCAAAATAAATCAAAATGATATCTGCAAAAAGCAAATAATTATATTTCACCTGTGCTAGCGGCAAGCACAAGAAGCTAACGTATCATTCAACATCCTCAATCAGTGCGCCTTTTTGTCAAACTGTAAAAACAGGTCGGCGAACTTGTACGACACACAGAAGAATGAATTCAAAGACATTTGTACTTAAAAAAATAAATAATAAATAAATAAATAAATCATTTGCACCAGTGGGTAAGAACAGAAGCTAATGCAGCAGTCTACATTTTCATTCATGGATGGTTCTGTTTAAGCAAAAAAAGAACAATTGTTTGGATTCAAATCACAAAAGGTAATTTTCTTTTCTTTTTTTTAAATCTAGGCTCGTGACTAGCATGATGTGCTAACATAGCAGCCAATGGGCCACTGGTCACAACGATCCAAAACTCCGTCCTTTGCCCGCAAAAAGCTGCAGGCTCTCGTCTGTTGAGCTCTGAGAGGTTTTGTAGGTGACACAAGTGCTCTTGAAAGGCAGACACTAACATTTACAAGGCCCCCGAAGGCCTTGTGACCTCCAAATGCTCCTCATTCCTGCTTTGGGAAACATCTCTGTTGACACCCGGCAATGCGGTGGTGATGACTTCATTCAGCAGCTGAACCACACATCCATCCATCCATCTATCTATCTATCTATCTATCTATCTATCTATCTATCTATCTATCTATCTATCTATCTATCTATCTATCTATCTATCTATCTATCTATCTATCTATCTATCTATCTATCTATCTATCTATCTATCTATCTATCTATCTATCTATCTATCTATCTATCTATCTATCTATCTATCTATCTATCTATCTATCTATCTATCTATCTATCTATCTATCTATCTATCTATCTATCTATCTATCTATCTATCTATCTATCTATCTATCTATCTATCTATCTATCTATCTATCTATCTATCTATCTATCTATCTATCTATCTATCTATCTATCTATCTATCTATCTATCTATCTATCTATCTATCTATCTATCTATCTATGTATCTATCCATCTATCCATCCATCTATGTAGCTAGCCCACTAGCTAGCTATCGATACATTGTACTCTGTTATCAGGAGAAGACAGGGTCTATGATTCCCATATGTACAAGCGGACCGGATACATTTGTGTGCTGTGCTGAGGCTGCTCGCTTGCTCTCCAATTCAAGCGAGTATATATTGTTTTTTTCCTCAGGCCTGGAAAGTGTCCAGGGTTCTTTGCTTGACAAAAATAGTCATCAACCCCCACCTGTCCTGGAGTCTGAAATGGAGACTATTGTATGAGCTGGTATCGCTGACTTCTGGGAAGCGAGTCTTGTAACCTGTGCTTGTTAGAAAGCCAGGGTAAGGACACCTGACAGCTGAGCTGTGAGCTTCCCAAACTCAACAATTCCAAAGTCTGTTTTAACATAGTGATGACTGGAAGGCTGAGGCAAAGCGGATTGTTGGATGGCTTCCATTGGCAGGACACGCTGATTGTTCCAGAACAGGAACCTAACCCGGGTGGGAATCACACACAAAATACTATTATTACAACTAATAATACCGTTAACCCCTGTTCATCACGAGTGATAGGCTCCACAACCACTCACAAATTTGCAATATATAGAGACTAAAGAACATTTTTTGTAGTGGTACCCCTAGTACACACTTAAAAAAAAAAGCTCTTCCAACATTCAACAAGGGCTTAAAGTTAAATGATGGATGTGGGGGGGAGGCTGCATCGCTACTGAGGCGGGCACATAGAACCACGTACTTCCTAACAACTTGTGCAGTGGGTCCATTAGGCAATAGCGCAAATCCCCCTATAATTGACACAGAATGAAATGCATTAAGTGGGAAAAAACAGGGGCACCCCCCCGCCCCAAGCCCCCAAATATATCGATCTATCTACCGATCGATTCAAAGATCTATCTCCGTTTCTATCATGATCACGTCAAGCAATTTATCCATCTAATCGTATCTACAGCTGTTATATTTTTGCATGCACAACAGTCAGGAGCACATACCTAAAAGACAATGGTTTGTTCAAACGCAAGTTGGAGCGACTGTGGGAAAGTCAGCGGGGGTCTGGCCCAGCATGGAGGTTCTTAGGGGTCTTACGTGAAGGTAATGTTGACCAATGAATCCCCCCACATCCTCATCTGGCATGTTGGAATGCATCATGTTACACAGTCCCCATGATGTAGCTCTTTCTGTCGTGCTGCGCTGGGCGTAGAAGAGACAGCTGGAAGTGAGCGAGGGTGCATTTGTTTTACACTGGGACGTGTCAGAAAATACAAGCCTGTACAACAACGCGTCACTTCTGTCAGTGAGGCTACTTTGCATTTTGGTGCTTTTGATTTGTTTCCTGAGCCTGTCATGGATAATGAAAAGTCTGCACAGGCTGCGGGGAGGGGGGTCGGGTCTCCTTGACATTTTGACACCTTGTAAAAAGGCGATAAACAAGGGAGGGCCCTTTTTAAAATGACTCTGTTGCAAATCAAAACAGCAGCACCTGTGGAAGCATGTAAACACATTCTCGTATGAATTCAAATGTTCAGTCTTACAGTACTGTGTGGTGACAAGTATTAAGCTACGTGTTGCAATTCAGGAAATTTGGACACAATGTTGTGTGTCCATTTTAATAGTCCTTTTTTCTTTGAGCACTTCAAACAACACTTTCGTAGATTGCAACATATGGCTGCTCCACAATATTGTTTCTATTCTGAGGTGCTACACCACTTTACAAGGGGCAATAGCAAATTTTAATTAGAGGTGGCTTTATGTGGCCCTTAACATATTTTTGATTTTCGTCTGGCCCGTGAAGTTTTTCTTTTTTGTTGAAGTTTGACCTACAAAAGCTTGAACAATACAGATTTGACCATATGTTGTAAATTATATGGTAGTTAAAATGTTTCAGAAAAAAAATGCACCTGTTGCTGAACCTAACCCTTAATTCATAAATGTTGTTAACTATATGACTATATTTCCTATCATCTCATTATTATACAATAATTATGAAAACCTGATAATCTTGAGCAAGGGTGGCCCACCAGTCAGACACTAAGAGACCATTTTTTTACTGTGTTACTGCAAAGAGCCACATCACACACACGCACACACGCACGCACATACACACAGCTTGCTACGTATTTGACCGAAGATCGACTTTTGAAGCGACGAACCTCCAGCAACCGACCGGATCGCACACGTGCAAGCATATACACACGCACGCACGCACACATGCAGGTGCCCAACCACGCATACGTAAGCACGCACGTTTTTGCGCATGAGTGGTGATTCAGTTGTCATCTGATTGGTTGCCCTGTATATCAATCATGTAACGGGATTGATGATAGGCTCACGCAGTAAGTTCTGTGTATTTAACGCTGTTGTTTGAATGGCAGCGCCACCGCCGAGGCGTTTTCGACGCTTGTCATTGGAAAGCCCGGGAGCCGCATTGAGCCAGCCAAAGAGCCGCGGATTGGCCACCCCTGATCGAGAGAAAAAAACAAGGGGTGATGTACAATCAGTGAGAAAAAAAGGGTTAGTTGTCCCAGAAATTCATTCATTACTTCTCTCACTTTTCACTATATTGAATCTATTTTACAAAGTTATGCTCACTGAACAACTAGTCCCCGCAGCAACACGCGATTCCTCGATCGTGGATTTTACTGCAGATATAAGAGCTGTTCGCAGAATTGAATGCAAGTCGACGGAAATAAGGGTGAGATGCAGAATATTACATTGAAATGTAGTTTTCATCCCGGCAGCTAGCATCACGGTCCAACGGCCTGCGCTTACACCACAGGGAGTGATTCCCAAATGTTTTTTTTGTTTTTATGTTCTCGTTCACATGACAAAAAAAAAAAACGTTCCAACGTTCACTGAACGTGTCCGTCATGTGAAATGCATGCGCACAAAGACGACGTCGCGTGACACATGCAACGAAACGTGGCAGTGTTTACGGAAGTAAATATGAGCCAAAATGTAGGGTCGCATATTCATCTTATATCGACTGAGGAGTGGAATTATTATGGGGATATGAGGTGACGCTTTTTTTTCCACTCTTCGCTTCCTGGAGACGTCTGGTAAAGATGACGTCACATAACGAGGCATCCCGTAAAATGGCGTCACGTCGTTGGGGGGCTACTTAACATGTATTTCCCAGTTGTGTGTACTCTGACACATTCATACATGCCCGCTTCCGATGCCCCAGCGATGATGGCGGCCCACCAGACGAGCGGAGAGCATTTTTTCTCATGCAGTTGTTGTCCTTTAGCGCACAGACATGCATGCAAGCCACACCGCGAGTCCATTTGTTGTGTCTTTTTACAACAGCCTGTCAGCACCGTGCTAAACTTTCCGTTGTCACGCCAGGACAATTTTACAAATGTTTTTTTTCCAATGCATTTTGAAAAGTTCACAGTTGCTCGCACCTTAAGATCAATGAAAAAACAAAAGATTGGATTTTCATCATTTTTACATACAACTGTGTGTATATTTGTTTATTACAGTGAAACTCCTCTAGAACGAAACCTACATGGGCGAAAATACCCCCTTATGTGAAAAAATCTTCATGCATGAACACAATTTCCATTCTCCTGCCCCCCTAACGACGAAACCCCCTGTTGCCTTATGCGAAATAATTTTCTCTGCTCCAGCCTCGCGAAGACATTCACTACAACGAAGTCTTATCCAACAGCGATCTCTACTGGTTCGTTCGGAAACGGCAACAGCAACCACCACACTGGTTTACATAGTGAACGATGTTTATTTCGGTCACAGCTGCGAGTTTCCTGGACTCAACATACTCATAGCTGCTCTGCCATTGTCTTACCGAGCATCATCCTGGCCTCCGATTGACCAAGAGGGACCTCACTGTCTATGTGTGTACATACTGAAGCTAGATCGGTAGCATCCGATTAGCTGCTCAGAGTAAATTGCTTATGGCTCGACGGACATTCAAATAAACGAACGTTTCCTCGAATGCTTTACTTTTTTATCATGCTAAAAACAGCCACGGGACGCTTCGTAGTCCTCGATGGCCTAGTTAGCTCTCGAAGGCTAAAAACCTTACGCTAATTAGCGCTCCAGTTAGTGTAAGGTTTTTAGCCTTCAAGAGCTAACTGTGGCCATCGAGGATTACGAAGCGTCCCGTGGCTGGTTTAAAAGTTCATTGCATGACATCAGCTGAGCAACGCTGTCTTGGGTTAGGGTTAGGTAGAGACAGTGAGATGGTGGAAAGAAAAGCCACCGGGTCCAGAAGTATTTGTTATTGTTAGATTCAGACGAGCATGAACATTTTAATGCTAAAATGGCTACAAAACGGACCTTTGGATGTCAAGCAGCTAAGACAAGAAGAGCTCTGATGCTGGAAGAGAGGGTAAAAGTGATCAAAATGAAAGACGGAGCAAGCAAAATAAAATACATTATCCAAGAAATTGATGTAAGTGAAAGTGAATGCTGATTGTAAATTTCGCAATATCTTTCCCTTTTTTTCTTTCTACACTGACAATATGAAGTGTCAAATAAGTGTGTGCTCATACTTATGCACTATTGGAATAAAAATAGAGTACACATACGTTTGTGTGTGCATGTACACATTCGTGTGTGTGTGGGTGTGTATGGGTGTGTGTGTGTGTGTGTGTGTGTGTGTGCTTACATCTGAGACCAAATTTGCTACAGTGAAAAACCCCCGTTGTGAAAAATTTCTTGCTGCAAACACGATTTCGTGGTAGAGGAGTTTCACTGTATATAGCATATACAGTAAACGTATATCATGACACGAGTGTCTTGGTTCATGAAAAAAGTCTAACGAAATATTCCAAGATTCCATCAGATGGATGAATTAAAATCAATTGGTCAATATTAATTGCTGGCAGTTGGACTATATCATAACAATAATAATTATGATAATTTTGAGATTTGGGAAATTTCCTCATACGTTATTCAGAAAAGCCACAGAAACCAGACTGATTGTCCTCCATTGAATTGTCAGTTTGGCGTGTTTTACATACTAGGCGGGTGTGTACAATATTCCCGAAAAGCGTGCCAACAACTGGCGGACATCAAATACTTAGATTCACATTCACCTCCTCGCCAAGGACGTCAGTTATAATGAAAGGGGTGGGTGGGGTGGGGGGTACGGTGAGAGGGGGGGTTGTGAAGCAACAGCATTCCAATCTATGTCGGTTGGAAATCTCTCTGATTTCCTTTTCAACAATTGTGGAAACATTAGTGGATTATTAACATGTGTGTCCACTGAGAAGGAAAAAGCACAACTCAACTCTGCATGATGAGCGTTCGAGTAAATCAGTCAATTCATCAAAATTTCATGAAAAAAAAAGTTTGAACTTGAGCACACGCTCACATGCACGCATGCCTTGCAACTTTACCATCACCGTCCAGGACCAAGACTACAATGATTTGCACATTTTTTTTCAACCGATATTCAACCAAAAACACCACAGAGACAAGATATGTTGTGTTCAAACTGATGAACCATAATAATTTATTTGGTTTTAACATTCACAAGTTTTGAATTTGATGCCTAAATACCGGGTCAGGCAAAATGATCTAACACATTTGTAGGTCAAATAAAAGGCAAATAAAGTAAAGAAACAAAAAAAGAGTTTGTATTTTCGAAAAGTACATACTTTTTTTTTTTTTTAAATATCATGCCATTTTGCTTTGTTTCTTTATTATGCCCTTATTTTTCATTTCTTTTTCAGTTGCTGCCATGAATTGGACTGGTGAGCATCACGGTTTCAATGTGGAAACGTACTCACATCCAAAATAAAACGAATCGGTAACTGCAACACAACGGGTGTTCCGTTTGCACTTTAATCTTGGTAGACATGATCCCCTACCAGATCGAAAACACGATCTTGCTATGGGTTACCAACTTCAGAGCTACGTGATCTGCATTGATAAGAAAATCAACCGGCCGAACTCGCACCGCCGGAAGTCCACTTAATTTTTAAAACATAATGAAACACAATGGCATTATATGTACTTTTTGAAAATAAAAAAACTTCTTCGTTTCTTTGCCTTATTTGTCTTTTATGTAACCTACAAATGTGTCCGATCATTTTGCCTGACCCTGTATGTGACACAAAAAACAAAAGGCTGAGCCAGGTGTGTTTACCGGTGAACTGAAGACAATAATTGATGAAGCTTTGTAGGGGGAATTCTTCCCATTCTTGCTTGATGTGCAAATTCAATCCAGGGGTCTCCATTGTCATATTTTACGCTTCATGATGTGCAACATGTTTTCAATGGGAGACAGGTCTGGACTGCTGGCTTTTCAACTTTACACTGTTAATAATCTGGATGGTCCTTCGCCTCTTTGGCTCGGAGGACACGAGGATCCCACATACGGCGTTAACATCATTGCGACTTGCAAATGTGCATGATCAGAAGATGACACGATTGATTGCTGCTTTGGCCCGATGGATGGCTGCATGGCTTGTTAGTAGAGGTGAAACTTCTAACGTTACAGTGGTGGCAGGATGTGCATTTTCAGGCTTTCCACATATCTCACTTGATGATTCAACAGGATTGATGTGTTGTCTGTTTTTGACAATAATCCAAATTGGAACTGGAAGTCCAGTTACACCATAGTATTTATCCGAAAGACGTGCCTTTCTGCACTAAAATAGAGTTTGCACACTGGAAGATCTCAGAGAAAACAAAAAGTCCAAAATGATTTCCTTTTGCACATCACTAGGATTTGTTTCTGATGAAAAAATGTTTCGCTCAGAAAAATCTCATGATGGATTACGGTGCTGACTGCTGAGTAATCACCATGAGAAACAATAGGCAAGACTCTGGGTTTTACGCAAGTTTATAAGAAGTTGACGTGGGAGGTTTACTTGGAAATGTGGATTACTAATTTACCGTCATGAATGTACAACATACCACATCAAAGAGTAATCAGTAGTTTTTGCTTTGTTCAAGACTTGTTTTATTTTTTCTTAATAAACATTCAGCAAAATAAGTCTGCTGAAGATTTGCTCAGTCACTGAGTCACTCTTGCCATTAGTATGAAGCTCGAAGACATATTGGGAAACACTGGAGAGAAAACAAAACATGAAAAAAATACAACTTTAATCTCATCACTGTCTTTCGTTCCCTAAAAAATATTCTTTTAAGGTTGTGATATTGTTTTAGAAAAACAAAATAAATAGGTTGCTAATATTTTGAAGAGTTGTAAAACAGGAACATGACTACATTGAGTATTATTACATTTTTCAAAAGGAAAAAAAACACAATCATAATCTTGTCGTATTAGGCTTTTCCGTCTCAAAAAAATATTCAGGCTTTTTTCCTTGGAAAAACTACCAACTTAATAATATTGTTTCACATTTTTAATCATTTTATTTTTTTACATGTACCACTATATAAATATATTACAAACGTTTTATTGGAAAAAAAGAAAATACAACCTAATTACAAAGCAACTTTAGTACTATTACATTATGCTTATATATATATATATATATAGATATATATGGATTATTGCGCTTCCCCTTAAAAACCTCACATTTTAATCTCAGAATATGATTCAAATCAAAGAATAGATTCATTAGGTTCACAGTGTCCTTTTCTTCTGGACAAAAATTCAAACTTTTGTCTCATTATTTAAATTCTCTACACACAATATTACTCATTTTCAAAACAAACAATGTCATTATATTATTCAGGAAACCGATTATGCCCATTACGCACACAATGTAGTCTTACGTTTATAGAATATGTTGCCCCTCCAAGTTCAATTTTCACCTCATGACTTTATGAATGCCGGTCGAGATATCTCCACTGTGATTGGTGTTGATTTTGCGGCATTCCCAAACAGCGTCCCACACGGCGGCTGTTTTCATCTCGCGCTTTTACGAGCGTCACAGCTTTCTTGGCTTTTTTTCCACAGCGTCCCACCGGGCAGCTGCCATTATCACCGCCACCGTGTTTGTTTTTCTCCCGCCATTGGCCCTGTTCGTCCTGTTCAGATCTTCGTCACGAAGCCGTAACTATCTGATACTTAACATCAAGCTGTGTTCACGAGGTCGGCCTTCAGCCCCCGCGTGGCCCGTCTGCACCCCTTCTGGTCACACACTGGGGCCTTTTTGGATGTGAGCACGTATACGCGCTGATGGATGTAATCCATCCTCCCCGCGCTCTGCTTAGTGGAGCCTCTGTGAAGCCAAAGCCAGCCTTCATGCTTGTTGACTTCACATGGCTCTCGTGTCCTGATGCACGACCCTTTGAAACCGGGCTCCCGAGGAATTTCATGATTGCGAGTGTCTCAGAGGCAGGTATATGTTGGAAATTCAAATTGTATTGCTCTGGTTCTCATCTCACTGCAAAGGTGTCCTAAATTGAAATGGAAACAGAAGCGACAAATTCCAATAATGGGGAAAAAAAGCCCTCTGGTCATACTGCATACAATAGGGCCGTTCACACGGGCAGATTTATTTCGGACTTACTCCTCAACTGCTCCCCTCGAGCGTTCATACGTGCAACTTTGTTCCGGCTTAGTGCCCGAAAACAGCTTGTTTCGGATCAAATTTGAGGTGGTTTTAAAATTTGCTCCGGAACAAATGCTCGTTTGCGAAGCAGTACCGAAGCAAATGTGCGCGTATGAACGCAACTGGGTTAAATTTGCTCCAGAGCAAATGCTCGCTTGCGGGGGTGTGGCCTCGCTACGCGTCAGAGGAGTCCATCCGGGTACTTGCCAACATGCATCCTGGGTATTTTGCGCTTCAAAACATGGCGGGTCTTTTCTCTCTCTCCTGCGGCGTCTGATTATCGACCGCGTCGTTGATTTCTCCGGAGAAGAAGCCATTTTGTCACAAAGAAGGAGGGGAAATGGTACTTCCTTTTCTCCGCCTTCTTCTTTCTTTACGCATACGCATGTTTTACTTCCGCATTCCTGTCGTTTTGTTCCGCAACAGGAACTGCCCGTGTGAAAGCAAGTGGAGCTGCGCCAATGCTGTTACGCTCAGCGGCTTTGTACGTGTGAACGCTCCACAAAATTTGTTCCGGTGCAAATTTATATCGCAACAAAATACTCCGGAGCAGCGCCGAAACAAATCTGCCCGTGTGAACAGGGCTATTCAAGTCAAATGCAACGATGCTAACACGGTTTTCATGAGTATGCCTTGAAAGCAAGATGAGGCATAAAACTAGAAATTTTTTTTTATACATATCAAGCAGTCTTGCACCACCTATGCTTCTTCTTTGACTTTTGTAGCCTAAACATGCAATGTTAACTTCTTAACTCATCGAGGAATTGAATTTCTAACTACCTCGAAAAGTATCCCACTACTCAATCGACCATCGGACCAACTAACGAACCACCAAATCACGCAACCATCCAATCCACAAACAAACCAGCCATCTAGTTGACCAATCAGCTAACAACCAACAACCAATCATCTAACCAAGTAGTCAACCAGCCAAACAACCAACCACCAAGCCAAGCGTACAAATAATTATTCAGGCCCCGAACCACCCAACCAACAAACTAGTCAGGAAACCAATCACCCGACCACCTACCTCAGCAGCCAGCTAGTCAAAAAATCCTCCCAAGTAACCACCAATCAGCATACAAACAACATTTTGTCAGTCCGTCGTTCATTAGTGGCCGGTGTCATTTTTTTCAAGGTGGGGTGTGGTTCTGTCAGTTGTCAGCGAATTGGGCATCCATCAATGAGAAGTCCTTCTGTGCTTAACCCGGTTAGTGAGGATTACACTGATGCACGGAAACCCACTGCCGTCAGTGCTTAGTTCGTCTTGTTTTTTTTTAGTTTCCTGTCATTGGTTAACCAAACCAAATCAGGCGTACATTAGTGATGGACAGATGGACCTTCCGTTATTACTGATGGAATGCTCACCTCTGGAAACCAGCCAACCAACCAACAACCCAACCAGTCATGCAGCCAATAAAGCAACCAACAAACCAACCACCTACAGTACCTCAGGAGCATGCTAGTCAACCAGACAAATACCTAACTTGCCAACTGATCACAAACCAGTACACCAGCTAGCCAAACAACCAACGAGCCAATGAATTAACCAGCCAATTACCAAATGAGGCAACTGAAGCAATTAGGCGTAGAAAAAAAAGTAGTGTGTTTCCGGTAACATGAAATTTCAGCACAGGGTCGGTAGGTCGGACAAAGTTTTTTTTTTAAACCCCCCCCCCATCAAAAATGTAAACAAAATAACCATAAAACATAAAACAAGGAGACATTGAAACCCCCGCTCGCCGCCAAAGGCGCCGAGAGAGTTGGGTACCCGGCGGCTGGGTGTTACAGCCATCTCGTTACCTCTGCGTCCCGCGTCCTAGACGGCCCGTGGTGGTCGTCAAATAGTTCGTTGAATCTTTTCGATACAGCAGTGGATGCTATTTTCTTAATATTATGGTGCGAGCATGCGACTGCAACACACAAAACGCGGTTTAAACTGTTGTCGGAGATCGTGGCCGCCGCCATGATTCAATGTTGCTGACAGACGAGTTTCCTGGACTCAACATACGAGGGCAAACGACGCGCACGCTCAACGTGAATATCGCGAGAGTTTGCACCGATGTAAACCCTCTAAATTCATCTTTCCTTTTATTATTTATAATTTTGTCTGTGGTTTTCTTGTTCTTGTTTTGATTGTAAAGCGTCCTTGAGTGTTTTGAAAGGTGCTTATAAATGAAATGTACTATTATTATCCGTATTGTTTTGTGTTTTTTGTTATTGTAAAGTGTCCTTGGGTGTCTTGAAAGGCGCTTATAAATAAAATGTATTATTATTATTATTATTATTATTACACTAAAATGTAGGTTGTTTGAAAAAAAATGCCGACCGTAGTTTTTTTTTTTTAGGTAGAAATTCTCGGTCAGTCGGGTTACCGGAAACACACTACTTTTTTTTCTAATCCTTACCGACAAACCAACCAATCGACTGACCAAAAGCAATCCAAGATCACCCTCTTGTCTTCTATAATTAGTGCCGATAACGCCATGATCTCTGCCCAAAGGCGCTTTGCGATGGATCAGCTATTTACGCATTCTAATGCCAAAACAGGAACAATTTCATTGGGAAGAGTACACTGCTCTGCAGAAAGAACGCCTGGCTTAGTGAATGACTTGGAATGTGACCAGTAATCCATCGCAATGAGGTCAGTATGCAGGATCACATTCAAATGGCCGGAAATTGTTTTTTTTTCTTTTAATGTTCAATAAAAGAAAATGTGGAGTGTTGCCTTATGTGTTTGTACGTGCCAGAAAGCAATGTAAAAATATTTGTGCTGCCTGCTGAATATTTATTTGTTTCTCTGCACACATGGATGCATACATCTTTATGACATCGAACGGGCTATTCATTGTCAGAGCAATGTCCTCTCCACATCCTGGGATAACCTTTAATGATGTCATGTATTTGTCATCGGCCGCAGGGAGATACGGCATTCCGACATGGCTCCTGGAGCAAATCATCGGCGGCCTGACAGGGGGGTATATGCATTCATGAAACACCCCCAAAATCATCAACTGCGGTTTTCAGAGAAAATAAAAAAGCACTTCTTCAGCTCTGCCAATAGCTGACATTAGTTACAGTAAACAGTACAAACAGTTCAGTGTGAGGACAATTTCTAACGCCCGCTCAGAAATAACAAAACTGACTGAAGACAGACGTGATGATTGGTATTAAATTACAAGCGCTAATGACAGTAAAGCAGTCCTTTCTTAGAGAGAGAGGGAGAAAGAGTAATAGCAGAAAGCAAAAATAATGGAATCAATCATGACAGGAAATCACTGCAACCCCCCCCCCCCCCCTCCCCCACACACACACACACACTGTAGAAATACACTTTCTCATTGCTTTTATCCTGTCTGGAGGAAATCAAGATTTGGATGGCACAACATTTGATTTTCAATGAAAAGAAGACAGAAGTGATGGTTTACATCCCATCCTGCGGACTTGGGCCCCCTGCCTCCTTATTGTAAGCCAGTGGTTCTCAATTATTTTCTGTCATGCCCCCCCTAGGAAGAGGAAAACATCTCGTGCCCCCCCCCCCCATGAATGGTATAATTTGTCTATAAAATTGTTATAAGTACACCTTTGCAAAACACTGTATCCTTATTAACGTATAAGAGAATAAAAAAAAGAAATATGGACCAACTTACAACAAAGAATAGCTTTACTAAATGTAACAGAAAACATTTCAAGTGCATCTGAAATTCAAAAATAACATTAAATCCTTAATTTAACTATAAATATTTTTTGACGGGCGGCCCGGAAGTCCAGTGGTTAGCACGTCGGCTTCACAGTGCAGAGGTACCGGGTACCTCAATCGCAGGTACTGTGTGCCCTGCGATTGACTGGCGACCGATTCAGGGTGTCCCCCGCCTACTGCCCGGAGACAGCTGGGATAGGCTCCAGCACCCCCCGCGACCCTAGTGAGGATCAAGCGGTTCGGAAGATGAATGAATGATGAATGAATATTTTTTGACTGACCATGTCAAACCATACGATACTGAAGAATAAAATTACATAAAATCAATAACTAATAATGCATTCAAACTAATCACTAACATTATCTCAGAGCACAATATAAAAAAACTAACTAGCAAAACAAATATATATATATATATATATATATATATATATATATATATATATATATATATATATATATATATATATATATATATATATATATATATATATATATATATATATATATATATATATATATATAGAGCTGTCAAACGATTAAAATATTTAATCTAATTAAAAACTCAACTGTCATAATTAACTCAAATTAACTAAAAATTAATCATGATTACTCACGCATTTTTTATCGCTTTCTGAATTTCCTTTTATATTTTTGTGCTATTTTCCCCATTTTAATGCTCTCATCAAAATGGAATCATGAATCAGTTTTCTATGGGCAAAATGCAAATATTTACTGAAATAATTTCGATTTTCAATTTTACATGAACATTTTTCACTTGGAGCAGTTATTCACACATTATCTCTCACACAATATTACTGTCCATCAACAACAGTGAAAAATATTTTGTCACACAACAGCTGCTTGAACAGCTCTTTTATGGAATCAAAACAGCGCAATATAAAGTACACATCTAAGGTAAACTAGTACTCAGCCTATAATTTTTCACGGCCCCCTGAATAGGGATTGTCGGTCAGCATGGAAGGATCTCTCGTTCTGTACTTTTTGATCATTTATTGGAGCACTTTGCAGCAGAAGTAGTAGTAGTAGTAGTTGTAACAGAAGTATCAGAAGCAGGTAATAACCTAAACTACACATAAATGCAGTAAAAAAATAATATATCTATCTTTCTGCATCACAATGTAAATATGTATATAATTGACATTAATTAATACCTTTATTTAGCAATACGTTTAATAAATAATGTAATCAACCCTGATTTCACTATGTATCATTATCGTCATCATTATTCATTGTTTTAAACGTAAGAAACCATACAACACAAACATAAAGTCGAATTGAACAAAAGAACTACAAGTCCCATAAGTCAATCCCGGAAGTGGAGCGATGTGATTTATCCCAGCTACAACGCAATTTACTTCGTTTAAACGTCAGATTGCAGACGGACAAACATAACAACTATGCAAAAATGAGCTAAATAAAGACACCCCTGTTCTAGCAACATTTTAGCCCACGCTGTTTGCTTTGAAATGATCTATAGCTGTCGGTCTGAAACGAGAGGGCGGAGTACGGACGTCAGCTGTGTGCTTGGCCATTAAGTGGTATTTCAGACTCGACGTGCTATGATGATAGCTCAGTTTACGACTGCAAAACATACAGGTAACTTTGGTCTTGTCATTGGAACAATCTGGCAACTTTTTAAAAGTAAACTTTCCATTCATAAACTATTTAAGTATCCGTTTTCGGTGTCTCGCACTTCCATGGCTGGCAAAACAAACGCGCGTGGACCTGTGCAGAGCGATTGATGTTTTGTTTCTGGTTTATTTGTAGAGCAACGTAACATCCGCTGTGACATCTGCCGCGTTAATCTCGCGAGAAAATTTTTGATCCCGATAAAATTCATTTAAATTAATGCCAATAAAAACGCGCTAAACTGACAGCTCTAATATATATATATATATATATAATTTGTGCTTTTCTTTTTTGTTAATCAAAGATGATGCCTGGATTAGTGGCTGTAACGAGCACGTTTTCAATGCACAGCTTTTCGAAACGAGGTTTGAAGCAGGACACAGCAACTCTCCACTCCTGCTCAATGTGTAGCCGGGACCAGGATTTTAGTTTACTGACGTAGCAGTCACAAAGCGGCATGATTCTTGGCAATATTCGGCAAGTTTTTGCTGAACAAAACTCAAGCGTCTTATCAACGTGATTGGGGTGTAATGTTTAAGTGACGCCTTAATTTATTTGGCTTCATGCTGTCCGCGACCAACATTTTCAGTCACAGTAAGCTCACCGAGCTTTCCTCGTCTGGTATAGTCGTCACAGTGGAGCCAAGCGCGACATACGCCTTGTCATATTTCCTCCCTTACAAAGCTCCCTGCGCAATGAGGGCGCCACTGCTCCCTAACGTAGTGGAGGTGCAACTGCACTATATTCTCGGACAGTAAAAAAATAAAAAAGCATGTTCCCCGATGTCAGACGCGCCCCCCTCGCCCCACTATTTGAGAAACACTGTTGTAAGCCAAGACTCTCGAACTTGGGTCTCAAACTGGACAGTGATTATAAACTGGCCCGGCAAATTTGTGCCGTTGTCAAATCCAGCTTCCTCCATTTTAGGCAGCTGGCTGGAGTATCCCTTCACTGGCTCCCTATACATTTTAGAGTTCTTTTTAAGATCCTATTATTTGTTTTCAAATCTTTAAAGGGGCTCAGCCCATCTTGCCTCTATGAGCTCCTCCGCCCCTACACATCTGCCCAGTGCCTCAGGTCCATGGACCAGACACTATTAGAGGAACCAAGAAGTAAGGCTCAGAGGCGTGGAGTCTTTTCCGTTGCTGGTCCCTCTTTTTAGAATGACCTCCCACTGAACGTTCAGCAAGCCCCCTCACTGTCCATCTTTAACTCGTCTTAAACTCTGTTTTTATTCTTTGGCTTTTGACTCAGCATGGGACTTGATTTTTACTTTTACTGGTTTTATGCTTTCTACTTTTTGTTCTTAATTTATCATTTTATTGTTTGTTGTTGTAAGAAATATTTTTGCTCCATGTACAGCACTTTGTGTACCACGGGGGTTGTTTTAAAGTGCTCTATAAATACAGTTGAGCTGAGAGAGAAGACAAAAAGTTGTAAAAAGGCCAACAACAGCAAGAACAATTAGAGTGACATTTTTTTCCACCATTGCAACTTTTTTAATTATGGAAGCAAATACTTACAAACAGAAGAGAAGAAAAATCCACTAGCTCCTGAAACTATTTGGTTTTCGAGAGGACAAAAAGCAATCGCAAAAGGTCAAAAAGAAATGCTAAAAAAACAAACTTGATATGACAGAAGGAGAGAGAACAAACAGCAAAATACAAAGATAGCAACCCAGCTCCCTGTTCTGTGCGGTGACATGGAGAGAATAGAGAAGAAACACCAAAAGCAAGACAATCGCTACTGAAACAATTTGGTTTGCGAGGGTGGCGACAGAGCAGAGAACAATTTGCAAAGGCAAAGTCACCAGGTCACAGTGAGAAAAGCAAATCGTAGCGGCAAGCAAAGCTTGACAGAAGCCTTTCTAATAATGCTTTATGAGGATTTTATGAAGGGAAAGAAAGGATCGTCAGACAGCTCATCAAAACGACAGGCTGGCTGAAGGCGCGTCGTCGTCTTCCCGGCAATCACGCAAAAATCATTCGATGGATTGCACAAATGACGGGATATTATTTCACTCTCCAACCAAAAGATCCAACGCGTTTGCCAAAACTATCGGCGTATAAATCAATAAGTGCGGTGTACCGTATACTCACCATTTATTCAGAATTGTGATGACGTCTATATGCTTATGATTACCATTCAAAACGTGGTCATTTCCCCCGGTCAGAGCGGTGTCGTTTGATGGCGGTAATTGATGAGAACTTGATTGGAGCGATAAGCACCTTTGGCGGTGGTTTCCTCTCATGACCTCAGCAGCGAAGAAAGATTTAGTGAGTGGATGCTTGATACGGCGTTCACTTCAGTTTCAAGTGGGGAGGACAACTGTTTCCAATATTTGCCTTGCGACATGAGCCCCACAAAATATTGCAAACATTCCCACTACAATGTCAAATGCGCGAATCGATCGAATGTTGCTTTTTTGTTTTGTTTTCAACAAGTAAATATTTCCATTTTATCCCTTTATTTTTTTTTGGGGTATAAATCAAGTCACATTTTTTTGCCACATTTTACTTTTATTATTTTTAGAATTCATATTTTTGATATTTCAAACTTTCACCTCACTGTTTGATTTAAACTTATTTATTCTTTGTTTTGTTCACGTTATCATCATTTATCATTTAGTTTTTAAGATTTCCTCCTCATGTCATTTATTTACCCCCATTTTTTCCATGGGGTATTTTTTTTCATCTAGATTTTGTTGTTTATGAGTTTCATTTTGTCGAAATTCTATTTGTTTTATTTTTAATTCGATTTTGACATACACATTTGATATATTCATAATTATGAATGGATACATTTTTCAATTTAACTTTGTATACTATTTTTTATATACAATAGTTGGAAGTTTTTTCCCCTAATTTAATGTATTTATTTATTTTCCATTTTTGCCACTAATACATTTGATGTCATCTTTTTACATCTCACTGTAGTATATACATGTAAGATTTGTTTTCCTTTGGAAACCAACTTTTAAGGGCCTATTACCTCCCAATCAAATTTGGTAGACCTTTTTCTCTCCAATGTACAGAAAAGAGGCAGACTAACAACGCTAAATGTTGTAGTGGAGAAATGCAAAAAGCACATAATTATTCCAAATGATTTCATAAAGGAAATGATGTGCTAAAAGCCCCCCCCATCAAAAAAAAACCCCCATACATATCACAATGACAACTGGAGGGAGATTGCAAGAGAGGAGGGGGAGGAGAGGTTAGCAACCCCTAAATGGCCCCCATGAAGAAGCACTGATCCTGGGCCAAAACGTTCACTTCCTGACGGGGCTGCTCTGGAGCAACTGGAGCTCATTAAGACGCTCCGGAGAAGATGAATTAGCGAAGAGGGCAAGGGGGGAGCGTGAGGTGCGTCTATCAGCACTCGCTCTGGTTCTTTGCTGGGACACCTTGTTGTTGATCGCCCCGCGGAGGAGGATGACGACCACGATGGCCGGGTGTGTTTGATGTGCAGACGCCATGTCCACTCGGTCTTTTGTCTCTAATTCATCTCATTGAAAGCCACTACAAAAAGACATCTGCGGCTTCCAAAAAACCTTTGGCACGCCGAACCGCTAATCAAGTCCAAATATGCAGGAGTCTGTATTAGGCCCACTGTGATTGAATATTATTCTTTGCTCATGCTTCAGCCATTTATTATTTTACATTTTTTACCGCCAGCACAATTATACTCTTATTTCCGACAGACTCGTTGGCCTCAATCCCTCAAGTTCTTTGGGATACTCACATGAAAACGGATTCATGTCATAAATCATACTTTAATAGTAATATAGTAACATATCAGTATGCTTAGTCAGTAAACCTGGTATTTCGCTGAGCGGCGATTGTTTGCGGACACTTGTAAACATAACGAACTTTGGGTTTGGGTTCAAATTTCAACATTTTCATAGACATTTTGACCATGTTCAAATTTACTCACAACAAGACAAACTATTTGCGTCAGGTAAAAACTGTCTGCAAACAGCATTGGAACCTTTTATGAACCCTGACGAAAACCCAAAATTTGCTACGTTGCAAGCATTCCTTGCTTAGTGAGATATCAGCTTGTGATGACAAATTTGATCCAAAGAGAAGACTAAGGGCAGCAAGAAAATGTAGTGTTGCGAAATACACTGTCAAAAAGGGAGGACAACCAAGATAAAACTGTCATTCTCTGTAAGACACGTTTTATTCAAGAGGACACTGAGGGCAGCTAGAAAACAAAGGGTAATTATATAGGTATTTACTTCTAGGAAAGGATGACTTCTATCGAAGAGGAGACTAAGGGCAGTATGAAACATTACTGCTAAAAAAAAAAAAAAAAAAAAAAAAGACAAATACATTTTCTTTCCGGAAAAGAGAGACAGTTTACCCAAGAAGAGACTAAGGGCAACAAGAAAACAGAAGGGTGAAATACAACCAATAAAGAGGAGGATAAACATACCCATAAACATATTCATCTGTGCTTGAACATAGAACATATTTGACCATAAAGCTGACTTGACTTGACACCTCGGTAAGAAGACATATTTTATCCAAGGGGAGATTAAGGTCAATATAAAACCAGGTTCTCTTAATAATTATCTCCTTACAAAGAAGTATTTACCTTGCTCCTTATTTATTTGTTATAAACAAGAAAGGTTTTCTTGCCTCCCAGTCTCGTCTCAGATAAGAGTTGCCTCCCCCGTAAATACCTTTATTAACACTACAGTAGTTCATTTCCTTTTGGTTTTAATTTTTTTGCTCTGCATGTATTGCAGCAGTTCATTTTTCTGATGCCATGAGTCTCCTCTCACATAGTTTCACCAGAAAATTAAACACCAGTGCCCTCGTTTTATATTTTGTTGTTTCAATTCTTGCAGGGCTTGTTGAATTATTCTCCTTACCGAGAGTATATGTAAATATCTGTATTTCCACTTATTCTACACATCTCTCAGTACTCCACTTTCTTGTGCACTTTGTCCCTCTCAGATAAAGATTGATCCGCGTTTACTGAGGAGTAAATATCTTTATTTATTACAATGAAAAATAGTAACACTGTCATATGCATTTGTTCTCTAATTTTGTTGCTTGTTTGCACGTCTCGTAATGTCCACTTTCTTGCTTCCTTTAGTCTCTTCTTGGAGAAGAGTATTTTCCTTATTGGAGGGTTAATACATGTTATTGACGCGCCCCATTCTCATTTTTTGGCAAACTCAAGGAAAGCGGTTCATTTTCTTGCTGGCCGAAGTCTCTTCTTGGATATTTGTCTTGTTCATTTTTTTTTTTTATTTGTTTCTAACATGCCGTAAACCACTTCATTTGGTCTCCTCTCAGATGACACGTCTTTGATATGTAAATACCAATATTAACAGTCATTCTTTACTTTTGTTTGTGAGTCTGTCTCTCAGCCCCTGACAACACGGCAATCATCTGCTTGACGTTAAGTGTTGACTTAGAAATAAAAAAAAGTTGCCAGGCCACAATAACAACACTAACACTGTCACACACACTCGGCGCTTTTACGGCGCTCCCCCCAGGAGGACTGGTGCGTTGCAATCTGAGCCTCAGTCCAGATTTATGGCTGTTTTCAGCTTGTTACATCAGATTTATCGTGACAATAAAAGAAGAGACAGACAATCTGGAGGAATCATTAAGGGGTGTTGACGTGGGCGTGCAAAAGGTGCTCCACAGAAACATGACAACAAACTTAGGCTAAAGCCTTCTTGGAATAAGTGTCACAAAAACAAACGCAGAAAAAAAAGCACGAAAAACAGAGACTTGTTGTACTGGTGTTAACTTTTTTTTTTTTTTTTTGCCCTGATTCTCTTCTTGAATAATATAGATCTCAGTCAATGACTAAGAAATCCGTACCTGTGTTTAGCCACAATTTACTTTTGTTATTTAGAACAAAATCATAGGTTACCGGGGAGCTAACTGCAGTGAGGATCATATATATTGGGACACGACACATTTCTGAGCTTTTGGACTCCAAAACCCACCACAATAGATTTGAAATTAAATGAACAACATGCAACTGCAGACTTTCAGTTTTAAATGCCACATAGGTAGCCGAATGCGTGGTTGTGCCGGCCTGCATTAGCACTACTTGACCATTACTAGTGCTACGGCTCACTGCTGCGCCTCATGAGAAAAAAAAAAAGTTTTGTATGACAATGAACTGATGGGACATATGCAAACCGGATAGGAACAGTCAAGTCAAACCATTTAAACATTTTTTAAAGGTCGTTCCGCTGTCAGCGTGCAATGCACAAGTGAGTACCAACACAGCAGCAAGCACGGTGACTGATGGGGAGGGAACGAAGCAGCACAATTGAATGTTGATGAGGTATGTAAACAATTTATCAAGTCAATAAAAAACTATTGTGTCCATTTCTCTCATCCAGCGATAAGTCAATACAGTAATTATCGGTTCTATTATACAACCACATATTATAATACATTACATTATATACTCTACTATATCCGGAATATTTTCAAATTCAGCCATCCATTTACCTCTGCTTATCCGAGGAGCGGATCGTGGGGGCAGCAGTTATAGCAGAGAAGCCCAGGCTTCCCCTCCCCAGCCACTTCATCATCCAACTCTTCCAAGGGGATGCCGAAGCGTTTCCAGGGTAACCGGAATCTCTCCAGTGTGCCCTGGCCCTCCTCCCCATGGAACGTGCCCCAAAATACTTCACCAGAGAGGCGTCTAGGAGGTATCAAATCATATCCCCAAACCCCCTCATCTGCCTCATCTCAATGTTGAAGAGCAGCTATACTGAGCCCCCTCTCGGAAGACCGGGCTTCTCACCGTACATGTCTAACGAAGAGCCCAGACACCCCGCAGAGAAAAATAATTTCGGCCACTTGTATCCATAACATTTTGAAATGAGCAGGATATTTTCACCTATCTATATAGCGCATCATTAACATTCATATGTATTTTCCTGGACGTGGCAACGTCACCCGAGCCGCCAAACCTCGTCAGTCAGCTCATGATGTGTTGCCTCCTCCAGGAATCCAGAGTCTTGGAAGGAGGTTGTTAGTATCACAGTGTGCTAAAGACAAATGACATGAGCTGACGAGACTCTGAGCGATTGACGATCGACACCGGACGTTGTAATCTTAAACGGGACCATCTTCATTCCTTCCGAGTGATATGAGCGGTCATCTCGGCACAAGCTAGGTTGGGGGCAATGTGTTCTTTTTAGCGGTCATACCTCGAGTGGTCGCTGACCCAAGTGGTCTCATTCCCAATCACTTTCCGTGATTCATGATCCGGCACCAAAGGAGCACAGCTGAAAGAAGAGAGAAAAGGAATGTTGACATCATGGGTTGAGAAATCCACACAGCCGCATTTAGCATTTGTCTTCTTGTCAAGCTAGGGGTAGTTAACATCATGCATCTGTCTATCTAGTTAGCAAATGCATGTATTTGTAATAAGTTGTTTAGCTCAGTGTTTTTCAAACTTTTTTGAGCCAAGGCACACTTCTTTCATTGAAAAAATCCTGTGGCACACCACTAACTGAAAATGTGAAAAAAAAAACAAAAAAAAACACTTAGAACGTGTTATACTGTATTGTTACGTTAACCGTTTTTAACATTGAAGAATGACGTTATAACAGCTTGAATTGGAATCAATGAACACAAAGAAAAATTTATTTTATAATCTTCCATATTTATTGTTTCATTGTTCATTTGTGGAGGGCATTTATTTTCAACACGTTAACCCCAATAGACGCCACCCTGCAATTGCGTAAATAAATGTCCATCCGGTAACTACTTCCAGAAATACCACACTTAAATTTTTCTTTTACAAAGAATATTGCCATTTATATATTTCTTTATGGGTGGCAGAAGAAATTAATAAGTACATGTAATTCCTCCAAATAAATACAGGTGTAAAGAAGAAGCTAATTAGTCACCTTGGCGATGCGTTCGTTTCTCAAGGTCATGGTCTTCAGCCTGTTAACAGGCCTGCTACGCTAAACATGGAACGACTCACGAGTGGGGGGAGTTGGTTGGGAGGGAGCGCCAGACAGCCGCAGACACCCCATGGAGACAGCCCTGCGTCAAGTTGCCGCTAGAAAAAAAAAGAAGGAAAAAAAACCCCCACCTCGCCTCTAATTTGAGTGACAGGCCATATGGGCCACGGTGCCATCCAGGAACCCCCGCTGGTTACCCCCCAAAATGACAACCCAACCCCACTCCGACTAGCAGTCATGTTGTCTCATGTTAGGCATCACAACACTATGTATACATGTTTAGTGACTTTATGCCCATTGGGCATGTGCCAACATGGTCAGCAGCACTATAAACATGACTGAAACTAAATGCTGACTAGATACATGTCATTTTCAACATAGCAATCTAATACTGCTACGAACACCATTACTACTACAACTGCAACTCATACTAATAGTAAACAGAATAAGAATGTCTGGCAGCAATAAAAATATTTAAAAAATAATGCAAAAGAAATAATAATAAAAAGATTAAAACATCAAATATACAACGAGTATCATTATTGTCGTGCAGATATGTCTTTAGAGGTTAAAAAAGTATCACTTCCATGCATTTTTAAAAATGTGGTCTTTTAATGTTTCGCGATAAAACCACATATCATAAAATAATTATAGTATATAGTTACAAGGAATTTATATACTTTTCATGCATTTTACTCCAATTGTAATGGATTACTACATTTATTATTACATTTTTGTTAGCGTATGTATCTCCATGCATTTAATCTTCGATCCATCAGTCCATTTTCTAATCCGCTTTATCTCTCGGAGGATCGCGGGCATGCTGGATCCTATCCCAGCTGTCTTCGGGCTGCAGGCGGGGGTAACACCCTGAATTGTTGCGAGCCAATCACAGGGCACACATAACCGAACAACCATTCACGCTCACAATCACACCTCAGGACAATATGGAATCTATATGCATGTTTTTGGAATGTGGGAAGAAACTAGAGGACCCGGGGAAAACCGACGCAGGCACGGGGAGAACATGCAAACTCCACACAGGAAGGCCACAGCTGGAATCGAACCCTGGACCTCTGCACAGTGAGCGTGCTAACCAGTCGACCGCTGTCTCGCTCGCATTTAATCATATCAAGTTAAATCCCCCAATTCTGTTTGCACACATTCTTGGCAATAAACACCAAATATGAATGTCCGCAGATGCATTTTTCTACGTCCAGCGCATCAAAAATTGCTCATAATTTCCAATCTGTGTGTAATTTCACTCCACCGCTACTATTCATTAGCAAAGAAAACAGAAACGGTGGTCTTTTTCTGCGCCATATACAAAGTGGACACAGATGTAGCAGTGTGGGTGCTAATAGGAACTTGCGTATTAGTCTGAATGTGCCATTATATTGAAATTACCACACTAAAGAAAAAAAAAAACATGTTTGTAGTCCAACACAGCCTGAGAGGGTGGCCCACATCCATCTCAGTTAATGATCAATTTCCTTTGCCGCAATAAATACTTCCAACTCCCCCCAAAAAGTAGTATTTGAACATTTTATTTTCGGTGAAACACAAGATGATACACACTCATCTAATTGGAGAGGAAGAGAATCCCCTTCGGAGTCCATATGCTCTTCCTGGGGTTATATTTCATTGTTTTGTTTTATGATTAATATGAATTCACCAGGCCAGCTGGTGCTGCAATGAGTCACCATAGGGTCAAACAACACTCCCACTCAACATCACATTACGGAGCATTTTTTCCTGTACTCAACACAAATAAATACATTTCGATACCACGTAACATTGACCTATCTTATTTAAATTCAAATTAATTTGAACAGGCTACACAATGCACTAATGGCTAACATGTCTGCCTCACAGTCCTGAGGTACCAATCTCTGCCGTCCTCTGTGGATTTTGCATGTTGGCGTGCTAGCCGACTGTTTAGCACGTCCGCAAATGTCATGGGTTCAATTCCGGCTCCGGCCTTCCTGTATGGAGTTTGCATGCTCTCCCGTGCCTGAGTGGGTTTTCTCCGGGTACTGTGGTTTCCTCCAACATTTCTAAAACATGCATGGTAGGTTGATTGAACACTTTACATTTTCGCTCGCTGTGATTGTGAGTGCGAATGGTTGTTGGCTGGCAACCAGTTCAGGGTGTACCCCACCTACTGGCCGATGACAGCTGGGATAGGCAACAGTATGCCCACAATCCCTGTCAGGATAAGCAGTTCGGATAATGGATGGATGGATGTTAGATTCATTATCTCTGATAAAAGACGATTCGATACACACTCAGCACATGTGGTGCAATACAATTGTAGGACGGTACATTTTGAAGTGGAATGATTGGATTCTATTTGATGCACTCCCATCTTTTAAAACAAATCTGATTTTCCAATTCAAATCCTGACTGGTTAAATTTTGTTTGTTTTCATAAGGGCAAACTTTGAGAGGTGATACTGTCGATCCCATAGCAGAGGATAGCTGCATGTTCCGGCGGCCGTCATCAGGAATAGTTAATGGCGACTTGACAAAGGTCCTAAACAGAGTCAAGGTGTCAAACAGGTGCGGGGGAAGGAGGAGCGGGACGAATAAAATTCAAGCGGTGGGGGGAGGTGCAGCGAGAGAGCGAGTTCCGACAAAGACGTCCGAGTGGCGCTAACGTCGACCTCTGGCTCCTCGCCTGTCGTAAATCGCTAGTCGTTAAGGACAGCTGGACACCTCCTGGCGACCGCTTCAAACGGGGGCGCGGCAGTTCTGCGCGTTAGCTTGGGGCTGTTGGGGGGCGTTATGATCCCTTCGCTTCTCTGCGGCTCCACATCTGGCTGGCAGCGCTTCAGCCCCCAAATTGAGACTTTGTGTCTTCTTGTGACATCTTTATGAAGGCTTGCTGTTATTCACTTCTATAAACCTGGCCTTCACCTAACGCACCCCTGCACCAACCCGGAGACGGTGAGACATTAATGCAAAACATTTGCGGCGTCTTCCTTAAAAGAGCTGTGAAAATGGGAATTGAACCTGTACACCTTGTCGACATTACACCACTAGATGAATCTATCGGTCCTGCGCTGATTTATGAGTTGGCCTGGAAGTGCCTGCACCCACCCCGACCCTTAAGCTATTCCTTACTTCTGGGATTCCCAGACTGTGGTGCACACTCTGCAGGGGGTGCGTGACATTGAAAGTATAACGGCAATCAATTGGAATATAAAATTTTGTGTGTGATGTCTTTATTGCCTATGTAAAGGCTTTGGAGCAATGGGGTGCGCCAACTCTCATGTGGATTAAACGATTTAGGAAAGACTGCTCTGGAACAGAGATTCCCAAACTGTGGTGTTCGTACCCTCATGGGAATTGTGTTAGTTACACAACACTACATTGCTTCACACCATCTTATCTTGTAGATGTAGCGGTATCTTATTTTCCAACCCAAGCCTTACACTAACAACAGACTTGTCTATTGTTGGACCGAGGGTAAAGAAAGCAGGTTCTTAAGCATTCTCTATTCAGGCTCCAGTAATCTGGATATTAGAGCAGATACCTTGGTAGAAATGTTTAAATCTCAATGTATTTCTTCACTCTCGCATTTGGGTTACCCACAGAGAGTATGCAAAAAGTCTCTCACTTTGCCTCACCCAATTATATTTGAGTTTCAGCCTGTTTTACTGCCACTTCTCCACTCTTCGGCCCCTCCACCCTACTTCCCCTAAAAAGTTGCTGAGAGGGATTCTCAACCACAACTAAACTGTAAATACAATACAATACATGCTGATTTATATAGCGCTTTCACAACAGCGGAAGCTGTAACAAAGCGCTTAACAAAACAGTTAACATAAAGTAAAATAATAAACACAACACACAACATAAAACACAGACAGTCATGCAGTCCTAACCACGTTTCCCCTCATATGCTTTGTTGTTTAAAGCAGTTTGAGATGAATATATAACAAACTATAATCCCAAACTACTGTTATATTTCATATTTCAAACTCGTCTTACATTATCCTTAATAAATTGCGAAAAGATTATTCGACTTTGGAAAAACACACTAGGTTCTAGAGCGCGCTCTGTTTTGGCTCCAATCCCCTGGAAAACTCAGAAATTAGAGTGGCTACCTCTGTAGAAATGTATACATCTCAACTTCAGACTTGTACACTCATATTTTGGTTAAACCACACAGAATTTTCAACCGGTCTCGAACCCTGTCTGGATTTTGACCTGTTTTACTCTTTTGACACTCTTCTCACAGACATTGCTGTGGAGCATTCCACAACCACCGACTGGGACAGGTTCTTGGGAGAACCGCTTTCAACTCGATGTCCCTTCCTTGCACAAGTAGAGGGGATGCGAGAAAAAACACTGAAAACACTTTCAAGGAGTTGCGCTGGTGAAAGATACTGGTGAACGAATGAAAGACCAACTCCATTGTAAAGCGCGAGAATACAAGTGTAACATGGCCTGGTGTAATAATAGGACATTTACATGACAGAACTGACTCAAGGCCCAACAATAGCCTATGCTCAGCAATAATGTTGTGGAGTGTAAACAGTAGGTGTCATGATGCCGCAATGTGTCACCAAGATGACGGACAGCTTCACTGTCACTTGACATCCCCTCACCCCCGACTCCGCCTAGCCTCCCAAACGAGTCCTTGGGGCACGGGGCCATGGCCGTCATGCATGCCCAGTGTAGCGTTTCCCAAAATGCAGGCTGGGTGCGACGGGGGCTCTTCGCCTTTGACAGGGGAATAAATCACCACAATTACAAGCTACTAGAGACCATGGCCCGTTCCCAAAATCAAGATGTCTCTTCGCTGTATTTACTTAACTGCAGATGGGTGATTGTATGAATTTAATTGAATAATGCTGTAAATGGTGTACAATAATCTAGGCTATTCGCAGTCGATTGTGCCCAAGCTTGACCACTAAGAGCTAAAACGCATGTAAGTGACATGCACCCCCTAAAAACGTTTACGATTGCCTAATTCATACTTCAAACAACACGGACTCCGTCTCCAAAACAGTTTAACATCGAGAGTCTAATAGCATTGTTGCCTAAGTCATATTTTAATGATTTTAGAAAACACCAATTTTAGCAACCACATTGGTATTTCTTTTTAATGGAATTCGCCATATAGACAATTTACAACTCACACTTCCAATTAAAAAGTAAAAACGGGATTATTACAAATTGTGTTTTTTTCTTGTTTTCTTACAGATTGTTTGATTATTTGATTTTAAAACACAAACGCACCATAACTGTGCATGTCCATGCACGTGGTGACGACCGCAACTTCGGTGAACAATTGAAGCTAAACTTAGCTCCAGCATGAGATAGAAAAATTTGAACTCAGTCAAGATGTATCACTGCACTATACCTCTGTGTTTTGGGGTCATCATTTGTGATATATTTACTGCAAGGAATTAACCTATGAACACAGTGTTAATGAGGTACTGTGCCTTGGTGTAAATAGCAAAAATCATAGCAAAGTGCTTCTTCTATTAGACAAGGCTATGTCCTGACTAAATGAAGAGGCTCCCATCAATTCAACACAGTTGCCTGGCATCAAGATGCTACCAGATGGCGGCAAAGCTCTATTGTTAGATTGGACATGGCTTTGGCCTGAGCACTAAAATTGCGAATAAGTCAATTGTATTTGTCTGTTTGAAAAGAAATTAACGAGGATAGGCTGTTAATGCCGACCATGAACATGCAGGGTCCATTCTACGACTGTAGATGGTGCTACGCTACCAATTAGCCTGTGACTATGTTTCTTTTTTGGTGATAAAAGCTATGCTACCGAGGGAGGCCTTTTGTGAGTGCCTTTCCTCATCTTCCACCTCTACCATCTGACTCCCTACAGCCCTCCCCACGAATTTCTTATTTTATTTTTTTTCAGCATGTGGGTTGGGCATAAGGGAGCGCCAGACAGGGGGAAATTGGCGTAATGAATTTAGGGCGCCCATGCTCGCTGAGGCGAGGCTCCCTCGGCTGCTCGTAGCCATTAATCTTCCGCACTCTGTCAAGACCAAAATGTGCCCACAATGGGCCAAGGGGGAGCTCCAATTGACTACCAATTACGCGCCTGTGAATAAAGGATGTGGAGAGAGAGGAGCTAGCGGGAGTGCAATATGCTTCAGCGCTGACGTTTAGTTTAACCCTGTGACTGTGTTTGTGTGTGTGTGTGTGTGTGTGTGTGTGAGTGTGTGTGTTGGAGTGTGAAAGAGCTATGCTTATCTGGGTGTTCACGCCACCATGAAGTGTTAAGAAGCAGCAGGAGGCTCTTTATTTTGTTTGTTGGTTTTATTTTTAGGGGGAAGCAAAATGTCACTAATTTGACGGTACGTTCACATGAGAGGAATTTAATAAAAACTGGAGTTTATTTTGTCGTGTGAAAAATCCGTTTTTTTTATGAAGAATGTTCTTTTATTATTTTGGGCAACATCTCTATCTTGGTTAAATATTAACAGTCTTCATTGTAAGTGCATGTTTGTACATGTAAGACAACCACACTTTGGCTTCGAAAGGTCCACTAGCTTGATGATAACACATAATGGGAAACACCATAGACAGGCTCACGAAACTAGCATTAATGTTGCAATAGTTACAGGTATATAGTTTAAGGCAAGGGTGCTATTGCTTGCGATACAGTGATTATCGGCCAGGCTGATATTAACGACAACAATATTTGCTGATGTTTTTTTCCCTTTCCCCTTATTTTTTTTTTAATCAACATCCAATAAAATAACATCTTAAAACTGGGCTGTTCAACTTCAGGCAATGATATATTTCTTTACATTTTCAATTATGAGAGATGCTGACCTATGGAACTCCCTGAACTTTTTCTCTCTGTTTAAACAAAGTATTTAGGGAGCTATCTATTTGCTAACTTTTCACGGAACTTTTTATGACATGCCGTTGAGAGCGGGACCTTGTTAGACTTTTATAACTAAGATGCCTATTGTCTAAGATAAACAGAAAAATGCTTTAAGATGTCGCAAATCTGTTTAATAAATATACCTCAGGGCATTTAAGCAAAGTGTTGGAGTTTGCATTATTCAACATTTTGAACGGCAACATTTTCACTTTTGCTGCAAATGAGTATCTGCCTCCTTGTCTTCTGAAAATTGCCCCCCGCCCCCGCCCCAAATAAATGAATTACGTTTAGGTCTATCCCTAAATATTAGCTTCCTGATGTTAGCTCTGACCATCATCATCGCACTAACGTATGTCGTAAATTGCCAGCCGGTGGCCAAGGTGTACACATCTGAGGGTGCAGCAGTGGAATTTCCATTGAATTGCGGATTAGATGCCCAAATTATTTAATCCATTGCATTGTATCAAATGATTTTCTCACTGTGTGTTTGAATAAAGTACAATACTATACAGCAACATTTTTCATTTCGAACATGGTCTCGGGAACGATTGCTCAGCACCTTTGGCAGGATGCACGTTATCGCCCTACGTTAACACTGTACAGGCGGATTCAGGCAACCGCCATTGTTAGCATGATTGCTTCCCCCCCCCATCCCCCCGATCCCTTACAGCAGCCCCCCTTCTGGTTGTGATTATTCCGGAGCCATGTTTATTGTATTACCCCTACGAACATGACAAGAACTAATACGTTCCCTAATTGTGTGTGATTCCATTCAGGTTCCATTGCGCTATCACAGCCGCGGTCCAGTTGGGTTCCTAATTAGGCCGTTACAGCAAGACGAAAGGGGAGGAACATCAATCATAGAAAAAACTAAAAGATGAAGACGAAGAGGATGTTGGGCCAAGTGGCTGTGAAGTATGCACAACTGACGATTCCAAGAACAACGTTCACAGCTACAATAACACCTTTCAAAGCGGAGAGATTTTTTTTGGGGGGGAAGGGGGACATATTTAAGACTTTCATGTATGCGGAAAAAATGTCAGGAATGAAGATGGAGAGTGTGAAAGTGTGCGCTTAAATTCATATACACAAAGACATTGATTTACTTACGTTTGGTGGGCCGTAAAGGCGGAAAACGATGCATTCCGGGATGCAGCTTCATTTCCAAGTTTTTGTAATCTCTTGAATTTTCTTTCTATGGAGTACTGCTGTATTGATGGAGGACATAAAAAAAACAGGGGTTTAGAGTTAAACTAGCAGATTAGAGTTGTTTATTTGGCAAAAACTACCAAAAGCAATATTGTCAAGAAAAAATCACGTTAGAGAATACTGGTTCATGTCAAGGGATAAAGTCATCATCAGCGAAGTCAAGAAAAAAAGAATATTTAAAACAAACCAAAAATAAAAAGCACTCTAAAAACACTTTGGTCAAAGAGGGATCAACCTGCTACTTGGGTCAATTTGACCCAACCTTCAGGGTCATTTTGTACAAAATCGGTTGTCAGCCCAATTTAGAGGTTGTTTTGTGCAAGACAGTTGTCTCCTTTGACTATTGTTCCATTTTAACACATAAGGTGGGCAGAGGCGGTTCAGAGTAGCTGTACTTAATGATAAAGTGCCCTCCAAAATGATTGTCACCCCTGGTTAAAATTGATGAAAAGACTTCAAATGAATTCAATTTCTATTACAGAAGCATACTGTAAGACTGAACATCCTAGAAATGGTTCACTAGATATTGAATCAAGCTCATCCCATGGTCATTGCGGTCCCCGGACCTCAACCCCAGTGGAGTAAGTGATATAGGAGCATGCAGAGGAGAGGATCCGTGTTGCTGGGTGATTGAGACATTGCGCAAAGAGGAATGGTCAAAGATGCCTACTTTCTGTACTCTTCGATCTTGTCAAACATCACAGGCGATTAGGTGCTGTTACGTTGGCAAAAGGGAAGTATTAACATCAAGGATACTAATTGTGGCATACATGATTTGATGTGAAACCAGTGTTCCATTGCTACTTCGCGGTTCGGTTATTGCGGATTCACTCTGGATTTGCACTTGTGACCATAACTTCATCCATTGCAGTTTTAGCTTGCTATTTTGCAGGTTTTCTTACTATTGTTCTTTCTTCTGCGGTAGGCGAGTCAAGAAATAGATTTTTGGGGGGAGGGAATTTTAATTTAAATTGGATTTGTTTAACAGTAGGGCCACGTTCAGAAATTTGTTGGGGACGCATTCAGACGCCCGTGTACCACTGAGTGTCATGTGTTTGAAGAGACAGAGCTCGCTGCCCTCCCATAAATTTCCCAAAGTAAACGATGTTCTAAACCAATCAGCATCTTGTGCTTAAACTGTTTCCATCTGGACTGCCTGACGCACTGGTCCACCGTGTGCCCAGTTGGGAGTGCCGAGAGCTGCACCGGCACTGTTTTGGGTGCACGCTGAATAGTCGAACGGGGTATTTCAACAACGCTTTGAGATTTCGAACGGCTGGAATGAAGCAGGGCACATTGAGAATGTTTCCAAATGCGCCCTCGAACTCATCGCCCGACAAAACCCCGTTCCTTCACTGTGGGTACCTTCCGGAATGCGCTCCAAGCACGCTGCTTGACTCCGACCGTTTGGAAACTCAGAATGTTGTTCGAATGTGCTGTTTGATTATCCACTGCCCCAAAAAACGGAGTTCAATGCAGGCAGCAAAGGTTTGTCAACAGCTGCATTCAGAAGTTGTGAGCGGAGCCTCCAACAACAAAGGACGACGAAAACGTCAGGAAAATAACAATGCTAACATTTTTTGGTTCAAGGTGGTCTTGAAACTTGAAACCTTTACAAAAATCCTGTGTCACACTGTAGCCAAAGGTACACACTTAGTGTATTCATGCGTCTTAAATCCTTGTTGTGCAAACTGCTTTTTTGTTGTCTTCAAAAGAAGACAACTACTAGATTTTGTGGAAAAAAACAAAGCCAGAAAAGCTTGCATATTTTAGAGGTTGACAAAAGTCAATGTTAAGTTTGAGAATAAGGTGGGTCCATTTCAAGGGATCCGAAAGTGTATTTTTGAGAGGAAAAAAAGGTTATCATTTTTAGGGGGTCATTTGATTTCTGATTGTGAGGGGTGTACACTGCAGTTGTTTAATTGGCGTCCTTGGATAAAATGATAAAAAAGATTGCTAACCACTGGCAGTGCCATGTTAAGCTCTTGTTAACAGCAGCAACACCAAAAGTGTGCTAGGTGTGTGTGTGTGTGTGTGTGTGTGCACGTGTGTGTTTGTATGAAGGCACATGGCCATTCTCGTGCAGGTTGTCAGTGTCGGCATGTGAGTGTTGGGTGGGTAGGGGGTAGGAGGGGGCAGATGGACGAGGTTGTGTTTGTTGCCAGGCAGGATGAAAAGAGGCGTGAAGGAGGCCAACTGCTGGAGGTCGGCAAAGGGTTGCGCTCGCCGCTTGAAAGACGACAACGATGACGGAGGAGGGGCCACTTGACACACGCGCACACACAAACCTAATTAACTAAATAAACGCAATGGTTGACATTTGTGTGTTTGAAAAGAAAAAAAAATGCTACAAGATTAAAATCATGTATTAATGATTAAAAAAATACTAATTAAAAAAAAAGTCATGTTTTGAAACACACACACACGGGGAAAACATGCAAACTCTACCCTGAAGGCCAGAGCTGGAATTGAACCCTCTGACCATCGTGCCATCTGCATTTAAAAAAAAACCAAACAAACAAAAAAAAAATTATATAGATAGATAGATAGATAGATAATTAGGATTTAAATTTAAATTTCCCAGAAGCTCCACTGTAATTTGGTATCTGAAAATGTTACATGTATCCTTGCAACCAAAGCTTTGTAAAGTGACATTTGACCTCTGTTGCCAACACGGGCGACAATATGGTGGCCTGGGGGGGATATCGTCTATTTTATGTTACGTGTCGGAGGACATCAATCTTTCACTAACTCCTTCAAGTGTGAAAGGGTCTTGGTGGTGTCAACCAAAGCGATAAGATGGTTCCCGCCAGTGCTATTGAGCAAAGGGCGGGGCAAGGCGGGATTGTTCGGACCAGCGGACCCTCTGGACGACTCGCCCAAATAGGCCCGGCCAGATGGCGGCGGCATTATCTCCACAAAGGGTGTCTAATTAGACCTACAATACAGAGAAAGTGTCCGCCTCAGACGACATGCACGGAACATTTGCGCCCGCCCACCCCGCACCCAGGCCTAATAGAAGGAAGCCATGCCTTTATTAGCCAGTTTTTGCAGGAAAAGAAATCCTGTTAAATTTGATAAACTGTTTTTTTTCCATGATTTTGAACTTCCCTGAATTTTGGAATTATCATGGATCAATGGAAATTTGATAGTTAAACTCCCTCCATGGCAGGTGGTGGGGTCGTGGTGCTGCTATTTCAGATTTTGAGGGAGTACAGTTCCTTTTTGTACTTTGTTCTGCCTTATTTATTTTGGGTGTAATTCCTCTGGTGATCAATAGATGAGAGCACACTATTTAGTGTGACATTGGAAATTTGATTAAAGAAGAAGACTGAAAACAAACACAGAATTTTAGGATCACCTGGGCTTTTGATTAAGATAAATATACACACACACACACACACACACACACATATATATATATATATATATATATATATATATATATATATATATATATATATATATATATATATATATATATATATATATATATATATATATATATTAGAGCTGTCAGTTTAGCGTGTTTTTATTGGCATTAATTTAAATGAATTTTATCGGGATCAAAAATTTTCTCGCGAGATTAACACCGCAGACGTCACACCGGATGTTACGTTGCTCTATAAATAAACCAGAAACAAAACATCAATCGCTCTGCACAGGTCCACGACGTTTGTTTTGCCAGCCACAGCAGCGAGACACAAAACGGATACTTAAATAGTTTATGAATGGAAAGTTTACTTTTAAAAAGTTGCCGGATTGTTCCAATGACAAGACCAAAGTTACCTGTATGTTTTGCAGTCGTAAACTGAGCTATCATCATAGCACGTCGAGTCTGAAATACCACTTAATGGCCAAGCACACAGCTGACGTGCTTAACTCCGCCCCCTCGTCTCAGACCGACAGCTATGGATCATTTCAAAGCAAACAGCGCGGGCTAAAATGTTGCTAGAACAGGGGTGTCTTTATTTAGCTCATTTTTGCATAGTTATGTTTGTCCGTCTGCAATCTGACGTTTAAACGAAGTAAATTGCGTTTCAGCGCCGGCGCTCCACTTCCGGGAATGAGTATTGGGACTTGTAGTTCTTTTGTTCGATTCGACTTTATGTTTGTGTTGTATGGTTTCTTACGTTTAAAACAATGAATAATGATGACGATAATGAAACATAGTGAAATCAGGGTTGATTACATTATTTATTAAACCTATTGTTAAATAAAGGTATTAATTAATGTCAATTATATACATATTTACATTGTGATGCAGAAAGATAGATATATTATTTTTTTACTGCATTTATGCGTAGTTTAGGTTATTACCTGCTTCTGATACTTCTGTTACAACTACTACTACTACTACTTCTGCTGCAAAGTGCTCCAATAAATGATCAAAAAAGTACAGAACGAGAGATCCTTCCATGCTGACCGACAATCCCTATTCAGGGGGGGGGGCCGTGAAAAATTATAGGCTGAGTACTAGTTTACCTTAGATGTGCACTTTATATTGCGCTGTTTTGATTCCATAAAAAGAGCTGTTCAAGCAGCTGTTGTGTGACAAAATATTTTTTTCACTGTTGTTGATGGACAATAATATTGTGTGAGAGATGACGTGAATAACTATATATATATAATCTAATATATATATATATTGTAAATCTAATATACCGTATATATATGTATTGTAAATCAATCTAATATATATATATATATGAAAAAAAAAAATCCTCATCTCACCCCTCGGGTGGTGTCCGTCCCCCATTCAGCTCGGGTCCTCTACCAGAGGCCAGGAAGCTTGAGGGTTCTGCGCAGTATCCTTGCTGTTCCCAGCACTGCACATTTCTGGACTGAGATGTCTGATGTTGTTCCCGGGATCTGTTGCAACCACTCATCTAATTTGGAGGTCACTGCCCCGAGTGCTCCGACCACCACAGGCACGACTGTCACCTTTACCTTCCAGGCTCTCTCCAGCTCCTCTCTGAGCCCTTGGTATTTCTCGAGTATATATATATATATATATATATATATATATATATATATATATATATATATATATATATATATATATATATATATATATATATATATATATATTAGAGCTGTCAAACGATTAAAATATTTAATCTAATTAAAAACTCAACTGTCATAATTAACTCAAATTAACTAAAAATTAATCATGATCACTCACGCATTTTTTATCGTTTCTGAATTTCCTTTTGTATTTTTTGTGCTATTTTCCCCCATTTTAATGCTCTCATCAAAATGGAATCATGAATCAGTTTTCTATGGGCAAAATGCAAATATTTACTGAAATAATTTCGATTTTCAATTTTACATGAACATTTTTCACTTGGAGCAGTTATTCACACATTATCTCTCACACAATATTACTGTCCATCAACAACAGTGAAAAAAATATTTTGTCACACAACAGCTGCTTGAACAGCTCTTTTTATGGAATCAAAACAGCGCAATATAACATTATAAAGTGCACATCTAAGGTAAACTAGTACTCAGCCTATAGTGGATTTAAGCCATGGTTGCATACTTCGTTTTTCTCAAATTTGCTTTGAACACAGCAGTCAGGCTATGCTGATTCTGTTGATCCTTCTTGCTCGGAAGTCTCTCTACGGTTTTGTGTCAACATCATTTCGGATTCTTGTAATGGAGGCTCTCGCTGGCAAGCCGTAGTGGAGTTGTTCAGTTAACCCTTGTGCAGTAATACAGTTTGTCACGTTCTCAGTATTTGTCCCAAATTGGGTTGCGCTTTGAGGTGTGACAACTTTTTTCACTTTTGAATTTTTTTTCACTTTCAACTTTCAAAATGTTCAGTGGCATCAGGCGAAGACATACATATCATTATTTATTTATTTATTTATATTTGGTGCCCTCTATGAGCCACAGCAGCAGGAGTGTGTCAATCACACAGTCACTATGCTGCATATGTAAATAAAAAAAAACACCCAGTCCAAATCTTGCATATGACATAAATAGAGCCTTGAATATGTCACCAAACCGCAGGAACAGAATTGTATTTCATGCCTGTTTTTTTCTGTAATGGCCATTTTTTAAAAAATGTGACATCTAACATATTTGTCCCAAATTGGGTTGCGCTTTGAGGTGTGACAACTTTTTTCACTTTTGAATTTTTTTTCACTTTCAACTTTCAAAATGTTCAGTGGCATCAGGCCAAGACATACATATCATTATTTATTTATTTATTTATATTTGGCGCCTCTATGAGCCGCAGCAGCAGGAGTGTGTCAATCACACAGTCACTATGCTGCATCTGTAAATAAAAAACCCACCCAGTCCAAATCTTGCATATGACATAAATAGAGCCTTGAATATGTCACCAAACCGCAGGAACAGAATTGTATTTCATGCCTGTTTTTTTCTGTAATGGCCATTTTTAAAAACATGTGACATCAAACATATTTGTCCCAAATTGGGTTGCGCTTTGAGGTGTGACAACTTTTTCACTTTTGAATTTTTTTTCACTTTCAACTTTCAAAATGTTCAGTGGCATCAGGCCAAGACATACATATCATTATTTATTTCTTTATTTATATTTGGCGCCCTCTATGAGCCGCAGCAGCAGGAGTGTGTCAATCACACAGTCACTATGCTGCATATGTAAATAAAAACCCACCCAGTCCAAATCTTGCATATGACATAAATAGAGCCTTGAATATGTCACCAAACCGCAGGAACAGAATTGTATTTCATGCCTGTTTTTTTCTGTAATGGCCATTTTAAAAAAATGTGACATCAAACATATTTGTCCCAAATTGGGTTGCGCTTTGAGGTGTGACAACTTTTTCACTTTTGAATTTTTTTCACTTTCAACTTTCAAAATGTTCAGTGGCATCAGGCCAAGACATACATATCATTATTTATTTATTTATTTATATTTGGCGCCTCTATGAGCCGCAGCAGCAGGAGTGTGTCAATCACATAGTCACTATGCTGCATATGTAAATAAAAACCCACCCAGTCCAAATCTTGCATATGACATAAATAGAGCCTTGAATATGTCACCAAACCACAGGAACAGAATTGTATTTCATGCCTGTTTTTTCTGTAATGGCCATTTAAAAAAATGTGACATCAAACATATTTGTCCCAAATTGGGTTGTGCTTTGAGGTGTGACAACTTTTTTTCACTTTTGAATTTTTTTTTCACTTTCAAAATGTTCAGTGGCATTCGATCTAGCCATACATATATAGTTTGCATTACTTTTTTCTTGAATAACAAAATGAGTATTGGGTTATGACTCTATATAAGTAACTCTAACTCTATGTGTCCAATATTGTGTATAGCGCTTATATAGATATCAGAGTGAAAAATGTTGTACATGGTAATTAGAACCTTGAAAAAGTATAAAAGTCACAAAACTATGAAAAATGTTGAAGTAACATACTTTATAACAAACAAACAAAACAACCAGCAACTAATATGCAAACTTGATAACAAAAACGAAAAACAAACACAAAACTTTTTTTTTTTTTTTTACAATCAGAACAAATGGTTGTAGTGTGTTTGTGGCGGATTGGCCTTTCCACATCTGCCACAATAATTCAAGCACGAAGTGGTTTTTCGCAAAGCTATATGTATTGCTTTCTTTTTCTCGCATGTCCTCTTCCTGCAGCTGCTGCACCGGCTGCTGTGCAGCTGCAGTTGCAGTGTTGGTGTGTTTACGTGCATAAACAAATGTAAAACTCATTCATTCATTCATCTTCTGAACCGCTCGATAAATGTAAAAGTCGATTCTCAAAAATAACACTTGATTTTCAAAACAACGCCCAGCCAGTAACTATCGTTACGCTGCTGAGTTTGCGCTGCTGCACCCTCAAACAAGCCAATCATGCCAATCAATCAGGGCACTGGGCATGCCCGTGCACAAATGCACATTGTGAGTGCGCGATCTACTGGCGTGAAGACGAGAAAGACTGATGAGCCCATCATTTCAAATGGCCGTAAGTACACTCCTAAAACGTGGCTGTTTCGCTTGTGCTGAGCGCTGCTCACGTGAACGCGCAGAGTCGCCGGCCACGCTCATTACGAGCCCACACGGCCGGGACGTGCATTGCATAGCAGTTTGACCAATTCAAAAGTCGATTTTCAAAAATAACACCTGATTTTCCAAAACACCCAGCTAGCAATGTTTACAAACTGCATTACATTGTTTTGCGCGCGGCGGCGAAGCGTGCACGTGCAAACCAATGTAATTTATGTGCAACATATGCGGTGGGACATCTTAAGAGGTGACACCAGGAAGTTGAGTCTGTCTGGGTGACGTCTCTGCAAGAGACGCGTACGACCTCACATTCAAATGTGCACAAAATGGCGGAAAAATACTGCTTCGATGTCTTTGCTCAGTACTGTTCTATGTGACGGCACAAACGATCATATCCACACACATAGATGCAAATAGACCTCTCGCAACAAACTACACCGCTTATTCGAATGAAAATGACGAACTGGAAGTACTCTCAATGACGTAAAGAGTCGGCACGAAGATGATATCTTAGGCTAAAGCGCCATCTCGTGGAGAGTGAGGTAAAACTCACTACCACAATTCTCAAGCTTTGATAGTATTGGTGAGCCGGTGATGTGATTTGTGCAGAAATTGAGAAAATGCGCGATAAAACACCAGTTTTACAGTCTATTGAAATTTGAATTTATAATGGCGTCAATATGCCAAATTTGGGATTTCTACTAAAAGGTATTCCAAATTTGTTACAATGTCATATATACTAACTGTAATGTTCAAAATGTCCAGCTTGCTGTCATTTTGAACTTTGACCCTTTTGACATCCTATGGAAATTTCAGCTTCAGAGGGTTATTTTTCACACTCTGGCTGTGTGTACAACTGTCTGACTGTCCAAAAATGTCCAAATTTGGGACAGATACTGCACAAGGGTTAATTCCGTTTTTCACGGCCCCCTGAATAGGGATTGTCGGT
Source organism: Hippocampus mohnikei (assembly GCA_026261675.1). Classification (NCBI taxonomy): domain Eukaryota; kingdom Metazoa; phylum Chordata; class Actinopteri; order Syngnathiformes; family Syngnathidae; genus Hippocampus; species Hippocampus mohnikei. Next base: position 2,086,063 of record JAKGUB010000557.1, on the reverse strand, counting down.
CAGCATGGAAGGATCTCTCGTTCTGTACTTTTTTGATCATTTATTGGAGCACTTTGCAGCAGAAGTAGTAGTAGTTGTAACAGAAGTATCAGAAGCAGGTAATAACCTAAACTACACATAAATGCAGTAAAAAATTAATATATCTATCTTTCTGCATCACAATGTAAATATGTATATAATTGACATTAATTAATACCTTTATTTAACAATACGTTTAATAAATAATGTCATCAACCCTGATTTCACTATGTATCATTTTCGTCATCATTATTCATTGTTTTAAACATAAGAAACCATACAACACAAACATATCAAGTCGAATCGAACAAAAGAACCACAAGTCCCAAAAGTCAATCCCGGAAGTGGAGCGCGGCTTGATTAACCCCAGCTGCAACGCATTTACTTCGCTTAAACGTCAGATTGCAGACGGACAAACATGACAACTATGCACAAATGAGCTAAATAAAGACATCCCTGTTCTAGCAACATTTTAGCCCACGCTGTTTAAATTGCCGATTGCTTCAGCAACTTCGTTCTTTGTCGTGTCATCCATTTTCTTCGCTTTGAAATGATCCATAGCTGTCTGTCTGAGAGGGGGCGGAGTACTCACGTCAGCTGTGCGCTTGGCCATTAAGTGGTATTTCAGACTCGACGTGCTATGATGATAGCTCAGTTTACGACTGCAAAACATACAGGTAACTTTGGTCTTGTCAGTGGAACAATCTGGCAACTTTTTAAAAGTAAACTTTCCATTCATAAACTATTTAAGTATCCGCTGTGTCTCGCGCTGCCGTGGCTGGCAAAACAAACGTCGTGGACCTGTGCAGCGCTTGATGTTTTGATTCTGGTTTATTTTTAAAGCAACGTAACATCCGCTGTGACGTCTGCCGCGTTAATCTCGCGAGAAAATTTTTGATCCCGATAAAATTCATTTAAATTAATGCCAATAAAACGCGCTTAAACTGACAGCTCTAATATATATATATATATAACTGGTATATATAATAATATATTTATATATATACTGGTATATATATATATATATATATATATATATATATATATATATATATATATATATATATATATATATATATATATATATATATATATATATATATATATATATATATATATATATATATATATATATATATATATATATATATACACATACAGTGAAACTCCTCTACAACAAACTCGTGTTTATGCAAGAAATTTTTCACAACAGGTGGTTTTTCATTGTAGCAAATTTGGTCTCAGATGTAAGCACACACACACCCACACGCACCCACGCACACAAACGTATGTGTACACGCACACACAAACATATGTGCACTCTATTTTTATTCCAATAGTGCATAAGTATGAGCACACACTTATTTGACACTTCATACTGTCAGTGTAGAAAGAAAAAAAGGGAAAGAAATTGCGAAATTTACAATCAGCATTCACTTTCACTTACATCAATTTCTCTGATAATGTCTTTTATTTTGCTTGCTCAGTCTTTCATTTTGATCACTTTTACCCACTCTTCCAGCATCAGAGCTCTTCTTGTCTTAGCTGCTAGCCATTTTAGCATTATAACGTCCACGTTCGTCTGAATCTAACATTAACAAATACTTCTGGACCCGGTGGCTATATATATATATATATATATATATATATATATAGTGTCAAACCTCGGTTTTCGAACGTCTCTGTTCTCGTCCAAATCGGTTTTTGACCAAATATTTTGAGTTCCTTCCTCGGATTACGACCGAAATTCGGTTCTTGAACAAACCGAGCGCACTTAAATGCACCATTTGACTGCTCCTTACATGAGGAAGTGACGCTTCCTCGTGTCGCTTTACATTGTGAGCAGACATGTTAAATAAACATTTTTTTTTTTCAAGAGCATGGTTTCGGTTTATGGTTTATGGTTTCTGGAACGGATTATGGACGGAAACCGAGGTTTGACTGTCTGTCTGTCTAGCTAGCTAGGGTGTGGTATATGGGCACCACACGACGACGTCCCCGACGCTGAATTTTCGCTATTTTATCCTCGGCCGTCGAGTGAGTGGTCACCTCAGTGCTGTGCATGAAACGGATGAAAGCCCATCGTCCCAACGAAGAGGACAATGGAAACACTCAACCGGCCTTCACTACTCAGCTAGCGAGCTTGGAGCATCAAACTTGTAAAAAAAGGGAAAAGGAGAGGCGGCCTGAGATGACATACACAAGCCCCGCCCCCACCCCCCAGCAGTAAGGGGGCTATGACTTTATTAGCCCTCATTAACACAAATTAGAGCATTTGAGCTCCCACACCCTCAGCCCCCACCTCGCAGCAGCAGCAATGACAAATTGAATTAAGTGTTTGGGAACAAGTCAATCCCCCTCCCAAGGCCAGGCGGCGGCCATATTGCGTTGACATTCATTGCAGTTGGGAGGGGGCCAAGGGGGAAGAGGGGGATAAAAAAAGAAAAAGTGCTATTAAAGAGGCTGTGAATTCCTTTGGCGGACACTCCCGTTCGGTGAAGGTCCTGAATTAAGTTGGCCAAGTTAAGTGAGCCATTAAACGCCCCGCCAGATGCTTCTTTTCAAACACTGGCTGACACTTGCTTTGTTTGTTCTATCAATTTTTAAAGAGCTAAACAAATAACATATTTACAGATGAATTAGAATAGTGTTGCTGATTTACATCATGAACCTTGTTTTTATAATCCAGATATTAATGTAAAATAAATTATAATTATATAAGATCGCCATAAAAACTAATATCGGAAATGTTTCAATGTACCCACTATTTTCCAAACAATTTTTACTTGGATAGTCTTTAACTGTTATATTTCAGATATTTCCAAAGTACATTTGTTACTTTTAAAAAAAATGTTTTTATTACAGGTAGTTGAAAAAAAATCATCTACCCTTTTTTTAAATATGGCAGCTATTTTCCTTTTCATATTACATCAATCTGAAACGTTTATATTTTAGATATTAAAAAAAGGATACTTAATTGAGAATTTTTTTTCAGCTATTTTCTAGAATACATTTTCATTTTATATTCTTTTTAATGCCAAAACATATCTTTGATTAAGGTCTTAACATTTTAAAATCATTATTTTTATTTAGTTATTTTAGAAACCTATCCTTATTTTTTAGCTAAATGTTTTTAAGTTTTCTGTAAGTGTATTTAAATGTAATTCTACATTCTTTTTTTTATAAGCTCCTGATTTTCCCTATGCTTTGCTTCTGAATGTCATAAACTGTTTGTAAATGCTGGTGTTCTTTGCTTGTGTGAAGCGAGTTGCCATGTGTATGAGATGTGTTAATAAATGAAGAGGCCTAGACGAGCCTAGGTTGCGAGTTCAATATTTTATTAAACAATCAAAAAAGTCGAGCAAACTTGACAAGTTTACGCAGGTGTTTGTCAGCGTGTCAGTGCTGTGTAAAGTGATGTAACACTGATGCCAAGTGGCGATTTCCGGAACTACAAGCTACTTAGTGGAGTTTGAAAAAAAACGAACTTTGATTAATTGTATTCACATATTATCCATCCATCCATCCATTTTCCGATTCGCTTTATCATCACAAGGGTGCTGGAGCCTATTCCAGCTGTCTTCGGGTAGTAGGCGGGGGACACCTTGAACCGGTTGCCTGCCCATCGCAGGGCACACACAGACGGACAACCATCCGCGCTCACACTCACACCTAGGGTCAATTTGGAGAGCCCAATCAACCTGCCATGCATGTTTTTGAAATGTGGGAGGAAACCGGAGTACCGGGAGAAAACCCACGCAGGCATGGGGAGAACATGCAAACTCCAATTTGGAAGGCCGGACCTGGAATCGAACCCAGTACCTCTGCACTGTGAGGTCAAGGCGCTAACGACTGGACCACGAGGCCGCCCTCACATAACATAAAACTACTAAAATGTGAAAACGAAGTTGAAAAAAAATAGAGGTTGCACGTTATATGAACGTAGATACATATCTAAACATATAAGTTTATCCATACTGATATATCTTACATTTATCCTCATCACTTACATTCAACCCCACTCCGGCTTCCCTGTGTGGAGTTTGCATGTTCTCCCTGGGCCTGCGTGGGTCTTTTCTGGCTACTCTGGTTTCCTCCCACATTCCAAAAACATGCATGGCAGGCTGATTGAGCACTGAAAATTGTCCGTGAGTGTGAGTGGGAGTGTGGATGGTTGTTTGTCTCTGTGTGCCCTGTGATTGGCTGGCAACCGGTTCAGGGTGTCCCCTACCTACTGCCCGAAGACAGCTGGGATAGGCTCCAGCACCTCCTGCAACACTTGTGAGGATAAAGCGGATTAGGAAATGAAAGAATGTACAGTATTTTTTTTTTTATTATTTTACTTATATTATGGGATAGGCTCCAGCACCCCCGCGACCCTGGTGAGGATCAAGCGGTTCGGAAGATGAATGTATTCCTTATATTCCTGCAAACTGCATATGCAGGAATGAAAATCCAATTATTACACGATAAACTTGCCTTACATTACAGTATTTGAAGTTTTGTTTTTAAATAGTCTCAATTGGCGGGGGGGATCATGCCTGCATTTAAATATGTTAAATATTCCATCTTATTAAAATTTCAAACATGAAAATGTCTTGAAGCCTTGCAATGTCAAATATCGATCAGGTCAATTCAAACATGAAAATGTCTTGAAGCCTTGCAATGTCAAATATCGATCAGGTCAAACTGTTTATCTTTGGTAAATTGCAACTACTTTTTAAAAGTAGTGGCAAACAACAAAAATGTGTTTGGATATTGAAAAATAAGAAAATATACTTGGGGTTAAATTGTAAAATTGAATTTATAAACACCATCATTTTAATCAACAGCAATAACCTCAAAGCAATATTAACTCAAGATCTCAACAAATTCAACTACTACACGATCTATAACTTTAAATTATAACGCTTGTTATTCATTGTGCATATTTTCAAATAAAGTGCTATTGCTGTAATACTCGAAAGATCCCGTCGAAGTGTTGGGATGAAATGATGGTCACTCACAAGCAGTCGATGTTAGACTTGTCCTCTGGGTGTCGCTGTTGCCCCACAATTCTATTGCTGCTCGCCGCTCCTGTTTGCCAGCTGGAAGCGGGACAAGAAAAAGCCACTTGTCAACAGGAAACTGCATTTTTGTCTTTTCCTGCATCATAAACAAACCACAAACACATGGTTCTTACTTCCGACGTTCAATTTAACTAACATCCGCACACAGAAGGAAAAACATCTACGAGTAATAGTGTACACATGTTGGGCATGGATAAGAAAACCTGGACAATCAGTTTGCAAGGCCTTTTGTTTTGTAAGTGCAAGAAAAGTAGATTTTGAATGAAATATAATTTCCGCAACTTGATTAGAAAATGTTTTAATCAAGCCGGGTAGCATTATTTCAGATCGATATTTCACTTCATCTATCGTTAATTGTCCCAATGAATCGATAAGGGACATTTGGCGCAACACACCTTTAGTCCTGATCCAGTTTTGCAGTTTAACAGCAACCAAATCAAGCTTCCTGACAGTCCAGTCGAGGTAATATTTGAGATACATTTCACATTATATGACAAAAGTACAGCACCCCCCCCCCAAAAAACACAGTTCTGTACTGTATTAACTATTGCAAAAAAACAAAAACAAAAAATCTTCAAGTGGTTTCACATGAGCTAGATGTCAAAACTCCAGATTTAAGGCAAGACAATATTTGATTGGTAAATATTCTAAACAATTTTTAAACAATCACCATTTGAATTTCTATCAATCAAAATTGAATGAAACTTGCGCTATCCCACCTACATTGGGGAAGGTCCCGTTTTTGTTTAAATATTACAGCTAATGTAAACCCAGTTGATTTTAAAACTATTTAGGACAACTTCTATTCTCAAGAGTAGATTTTGACAATTACATTCAGAATAGAATCACCAAGTGAATTGAGTTGAGGACATGAACAATATTTTTAATGAGCCTTCCAAACCGGGCAGCATTATTCGGATCAGCATATACAAAAATATCAATTCATATATTGAGCGATCCCTAATTGTCAAGATGAATCGATGAGGGACATATGGCGGAGCACATATTCCTTGAGTCCCGATTCACTTTTGCCATTTCAGTGACCAATACAAGTTTCCCAAACATATTGTGAGGTTTGAACATTTAAAAATATTCAGCCTCTCCGAGGGCATCGTCCACGGAGTCGGCGCCGACCTCCTCGTAGTCCTTCTCCAGTGCGGCCATGTCCTCACGGGCCTCTGTGAATTCGCCCTCCTCCATGCCCTCCCCCACGTACCAATGGACAAAGGCGCGCTTGGCATACATCAGATCAAACTTGTGGTCGAGGCGGGCCCAGGCCTCGGCGATGGCGGTGGTATTGCTGAGCATGCACACAGCCCGCTGCACCTTGGCCAGGTCGCCTCCGGGCACGGTCGTAGGCGGCTGATAGTTAATGCCCACCTTGAAGCCGGTGGGGCACCAGTCCACGAAATGGACGGTACGCTTGTTCTTGATGGAGTTGATGGCAGCGTTCACGTCCTTGGGCACCACGTCGCCACGGTACAGCAGGCAGCAGGCCATGTACTTGCCATGGCGGGGGTCGCACTTCACCATCTGGTTGGCCGGGTCAAAGCACGAGTTGGTGATCTCGGACACGGAGAGCTGCTCGTGGTACGCCTTCTCAGCCGAGACCACTGGCGCGTAGGTGGCCAGTGGGAAATGGATGCGTGGGTAGGGTACCAAATTGGTTTGGAACTCCGTCAGGTCCACGTTCAAGGCACCATCAAAGCGCAGGGAGGCTGTGATGGACGACACGATCTGGCTAATGAGTCGGTTCAAGTTTGTATACGAGGGACGCTCAATGTCCAGGTTCCGGTGGCAGATGTCATAGATGGCCTCGTTGTCCACCATGAAGGCGCAGTCAGAGTGCTCCAGGGTAGTGTGTGTGGTCAGAATGGAGTTGTAGGGCTCCACAACAGCGGTGGAAACCCGGGGGGCCGGGTAGATGGAGAACTCCAACTTGGATTTCTTGCCGTAGTCCACAGAGAGGCGCTCCATCAGCAGGGAGGTGAACCCCGAACCGGTGCCACCTCCAAAGCTGTGGAACACCAGGAAACCCTGCAGGCCGGAACACATGTCGGCCTGGCAATGCACAAAAGAGAGTGTTATCACGACGCAAAAATTCAGACTTTGATACGGTACTGAAACAAGACCATTGACAAAAACCTAGAACATCAGTAGAACTGTGCAGAGGTTTCTAAAAATAAGTGGTATCCTTTCATTTTGAGTGGCAAGGCATCAAGGTATACCGTGCAACCCTATAAGAGAAAGCGTTCCAAAGGGTGTTTTACCTCTAATCCGAGCAGGCTTCCTCAGTTCATTCAACAGCTGGCATTTGTATTTATTGTTTTTTTTTTCAGACTTGTGACTTGACTAAAATAATTCAGTTAAAAAAATAACGTTTTCAACATACAGCGATGACTGGGCATGAGGTCGACAATGATAATTTTGGGAAGCTGAGTTTTAGTCGTTGAATAAATACTAAATTTGACGTCAATGAGTACAAATTTTATTAAGTGCAATTTCAATCTCAATCAAAATCATCTTTATTAGTAATTGCATAATCTTGAAGCCCAATTAAATTACATTGAGTCATTTTATGTTTTGAGTTAGAACTGTGGCGATGGAACAAATTAAAGGCACAACTATTCTGTGTATTGCTTCCTAACGTGTTTGTTTTTTTTTTCCTTCACAGAAATGCTAAGTATTAAGAATGTCAGATACCCGAACACATTGCAAGGCCCGATTTACATAACACACAATTAATGAGTTTCCCCTGGCAGCTGAGTAGGCGATGTTGGTACCTTCCAGAAAGCTGCTCACCAATTTGCGTATCCTGTCAGCTACATGGTCGATGATCTCTCTGCCGATGGTGTAGTGTCCGCGGGCATAGTTGTTTGCCGCATCCTCCTTACCTGTGATCAGCTGATTCGGGTGGAAGAGCTTACGATAGGTTCCGGTGCGGACTTCGTCTATACATAAGATCTCGATGAGTCATTAGAACGTTCACTACACGGATCAACGGTGGATTTACCGATGACGGTGGGCTCCAGGTCCACAAAGACCGCCCTGGGGACGTGCTTTCCCGATCCGGTCTCACTGAAGAAGGTGTTGGAGGAACCCTCGCCCCCGAAGGCAGTTTCACCGGGCATCTGACCGTCTGGGAGGATGCCGTGCTCCAGACAATACAGCTCCCAGCAGGCATTGCCGATCTGGACGCCAGCCTGGCCCACGTGTATCGAGATACACTCGCGCTATGGAAGGAAAACAAGTAGAGTACTGTATTTGTAAAATCCCCGGAAAGTGTAAGGGAACTTGGAATAAGCTCGGACAGGTGAATTTTAGTCAACGTCGACTGCAACATCCTTAATCACAGCCACGGACTTTTTGATGTTTTTAGACAAAACCAAGTTGACCAACGTGAGACACCTTTGAAAACTACAAATGATAATTAGATTCCCCACTTTCTAAAACAGTACACATATTATCAAAGAGGAGACAAACAATAGATGCTGCATTTTCCTAAAACAAAGACAAATTGTTCATGTTATAGTTCACAAAGACATACAGTACTATTTGTGTTGTACCTTTTTTTCTTCGAGAGAGGACAAACTATCTGTGTTTCTGTTATTGGTGACTGCAAGCAGTTTCTAGTTGATGCTTCATTTTCAATGTCACTAAATGTGGTTGTTTCTACACAAATTCAGATTTGCATTTTTCTGCCCTTACGGTACCCAGCATTGTACCATCAACTTGAAAACACTTTCATGCAGGTATTATCACCTACAGCGGGGTTTTTGGTCATTTTTTTTCAGGGGTGACTCATTCATGTGGGAGAGTAAATATTGAATATCTGTCCACTGTGGTAACAACGGTTCCAGAAAGGGTTCAAATCAAGTACCGAACTATGACTTGGCATATTGTCACAACCGTACCCATAAAAAGTGGACCTCGGAGCTTTAGAGTCAGACTTGTTCCAAGTTGTTCGGAGTAATAAAATAAAAATGCCAACCCAAGCAGATGCTTGGGATCAAAAGTCGATGCTGAACCCCCTCCGCCTCCCCCAAAAAAGCCTTTATCACACTCACCATGTCTCTTGAAGCAGAAGTATGTGAGGGTTGGAATGAAAAGGCAGCAGCGACAGTCTTAGCTGTCACAGATGTTTAGTCTTGCTTTAAGGAGCAAGATCTTGTCTTTTTTTTCTTTTTGAAAGCTAAACTAGGTGCTAATTCCAATTGGTTGAGAAGCTCTTGACAGTCCTTTTCTTAGCAGGCCAATCAAAGATGTCTTTTTGTCAGGAGCATGCTCACTGGCGTCCTCTGACTGTATACCTCCACTTTTTAGCTGCAATTTAATTCACACATTCATTACAGTGTCACATCATAAGGCATGTGAAAAATACATTCTACCATTAACAATTTGCTGTTACGGATTGTATCACTTTAGATTATACATGCTCCGCAAAGCATTTTCATATTTATTTAGTTTTTGTTTAACTGTCGTTATTATGATAGACCATTTTTTAAAAATATGGCCATTCGTTATCCGTATTGACGACAAAAATGGTGAGAAGGTGAAGAGGTATAAATATTTTTGCACATTATTTCCTTGGTGGAGGACTGCGCTCTATTTGGCACTGCCCATTGCAAAGCTTGTTTCTCCAAATGTTGCAAATAAAACAACTACAAAACATGTAACATGCCTGTGTCTCTATTATTGGTACTTCTTTTGGAGGTGTGTTTATGTTTTATACATAATAAACAAAAAGAAAATGTAAGCTTGCTAAGTTTGTTAACTTGTGCTTTTCATTCATTCATGTTCTGTTTGTCCACATCCTCTGCAAAGTCTGTATCTCCAAGATTGTTCTTCGACGCTACAAAAACATGTATTGCTTATCATGTTCATGCATACCCAATAAATGAAATCAATCATTAATGACCTGGCAAAAAAATGCTCAGTTTGCTTGACGTTGGCCTGTGTCCTCGAAATGTTGGATTTTCTGTTTTTTATGCATCAATCCACCAAGACATCGTATTACTTCATCTTGAAATACATAAAAGTGTGTTTTCGTTTTTTAATGCAAAATCAAAAGCATAATTTATGTTTGCCTTCAGATGTTCAAGGTTTGTTACTATTATGCAATTGAAACAGCAACAGTATTCCTGTTTCCTAAGCAAAATTAAGGTTGGGGGGTTATTTTCTTGTTATACAAAAAACAAAAATGTTTAGCGAAGAAATTTGGAGATACATACTTTTTAGTGGCTAGTGAACAGTGGTTGTGTCCTAGAAAATTGTTGAATACGGTACGTGTACCTCGATAGGAAATCCTAAGGAGTGATGCCATTTTTCTTAGTAAACGGGACGAAAACCTACCGATGAACGCGGACTCCTGCTTTCACTGGCCGGTAAGCTTCTGCTAAACTAACTTTACGAACCATTCTAAAGTCAAGTAGGATGCGAAATAATGGATGTTAATTATCTTTTAACCAGAGCAGGTATTATTGGGGTCGGATGTCACAACGCTTGTGACGTTTATTCAAACGGCAACGTTTTCTGACGTCACACCAATTCGCTTATTGTGCCGTTCTGATACAAAGTTATTTCTGTGTGACGCAACCCGACAGATAACAGCGCCCAAGAGCTTTAATTACCGACCTTTTGGGCTCAAAGTCACAATTAAACCGACAAGGTAGTGAGTAAAGCGTTCTATGACGACTATATGAACCATAAAGTTAGCCGTGCTGAGTTCAGGGACACTATGGAAAATGCACTTTCCGCTCCAATGAAGCCAGGCACTTTAAAAAGCAACGAAAATAGGCTATTGAGAAAATTCTCCGGACCACGGATGACCAAGGAGTTTCTGAAGGATCACTGCAAGCAAAACAGGCTCTACTCTACGCCACATTTAAATGACACGCTCTACCTACACTTTAAGGGATTCTCCACCATCGAGAACTTGGAGGAGTACACCGGGCTCAAGTGTCTGTGGCTGGAGAGCAATGGGCTGCAGCGCATTGAGAATCTGGATGCACAGATCAACCTGAGGTGCCTATTCCTGCAGCAGAACCTGATCCACAAGCTGGAGAATCTCGCACCCATGCAGAAACTGTGCTCCCTGAATGTCTCCAACAACTACATCAACACCATCGAGAATATTTCCTGCCTCCCTCAGCTCAGTACTCTGCAGATTGCCCACAACAAGCTGGAGGTGGTCCATGACATCCAGCACCTGAGCAAATGCGTGGCCCTCACAGTTCTCGACCTGTCACACAACCTGCTCCATGAGCCTGCGATTCTCCCCATTTTGGAGGCCATGCCGGAACTGCGGGTCCTGAATTTGTTGGGCAACAAGGTGGTGACCAACATTCCCAACTATAGGAAGACTCTTATCGTACGTCTTAGGCATCTCACCTTCCTGGATGACCGGCCCGTTTTTCCCAGGGACAGGGCCTGTGCGGAAGCATGGGCTCTGGGTGGTCTGGAATTGGAACGCAAGGAGCGGGAACAATGGGACACCCAGGACCGGAAGAAAATCCAAGATAGCTTGGATGCTCTGGCTTTGATTAAAAAGAAAGCACAGCGAAGACTGCGCCTTAAAGAGGAAGCGGAAAGAGGTGAGCAGTTTTTATGTCCAATGCAAAATTCTTACCAGTCTATGGATTACTGTCTATTTGTCTTTTCCCAGGTGACACTGAGGCTTCCATCTCTCCCGAAACCTCTTGTGAGGAATCGGCTGGTGAGAACATCCAAAGCTTTGTGCGGGAAACACTGAATGCTCACGATGAATTTCTTCAAAGTCAAGCAATGCAGTGCAATGAAAACCAGAAAGATGAGTTGGATTCAGATTTGGAGCAGCTTGATGAAGGGCTGGAGGCCAAGACTGTAGATAAGATATTTGAGCAAGATGATAAACAAGCATCAGATGTCGACCAGGAGAACCAGCTTGTTGCTATACTGGTGGATGCAAAGCTACTGCAAATTGATGACCTTCCCATTCTTGAGGATGTACAAACACCTGCTGAGAACATCCAGTGCTTTGTTCAGGACACAGTGGATGCCAATGAGTTTCTCCATCGTCAAACAATCCTGCAAGCTGATGAAAACCAGGAAAACTGTGAAGACTCCAAATCAGAGCAGCTCAATGAGGTGTTTGAGACTTACATGAAACACAAGAGGTGCGAGACAGATAAAGAAGATACTCAGCGATCTGCTGATGAGCAGGATCAGGTTTTTGTTTATGAAGAGGGAAAAGAATCTAGAACAAGTTTGAACGCTGAGCAACAGCTTTCTTTCAGGATGTTCGATTCCCCTGAAGAGCCACAAGGCCCCAGTGCTCTGAAGGATGCAATGTTGCTGCATGTTGATGATATTATTGATGATTTGAAACCTGGGAAGATTCTTACCCTTGTGCACAACACTCTGGAGGCCGATGAAGAGTACCTCCAAAGTCAAACAATAGTGCAAGCTGATGAAAACCAGGAAAAAAGTGAAGAAACTAAATCGGAGCAGCTTGATGTAGGACTTGAGGCCAAAGAGAAGATGTCTGAGAAAGTGGAACGTGATGAACAGGCTTCGCAGGTGGTTCGAGATGATGAGCAGGTTCTTGACAATGAAGCAGGAAGAGGACCTAAAACTATTAGGAACCCTGAGTCCGAGAATATTCAGAGTCCTTTGGTGGTAGATTCTCCTGAAGAACAAGGTTCAACTTCACTGTGCACAGGGCTGCAGGATGCCGTGTTGCAACATAGTGATGATCATTTTGTTGAGAACATCAGATCACCCACTGAGAACATCCATAGACCTGTGCAGGACACATTGGAGACCCAGGAGAAATTTCACCAAATTCAAACAATACTTAGACCTGTTGAAATCCAGGAAAAAAATGAAGCCTTCAAATCAGTTGAACTTTCTGGTTTGGGGACCAGAATTGAAGGGGAGATGTCTGAAGAACATAAAAAAGCTCACCTTGTGGATGGAGAGGAAGATCAGTTTCTTGCAAATGAAGAAGGAAGAGAAGCTCCAACATTTGTAAAACCTGAGCTCCAGCAGAGCCACCTTCCTTCTATTGTAGATTTTCTTCAAAAGCCACATGATTCCGGCCTAAGAGGGACTGGCCTGCAGTATCCCGAGCTGCACACTGATGACAGTTTTTATCTTGAGGATGTGGAACCAACTGATGAGAACATCCATAGACAAGTGCAGGACACACTAGAGGCTAACTCCAAATTAGAGCAGCTTGATGAAGGAGTAGAGGCATCTAAAGAAGATGAACAAGCTCGACAAGGTGATGATGAGGTTCAGGTTCTTGCCGATGAAGCAGGAAGTCAACTTACATCAATTGTAAACCCTAAGAACAATGAGAATCAACATCCTGAGGCGAGGGCGGATTCTTTCCAAGGACTGCAGGATGGAGAACTGCTGCATATTGACATTACTGTTCTTGAGGATGTCAAACAATCTACTGAGAACGTTCAAAACTTTGTGCAGGACGCAATAGAGGACCACAGGGAATTTCTCCAAAGTCGAACACAGCTAGCTGATGAAAATCAGGACAGAGCCGAAGACTCCAAATCAGAACAGCTTGAAAAAGGATTGGAGGCCAGAGCTGAAGAGGATTTGTCTAAACAACAGAAAGACAAGGTTCAACAGGCTGATGGAGCAAAAGATTGTGTTCTTGGTGGTAAAGTATTAATAGAGCCTACAACATTTGTAAACAATGAGCATCAGGGGACAGTACTTCTTTCACTTGCGGGAGAATTAACTGAAGGGCCACAAAATTCCTGTCCAGATTGGACTGTACAACCACATACAGTGCTGTTGCACTTTGACGATCATCCCGACCTTGAGGATGTCGAAGCAATTGCTGAAAACATCCAAAGTCTTGTGCAACACCCAGTGGAGACTCATGATGAGTTTCTTCAAAGTGAAATAACACAGGAATCCATTGAAAATGTGAAAAAATGTATCGCATCCAAGTCCAAGCAGCTTGATGAAGGATTAGAGATCAGAACTGAAGACTTCATGTCTGAGGAACAGGAAGAACAAGCTCAAGAGACTGATGGAGAGAACAATCATGTTTTTCATGATGTAGCAACAGTAGAACCTATTCCAATAGCTAACCATGAACATCAGGAGAACCAGCTTCCTTCCATGAAGGTAAAACCTTCTGATGAGCCCCTCAGGACCCAAGTTCAGGATGCAGTCTCATTGCACATTGGTGATCGTCCTCAGCTTGAGAATGTGGACCCCCTTTCTGAGAACATCCATAGCCATGAGGAGTTTCTTCAAAGTCAAACAATACAGCCATCTGATGAAAACCAGAAAAAATTGAATAAACGTTTGGAGGCCAAGACTGATGATGACATTTCAGTGAAAGATGAAAAAGAGGTCCATCTGTTAGTTAGTGAGGGTGATCCTCTTTCTGATGAAGTAGAAAGACAAATCGAGCAACCAGAGCACCGGGATAACCATATTTGTACAGTGTGGATAGAATCTTCTGAGGGGTGGCAGGATGCAGAGCCGCTGTGCATTGATGATATTCTTCTTGAGCATACGCAAACATCAGGTGAAACCATTCAACATTTTCTGAAGGACACATTCGTGGAGGCCCAAGAGGAGTTACTACTACAAAGTGAAACAACATCTCAGGGTGTGGAAAACCAAGAGAACAATCAAGACTTTGAAGCAGATCACCTCCGTGAAGGTATGGAGGACATAAGAGAAGAGATGTTTGAAGAAGCGGGGGAAGCTCAGAAAGCTGATGGAAAAGTGGATCTGGTTCGTTTCGATAAAGTCGGAAGTCAACCCACAGCTATTGTAAATTCTGTGCACTGGGAACACCAGCTTCTTCCAGTGATGGCAGATTTTCATGAAGAACCACAAGCTCCATGTACACTAGGGGCTGAACTGGAGGATCCAGTTGTACTTTGCATTGATGAGATTTTCCTTGAAGATGCAGAACCACCTTCTGAGAACTTCTGCAGCCTTTTGCGGTACACACTGGAGGTCCCTGAGGCATTTCTCCCAAGTCAAACAATACCGTGTGTTGAAGAGTCCAAAGCAGAGCATCTTATTGAAGAAGTGGAGGTTGAAATTACACATATGATTTCTGGGGACGTGGAAGAAAAGGCCCAACATGTGGATAGAGGAAAATTCCAAGAGAACGGCCTTCCTTTGGTGATGCTAGATTCTGAGGAACCACATAGCCCAGGTCTACAGGAGACTGGATTGGACGATGCAGAGTCGCTGCAGTTTGACAATTATCCTGATCTTCAGGTTTCGGAAATATCCTCCCCTCAGCAGTTGTTCAAAGCAAAAACAGAAGTCCTATCAGGCAATGGTTGTGAAGATGGATCAGTCTGGACCCAGATCCTTCCTAGTGATCCAGATAATAAATCATTGTTTTTAATGAGTAGCTGCTCCAAGTCACCAGAACCACCTCTGCTGTACCCAGACAATGATGTGGAGCCTCTGGACTTGGAAGGAGAGGAAAATTCCAACATCCAATTGTCTTCTCCAGCCCGCTGTTTAATTGTGGAGCTCGAATGACATCATCAGACTACCTGATAAACCTTTGGAAGTTTTTTTGTACGTATGCACTTTGATTTGATCAAAGAGAAGTTCATCTGCGACAGTAGAGAATAAACCAAAGTAAATCCCAGAGGCAGTAACAAAATGACATACCTTGTAAGCTTTTCACAATGAAAACAGTAAATGAAATGGGTAATTGTGAATAAAAGCATGCTAGTTGCTTTAATGAAAATGGAACTACTGTCATTTGTCAAAAGGTATACAAGTATTGGGACATGTGATCAATACACCGCTATGAGAAGTGAAAATAAATGCGCTAGAGATGTCCCAATTGAAGTAGATTAATGAATTGATTTTAAGAGGCAAGTCATGCAATACTTTAGTGCATGTTGAGAAATTAAACATGAACCTTTTTTGGTTTATATACTTATAATTGGATGTACTTTTTTTAATTTAAAAAATTGTAGCGACACAATTACTGGGACAGCTCTTTAATCCATGAATCTACAGACAAAAAAGAACCATCTCTTGATATACATATGTACACTTTGGATAAGATACTTGTACAAACGTCATGTGTCATACCTGCTAAAGCTTATCACTGCAGGCATAAAAAACTATATATTGTACATAGGGACAAAATGTTGACACTCTTAATTCATCTCATTGATTAAAAGTACTGGGAAAAAAATCCATGGAAAGGCTTTCGGACATCAGTAAAATCATTACTGTACATCCCAATACTTCTGTCAGTGCAATATTGTAGTCAATCTCTGTTGTCAAAAGTACATTCATGTGAATAATCATGTAAGTCTACATCTTTACATTGGGGGTGTTTCATAATACACAGATGGAACTAATCTGTTGCTTCAGTGGCATCCATTTAATGAAACACATTAAAAATACTAAATTAACCATGCATTTATTTCAAACATTCCTCTCAATAGCTTAAATGACCTGTTGCAAAAACATCCAGCAGTGCCAAATGACTCCTCGGGTCTGCCCTGCCTCACCCACCCTCCCTCCCTCCCTCCCGGTCTAAAAGATGCTATCCCTTTTCACCTTGCTCTTGTGCCTGCTCTGTGGAATGACTTTCATGCTTGGCTGCAGTCCAATTTTATCTCAGTTGTTGCTAGGCGACAGAGACCTCCTTTTTGCCTGTGTGATGGGACCCCATACACCATAACTACGATCTGTTACTCATTATCGGCGTCAACATGAGTCACGTGGGTCAGATGGCTAAATATGTCCTTACAAATGGAGACATGAACTAACTAGGTCACTTTATTAGGTGTAGTACCGATTTAAAAGTTTGGTGACACTTAGAAAGTCACTGCTATTTTCCATGAAGATAATTTTGTCAGAAATACAGTCTATACCAGCGGTGCACAAGTCCGGTTCTCGATATAGTGCTTAAAATACACAAGGTGCTTTTCATAATTACTACACGTAATATAACATTTACAGGCATTTACAATAAAAATAATTTTAGAAATTTAAAATAAAAAAAAATAAAAACATACAAAACAAAAACTGAACACATTTAAAATCGAAGAAAAGAAATAGTAGCTTACTAAAATTCTCAGTGTGGAGGGGGCTGAGTGTTAAGTCATTCATCAGTTTAAGTGACTTGGCATGTAATAAATGGTAGTTTACTAAAATTATCAGTGTGGAGTTGGCTCACTTAAGTCACTCGTCAGTTTAAGTGACTTGGCATGTAATAAATGGTAGTTTACTAAAATTATCAGTGTGGAGTTGGCTCACTTAAGTCACTCGTCAGTTTAAGTGACTTGGCATGTAATAAATGGTAGTTTACTAAAATTATCAGTGTGGAGTTGGCTCACTTAAGTCACTCGTCAGTTTAAGTGACTTGGCATGTAATAAATGGTAGTTTACTAAAATTATCAGTGTGGAGTTGGCTCACTTAAGTCACTCGTCAGTTTAAGTGACTTGGCATGTAATAAATGGTAGTTTACTAAAATTATCAGTGTGGAGTTGGCTCACTTAAGTCACTCGTCAGTTTAAGTGACTTGGTATGTAATAAATGGTAGTTTACTAAAATTATCAGTGTGGAGTTGGCTCACTTAAGTCACTCGTCAGTTTAAGTGACTTGGCATGTAATAAATGGTAGTTTACTAAAATTATCAGTGTGGAGTTGGCTCACTTAAAGTCACTCGTCAGTTTAAGTGACTTGGCATGTAATAAATGGTAGTTTACTAAAATTATCAGTGTGGAGTTGGCTCACTTAAGTCACTCGTCAGTTTAAGTGACTTGGCATGTAATAAATGGTAGTTTACTAAAATTATCAGTGTGGAGTTGGCTCACTTAAAGTCACTCGTCAGTTTAAGTGACTTGGCGTCAGTTGTGGCTATGCAGTGAACGTGCGGGATGTGTTATTTTGTGGAGGGATTACAAATCATTCAAACTGGTAGTGGTAGGCTTTCTTAAATTAGCTAGCATTGTTTACTTGGGGTGGAGGGGGGCACGGTCGTTGAATGGTTAGCATGTCCACCTCAGAGTACAGAGGTCATGGGTTAGCTACCGCCCTCTGGTGTTCCTGTGTGGACTTTCCATGTTCTTCCCGTACCTGCGTGGGGTTTTTCCGGGTTCTCCGGTTTCCTCTTGCATTCCATAAATATGGACAATATGTCGATTGAACACTCAATTTTCCCTTGGGTGTTATTGTGAGTGTGAATGGTTGTTTGTCTTAAGTGTGCCCTGTGATTGGCCTGACACTAGCCAACTGCCCGAAGTCAGCTGAGATAGGCTGCAGCATGCCCGGGACCCTACTGAAGATAAGCGGCTCAGATAATTGATGGATGGATGTTAACTTGGGACAAAGCTTGGGTCAGATACTCAGGGTTGGACATTGGTGAAGTAAGGTTCTGAATCTTGCTAGTAGAATTAAGACTGCAAACTTCCTGTTTCTTTTTTTTTTTTGTGGCTAAGAAAATGTCAATCATACTCACAAAACTCTGAGCTATATGCTTCTTTCCCATGTGCCTGAAAGCACTGTTAGGTCACTCCACCAAAAATAAACGATGACAGCAGGGAACTTGTTTTTCTTCCCTTCCTCTGCTTGGAAATAAAGACTTTAATTTCCTGCAAATAAAATGTCTTGTCAACCTATAGAGAATAACAGGCCTCATGGTGTGATTTATTCATTTTAACATCAGTGTCTTTTTTTTCTAAACCACCATTTTTTACTTTAGCTTCAGAGTTGAAACACTATTTCTCACCAATAACAACTAAGACTGAACTTTTGTTGGGGGGAACTGCCAGTGCACTTAATGTCTGATATTTTTAGGTTACCCTTTAGAAGCTTTGCAGAAGCAATGAAAAAAGGTAAAAGGGAGACCTTTAGGAAGACAAAAAAAATAGGTCCAACAATCAAAATGTGCTTCTTTTTGGGTAGTTTGCATGTGAGGCTCTGGCTGTGAGTTGTGGCCAACAGCAGCTCATTGCGAGTGTTCTCATTGTTTATTCGACTTTTTCCAGTTCATGAAACAACTGAAAGTGCATCAGCAATTGCGGCTGTCCTTGCCTGCAAACAACACCTCAATTGCTCAAGTTTTTTTTTTTAACTTGATTCAAGCATTGCCCTATATGAAGCTTGCTGGTAATTCAAATTGGGTTCACAACCCAAAGCAAAGTTGGTAATTTGAAGAATTCATAAAGTGGGGCACCACCACCAGATTTCATTATCTGCCTATCTCTAAAAATGTGTCTGTGAGCCCTTATGGAACATTCTGTCTGCCCACAACATGATGAGCTAGAAAGGGCAAAGGCCCTGAGCTATTTTCAAGCAAGAGCCGTAGTCTGATGACAAGACGGCATTGTCTGAAACACTATCATGCCGTGCGTGTTATTATACCAAAACACCCCTATCCCCTATGGCTGCTCATGTACCTGCAGTCACGTGATAGCCAAAAGGTAAGCAGAGCTTCTTTCTGCTGAATGCACAGAATAGCATTAACTTCTGGTAAGTGGCACTTGATTGCCCCGTGAATGTGTCGTCACGTGAAGGTGTCGTCATGGCGGCAGTAGAGGAGGCTTGGTATTTAAAAAATAAATCAAATGTATTGAAAATCACAGGTGGGTGACTGGTTAGCACATCGGCCTCACAGTGCAGAAGTGCAGACTTCTGGCCTTCCTGTGTGGGATTTGCATGTCCTCCTCGCGCTTGCGTGGGTTTTCTCCGGGTACTTCGGTTTCCTCCCACATACCAAAAACAAGCATGGCAGGTTCATGGAACACTCTAAATTATCCCGAGGTGTGAGTGTGAGTGCAAATGGTTGTTCGTCTGTGTGCCCTGAGACTGGCTGGCCACCAGGTCAGGGTGTACGCTGCCTACTGCCCGAAGACAGCTGGGATAGGCTCCAGCCCGCCCCGTGACCCTTGTGAGGATAAGAAATTGGATGGGTGGATGGATTTAAAATCACATAGCACTTCACAAAAAGCTTAAGTTTGTTAATATGTATTTGTATTCGTCTTATATTTGTGGAATCACTCTGGTGTGCTGCTGTAACAATTCCCATCTGTAGATGATTGAAGGATTATTTTATTTGTGCTCTATGATGCAGTAATGTATGAAGTGCTGCCTGGGTGTCACGTTGCGAGGAGGTGGTGGACCCCAAAAAGCAGGCAGGAGGGAGGAGCAGGATGAACTTGACGAATTGTATTAAAATACTAAGGAAACGAAATCCAGAACACACAAAGTCTGGAAAACAAAACTAATCCAAAGTAGCAAACAAAACCATGGCATAAGCAGAAAAACAAAGTGATAAACACAAACCAACTGAAACCGTGACAGCAACTAACATGACAGAAGCAAACAATAAACCGACAATGAGTTTCGGACTGAGAGTCCTTTTAAAGCAATAATTACAGAACGACTGGTGTGCAGCTGCTTGGAGATCCCTACAGTGCCACCTGTTGGTCCCAAACCGAAACATGACATTGGGCAGTTGAAAATTTGCTTTTTATCGTCTTGACGGACATTTGATAATTTCCCACTCTGCGCTTGGCTCCACTCTATAGTCCATCTGCCTTTGATTAGATATGGCTAGTCCTTTACAACTGTCATGTTCTGTCTGTTTTGATTGTGTTTTAGCTGCAGCTGGAGTGAAGGGTGGCTCCGCCGAGCACGCGCATCTATTTCGCGTTTCCCCATCTAGCCTTGCCAAGTATTTAAGGACCGCCAAACTGGCTACTCCCTTCAATTCAATTCAATTACAAGTTTATTGTCAAATGTGTAACATACAGCACAGATGACATTTCTCTTGTCGGATTGTTGAACTTGTCTGATGTAGTGATTCAAGTGTTATTTTCTAGACCTCTTGATACCTTTTGTTGTCGCTGTTGTTATTCATAGATTTTAATTTCTAAGGTTTAGTTTTTTTTAAATACTTCGGTTCTTCTTTCTCGGGGTTCCCTAGTCCCTTCCCTTTTGCAAGCGCTTTTGTTTATGTTTTGTTTCTCCTGGCTCCTTGTGAACAGCGATTTCTGTTTGTACTTCGTCAGTGCGCTTTTCTGAAAATAATTATTTTTGTTGTCGCACTCTGTCTGAACCTGCATTTGTGGAATCCAAAAACATTCGGTTCGATCCAGAACCTGACAACAAGAGGCTAATTTGATCCACTGACAACTAAGTGGGCTAACAACGTTGCCAATTTGAGGTTAAGGACATAAATTAATTGAGAAAGAGCATGTTCACTACTGTGCAAAATTAGTTTTTTCTAGTCCCAGTTTGTTTCTTTTCATTTATTCAACAAAGTTGATACCACCTAATTGAGTTTTAAAACTGAAGACAATGACAGCACCTCTGGTTGTAAAATATGAAACCTTTCCTGTGAAATGACAATGGAGTTAGCCCTCTGTTACAGAGGCTCTGTAGTTTTCAGGTGCTCTTTTCAGGTGCTCATTTCATTCAGCAGGACAAGAAATGAGGTGTAAACAGTGCTGTCATTTTGTATTTTGACAAAAGCATGTGAATTGGGAGCCCTCCGAATGCTTTTAAGTGGTGAAAAAGAATGCAAATGTCTCCTTTAAAAGTCTCCACTATCTTCATCAGGCTATATTGTGCACTCAAGTCAGCCGGGTAAGGCATATTTTACGTTCATGTAAGATACACATCACATAAGTGGCTGAGCTAACTAGATTATACGGAGTCCGGCACTAATGGAGGCGGTGGCCCTGGGGGGAATATCACAGCGAGCCTGCAAAACCAGCCTTATGTAGGCTCACCAAAGTCAATCCAATCACGCTTAGGAGTCATCCATATTTAATGGCAGGGCTGAGACTCGAGAAAATGTTCCTTGCTTTCGGTTGCATGCAACAAAAGTTGGAATGTTATGTTCACAACTTGATATACTATTTGCGGGGAAGAAGGACCAGGCCAGCCCATAAACAGCAAAAATCAATGTATAATTGACACCCGCTATAAATGCATTTAAAAAATAGAAAAAAAATTAACTCACCCAAATCTTGAAAAAAGAAACACGGATAAATCATCATTAAGCATTTTCTTTAACTTTGCAAATAGGTACCGAACCATAGTATGCATGATCAATTGCATATTTTGTTTGTTTGTTTTTGCAAATCATCTTTCAATTTTGAACGAATAATGTGTTCTTTCAAGAAAAATATAATTTCACAAGAATGAAGATGTATCGTGTTGGGATTAAAAGTGTTAAAATTTTGAGAATAAAGTCATATTATTCCAAGACAGTCGTAATACAGTCATGCCTAGATTTACAATTTCTTGGAGCTATGAGTCGTTGCTTGGACAATTTTTTGTCTTGATATTAAAAAAGTGTTTAGATGCACATGCACTTCCGATGATTAGCATTGCGCAAAAAAATGACATTAAAATTGGATTTATGAAAATGTTACTCTAAAAACAACATGTTGTCATTCTGAAGAATACCTTTTCTTGTTTGAAAGTTTATCTTTTTCTTTTTTTGAACAGTTTCCACAACATTGAAAACATTTGGGAAAACTGCGTCAGTGAGCATTTTGGGCTGTTTTTCAATGCGGAAAAATGAACTAAGAAATAGGATTATGATTTTTCACAAAAAGTGATGCACTGTAACTTGTAGAAATTGCTATTCTTGTTTTAAAAAGTCTTTTTTTTAATAAACTTTCAAGACTCTGCCAAAAGGTCAGGACTGAACACATTGTAATTTGCATGCCAGGCCAGTAGTTGGCGATGTCCTGTTTGTCTGACAGTAAAGTAGCGAAGAACAGTTTCCACTAATTTGTCAGCATGACATTGAGGACTTTGGTTCTGTAGCTCAACTTCCCCCGAAGAAATACAATTAAATAATCGTCCATTTATTTATCCGATTAATTAAGAAAATGTGTCATCTTTCTGCTGTCTCTTGCCAACGAATCATAGACAGGCATCACGTGAAGATTTGAGTAAAAATTCAGTGTAGACCAAGTAAAAGGACAAATATTTCATCAGTTTATTATTTCTCTAGTGAGTTCATATATTTGTTATTCTGCGCAGCAGCATAGAGCCCAAAAGAAATTTGGTCAAATATAAATAACAATAGTGTTTTCATCATCATCACTTCTTCATTTAATCCAAACATCAACAATAACAACAATGACAACAACAACAAAGTATATTTGCCTAAAAGGTATGGGCATGTTCATTAGTATGTACACAACAACGCTCTCTGTAACGCTCTCTCTCCTTGTGTTAAATGCAACAATTTTTATACAAAGATCCAAAATACTATCAAAACCCATTATTATAAATGGCACTCTATCAATAAACTGCCTTAGACTTGTTTTTTTTTCCTTTAAAGTACAAAAATCTGGTTGAGGTAGCGCCCACTTGTGGTCACTCTTTGTTCAAATACTGACATCACACTCACGCACGCGCACGCATGCCAGCCTTAACCGTTGATTCCTTTGGTAAACTGTCAAGACAAGCACAGTCCTGCATACATTCGCAAACAGTTTTGCATGATTATTGTTGATTATTTGGGAACTCCTCAGTAAAACGGGCGTGTGGTTGACATTCATTTGCTTGTCTCCGAGTGGGAAGAAGCGCGAAATCCAGTGTGTTGATGCCCTTATTTGGCAATGTAAACAAAAATGAAGGCGTTTGGCTTGGAAAAACTTGAGGGGGGAAAATACTTTCCTCGAAGGAAAAGAACAGCAGCTCCCCTAAACAGAGGACACATTGTATTGTGTCCTACTGGGGGCCCGCATATTTTGTGGATTCAATGTCAAATTTTGTGGGATCAAACGACTCCTGACTGGACACATTCTTATGTTAGACCCTCCTGATTACTTTGTTCGCTCAGGAGCAGCATTAATGTTCGTGGGTCTATTTGACCCGGTGTGTGTGAGTGTGTGTGTGTGTGTGTGTGTGTGTGTGCGTGCATTTTATGACTGAGACAAAAGTCTCAATAATGACAAGAAAATAGTCACAAACATACCAATACATTTTTTACATGTCGTTATGAGCTCAATTATGAAGCATTTCAATTCAAAAATGTGAAACGTCTTGCTTTCATCAAGAAGTTTCATCCGGTCATTCTGACCTGTGGTGTATTTAATGATCCAAAAGTATCAGAAACTGAACAAAAACATCACAATAAACAGCAATTATATGTCAGTATTAACTCCATGGATACCAATTTCATTGCAAATATTGATGAAATTAACCAGTTTCACCAAGAAGTTTTATATGGGTCAATTTGACCCTGAGCAATTTTAGTATGCAAACCTGTGCAAAACTGTATTTAATGATCAAAATGTTCAGAAATTGAAGAAAATCCCATTGAACATATGTTATATGTCATTATTAACCCCATGACTCTCAAGTTCATTGTCATATGTGAAATTAAACATTTTTGTCAATAAGCTTCATATGGGTCAATTTGACCCAGAGCATGCTTCAATATACAAATGTGTCTTAAACGGAATTTTAAAACAATACCAATAAACATAGCTTCATTCAAACGTTACATATCTGAGACCAAGCAAAATTGGTGCCGTCTGTCAATTTGCCCCGGTGAGTTTTCCATGATCCATTAGTGTCTTAAATAAGGGAAAAAGGGGTGTGGGCAGGGTAGGGGGGTAGGGGGGGGGCATTGTTTACATCATTATTAACTCTACAACTAACCATTTCATTGAACATATGTGAAATGAAACATTTTCATTAAGCCAAGAAGAATGCGCATTTGGGTCGGCTTGACCCAGGACTTGTTTAATGATCTAAAACTGTCCAAATGGGAAGAAAATTCTGAACAATCATTGTTTAAACGTTATTCATAACTCTTACCAACCAAAAAGAAGTTTCGTTTGGATCAATTCGACCCAGGCCATTTAATAATCCAACAGTGTCCAAAACAGAAAAACAAAAACCATTGTAACCATTGTATATGCGTAGTTATTAATTAATCCCCGAACCATTTCATTGCAATGATTTAAAATAAAAAAATTCTCAAGTTTCATATGGGTCAAGATGACCGGCAATATAACAGTAAGGTTTTTAATGGCCAACAAAACTTTGGTTTTTCTAAATGACGACAATAAAAGAGGTCAGCTTTGCTGCCAGATGTACAAAAATACACATTATAGAAACATAACATTCAAATTCCCACTACCCAAAATACTCTTGTTTTTGTTCATCTCTCTGTGTGATTACTGTACATTGGTGTGTTTATATACACACATATTAGCTCGCCAAGCGCTACACACTAAAAAAGAAAAAATACATCCAAGGTAGAAGGCGTCTATAAGCCGGTAAAGAAACTATAAAAATAGATCTTGATACATCGGATGGTGTCCAAAGTGCGGCACGGGGGCTACTATGCGGCCGAATATTTATTTATGGGCCCGTCGCAAGAAAATAAAAGAATAGAAAAGTGAAAAAACATAACATTCTGTAATAATAAAAATTAGCATTACAAAGGAGGTTTACTGCCACACCAAAAAGTTACAAATATTCCCAAATCTAAAAAAAATTGGGAAAAAAGTCCTAAGAATTCAAATTTGCAGGGTAACCCTAAATAGTAAAAAAAATGGAAATGGAAGTATTAAATTGTGGAATAATAAAAATTAACATAACAAATGAGGGTTAGGACAACAAAAAGTTTTTTTTTAAAGACAAGAAAAAGGAAAATACATAATAACAAAAAAAGTAATGAAAATGTATTACATTTTTAAATATTTAAAATTAAAACAGCAAATTAGATTTGGGGCCACCCTAAAAATAAAATGTAAAAAAATAAACATTAGATACACACACACACACACACACACACACACACACACACACACACACACACACACACACACTAACAGTTAAAGAAAAACAAATATTACTTTATCTAAGCATAAAAAATGACAAGTGAGATTAAGGACCAGACTAAAAAGTTCTTTTTAAAAAAGTAACATTTTCTTGGTTGCTTGGAACACAAAACATACAGTATATTTTAAAATATAACTGTTTAACTGCTGAAAATATTCCGACCTACATTGGCTTGGCCTAAATACCATATTTAGTGTGTATTTTGTTGGGCCCCCCTGCATGAATAGTCAACGTGTATGGAATAAAGGTCTAAATAAAAGCAACAGTCATCTGCAAATTGTTCAGTGCAATTCTTCATCATACTTAAGTCGTACTTTTTTCGATTATTTCTCTCTGTCTCTTTAGAAAATTTTCATCCGCTTACCCCCCACAGCCCGGCCGCCTTTGAGTGGCCTCTGCGGGGGCTGCTCCTTGGACAGCGGGCAATACTTGATGGTGTGCGCATTGTCCCCGTTGGCGCTGCACAGTGGGCAAGTGTACGCCCGCAAGATGGGGCACACCACCCGGCCGTCGGGCGTCTTGAGGACGTGCGAGCCGTACACTTCCTCGGGGGCGCCGTTGTTCCGACAGAACACGCAGATTTTGGGCTCCAGTTTGGCGCGCACGGATGTCGGCTTACTGCGGGTCCTCATGCGCTCGAAGCCGGGGAAGCAGCCATGCGCCTCCCGCTCCGGCAGCTGGCTCTGGAAGGGGCTGAGGATGGAGAAGCGCTCCTTGAGTTCCGCGACGCATACCGGTGAAGGTGGCGTGCCGGGCGGGCAGCCGAAGCAGCAGCAGCAGCCACCGCCGCCGCCGCCGCTTTCCAGCGCGCCGCCCTCGCAGGCGCAAGCGCACTCGGGCGCGTCGTCCAGCCCCAGCGTTGCCTTCAGGGATTCGGTGATGGAGTTGGGGCTGATGTGGGGCATGCTCAGCTTGGGGTTCTTGGTGACCAGCGTGGTGAGGCCCAGGTAGTCGTTCCAGAAATTAAATGTGTAGTCGTAGGGCCCCCTGGCGCTCAAGTAGTTGTGATTGAGAAAATCCATGCTGGCCGGGAAACGAGAAGAATAAAATCCTCCCGAAAAGGTTGGTATTTCCAATTTGGTGGTCTCATCTGAGCTTCCAACCCTCGCTCCGGGCCTTATAACGAGGGGGCGGAGGAAGTTAGGTGGGTGGGGTTTCTCGGAACACGTAGTGGATCACGTCGGCTTCTTTTCATCTCCGCACGTTCACAAAGGTCTGCTATACAGTATTTTTTTTAAAATGAGGAATAGTGAAATTAAATGAAAGCGAAGTAGTAGTGTTGGGAAAAAGTACCGGTATCCATGCATTGTCATTGTCGTCTGCAATGGCATACAAAAGCAAGCCTTTATTGCCTCTGGTGAATTCCAAGTTGGTTTAAAAAAAATAACCAGACTATGACAAGACTGAATTATGCAACAAGGCAAAACTGTCGAGTAGAGCTGGCTACGTCGCCAACCATTATTTGTATTTTTTATTATTATATCATTATCATCCCCAACCGTAGGTGTGGGAGGAGTCTATAAGAGGAAGGGGAGTTTAAAATACTGTACCATTTAAACATGATTTACGGAGAAATACAGCAAAATGCTGAGTACTCTGGCACAAACACGGGCACACAACATTGTGGCCCTGATCCCTTGTTTGATTCTTTTTTGAAAGTTCAGTTTAAAAAAACAAGAACAGAGGGACTTTTGTGGAGAAAAAAAAGTAAAGGAGAGGCATGTTCCGGGGATTGCACACATTAATTCACACAACATTGTGGAGTAACCACATGTAAGAGAGCACTGGCAACATTGATTTGACAACATATGTCAAAGGTTTGGACACACATTCTCATTAGAAAATCTGACAATGCAACCCAAAACCTTTGACCCTACATCTTTTGTTGTTTGTGTCTGTCTTTGTGTGAGAATGATGATGATGATGATGATGATGATGATGATAATGATTGTCATATGTGTGTGTGCACACTTCATAATACATTAATGACTTCCACGTCCATACTGTAAACAATTTAGTTTCATGCTGGGCAGCTTTCAACAGGGGGCAGCAGAGTGCAATCTCCAGTGAATGTAAACAAAGGGAGGGCAAGACTTGGTTATTAATGCCGTCAAAGGGGAAACTGAGCTTCCTTGGCAGAGTTGTTTGGATTCTCTGATAGTGTGAAAGAAAAATATTATCATCTTTGCAAAGGAATGTTTTCGGACACAAAAATATCATTGGCGTGTGTGCAGGTTTATCGTTTCGAGTGTATCTTGTTCGGTTTGTTCACAGGCCTTTAATTTTTCATCACTATAGATCTCCCATGTGGAACAATCCAGTGGTAATGTCAGGTGGAATCAGGCCGCTCTCTTCTTGCTGAGGAATGCTGGACTACCCCCCCCCCCCCCCACTCGACCCCCTTTCCCCTTAAAACAAAGATAAAGTCGAGTGACTGGTGTTCTAATTAAAACTCCCAGGAAGGAACTCACTGACTTCTCATATGTGCCTGCCAGTGATCTAATAAGACACGCAAGCACGCTTCATTGGACTTTCTCCCTGTGAAGTATTGACTTCTCATTGGATTCTCACTCGTTCTCAGATGGGGCCCAAATTTTATGATGAAACATTAATATTTCATGTATTGCTTTTTCTTTAAAGTGTGTGCGTGCGTGTGTGTGTGTGTGTGTGTGTGTGTGTGTGTGGGTGTGTGTGTGTAAGCGTGCAAGTCAATTACCGCTTTGGCTTTGTCTGAAATATTCAAGATCCGTATTATTCCTGTAATTTTTCAGACTAAGAAGGATTAATAATACTCATACAATGATTCTGTGGGCTGTCCCCTGAAGTCCCTCTGACTATATTGGAATGAGGAAGCAGCATTTGAGGTGGAATGATGCATAATATCGTGGAATGCTATACAGTATAATAATACCCCAGGGTTTACTATTCATCAATTCACCTTTTTGCATTTTATTTCTGAAGAACACATCCCCAGCTATTCTCACCTATTTCAGGTTTTTGTGCCTTCTGGAACTTCTTATAATGACACAAGATGGGCCCAACTGGGTGGATCTTTGTTTTTTTTGTAATTGTATTTTTTTTATGTTAGGTCCGAAAAATGTGGCCGGATAAAAATGTCATCCAATTGTATACATTTTTAAAATTATATATATATATATATATATATATATATATATATATATATATATATATATATATATATATATATATATATATATATATATATATATATATATATATATATATATATATATATATATATATATATATATATATATATATATATATAGTCTAGTCTAGTCTATCCCGTAACCCCAGAGGGCCGTTGGGGCACCACAGACGATCTGCTGACCAGCTCTCTCCATCCTTCTCTGTCTTCGGCAGCTCTCATTGCCTCATTGAGTTTCAAGTGAGTCCATTCTATGATGTTATCTTCCCATCTTTTCTTTTGCCTCCCTCTTCTTCTGCCACCTTGTACGGTGCCTTGCAGGATGGTCTTTGCAAGGCCTGAGGATCTGGTGACGTGTGCGTACCACCTCAGTTTCCGCTTAATGACAGTGGATAGGAGGTCATCATGTGGGCCGATGGCTTGTCTGATCTTTTGACGGACTTCCTCATTAGTGACATGTTGGGTGTAGGAGATACCCAAAAGTCTTCTGTAGCATCTCATCTCCATGCTCTGTATTCTCCTCTGCAGTTCTGCTGTAAGGGTCCATGTTTCGCAAGCGTAGAGAAAGATTGAGGTGACAAGTGAGCGCAGCAGTCTCACTTTTGATGCCAGACTGATGTTATTATCTTTCCATATGGGCCTGAGTTTTGCCAGGGCTGCAGTCGTTAGAGCAATTCTGGCAAGGACTTCTTGCTTTGATCCTTCATCGGACACAATAGCTCCGAGGTACTTGAAGCTCGATACACAGTTTAGTGCCTGTCCATTGACTTCAATGTCAGAGAGAATGCCATTGTTGTTGTTGGTCATGATTTTTGTTTTGTCGGCATGGATCTCCATACCATATGCTCTGGAGGTGTTCTCAAGCCTTTGAATTAGGCCAGCAAGTTCATTTTCTTCTCCAGCAAGCAAGTCGATGTCATCAGCAAAACGAAGGTTTGTAATTGGTCTACCTCCTATGCTGACACTTCCTTCGTGGTCCGCCAAGGCATCCGCCATAACACGCTCAAGAAAGATGTTAAAGAGTATGGGAGAGAGAAGACATCCTTGGCGCGCTCCAATTGTTGTCTTGAACCAGTCACCGATGGCTCCGTTGTAGAGAACTGCACTGGTAGCTTTGCTGTACAGATCTTGTATGACTCTGATAAGGTTAGGGCTGATGTTGTATATTCTCATATATATATATATATATATATATATATATATATATATATATATATATATATATATATATATATATATATATATCTAGTGGTTTATTGACATTGACACATCCCTCGAACTCCGTTTAAGCTAATAATAATAGAAGCCTCAGCACCACACAGACGCACAAAAAGCCACGTTGATGCATTTTTCATGTATTCCCTCCATCTCCATGTTAAGAGAGAGCAATATTGATCACTCAAAGAATACATAATGGGATTTCAAGAAATGCTTGAAAAATCTATTTGGTTGTATTGACCGCTGTAATGAAGATGAATGCTGAATTAGGACCCACTGTGCATTGGCCTGCTAGCATTTTTCTTCCCATTAAATTCAGAAATAAATGCCCATTTTGTTTGAGTAAATCAGGTTTGCATTCGGAGGCATTCCAAGCACTATTTTAGCGAATCGAAGTGTGTATATGGCAAAAGAAACTGAAAGATTGCATGGCCTGGCACTTGTAGCAAACCACATTCACTTTGTATTGAAGATGAGTAAAGTCTCTCAAAACGGTAAAAAGTTGAAAACCAACCCAAGTGTGGACAACCTTGGATTCTGACTGTCAGATTTTAACACGTATCTCAATTGACTGACAAAACCACCTTCACTTTGTTTCGAAAAGGAACAAGTGTCGTGTTTTCAAACACATATTTCCATTGCCGGGCAAAACCTATTCACTTTGTTTTGAAGACAGACAAAGACCTACCAGACTGTGCAAGTGTTGACAACCTTGGATTACGAATGCCATGCGTTTAATATGCGCCTCCACTGGCTAGTAGACCTGTCCGACAAACACTTTTAATTATTCTTGTCATATTGCTTTCAGTTGCTAAATGGGCAACAAATATACTGTGAGCATAAAACTTGGTCTTGGCGTCCCACAGGGGTCCGCACTTGGACCAGCACAGTTTGAATTTTACATGCTTCGTTGACGTAGTATTATTAAAAAAAAACATTCTGTTGAACTCCACTGTTATGCAGATGCATAACTGTACTCAGTGAAATCTGATGAAGCTAATCAGTTCACCAACATTCAGACATGCTGTAAAGACCAGTTATTTCTTATTACCATACACTGACCAAACAGAGGCTGTAGTTTTTGGCTCCCATCCCAAATTAATCATTGTACTGCGCTTATGACACAATGTCCGTTTAAAATTCCATCAATAAAAAAGGGGGTGTGACTAGAGTGCACTATATCAGCGGGTCCCGGCCTTCTTTGCGCCATTGACCTGTTTTCAGAGTGCTATTTTCAAGAAGCAGCGCAGAATTTGTTGATGACTTCAAAGATCTCTGTGGAATTGAAAGTCGTCTGTGGAAATAAGGGTGAGGTGTCGAATATGACATTTAGATGTCGTTTTCATCCCTACATGCAGCTACATGTTGCAGTCGGACAGGTTACGTTCAAAATGCAGGGCATGATTCCCGTTTCAGACAAAGCACACCGTCTAGTGACACAGGCATAAGACGACGATAACGCATAGGGGCTTATTGTCATCTTTCATCGACAGAGGAGCAATGCGGGAGGTGGTGGAATTATTATGGGGAAATGAGGCGACCCTTTTCTGTCCTTATTTCATGGAGACGTCCAATAAAGCTGTCTGATAAAGATGATGTCATGTCATTGTTGCACATAAGAAATGAACTGTGTGGTTGAATGACATTTATTATCATATTGCAAGAAAAGCAATCTATAACATGAAAATTAATACACTTATGTCCGGATTTCAGTTTTAGTCTTTTCCACTGTCCTCATACGTTTAAAAGTTGTATAACCTTTAAGTGGATTTACACAGGACATTCTTTAACCATTTTTTTTACTGTGATGACAGTATGTATACTTTATTTGAAAATCAGATGAATAATACCGATATTTGTCTCTTCTGTACAGAGAATGGAGGCAACTGACTTTTTTCTGAAAAGTAAGTTCAGCAACAAAAGTAGGCCTTATAGGCTTTCCTTTGTTGCCTGCATTTTTGGTCTCCAAGCTTCTATTATGTGCTTCAACTGGCGACCATTAGAACTCTGTTTGCCACTATGCAAATGAGTAAAGACGCAGGAAATTAAATCAGATCTGATTAACCGCCGTAGGGATGTGATCTCGCTGGTGCGAGCGCCCCCAAATCGGGGCTCCTCTTGGCCTTTATAAGGCTTTTTAAAAGCTTAAAACGTGTGCAGGCTTCACATTAACAGCACCTGTGCATTTTTGATTATGCTACGGTTTCCCTAAAGGAGCTGCACTTAATGGGAATTATTTCCATATCAGTGGAAAGCACTGCAGTTCCAATTGATGCATTCTTATAGTGCCATCCAGCAAATATTTAATTGCTGCATTTTCTTTTGTTCCCCGGCCCAACCGGCAGGACAGAACAGGCTCTTCATAATTGCACGTAAACTCCAAGGAGGCTATTGTTGTGCGTGTGCCACGCTAGGTAACTGGCGATTAAACACAATGTTATTCTAGAAGCGTGACGGCACTGAAACGATTTAAGTGTGTCAGTCAACCAGGGAGCTTAATGCGGTTTTAATTCACGCAAACAAAGCCGCAGAGCACATTACATTGTATGTATATACATAAGAAGTGCACTGTAATGAAAAAAACAATGATTTGGTACATACCTTTATTGGTTTTAACCCTTTGATGCGCAACATATGCACACCCCTTCTAATGCACAACATGGGTCCAAAATGACCCGCATTCATTTTCCATGTAATTTCATGCTGGCTGAGTGTTTTTTTTTGTTCTATCTTTTGAAATCAATTTATTTGATCATTGGATATTCCAGGTGTTGTTTAGATACCTTGATTTTGATTCCCACTGATCATTATTTCCATTCTTCCTTTCATACTTTATGAACAAAAGTAGTTTTTATATGATTACATTAAGTTTACACACATGGGTCAAAATTGACCCATTGACTAAATGACTTAGAACTGTAATAATAATTTGCTTCAAGTCATTACTTTAGCAGTGAAGGAGTCCAAACATGTGTCTTTAATATTTGCAATGTTTTTATTTGTCATTTTATCAACCAGCTTTGAGAACAGAGCACACAGCTTGTGAATTGAGCTAAATCAGTAGTTTGACAACTGTAAACTGGTTGCATAGCATTTTATTCGATTCTGCCCTCAAAGAAATCAAATCAAAAAAGTACACTTTACATGGGCATTGTGCTAAAACTTACTTTCTCTATTGTCCTGTATATTCACCTATCTGTTTGATTCCACTGCATAATTGTTGTGTGACATTCTCTTCTAAATTTCTTTGAACCTCCTGTCTTGGCTGTCTCCCTGTCAAGACACTAATAATAATACTGTAATAATAAATTTTATTTGTAAGCGTCTTTCACAGCACTCAAGGACACTTTACAACCAAGAGCAAACAATAAAACCACAGATAAAATTATAAATAAAAGAATAGATTTAAGTTGAATATGCAAGTCTGAATAGGTGGGTTTTGAGCTCGGTTTTGAATGTGAAAGACAGTTCCTTCTATTCCATAAGGTAACCTTGCATCACACATCCAGAAGATTTTCATCCCATATTTTGCAGGCTTGCTGGGCATCTATCAGGCCCTGCAATGAGGGTCAAAACGACAAAGGCCATGAATTCTTCTTTGTCAGTGTTTCGGTTCTTTGTCCCTCTAATTTGGTGCATTTTGGAACCTCCTCAATGATGTTGTCACTCACGAACATCCAGGCATCTTTTGGTGAAAGAGCTGATGTTCCAAGAGGAGGTCCAGACAACTCCTCAGGATGTTTGGGGCTTCTCGTTCTGCCATGAGTGGACGGATTCTCATTCCAGTAAGATTCATTTTTACTCAGTCTATTGGACTGAGTCTGAGTTTCCTCTCCAGAAGATTGATTAGAGGAATCTTCTGTGTCATGAGAGGAGTCTTCTTCATGCAGGAAAGCTGGATTTCTAGACACACCCACAATTCCGGCTTGACTCTGTAGCAAATATTCTGGGTTCATCATCATCAGAAATGTCAGACTCTGAATCAGAAAAAAAAATGTCTCCTCATCTTCCTCATCTGGTTCTTGCTGCAGCATTGCTACAACCTCAACAGTAAATCTGCGAACAGCAATACTCTAGATAAAGAAAAACAAAAGCATTACAATGTTTTCTGATCCACATCAATATGCATATCCACATACATACAGATTTATTTTGGTGACTTAGCTAACCCCCAATGAAAAAAAATATGCCAGCATCCCCCACCACTACTAGCAAACACCACTACAGCGAGTGAGCTAGCTAATCATAATTACCTGTAACTTTCTAACATGGAATCTACTCACGTTCAAAGTAGACGAAACCGAATCAAATATTATGTGCAATACACAATTGTAATCAAATATCTTTTGAAGCAAGAGCAATGGAAAAACAATACTTACATGAATTAGAGATGGGCAAAGAGACTTGTGCAGAGCTGTGAAATGTCTTTTCTCTCCAAAGGCAATAGCTAGTAAATCATTGTGGGTCTTTCTGGCCCATGTGTGTCAACTTGAGGTAGAAATACAAAAGCTGTGCTTATTCATACCATAAGAAAGTAAAAGTGGAAATAATGATCAGTGGTAATCAAAAACACAATATTTGCTGCATATTTGGAAGAGTACATTATAGTTATATCATAAAAAAAACTCAGCAATGCATGAAAAAAAACATGGGTCATTTTAGACCCATGTTGCACATTAGAAGGGTAGTGATATAAAAATGTTATTTATTCAAAAAGTAAGAAAACAAAACATAAAACAATTGTATCTGATGGTCAAAAACAAGTTAATTGAGGAATACCTTGAATGCTGAATGATGAAATTAATTTACTGCGAAGATATTGAAAATAAAAACTCAACTCTTTTGACCCATGTTGTGCATCAAAGGGTTAAGGTCATGGTTCAGTTTACATACCGGAACAGTAAGGCAGTGGCTCCCCGGGGATTATTGAATTGAATTTAAAATAAATTGTTGACATATTATGACATATCACTCAATCAGTCATAACCTTTTTGACTCTTCGTACAGTGGTTGTGAAAATCTTTGATTTTAATTGTTAAATTCTTTACATCAGTGGTCCCCAAACTAAGGCCCGTGGGTCGGATGCGGCCCGCCTCCGCATTTTGCCCAGCCCCTTGAACAATTCCCAGTGATGCATTGTCATTTTTTTTTCAGTCTGGTCACGTGATTGAGACTCGTACATGCTCAGAACGTAACATTCAGCCGGAATAATGGCAAAAAGATTAGGTAAGAGACAAATTGATTCAGGATGCAAGGTATTTAACATGCAGTGGACAAATGATTAATATAATAACATGATTATTTTTTGTTTTCTCAATGCAAAGATGGTTGGTAGCTGCTTGCCTTCTGGTTTCCACAGTGAAGTTGAGGTCACTATTGCAAAACAGTTGTGTTTACAAGAAATTGACATGGTTACATGGTCTTTTTTTCTGTGAAAAACTTGAAAAGGTTTATTTATTTGATATTTTGTTAATAGTGCTATTCTTTATTTTCCTATATTTTTTTCAAGATCCCAAGAAGGGTGAATATTAATAAATGTTGACATTTAGCTACCTCTGCGATCGTCACACTTTTTGTTACAAACTGACCCCAGCCCCTGTCAGAGAAGGGAAAAGTTATTTGGCCCTCACAGGAAAAAGTTTGGGGACCCCTGCTTTACATTGTTCTTAAGTAGATGATTAACGTAAGTTATATGACTAAAATATAGTGCTATTACCCCAATAAAACATATTAATGATACATTACAATATTTATTGTTCTTTTTTGAGGAGGTGGGGTGGGGGGGGCTGGAATGAATTAATGGCATTTCTACGCATTTTAATGGGGAACGATGATTTAAGCTAACAGTAATTTGCTTTAGGTGGAATAGCCGTCTGTTTAAGTGGCATTAGGCTCATGAAAGGTGTAGATGGAAAATTGTACAGATGTAAAGAGTAGAAAGAGAATCTAGTTATTCAGGGCTTGAAAACGAATAACAACTACAACAACCAATTTCATATATTCTTCCCACGCCATATCTTACTGTATAGTTTGAAATCACACATATCAACTTGAAATTTAGTTTTGCAGAATCTTCTCTTTATATGGTTTTTGCTACTACGGCCACAACTGAAGCCTAGGGTCTCAATGCACAGAGTGGCTAACCCGAGCTAACAATAGTCAACTACATTGTCATTTCCGTGTGACTCAACAGCCCAGACCCCACCTTTTAAAACCACATACATTCAAAATCACAGATACCACAGTGTAACAAGTAAGGATGGCGACCCCAAGTGGACAAATATGCCTGCCCGGTCCTCACATGGATGTTTTTACTGGTATTGGTAAAATCTATTTTTATGTGATTCATCGAGTAATCAATAAATATGGTAAATATGTGGTTGCTGTGGATTTTCATCCATAAATAGGAGACTACTGTAATCGAAGCACTCCTCCCCCCAAAAATGTTCATAGCTCAGATGACAAAGACATTGAGCTCGGGCTCCAGAGCCAGGGTGCAAACAGAGCATTATATTCATTGACCAGCTGCCATATGAAGGCAGCGGGAATAGAAAGTCATTTTTAAACCCTTGATTAAAATCTAATCTTCCACATGCAGTCGGAGATGAAAGTCACTGCTGTGTAATGGAGACTATTAATATTTAGATATAGAAAGGAAATCAGATCCCTGATTCACAATCAGCCCTGGGATAGTAAATGATATGTAAGGCGGCTATGCAAATAAGTTGGGCTCTCGTCTCCAAATTACGTTTGTCATCGACCCTTGTGAGAATAAAGCGGTTCAGATAATGGATGGATGGATCTTCTTGGGTTCCTCCCCCGCTGTAATTTAAACTGTTATTATGACTTAAGGGTGTCCTTTGTAGCAAAGCCAGCAGATTGAACACATCTGTGCACTTCATACAGCTTCGTTTTTTTTGTTTTGTTTTTTTAATCAAATCTTCTAAAAGGTTTACAACCCTTGGTCAAAGTTTGGCATCAGTTACTAAAAGGGACAGCTATTTAAAAGGTAACTTTTTCGATGCTTTGCTGTCCACTGTAGGGACTGATATGCAAATTAATACTTGGGTGTCAAAAGAAAAACCCTTTTGATTAGCAGTTGGCTGTCGTGACCAATAAGAAACGCTGACATCGATTCATGTGTTTAGAAGAAAATCCTATCCTGTTGAATAGTTGCGCACAGTTTCAGCAATGCATTTAACAGTGTTATTGGAATATCCCAACATCAATTAAAAAAAGAAACCTACATTTGTAGTGCTTTTATTATCTTATTTTATTAATAGCAACGACAAATAATCTTATTTGATTCACAACAACAAAATCACATCAAAGTTCAAACCACAGAACAAGTTGTGTGTCTGCGAAATGACTGCCACACAGGATGCGTGAATGCAGGTGTGGAGTTGAGAGGACACACAAGGAGTCTTTGTACGCAGCTTTGATGTTGAAAGATGCCCACATTCCAAACAAATTCGAAGATGGGTTTTTTTTGTTGTCCCCCCACACCCTCATATCCAAACACACTACACAAATTAACCCGTTCCATCCTTCTGTTTACCATTTCTATGGAGATACTTGACTCCATTTTGGTTCCACCTTTAGCGATTTACCCACTTCCTCTTCCTGGTTTTCACTTTCTGGTTCTGACTATTTGAAGGCGGTCGCTCACCTTGGTATTTTAATTGCCGTCACAAGATTATTGCTGGAATATACCAAATTTTAGGGAAGGACTTCATAGCCTTATAAACTCTAGAACCACTGAAGTTATACTTTGGTGGCTCTTAATAGGCAAACTTTAATTTTGGGTGCGTTTGGAAATTTAATGATGTCTTAACTTGAATGCAGTTCTTCTTAACCTTGTTAGAGGTACTGAACCCAACCACTTCATATGCACG
Source organism: Hippocampus mohnikei (assembly GCA_026261675.1). Taxonomy (NCBI): domain Eukaryota; kingdom Metazoa; phylum Chordata; class Actinopteri; order Syngnathiformes; family Syngnathidae; genus Hippocampus; species Hippocampus mohnikei. The sequence continues at coordinate 2,047,849 of JAKGUB010000557.1, read as the reverse complement.
TTTACCAAACCCTTCATTAGTGAAAAATATCCATCCATCCATCCATCTTCTACCGCTTATCCGGGGCCGGGTCGCAGGGGCAGCAGCTTTAGCAGGGAAACCCAGACTTCCCTCTCCCCGGCCACTTCTTCCAGCTCTCCCCGGGGGACCCCGAGGCGTTCCTAGGCTAGCTGCATGACATAGTCTCTCCAGCGTGTCCTGGGTCGTCCTCGGGGTCTCCGCCCGGTGGGACATGCCCGGAACACCTCACTAGGGAGACATTCAGGAGGCATCCGGATCAGATGCCCAAGCCACCTCATCTGGCTCCTCTCGATGTGGAGGAGCAGCGGCTCTACTCTGAGCCCCTCCCAGATGACCGAGCTTCTCACCTTATCTCTAAGGGAGAGCCCGGACACCCTGCGGAGAAAACTCATTTTGGCCGCTTGTATCCGGGATCTCGTTCTTTCGGTCACGACCCATAGCTCATGACCACAGATGAGGGTTGGAACATAGATCGACCAGTAAATTGAGCGCTTCGCCCTTTGGCTCAGCTCCTTCTTCACCACGACAGACCGATACAGCGTCCGCATCACAGCAGATGCTGCACCGATCCGCTTGTCGATCTCTCGCTCACCTTCTGCCCTCCCTCGTGAACAAGACCCCAAGATACTTAAACTCCTCCACTTGGGGCGCGATCTCCTCCCCGACCCGGAGACGGCACTCCACCCTTTTCCGACTGAGGACCATGGTTTCAGATTTGGAGGTGCTAATCCTCATCCCAACCGCTTCACACTCGGCTGCGAAACGCTCCAGCGAGAGTTGGAGAGCCCTGTTTGAAGGAGCCAACAGTACCACATCATCTGCAAAGAGCAGAGATGCAATACTGAGGCCACCAAAACGGACCCCCTCACCGCTTCGGCTGCGCCTAGAAATTCTGTCCATAAAAGTTATGAACAGAATCGTCGACAAAGGGCAGCCTTGGCGTAGTCCCACCCTCACTGGAAACGATTTCGACTTACTGCCGGCAATGCGAACCAAACTCTGGCATCGGTGGTATAGTGACCGAACAGCCCGTATCAGGGGGCTCGGTACCCCATACCCACGAAGCACCCCCCACAGAACTCCCCGAGGGACACGGTCAAACGCCTTCTCCAAGTCCACAAAACACATGTAGACTGGTTGGGCGAATTCCCACATACCCTCGAGGACCCTGCTAAGGGTGTAGAGCTGGTCCACTGTTCCACGGCCAGGACGAAAACCACACTGCTCCTCCTCAATCTGAGGCTCGACTTTCTGACGGACCCTCCTCTCCAGCACCCCGGAATAGACCTTACCAGGGAGGCTGAGGAGTGTGATCCCTCTGTAATTGGAACACACCCTCCGGTCCCCCTTTTTAAAAAGAGGGACCACCACCCCGGTCTGCCAATCCAGAGGCACTGTCCCCGATGACCACGCGATGTTGCAGAGGCATGTCAGCCAGGACAGCCCCACAACATCCAGAGCCTTGAGGAACTCCGGGCGAGTCTCATCCACCCCTGGGGCCTTGCCACCGAGGAGCTTTTTAACCACATCGGTGACTTCGACCACAGAGATAGGAGAGCCCACATCAGAGTCCCCAGACTCTGCTTCCTCCAAGGAAGGCGTGCTGGTGGAGTTGAGGAGGTCTTCGAAGTACTCCGCCCACCGGCTCACAACGTCCCGAGTCTAGGTCAACAGCGCCCCACTTCCACTGTACACAGTGTTAGTGGTGCACTGTTTCCCCCTCCTGAGACGTCGGATGGTGGACCAGAATTTCCTCAAAGCCGCTCGGAAGTCGACTTCCATGGCCTCACCGAACTCCTCCCACATCCGAAGTTTTTGCCTCGGCGACCACGAAAGCCGCATTCCGCTTGGCCAGTCGATACCCGTCAGCTGCCTCCGGGGTCCCACAGGCCATAAAGGCCCGATAGGACTCCTTCTTCAGCTTGACGGCATCCCTTACTGCTGGTGGCCACCAGCGAGTACGGGGGTTGCCGCCACGACAGGCACCAACTACCTTACGGCCACAACTCAGATTGGCCGCCTCAACAATAGAGGCGCGGAACACGGTCCACTCGGACTCAATGTCCCCCGCCTCCCTCGGGACATGGGAAAAGTTCTGTCGGAGGTGGGAATTGAAACTCCTTCTGACAGCGGATCCCGCCAGACACTCCCAACAAACCCTCACAATATGTTTGGGTCTGCCAGGACGGACCGGCATCTTCCCCCACCATCGGAGGCTACTCACCACCAGGTGGTGATCAGTTGACAGCTCCGCCCCTCTCTTCACCCGAGTGTCCAAAACACGCGGCCGCAAATCCGATGATACAACCACAAAGTCAATCATCGAACTGCGGCCAAGGGTGTCCTGGTGCCAAGTGCACATATGGACACCCTTATGTCTGAACAAGGTGTTTGTTATGGACAATCCGTGACGAGCACAGAAGTCCAATAACGAAACACCACTCGAGTTCTGATCGGGGGGGCAGTTCCTCCCAATCACGCCCCTCCAGGTCTCACTGTCGTTGCCCACATGAGCATTGAAGTCCCCCAGCAGAACGAGGGAGTCCCCAGCAGGAGTACTCTCCAGCACACCCTCCAAGGACTCCAAAAAGGGTGGGTACGCTGAACTGCTGTTGGGTGCGTACGCACAAACAACAGTCAGAACCCGTTCCCCCCACCCGAAGGCGGAGGGAGGCTACCCTCTCGTCTACCGGTGTGAACCCCAATGTACAGCCACTGAGCTGGGGGGCAATGAGTATGCCCACACCTGCTCTGCGCCTCTCACCGTGGGCAACTCCAGAGTGGAAGAGAGTCCAACCCCTCTCAAGAGAACTGGTACCAGAACCCAGGCTGTGTGTGGAGGTAAGTCCGACGATATCCAGTCGGAACTTCTCCACCTCACACACCAGTTCGGGCTCTTTCCCTGCCAGAGAGGTGACGTTCCATGTCCCTAGAGCTAGCTTCTGGAGCCGAGGATCGGACCGCCAGGGTCCCCGCCTTTGGCTGCCGCCCAGTTCACAATGCACCCGACCCCTTTGGCCCCTCCCATGGGTGGTGAGCCCATGAGAAGGGGGACCCACGTTGTCTCTTCGGGCTAAGCAAGGGTTTAGGCCCGGCCACCAGGCGCTCGCCAACGAGCCCCACCTCCAGGCCTGGCTCCAGAGCGAGGCCCCGGTGACCCGCGTCTGGGCAAGGGAAACTGAAGTCCATTTATTTTGTTCGTCTTAAGGGGTCTTTTGAGCCGTGCTTTGTCTGGTCCCTCACCTAGGACCTAGTGAAAAATATATTTTTAAAATAAATTCAACACATACAAAACAAATTTATTAAAAACTGAAAAAAAGTAAATACAATTTCAAGACGTAAGTATGAGTTGTTTTTAATTGTGCAAAAAATGAACACAGGACGTACTAACACGGCAGTCACACTTTGATTACTGAGTGAACTAAATTTCCCGCAGCACTGATTGGACAAGCAATATCATGTGATCATCTGCAGCCAGTCATGGCCAAGCAGGCGTATCATAACTAATTGACAAGTTGAGTCGGGTGTGTCTTAACCTCCATTGCATAGGCTCCGTCGAACCCCTAAGACGATTCACCGAACCCCTAGGGTTCGATCGAACCCATTTTAAGAACCACTGATCTAATCTGAGAGTGTGAGTGCTCCAATACATTCCAAAAATGTTTTGACTTTCTGAATGGCCCGGAGTGCATTTGAAACACACCCATAGTCTAATTCAATGGAGAGTTAATTTTTAAATGTGTGAAGGTTATAACCTAAGATAGCAACCCTTCCTTGTTTATCCTGGCTACCAGCCGTTTCTCAATATCAAGAAGGTAGCGTATGGTCTTCCTAAAAACACATTTCTGTAAAATTATAAAAGGGGAAGGTGGGTTACTTAAAAATGTGAGTCTGCTACCTAGCCATTTCGATAGCAGCACAAAATGCAGCTTAGGATATTTTCCTAGCCAAGACTTCACAAGTAATCATTTGTTGTATCCTTGATTTAAGCAGACAAGAACATCCGGGTATTGCATGCCTTCTTGGTTAGTGTATACTTTGAATTGGAAAAGGACTTGGGTTGCAAATGGTGACATTTCACGAGATCACAAGGACATAAGAATGAAGAGTAACGCAAATTGAAAAATGTTTACTCACCTGTTTGCCATCACCAGACTCTATTTTCGCTCTACCTTTATCCACCTTGTATCTCTATCTGTCATCAGATTATCATGCCCAATTGGTATGTATGCTACTTTATGTCTTAATTGCATTCAAACTTAACAACTAGGCTAGTCAACACCTCGAATCGCAATGGAGGATTTTAAGGTAAGAAAGCTTCTTTTTTTTTTTTTTATTGCCACCAAACCCGTTTGATGACAAACACATTTTCTTTTGGGTCTATGGCTGCTTGTTGTCATTTGAAATCATGAAACGTGTTTTCATCAGTTGTTTACAGCCTAAAACTTGCAATCTCTCTCTATGGTATGAATGCAGTTAGCATCACCATGGTAACCGCAGACCGTACTGTTTACTCGCACCTGGCTGACATTTCATTTCAATGCATTCTGTATGTTTGGGTTCGTTGCTAAGGTCTGTGCTCCGAGGGCACTTCATGTCTTTCATGTATAGGTTGGTAGAAGTCGAAAAATATATTAACCCCCCACCCATATCGGGCGTTCAATCACATCCTCGGATTGAACACAAGCCGGGCTCTTAGAGGTGTTTTGCTTGCTTGCTCTTTGATTCTGAAGAAGCTAAGTGGCCCGCAGTGAGCTTGGACCTCATCTTGCGCACATGCAATGAGCTGGAACACCAGCGGTCGGGCAGCTGGCTCTTTATCAGCCAACATCAGAGGCCAAGCTGGCTAAAGCTCTTGTTGCTGAATGGGAGCAAATCCCTGTGGGCAGAACCCCAAATCTTGTGGAAAGCCCTCTTCCTGGGAGAGTGGAGGCTGTTACTTCGGCATGTTTATTGCTTTAGAATGATGGTCAACTGGCTCAGATGCTTTCATGTACAAAACGTTTGTGTGTGTGTGTGTGTGTGTGTGTGTGTGTGTGTGTGTGTGTGTGTGTGTGTGTGTGCGTGCGTGCGTGCGTGCGTGTGTGTGTGTGTGTGTGTGTGTGTGTGTGTGTGTTCCATGTTCCCAGCTCATCCTCTTGCATTTGCACTGTATATTTTATTACAGTGTTTCCCAACCTTTATTGAGCCAAGGCGCATAATTTATGTGTGTGTGTGTGTGTGCGCGTGTGCGTGTGCGTGTGCGTGTGGGGAGGGCGTGGAGTCCTCTCACATGACCAAACAAAAAAACGTTACAAAAAATATATATACAGTGGTACATCGCGCTATGAAGTGGGAGCAAAAATGTAAGTTCCGAGCACAAGATGGCGGCACCGAAATTCACAATAAGCAGCAGTTTGGCAGATGTTAATAATTTTTCAAAAAGAGGTTTGCAGTTTTCTGTCAAACTAAACATAAAACAAAGAATTAAACATTGGGTATTGGAGCAACCCACATAACTTTGTTTTCCGAAGGTTTGCTACCTTGCTGCTAAAACACGATCCAAAACACGAAAGACATAAATGGTGCCGCAATAAACGTCACGTAACCAGACAATATCACAATACTCAAATACATTCTTTATCCTCTGCATAAAATGATAAATATTACTGCATCTTGCTGAGTAGTTGTGACCGTCCTAACACACTCTTTCTAAAGGTTTTTCTAAACCAGTGGTTCTTAACCTGGGTTCGATCGAACCCTAGGGATTTGGTGAATCAGTCTCAGGGGTTCGACGGAGCCTCTGCCATGGAGACTAAGACACACCCGACTCAACATGTCAATTAGCTATGACACGCCCGCTTGGCCATCACTTTTTGTGCACAATTAAAAAAAACTATACTTTATACTTATACTAATTGTGTTGACTTTCTTCAGTTTTAAATAAATGTGTTTTTTTTTATGTCTTGAATTTGTAAAAAAATATATTTTTATTTTTCACGAATGAGGGGTTCAGTGAATGTGCATATGAACTGAGTTCTAGCAAGGTTAAGAACCACTGTTCTAAATGTTTACATTCGGGTTTTGATTTTTATGTCGTTTGTAGGCCGATTCTGAGATTTGGCAGAGTAAAATTCAAACTTCTTTTTTGGTCCCTTGACACTTACAACAATCAAGATAGGAATTACGGGCATACATCCTTTACCAATTTATTTACAACAGAGAGAAAACTATGTAAAAATTGACTGGGTATTTTTGTGCCCTTTTTGGGGGGTGAGGCTATGTTTGAAGGAAATGATCTTTGTCTTATGTTGTACAGTAATGCAGTGAATTGTTGAATGTTAGTGTGTGATTTTATTATACCATTGATGAATTGAGATTATGGTTTTACCCAATTTTATATAGTCAAGTCAAGTCAACTGTATTTATAGAGCACTTTCAAACAGCCATCGCCGCATACAAAGTGCTGTACATGGAGCAATTTAACATATACAATAAACAGTAAAACAAATCGGTAATAAAGACAGTAGAAAGCACCAAACAGTAAAACCAAGAACAAATCTAAGTCATGCTGAGTCGAAAACCAGAGAATACAAGTGAGTTTTGAGGAGGGTTTTGAAGATGGGCAGTGAGGAGGCTTGACGAATGTTCGGTGGGAGGTCATTCCAGAGAGAGGGACCAGCAAGAGAAAAGGCTCGATCCCCTCTCAGCCTCAGTTTAGTTCTTGGTACTTCTAATAATGTCTGGTCCGCAGACCTGAGGCGCCGGGCAGGTGCGTAGGGGCGGATGAGCTCAGAGAGGTAAGGTGGCGTGAGATTATTTAGAGATTTGAAAACAAATAAGAGGATCTTGAAAATAACTCTAAAATGTATGGGGAGCCAGTGAAGGGATGCCAGAGTAGGAGTTATGTGCTCCCTCTTACGAGTACCAGTCAAGAGGCGAGCAGCGGCATTCTGGACCAGCTGAAGGCGCTTAATGGAGGACTGGCTGACTCCAAAGTAAAGGCCATTGCAGTAATCGAGCCAGGATGTGACAAAGGCGTGAATTACTGTCTCAAAGTGACAGTATATATATATATAACACAGTGTCGGATTATCTTGATGGGAGAAGAGAGGTTTTTACTTAGGGGAGGTGTTTTTTTTAGTCACACATGGACAATGGATGGATGGATGGATGGATGGATCTTTATTGTCATTACACTTTCGTGCAACGAAACATCACTTAACAGGCACGCTCCGCACAAGAAACATGAAAAAAACAATGACGAACATGGGATACAGTGCAAAGGGCCTGTCGGTACTCGCTGTAAAGCGCCCCGAGATCTTAGTTAGAAAGGAAACCACAAGGGGAGGGGAGGGGTAAAAAAAAACACGCTCGAACTATACTCTTCTGAGGATAATTAGAGTACTAGGAGAAAAAAAATACCCAAGCACATTTAACAAGCATATGACAGTTACAACAAGTCACAAGACATAACATATAATGAGGGGATGGATGGAAAGGCGGGGGGGACGCGATGCGGCCCGTCTGACCAGCTGCTCAGTCCAAAACGAGCGCTCCGCAGATCAAGGTCACGTCACGGGGGGAAAACAACAGGAACAACAAAGGCGTTGATGATAAGGGCAGGCCGCCGCTGCATCGTCAAGGTCTGCTCATGGAGACAGTCCTGGCTTATCAGTCCTTGGCCGAGAAGGAGGGGGTGATGGTGGGGACACTAGCTTCCATGCGTACTTTCAGGGGAAAAGGTCCAGATAGCGTTGTTTTGTTTTGGGACGGCCGCCAACAATTCCAGTATCTAATTGAAACATGACATCTATTTGACGCTTGGCCACATTTTCCAGGTTAGAAGAGAGAGGAACGCCTCCAACTTGATGCCTCTCCACCTGCTTGAAAATTCCTAAGCATGCAAAGATCCATGTTGTTGTTTTGTTGTTGTTGTTGTTGTTGTTGTTGTTGTTCGTCACTCAGCAAGTTTCACTTTGGATCAGCTAACAAAATCAGCGCAGCGATGACAGACCTATTGAGCCCATTTCGGTCATTGTGTAAATGTGTTTAAATGGTGAGTGCATCAGTGGACACACACGGGAGTTTAAACCAGAGGAATGCCACTGAGCTTTAACAGTCGTGTCATAAAGCCGGCGATCTGATCACCCCCTGTGGTTCAGGACCTCAAGGCTGATGGCTGTTTGATGCCAGCCAGTTTCATGCGACTGTTTATCCCAGGTGAACGCTTTTTCTAAGCAAAACAGCAACAATCGCAGAAGCACAGAAACAGTCATCCAGACGAATTATATGTGCAGTCGTACCGTATGTTTTAAATGAGATGCCTCCACAGTGACATCTTTAATGGCAATTAGCGTTGAATTTCGCATCACTCCGTAATGTTGTGGGCGCCAGTGCATTTGCTCTTTTGTAATTGGCAACACACACATTTTGCAAGAAGTATTTGTTGTCCTTTCTTGCTGCTAATCAAAGTGATTGCATTGTGAGCACTCCACTCTTCATCATCCGCCGTTTTTAAATGCAGCACCACTGGGAGCTGATGTTGTTTATTGATTGGTTGATTGCTTTGTTTGTATTTACCCCCCCCCCCCCTCCCTTTATTCGACTCGGGGAAATCACGTGCACAGCAGCGGGGGAGAATCCTCCAGAAGGAAAACACGATACCTCTTAATCAATGGCGTTTCATTTTCTGCAATGGTTCTACACACACCTCCACCTTTTCTTGTGAATAATTTATTATCCTAGGAATCACCAGCCTCGAATGTTAATGAGCATTCCATACAGCGGGGTTTGTTGTCTTTGCCTGACGACACAAGTTAGCAATCAAACATTGTATCCTCAATAACTCAAAGGTCAAATGGAACGTCAGAATCGTACGCAACTCTCAAGTTTCCTTTTTCCCCAGCCACTTCATCCAACATTTCCGGCGCGATCCTTGGGTCAATCCTGGGCCCTCTTCCCATTGAGATGTGCCCAGAACACTTGACCAGGGAGGCGTAGAGGAGGCATGTTAATCAGATGCCTGAGCCACCTCATTTGGCTCAAGTAACAAAATGACTGCATTAAATCCCCAAATACCTTTTAGTTCCCTCTGCAGTCATCTGTCAAGCGTAGTTGGACTTCATTTTAGTTTCATTACACCGTGGTCAACATTATGCGTTTGCTAAGCTTTTTTGCCCATACCTTTTCATCCTTGGCTGCTATCAATCGCCCCTTCTGAGGGCTGATTCTTGTTTGGAGAGCCTTTCAAAGTCTAAATGTATGCCTGAATGCTTGATCCCCGCTAATCTCTTGATGGACAGCCCCACCCACCCCACCCCCTCGTGCACCACCATACTCCCTTCCCTCATCCCTTATGCCTTTGCTCTCCTATGGAGTCAATGTATACTTGTGCATGCATAGATTCTTCACAGTCAGGTCAGGTTTGTTTGGCCGCCACGGCGGAATAATCCCGTAGATTAGTGCCTTCAGTGAGCACCTCTCGACTAGAAGGCTGTGGCCATTAAAACGGTTACAAACGGAATGCCTGAGTTCTCAACAAAAGGCTTTCCCTCCTCCCTGTCCTGAGGTAAAAGGTGTCCCACCGAGAGTTCGACCCCATGCAGCAAAACCCCTTCTTCTGGACATTACTTATTAAACTTCCAGAAAGACTAATTGGAGCGAGTATTTTCCTCCTGAACACCGTAGGCAGGGTGTCAGCAGATCATTAAAAAGTATAATTTGAATTTATGACCACCCCACAGTGTTGTGCAAGTCCTTCTTAGTGTTGTGGCAAATGTATTTGTTCTTTCCAGTTTTATTTGTTCTTGAATTTCTCCAAAATTCTTTCAGGGCATTGAATCAATCGCGACTGGACTCGTCTGATTGTCTCGGATGACATTTTGTCATTCATATGAGCAGGCTTGATCAGTTGAAGAAAGTTTTATGATGAAGACTTCTGATTTTATCACTTGGCTATATTTTTTATATTATCATGGACTCGCTATGTGGGCAATATGTGGCATTGTACATCTGTGTGATATATCCTTTATATCGTGTTATTTTTCAGGTGTGGCATATTGGGTTATCTTAATTTCTTTGCTAATGTAGCGCCCGAGACGGTAACGCAACAGTCGCCTTGATATTATGTCATCCTTGTGCATCACGCAAGCAGGACAAAGTGATTTGTTTTCACTCTAACTGTTACACTAAAGTTTCAGTTGGATTAAGATGATGGTGAGTTGATTGGCCACCTTGAGAGTGGGGCGCAGGGATGGCGTGTTCAAGAGGCGACTGTTATGATATACTGGTCACTTGTTTGTGCAGTGGGATGACTTTGTGAGTTTTTTTTAGGACTTTGGATGGCCTACACCTTAGATGCTACACTCACATTGTAGTTTTAATTAATTCGCTCCATAACATTGTGTAGAAAAAAACAAAGACTCCAATCCATAAATCCCCCTTTCCAATACAGCACTGCCATGTTTGTTCATGATGAAATAAAATAGTTTGTGTTTTGCACATTCGCATGTCAGCAGAGATCGGAATGAGTGGATCCACCAAGTATCATTCCGTTGCGCGTTGTAGAATGTAGCTCATCATCTCTGAAAAAAACCTCCCTCCCCCTTCTTAGGCCACGATCAATATGATCAAGACGTCACATTAGATTACCCTTCTTTTCTCAAATTGAGACGCAATTCATGCCAGAGAGCTAGCTAGCATCACTTCCCTCCACTCTTGAGCGGTCTTGACAGAAGCAATTTCCGACTTCTAATCAAAAAAATTGCTTCATAGCAGCCAATAAACATCATACTCCAGATGTGTCCGGCGGGCATTGTCATTGGACAATGTACGATAGCCTCATACAGTGGACATTCGGTTGATCACTTTCAGTGTTTTTTTTTTTTCTTTTAATATAACTATCCATCCATCCATCCATTTTCCGAACCGCTTGATCCTCACCAGGGTCGCGGGGGTGCTGGAGCCTATCCCAGCTGTCTTCGGGCAGTAGGCAGTGGACACCCTGAACTATCCCAACAAAATATATCCTTGTTCCTTTATCATTTTTGTTTCCTTTATCATTTTTGTTTCTATTAAACAAAACAAAAAATACAACTTGTTTAGTCTCGTCACTTTTTTTCTCCTAAAAAAATATGATATTATTAGGACAACATTAGGACTTATTTTCTTGAAAATAGGATGTTTTAAAGCCTGTGGTACATGGAGGTAGCCATGGTTGTTATGTTTAATGGCCTTTAGATTATAAGAGAATCCTCAGAAAAATGTCTACCCTGTAAGCCAAGAGGTTCTTTGACCCAAAACGTTGAAGAAGCCCTGGACTTTTGCTTTGAAAGCCTCAGATAATGAAACATTTGACGGCTTTTGCATTTGGGTTAAAAGTGTTGAGGGTTAGTCGTTCCATCTGTTATTTGTGTTCAGCGTGAAAATGGGGCTGAAGCCAAACTCTGAACCACCATTCACCCCAACAAGTCTGATTCTTTGCACCCTGATGAGAAGTAACTAAATATAGGGGCTCATACATATGCATGTCGAGGTCTACTAAACAATCCGGGGAGGCCCATTTGGATCATTTGCATGTGCACATTAGCGGATTAATCACCAGTGACGGTGGACGTAGAAGAGAAAAGCACACGGGAGTCAAAATGAACTCCGACCCACTTAGGCCAGGTGCCCCGTTGGGTTCTGTGCTTGAAGATGAAAGTGACCCACTTTCCTCTGAGTGTGAACCCGATACATAAATCTATAAAAATTAATATTGTTGGAACATGAGGGAAAGCCAGAAGAAGGGCATCGCTGTATAGAGGTGTCGTCTATCATTTTTCTATTTTTAAAGCAGTTTTATTTTTTCTATTCATGAGACATAAAATACGGCTAAATCAGAAAAAAGTGGAAAATGAAAACAATAAATGTTTAAATGTTTTATTCTCTGTTTCTAAAGAAATATACATGTAAAAATAAAATACAATCAGAAAAAAGGCAGGAGTGTCCTTAATTAAATACCATAAAATCTGAAAAGAAATTAGAACATTTCAAAATATAGATTGTCGATAATTCCATCCAAAAGGTTTTGTTCATTGGAAGAAAATAATGAATGCATAAATGTTTTAAATCTTCAATGAAATACAGAGTTGTGCAGGATTTAAAAACTATCACTTTAATATTTTTTTATATTTCAGAAATAAAAAAATGGAAGAAAATACATATCTATAATTATTTTCTTTTTCTCATTATTCTGATAAATTAAAAATAAATTAAAAGGTAAATTACTTTTGATTATATAAAATAAAAATATCACAAATACTTTTGACTCAGAAAGATCCTGAAATAATTTTTCAACTTCTCAACACTATACATACTGTCCAAAACTATTATGATTATGATTATAATGATGATGATGATGATGATTATTATTATTAATGAATGGGCTTTTTTTTTTTGCTCGCTCATATGTTCTTGGTGACTCTTAAAATGCTGTTATGCAACTAATCCTCTCATGACAACTCAAGAAGGAAAAATCTTCAATCGATCAATAGGTTTCCTGTAATCATATTTTAATGAATGCAAAGGCCTGCATTATAATCACACAAGGCTGCAGGCAAGTGCAAATCCTTACTTACTGTACCTTAACCAGATGGAGTGTGTGAGCTGCACAGTAGAGAAGTCATTCATCACTGCCTATTTACAGTACAGATGGCCTCACGCTTGGGCGAGCGCCTTACCTGTTGCCATCCTCCTGGCGAGGGAATGAACAGGCCATGCTAAAATTAGGAGTAGCATATCGGCCGCCAGCAAAGGTATCAATCACACGCTGACAGAAGAAAGCAAGGTGGGGAAATAAAACAATTGTAGCAGAGAAGCAGAATGAGCCCACGAAAAGGGCCTGTTTGCTTACAAAATCATGTTTTAAATATCAGTTTTCAGATTTTTGTCACCTTGAACAATCAAAATGTTCACCCTGTATGTTCAGTTTTTCTGGTTAAGGTTCCATTGATTGGTCAACTGTCAAAAAAAATAAAAATTAAGGCGTTTCATACCTCTGTGGACTTGGAATGCTGTCGAGGTCATCCACAATTGTCAAAAATAATCAAGATGGAGATAATGATTCACCTGTCTGTGGATGTTAATGCTATAAACACTATGAGACTATGAGGTGTCAGCCACAAGTGTTTTTTTTAAATCCAATTGTGGAAACACATCCAAAACACATTTCAGAGATTTGTGGATTGAATGATTCAGAGGTTGTGCATGATTGTCAGATTTAATCAAGACAAAATTGATGTTTCAGATATCTGTGGACAATAATGCTAAAAACAATGCTAAAATCAAATCAAACAGACATGCATTCAGAATGCTTCAGAAGTAGTAGACGATTCTCAAAATTAATCAAAACAAAGTTGATGTTTCAGCCATCCGTGGATGATAATTTTAAAAACAATGCTAACAACTAAAATGTTGCTTTAGGTGTCATTCACGAGCATTTTAAACTTGTCAACTGTCAAAACAAATCAATTAGATTACCGACGTCTGTGGACTCAGAATGCTGTTGCAACAAGTACTGCTCGCTTTTCAATAAACGTTGCAAGATGAAGTTGATGTTTTAGCTGTCTGTGATGGTCATATCAATGCAAACAACAAAAAAATGTTCCATAGTTGTCCATCCATCCATCCATCCATTTTCTACCACTTATCCAGGGTCGAGTCGCGGGGGTAGCAGCTTTAGCAGGGAAGCCCAGACTTTCCTCAGCTCTTCCCGGGGGATCCCGAGGCGTTCCCAGGCCAGCTTGGTGACAAAGTCTCTCCAGCGTGTCTGGGTCGTCCCCGGGGCCTCCTGCCAGTGGGACATGCCCGGAACACCTCACCAGGGAGGTGTTCAGGAGGCATCCTAATCAGATGTCCGAGCCACCTCATCTGGCTCCTCTCGATGTGGATGAGAAGCGGCTCTACTCTGAGCCCCTCCCGGATGACCGAGCTTCTCACCTTATCTCTCAGGGAGAGCCAGGACACGCAGCGGAGAAAATTCATTTCGGCTGCTTGTATCCGGGATCTCGTTCTTTCGGTCACGACTCAGATCTCGTGACCATAGATGAGGGTTGGAGTGTAGATTGACTGGTAAATTGAGAGCTTTGCCTTTTGGCTCAGCTCCTTCACCACGACAGACCGATACAAAGTCCACATCACTGCAGACACTGCAGAATCCGCCACCTTCCGGCCAGAACTCAGATTGGCCGCCTCAACAATAGAGGCACGGAATATAGTCCACTCGGACTCAATGTCCCCTGCCTCCCCCGGCAAGTGGGAAAAGCTCTGCCGGAGGTGGGAGTTCAAACTCCTTCTGACAGGGGATTCGGCCAGACGCTCCCAACAAACCCTCACAATACGTTTGGGTCTGCCAGGTCGGACAGGCATCTTCCCCCACCATTGGAGCCTAATCACCACCATATGGTGGGGTGCATGGGGTGTTCATGCGCCTGGCACCCCACCCAGTGGTGTTGGGGCTGGCTAGCTCGAAAGGGCGAAAGGCGAAATCAGTAGCTTGCCAGTGTACCGTAGTTCACTCAAGTCAACCTCTCCTCCACGTGATGCATCCTGGTAACTAGGTTCTCGCGGACATAGGCTAACGAGGCTCTGGCTAGGGGAAGGAAAACCCCGAAAGAAAAACCTGCCGCGGGGGGCCAACAACCCGCCCGGTTCAACTACATTGTTACAGAAACCTTAGGAAACTCAAATACTATCAACAACAGGACCGCAGTGTGCTTGAGACAGGAACTTGACTCGTCAATCACCGTGCCTACAGCCCGCTCGAGCCAAGAACCTGACTTTATGACCACTCCTGATGAAAGCCTTAACCAGGAAGTTAGGATTGCGAATTCAAGCATACTGGGGCCCAAAACCATGCTTCGTGTTGGGGCATGGAACGTCCGCACTATGTACGAGATGTCAAAAACAGCTCAGGTCATCAACGAGATGAAACGCTACCGACTAGACATACTAGGTGTCAGTGAGTGCCGTTGGACAGGATCAGGACGCTTCACAACCAGTGACGGATCACTCATCCTTTACTCGGGACACCACGACACCCACACCCAAGGAGTTGCCATCATTTTATCCAGGGAGAAGACAAGAACTCTTATCGAATGGGAGCCTATCAGTGAGCGACTCATTAGGGCACGTTTTGATTCTAAGTACTGCAAGTTAACCATCATTCAGTGCTACGCACCAACTAATGATGCAGATGCTGAGGCGAAGGATGACTGGTATGAACAGCTACAAGTAGCCATTTCGAAAGTCCCACAGCATGACATGCTCCTGGTCATTGGAGACTTCAATGCGAAAGTGGGGTCCGACAACACTGGCCTTGAGAGTACGATGGGCGTCCATGGATGTGGCATGATCAACGAAAATGGTGAAAATCTTGTTGACTTTTGCATGAACAATAGGCTGATCATTGGAGGCACAATCTTTCCACACAAGTCCATCCACAAACTTACCTGGACGTCACCGGATGGGGTCACAATCAATCAGATCGACCACATCATGATCAACGGCAAATGGCGCAGGTCCCTGCAGGATATACGTGTGTATCGTGGAGCAGATGCTAACAGTGATCACTTCCTAGTTGCTGCCTCCATCAAGCTCAAGCTCCGGAAAGTCATCCAGCACGGTCAACGAAGGAAACGACTCGACATCTCCCAAATAAAGATCCCAGAAACCAAGGCTGCCTTTGTTCTAGAATTGAAGAACCGCTTCAGTGCTCTTTCAGCGGACGATGCTTTAGAACTGGAGGATATCAGTCAGAAGTGGGCTACCATCAAAAGTACCTACTGCACCACAGCAGAAGAAGTCCTAGGCTTCAAGAAGAGCAAAAACAAGGAATGGTTAACACCAGGAACATGGAAGCTCATAGATGAGAGGAGAAGCCTGAAAGACAAGCTGCTGAACACCAAGTCACCAAGACTGCAGGAACGAGCCAAAGCAGCCTACAAGAGCAAGGATAAGGAGGTGAAGAGAAGTGCCAGGAGTGACAAGAGAGCGTATGTGGAGAGTTTGGCTAGTGAAGCCGAAAAAGCTGCAGCGAGAGGAGACATGGGTACTGTCTACAAGGTCACGAAACAACTGAGTGGAAACCACCACAACCACTCTGCACCGATAAAAGACAAGAATGGCAACACTCTGTCTACGGTACGCGAGCAAGCAGCACGTTGGGTGGAACATTTCAAGGAGGTCCTTAACCATCCTGACCCAAGCGACCCAGCTATTCCCGTTCCTAATGATGGTATCCTGGAGATCAATACAGACCCGCCAACCGAAGACGAAGTCAGGAGAGCCATCACAGCAATGAAGAATGGCAAAGCATCAGGAGTTGACGGCATCCATGCAGAAATGCTGAAAGCTGATGTTGACCTGGCTACAACTCTTCTTACAGATCTCTTTAGCGTGATATGGGAGAAGGGCGTGATACCGGAAGACTGGGCGAAGGGTCTGATTGTGAAACTCCCAAAGAAAGGCACCCTCCAAGAGTGCGACAACTGGCGTGGGATCACCCTTCTGTCCATCCCTAGCAAGATTTTTTTGCCGTGTCCTACTTAAGCGCATCGACCAAGCCATTGACCCCAGGCTTAGGCAGGAGCAAGCAGGATTCGGAAGGGCAGAGGGTGCATGGACCAAATCTTTGCCTTGCGTAACATCATCGAGCAATGCTTGGAATGGAATGTGCCACTGTACATCAACTTTGTGGATTTTAAGAAGGCCTTTGATAGCGTGCATCGGGAAACATTGTGGCGAATACTGCTTTCATCGGTGTACCACCCAAGATCATCACCTTGATTAGCATGTTCTACAGCCACTTCGAGTGCAGTGTCATCCTGGATAATACCCTGACAGAGTGGTTCCCAGTGGAGTCTGGTGTGCGCCAAGGCTGCATATTATCCCCGATCCTCTTCCTTCTTATCATCGACTGGATCATGAGGAAGACAACAGCTGACAAAGCCAGAGGGATCCAGTGGACATTCCTCTCCCAACTCGAGGACCTGGACTTTGCCGATGACCTTGCCATCCTGTCCTCCAAACATACTCATCTGCAAGAGAAGACTGACCGATTGGGCCATTTCGCTGCACAAACAGGACTCACCATCAGCACCACCAAAACCCAGGTCATGTATATCAACCCCAGGGTGACAGCTCCTATCACCAACAATGGGAAACCTCTTGAGGCTGTCGGCAACTTTACTTACCTGGGCAGTCTGATAAGTACTGACAACGGCGCGCAGAAGGACATCAAGGCGAGGCTTGCAAAGGCGCAGGGAGCATTTGCCAGGCTTCATGCCATCTGGAAGTCCCGTCAATACACTCTTCACACCAAGATCCATCTGTACAACAGCAACGTGAAGTCTGTATTGCTGTATGGGTCCGAGTGCTGGAGAGTGGTGACGACGGATATGAAGAGAGTGGAATCTTTTCACAACAAGTGTCTCCGCAAGATCTGCCGTATATTCTGGCCAAACACCATCTCCAACCGTGATCTCTACACGTTGACTGGAAGCCAGAGTATAGTAGGAGAGATCAAGCGTCGACGATTCCGATGGCTGGGGCACGTATTCAGGATGGAGGAAAGCCGCATACCAAAAGTAGCGTTGAGATGGACTCCACCCGGAAAGAGAAAGAGGGGACGGCCCAAAACCACATGGCGCCGAACTGTGATGGCAGAGCTGAAAGAGAGGGATCTCACATGGGGACAAGCCCAACACATCGCCAGAGACAAGGCACGATGGAGAGAGTTGACTGAGGCCTTATGTCCCAGACGGGACGAAGAGGATTGAATGAATGAATGACCACCATATGGTGATCAGTTGACAGCTCCGCCCCTGTTTTTACCCGAGTGTCCAAAACAAATCGACGATACAACCACAAAGTCAATCATCGAACTGCGGCCAACGGTGTCCTGGTGGCAAGTGCAGCTATGGACACACTTATGTTTGAACAAGGTGTTTGTTATGGACAATCCGTGACGACCACAGAAGTCCAATAACAAAACACTACTAGAGTTCTGATCGGGGGGACCATTCCTCCCAATCATGCCCTTCCAGGTCTCGCTGTCATTGCCCACATGAGAAGTCCACCAGCAGAACAAGGGAGTCCCCAGGAGGATCAGTCTCCTGCACACCCTCCAAGGACTCCAAAACGGGTGGGTATGCTGGGTGCATATGCAAAAACAACAGGACCCGTCCCCCCCACCCGATGGCGGAGGGAGGCAACCCTTTCGTCTACCAGTGTGAACCCCAATGTGCAGGCACTGAGCCGGGGGGCAATGAGAATGCCCACACCTGCTCTACGCCACTCACCATGGGCAACTCCAGAGTATAAGAGAGTCCAACCCCTCTCGAGAAAACTGGTACCAGAGCCCAGGCTGTGTTTGGAGGCAAGTCCGACTATATCCAGTCGAAACTTCTCTACCGCACACACCAGCTCGGGCTCCTTCGCTGCAAGAGAGATGACATTCCACATCCCAATAGCTAGCTTCTGTAGCCGAGGATCGGACGACCCCGCCTTTGGCTGCCGCCCAGCTCACACTGTACCCGACCCCTTTGGCCCCTCCCATAGGTGGTGAGCCCATGAGAAGGGGGACTCACCTTGCCCCTTTGGGTTGAGCCCGGCCGGGCCCCATGGGTGTAGGCCCAGCCACCAGGCGCTCGCCAAGGAGCCCAACCTCCAGGCCTGGCTCCAGAGGGGGGCCCCGGTGACCCGCATCCGGGCAAGGGAAACTCAGGACCATATTTCTCATTCATCATAAGAGGTTTTTGCTTTGTCTGGTCCCTCACCTAGCACCTGTTTGCCATGGGTGACCCTGCTTGGGGCATAAAGCCCTAGACAACTTAGCTCCTAGGATAATTTGGACACACAAACCCCTCCACCACGGTAAGATGATGGCTCACGGATGGGGGTCCGTAGTTGTGAGTGTTTCAAACTGTCAGCCGTCAGTAGATGCTAATGCTAAAAACAATGCTAACATGGAAAAATTGTTCTGTTGGTTCAGGAGTGTGCAGATTAAATTTAGCACATTCTTATAATTCCTAATGCTTTCTATAATGTACAATTACTTTCAAAGCAAAATGTTAAAAATGGCATGTATATGTGCTTCAAAGAGCTTTGTTGTGAATTAGCTCGTCCGGAGTGGGCGGTTCGGACATTGTAGGAAACCCAGGTGTGTCTCTTTCACACCACAACCGGTAATCCTGGCTTTTTTATTATTACTTCTGCAGCCCTCCTCAAAGGCCACTTGAAATTCTTAGCCCCAAAATTCCTCTGAAGCCTCTTTTGGCAGGCGGTAGGAGGAGCCAGCTTTACTATGAAGACTGATTTCCTGGAGGATGAATGAGCAACTTCGGGCCATTGAGCATACTGTCAGCTTTTTTGTGCTCTGTTTGATGTTCGCATTGTGGCTACAAATGGACTGGATGGGAGAGAGAGTGTGCTTCAGATCAAGACCTTGCTTACTCAGGACTGACTACAACCCCTCAGCCCCTCCTCTGCAACATGTACTGGTAAAAAAACAAATAAAGGGATAAAAAAACACTGGAGGTCTGCCTTTACCTGAGTGGGTGTACAAGTGCAACGACAGCAGCATCCCAAGAACAATTTGTGAGATGTTCCATGTCAAAGGACGTTTTGACACCGATGCTCGATTTATGGCGGATGAGTTGGAACCTGGCCATTACCTTTTGGTAATTGATGGCCCATGCGTTTGTGTGTAGCCGCTCTCATCGTGAAACCCCCCACAATCTCTTCTTGTCAGTTCTGTGGGCCTCTGTTATGGGGGCCCTGTGCTCAGTTGCCATGGAAACGGCAGCAAAGCAAACAAAGGGGTGGAAGTGAGCTGGGATGTGTGTGTGCAGGGTGTGGGGGGCAATATGTTAAGGGGGGGCTACCTTGCTCAGCGGAGGGCTCTAGAAGGACGTGCACAAAGCCGAGCTGCAGCTAAGTAGATCGAGCTTGTTGCTTTTGTTCCTCATCGACAAAGCCTTCGGATATTAAATGTGTCCCATTTTTGTGCCGTTGGAATACATTGGCATATGGAGATGGTAAAGACAGAGGTCTGATGCAAAGTGTCCATCAAAATGTAGTGTTGCATCACAATAGCAACATAACAATAACAAACAGCAATCATTCAACCAAGGCTAAATACAGTGTTAAGCCCCTTTTTTTTTACCCTTCTTTTTAAAATTTTTAATTTTTTTTTTATGTTGCTATTCTGAGAGAGGTCGTAACGGAACACGGACACATGCTGCAAAGACACCTGTGTAAATGTTGAAAGGCGGGATGCGGTGTCATGTTTAAAATGTGGAAACTGAACAAGGACAGAGCCAGTATGAGGCCTGTGTAAATGGGGAAGCCAGAATGGTCCGACAGAGTTCTACAGGTAACCCACTAAATTAGGAAGAAATCTGTGTAAATGTGGAATGCCGAGTCAAGGGTCGAAGAAGAACCAGGACAGCTGATGGGATAACAGATGAGTGAATGGTGGATGGCTCCTGTGTAAATGCTGGATTTTGGGATGGCAGGACAGAGATGTGAAGTTTCAGGAGTAGCAAATGAGCTGGGACAGACACCTGTGTAAAAGTCAAATGACTGGACTTTGGTGTGAAGTTTCAGATGCAAAAACTGAAGCACGATGGAGCTTGGATGACAATGCTAACGCTGAATAACAGGGAGGTGGGACAGGAATGTTTTTGAGTTAAGTGACTAAACCAGGACTGACCTATGATGACACCTGTTTAAAATATTGAATACCAAGATGGTGCGGCAGCTATGTGAAGTTTTAGATGTTAGTTTAGTAATTAAACTCAGGACAGACATAGGACAACACCAGTGTGAAGGTAGAATACTAGGATCACAGGACAAGGGTATAAAGATTCACGGGTAGTCATTTAACAGGTACAAACAGGTGCAAATGGTGAATTGTGGGATGGTGCGACAGGGGTGTGAAGTTTCAGATGTCAGAACCAAAAACTGTGTCGGAATGGCAAAATTAGGCTGTGAAGTTTCAAAGGCAGTTACTGAAACAGGACAGCGGCTGTTGACTCCTGTGTGAATGTGGAATGGCGCAACAAGGGAGTTTGAGCGGCAGTAACGAACTACTCTAGATTTGAGCCCAGGACTTCTTGACTGGTAGGCAGACCTGCTTACCGCTATTCATTTTGTCTATGATTAATATACTTGCGTGATGTTGCTGCCTGACTTTGGCACTCCTGTTCTGCTTGACTAGTTTTTATCATTCCTTTTCCAGACGTTGCTGTCTTCAAGCTTCTGATTGGCACAATGGCCTTGGAAACGCATTGTTGGGTGGACAGAATGCATTATTTACGAGATTATTTTTATTTTTGGTGCTTTAATCATCTTCGTCAGGCTAGATGCTTTTCTCTATGGCGGCGCGGGCACCCGCAGCGGCTCCTCTTGTTGTCTGTTGTCTGTTTAAGAGGGAGGAAATTTAATCTGTGCTGTATGCACATTTGACAATACAGTAAAGTTGTACTTGACTTGACTTGATTTTATGGGTTCTTAGCACCCAAACAGAGATTTTGAGTGTCTTTGAAGTCTTGCATACCACCTGCCATTGCTTGTGTCATGTATATATATATATATATTTATATAAAAACCCCACTTTGAAGCTGATGTAAGCACCAGGCTTGTCCAGCCAAATGCATTCTCTGTGTGAGGAAAGGTGACCGCCCTGTGCAAACGTCACTCTCATCATTCTCCATCCTGTCCTCTGCTCTCCATCATCTCCATTACCTGGAATGTGGTCTAGGTGCCGCTATCGCCGTGACCCGCTGAGTGACTTGCTGGCATGCCGTCTCGCTCGCTAACCTTTACACAGGCTTCCGTCGTCTTTCTGATTCCAAAGGCTTGCCATTTTCTTCAATGGAGCCCATTGTTGTAAAGCAAGTGTGTGTTTGTATGTTTGTGACGGCTTTGTCCAAGGCTTTCTGGTTTTTGCTCTTCACGTCAGGCAGGAGGTGACTGGAATACCGATTCATTCTGGGTTTCCTAACCCACAGTGATAAAAACAATGACAAAAACGACATCCAACCATTTGCATTTTAATTAAACAGTACAATGGGGAGACGCCATTGCTAACCTCATATGTGATGTGAGGAAATAAACAACACCTGGAGTCTGTTTACGAAGGATTACATGATACGGAGAAAGCTGTTGTCCTGACATTTCCTTTCAATTCTTCTAGATGACTCAGGTTAGACCGACTGATAGTTGGCATTTTACTGACTTTTTTGAACGCTCTATTTTTCAAAATAAAAGTTTTCTTATTTTATCTTATCTTTAAAACAGGTGGGAGAGACAAATCTGGCCGCGTTTTGCTGCATTATTGGAGGGTGGAATTTTTACTGGTGGCAGCAGCACTTCATGACAGTAATGATCCTGTCCTGTGAGCTTTTTTCAGTCTCCAGCTGGAGAGTGGGTGTTCCCTCATGAGCCGCACCTGACACCAACCATGCCACGTTACCAGCTGCCTATATATACGCTGCTTCACAGACAACTGTCAGATTATTAGCCTTGTTCATGACTCTGTCTCCAAGTGTCTCATTTTCTAGATGCACTTGACATTTTGCATCGTCACTTCTCGCCACATTTGTTCTAAGTATCTTTTCATGCAAGTAGTTCTTGTTGTTATAGTCCTGTTTGTATTCTCGCACATTTGATTTTCTTGTCCTATGAGTTTGACAAGAATTGACCTTTTTCTCATTCCTTGCCTTTGTGTTTTGGGGTTTTTTTCCACTTTTTCCTGGTTCTTTGTTATGTTGTTCTTTGTCTCGATAACCAATAGATGAATGCGACGCATGAGCATTACTGAATGGCTGCATGTCAGAAATGTGGAGTGAACACAATCAAACACAAACTAGATCAACGCTCCTCACTGTAGTCTGCAAATTTTGAAATGAAAAGCTGTCTGAGCATTTATGAGATATCCTACCAGGATGCTGAATTTTCCATTTACTCATTTGCTTTTCGTCTGTATTTGTCAGACCTTTCTGTACCCGAGTGAAACGACCAGGACACACAACTACTGTTTCTAGTGAGGCACCAGTTGACATCTGTGTGCTAATTTTAAAATGTCACAATTTTCAATCGATCACTGTTTTGTCTCACTCGTAATATGTATTTTGTAGTTGTTGAACTAGTGTGTATTCGTCATTCTGCTAGGGCATAAAAATGTTATATAATATTGAAAATCCATTTTCAAAAGCACATTACCATTAAGAGAGTCATTTGACTCGAGCATACTAGTTGTCCTACTAGTACGCTGATTGTCTCACTAGCAAAAACAAAGAGCATACTAGTGCATGGACAATTCGGAGCATTAGTCGAAGATGGAATCAATGTTTAAACCACTTTACATAGCTGGGGTCTTTTAATTACTTAGCTGCAGGTGGGAAGGTGGCATCTATTTGCGGAGGAGGCCTTTATACAATACAATACATATATACAAATTTGTTTTTAGCAAATGGGTTCCAAAAGTTATTTGATTCTTGTGTTTAGGTTGTCTTTTAACTGAGATGACTGACACAAAGTATTTCACAATTTATTTTTTTCTTGATGGGGAAAAGAGAAGCAATTATTTGAGGAAGGCCCATACAGTATTTATTTGAGGTGAATGACACACCTGGTAAATAATTGGGGTATAGTGTGTCGTCGATGAACCAAAGGTCACTCTATGAGGAAATACATTAACAGATATACTACATGCGCGGTTAAAAAAAAAAAAAAAAAAAAAAAAAAGAGCTCCGGTGCACTAAATCCAAAGAGAAGTGAAAAAGTTGTCATGATTCCAAATGTAACTTTGGGTTAGTGGCCGCATTTCCTCTTCCACTGCTTTTTTCAGTTCACTCACATCCACAGGAGTTATCTAAATGCTAATGTCGCTGGCTGTCAACGGCACACAAACAAAGGTGCTCCTTTGAGGTTGTTGTTGTTTGTTGTTGTCATGTACAATGTGTTACGTTGAGCACGGAAGAAACGCAGCACCGCCACAGCCTCAGCCATGAGCACACGAATCGTATTACAACAGCAGTAATTGCCTTTCATTCAAATGAACAAATTGTTGTCCTCCTCTTAATTCATTCCTTCACACTTTCCGTTTATACCATCCTACTTTCATTCCTTTATCCGGTTCTTCTTTTCAACCTTCCTTTCAATCTGTTCTTCAATCATTTTTATGTTATGTCCACCTGGCTTCCTTCCTCCTTTTACCACCACCGTTATGCCGTTCCTTCATACTTTTCTCCTTTCCTTCCATCATCCTTTTCAATTTCTGCCTTCCAGCCTTTTTTCCTTCTTTTCCTTCTTCCATGCTTGTTTTTCTTCTTTTCATATATCCTTCCTTCAATTTATTGTTTTCATACCTTATCCTTCCTTCCTTCCTTCCTTCATTTGTTCCTTCTTTCCTTCCTTCCCTCCTTCCTTCCTTCCTTCTTACCAGCTTTCTTACCTCCCATCCTTTCTTCCTTCCTCCATTTTCTTTCTTTCTTTCTTTCTTTCTTTCTTTCTTTCTTTCTTTCTTTCTTTCTTTCTTTCTTTCTTTCTTCAATATTTGCTTACATACCATTCTTGTATCCTCCCTTCTTTCTGTTCTATCTTCACTTTGTTCCTTCCGTTTCCTACAAATATCCATCTTTCCTTCTTTGCTACTTTCATTTTTTGTCCTTCCTTCCTTTCTTCCTTTTATTCCTTACACTTTCTTCCTACTTTCCCTCCTTTCATTAATCCCTCTTTCTTTCTTTCCTTTCTTCCATCTCACCTTCCTTCTCAACTTCCTTTTTTTCTTTCCTTGCTTCATCCTTCCTTCCATTTATTCTTCCTTCTTTTCTTCCTCCCTTCTTGCTTTGATACCATCCTGGCATTCATAGCTCACATGTCCCCTCCTTCCATCCTTACAGAAGTTAATGTCAAGAGTGAGTGAGTGGGCCTCCCAGTACATTATTAGTGTTTTCTTCACTTTTCTCTGATGTTATTATGTGGCCATATACTATATCTTAGTCTGTGGTGTCAAATTCAAGGCCCGGGGGCCATCTCTGGCCCGCCAGGTCATTTTATGTGGCCCCCGAAAGCAAATCATTTGTGTCAACTTGCTGAAATCTGTACCAAAATGTCAAATTGTAATGTGTAATAAATAAAGTTGAGATTTTTCCAATAATTTTGTGACACAGTCTATACTCACGTGAACAATATTTGAACAAACTATGAGAATTGTCTTGACTGATTTCAAAACTAGTAATCTATTAATTTGTTGTATACAAATAATAATTTTGTATAATAATAACATCCCACCGAGGGAAGACATAACTCCAAATTGGCCGGCGACTAAAATGAGTTTGACACCACCGTCTTGGTCATGCACTGATTTGTTTTACCCCTTTTTTCCATCTTCCTTCCCTTTGCAACTAAGCAGGCAACAGCACTCCTGTAAATCCTCCCCCCTTATCCTGTTCAAACCGACAGGCAAGATAAACACTTTGCCTTCCCCGGGAGGACAGGCGAGCTCGGAAATCACCTGGCTACATATAAATGCCCCCGAGGAATTTGAGCTGCCTCTGAAGTCGGCAAAGTGAGGGAGTGAAAGCCCTCCTCTGTAGACTCTCACCCAAGACCCAGCTTGTATAACACTTCCCTAAATGAATCTGACCTTCACCACATTCCACTTGGAGTATTAGCAACAGCCCAAGCAGACCCTGTGACTAAGATACTGTCTGCCTATCATAAAGTACAAGAGAAATGTAACAATCCAGAAGCTAGATATTAAACATTCTTACAAAGAAAAAAACAACAACAAAAAACTTGTGTTTAATTTTCTTCAAAGCCACTCCTGTTCCATCAAACTTAACATAAAACAAAAAGAATATGAATTCAAAACTACCACATTGCTTGGCCTCCACTTAATTTCATTCTAACAATCAATGTCAAACGCCATAGATGGGCTAATGAATAGCATCTATGTAGTGGTGTTACAATGCTTTAAACAACGGATATTTACACACAAAAGGTGCATAAACACATTAGGATAGACCAGGCGTGCGATCATTACGTCGATCGCGAGGGGTGGAAAGGAAAAAAAAACTAACAAACATTTGTGTATCTCAGTGCATGTTAGTAATATACTTTTTGTGTTAATGCACACTGAGCCCCAATCATCCTATCAGTCTCACTTTCACCAAAAGAAAAAAAAAAAATTATAATAAAATAAAGCAGGTCAGGTGATCATACGGTGGTGCGTGAACTATGTCACCGGAAGTCGTTAGTGCTCAGCAGTATGCAATGGCAACTTATAATCAGAGCTGTTGCAATGTCGCCATTATTATTATTGTTATTATTATTATCAGGCAAAGTGCATTTCGGGTACAATTCACCGATGGCAGGGGCAAAGAATGGGGACCTGGAAAGAAGCATTTAAAACTGTACGCGTGAGCTACGATAGTTAACAGGCTGCAAAAATGAGTCGCATGCCTCCACGTCAGGCTGTTGCTCATCATGGCACGCGTGCGTATGTGCGTGCGCAGGCACGCGTGTGCTGTAATGGGTCGATCGCGGGAGGATGGTTGATCGAAAAGTAGATCCTCGGTCAAAAAAGTTTGGGCACCCCTGGGATAGACAATATCACAATACCCAGTGGCAAAAAAACAACTAAATAGTACTGCAGCTCACAGAGTCACTCAGGTTGTGGATAAAGCTAGTCAGTTGAATCCCTCAAAAATGAAAAACTAACCCGGATAAAATTCAGGCTATTGAGTAAGTTATGCATTCTGCTACATAACAACCACCCCATCAAAAAAATGGACACAATCTAAATGAATCAAGATGAAATGCCTTCTCTGGAAAAAATATATGCTCCTCTGCAAAGTCTTTTGAATTCCACAAAAATGAAAATTAATCAAGATGAAATGCAATCTTTGGTTCAAGCTATGTGGTCAGACAGATCGAAATTTACATTTAAATCTGAAGAAGTCAAAACTAACCCTGATACAACTGCAGGCTCTTGATTATGCTATGTGGTTGTCGGCAGTCAGTTTTAATCATTCAAAAAATGTTAAATAGCTCCGGATCAAGGTACGGACAAAATGAATTACATTGCCCCATCCCATACATTTTAAATTAGAAAAAAAAAAAAAAAGGATCAAATTGTTGTCATACAACAATGACATTTTTATGGTGACATCCTTCTTCACTCTGCTCCGTTAGCAGGCTGTTTCCACATGCGCGAGTCTCTACTGTATGTCCAATATTAACGAAGAAGCACAATAAGCAGAATGTGATGACAGATGAGTGTTACAATGCTTCTTCTGATGCACGCGCTGAGCCTGCAAATAGACCCAGCGGAGAATCTGAGCGCTGTGGGCTTGTTTGAATGTTTAAGTCATGAGACAGATCTTCAATTCAGTCCGCGCTCCCCACCTTCACGACATTCTTCTTCCTCCTCTTCTCTTCGCTCTCTCTCATGTCTCCTCCTCTTCCTCCTCCCGACGCTGCATTTCAGCACGATAGGAATCAAAGGCCCTCACAAATAATTTAGTTTCATTACTAGGCCGGGGTTACACAAGCCATCAGCTGCTCGGAGAGAAATGATTTCATTCTGTCAAGCCGCTTCAATGAGCGCTGAGCTTTTACTAGGATTCACTGGCACTTTTCCTTCTCCGATTAAAATACAACAAATATAAGACACTGAGTGTCATTCATTGTCAAAGTGGTAAAAGTCATAACAAGTAGGTAAGGATTTTCTGACTTAAAGCAACAGCTCCAGCAATGCGGTGTAGTTGTAAGCATGTCTGCCCACGCCGTCCCAGGGCCTCTGGGTTCAAAATCTCATCTTGAGCCGTCTTATGTGGAATTTGTTCACTTCCAAAGAAATCCACAATCTCCTTTTCGTGGTTGTTGTTTGAATATGGTCAGGTCAAACATGCATAAAAAAAAACACAACATATATCAAAAGTTATCAAATGTTGTGCATTTTGTACAGTGGAATAAGTGTTTGATCGCCTTGCAACTCAGTCAAAATTCTGGCTCCCACTGATAGGCAGGTGTCCGTCTGCCGGATCAACCAATACTCATGGTCTCGCCTTGTCATGTGTACAAAGAAATACAGTAGTGCTTGAGATACGCTTCTTTCTCCAATAAAATGAAACACAATTTCACTTCCAGCTTCCCCCCCAAAAACTACAGCACAAGTTTGCAAGTGTGTTTTGGTTGAGACAAGTATTGTACCGTATTTTACAAGAATGTACAGTAATGACATAATTACATGGAATGGAAAGAATGAAACCATTTTTGCGTCATTTTTTACTTTAGTTCGATGGCTATTGTGCTGCTCCTTTTCTGTCATGTAGGAGACGGCCACAATTGCTGGTAACAATTGCTAGTAAGCTGCAGTAATATTAGTCGTGTTTTGCAGAGGATAAATATGTGCCTATGATGACGGGTCTGTTCTCTGTCTACATGTGTTGCTTCATTTTTTGTGTTCAAATATAGTTTACTCACAGGATTGCAACACCGTGATGTCGAGTGCTATATGTTAGCCCATCTTTGGCATCTGACATGGTTTGGTATGATTCAGCTAAATAGCCCTGGTTGTTTTGAATACACAACTTGTAACCTACTTTGTTTCATGTTTAGTTTGACACAGTGACTGAGAGAACCACAAATATATCCTTTGGTGCTGTATTTGTTTGGTAGTGTTCCACGATATACCTCGAAGCACAAATATGTGCCTTGTCTCAATAAATGTTGGGAAACATTGCTTTATACACAACAAATTGAGATTAGGAGTTTTGGCCATTGGTTGACTTGGCAGATGGGCACCAGGCAAGGTGAGGGTGCAGTCAGAGAGTTGTGGGGCTTCACTGTACTGTATTAGTTCTAAAAAGGTGGATAAATGCCGTATCATCTGATGCAGCAATCTTTGTGGGATCTCTGTATAAAGACAGGCTAATGTTAAACCATTTGACACCCCATTAAAAATGAATCCCAATATTTTTTCCAGGCGCTTCAATGTAACGAAGAGACAAGTCATGCACCACAAGCGCGATAACGTTTTGATACGTTCCCTTCAACGGACTTCACATTCACGATTGTCTGTAATCTGAAGCCTGTTGAAAATCCCACCATCCATTTTCCGATCCGCTTAACCTCACAAGGGTCTTGGGGGTGCTGGAGCCTATCCCAGCCGTCTTCGGACAGAGACGAACAAGCATCTGCGCTCACACTCACACCTAGGGACAATTTAGAGCGTTCAATCAGCCTGCCACGCATGTTTTTGGAGGAAAGCGCAGTACCCGGAGAAAACCCACGCAGGCCCGGGGAGAACATGCACACTCCACACAGGGAGGCCGGAGCAGGAATTGAACCCGGTACCTCTGCACTGTGAGGTTGAAGTGCTAACCACTGCACCACCCGGCCGCCCGCCTGTTGAAAATATGCCACAAAAACGGATATACTGTATACTGGTCGTAATGTCGGGGATGTAGAGTGTATTATTCCTTCACGCAGCACATCACGGCCTCCCTTAAATGCACCTCTTTCCAGAGCAGAGGTATCTGGGCTGCCTAATGGAGCAGACAGAGGCAGCCGTGAATGAAACACAGTCGGGCGGAAGGACATCACAAGTGCTGCAAGGTGCTCACACGCTCTGTGCACAAGAATGTGACGACAAATAATAATGAAAAAGAAGAAGAAATGGAGGAGGAGGAGAAGCTTTCTTCCTCCGTCTGATGTGAGGTGGGAGGAAAAGCCGCTGTGGGATTACCAGGAGGGGAATACAATGACAAGGACAAAGCCATCAGATGCCTAATGTTCTGCGACCACTTCAAACAAGTTCAAGTTTATACATTTGTTAAAGCCAGTGATGAAGTGGAAATAAAGAACGCTATACTGTAGATTTGCTGTGATAATAATAGCATAAATTTGAGTTTATGACATGCTATGCTGTTGTACCGAATGATATGACACCCTTGGCTGCAGTTTTGGTCGTATCGTTGGAATTACGGACACATGTTTTGGACACTCGGGTGGAAAGAGGGGCGGAGCTACCAAATGATCCCCACCTGAAGGCCCGGTACCAAATAGGCCGTGGCTCTGTACCGGTCCGCGGATCAGTGGTTGGAGACCACTGATCTACAGTACAGTATATTGTATGATACAATTTGCATCATGGCACATCATGTCTCGATTTGTATCATATCTTCGAATGCTGTCATACTTCTCTCGTATCTATCACTCCACATTCAGCTTCATTTATATTGAACTACTGTAATAATATATCATGTTCCAATTAACAAGAAAGTAATTTAGGAATACGTTATCAAGGCTGCAACAATTGGATTATGGTAATGACAGACAAATGGTAAATGAAGTCTTTAAGGCATGGTTATTACTTTAAATCAAATTAAAAAGTTAATCAAAACCCGAAATGGCAGCTCCATTTTTACTGATTTGTTACCTTTAAGACTTGATATGGATACCCAAACGTCACCTTGTTTTTATGTCTCCTTTCATCTCCTTCTTGCCATTTTATTTCTGAGCGCTGAGTTAGTGCTTCAGCAAAGAGCATCGGCCATTGCACAGATATTTAATTAGAGCTCATTAAAAGGCCGCCATGAAAGAAATGTGGCCGCCTGCCACCTCCTGGACTCCATTTGGCTGAACCCCTCCGACAGGTCTTCGTTTCTTCCCCTTAATCGGGCGCGTCCACAAGACCACTGACAGCTCCTCTTGTCTGGACCTTATTCAAGTTCAAGAATGAAGCCAGGGATAGGAGGAAGAGGACGGAGAGAGAGAGAGGGAAGAGTCTGTACATGTGAAATGTTGGAGCACCACAATAATGGCACTGCTACCCCTGCCTACCATTGTTTGCTTTTGTGGTGTAGCAACTGGATGAGGGTGACATGGCCATAGTCAGTTGTCCTCATTCCCTATCAAGAGGAGGTAGGTGTGGTGTATTTATACAGGCAAAATAGTGGTAGAGCACTAATATACGAGGAAAATAACATCCTTATTCGGCCCTTCTGATATCATTAAGTGAATTACGGGCGATCCTTGGTAACGTAACCCAAATCTTTACACAGCCGATATTTGAATGCCCGGTGGTCCAGTGGTTAGCGCGACGACCTCACAGTGCAGAGGTCGTGGGTTCAATCCCGGCTCTGGCCTTCCTGTGTGGAGTTTGCATGTTCTCCCCGGGCCTGCGTGGGTTTTCTCTGGGTACTCCGGTTTACTCCCACATTCCCAAAACATGCGTGGCAGGTTAATGGAACACTCTAAATTGTCCCTAGGTGTGAGTGTGGGCGTGGATGGTTGTTCGTCTCTGTGTGCCCTGCGATTGGCTGGACACCGGTTCAGGGTGTCCTTTGCCTATTGCCCGAAGACGGCTGGGATAGGCTCCAGCACCCCCCGCGACCCTTGTGAGGATTCAGCGGACCGGAAAATGAATGGATGGAACATTTCTGTTGGTCATAAATATCAAACAATCAACAACAACAAAACTGTAAATACGACAATAAGCGAGCATTCCTTTTTGTTCTCATATGAAACCATAGGGTACATTACTATATCATCTGAGGCGATTTGATAAATGATGTGATACAGTGCTGTGTGATATGAAAATTATTGCTATGGCGCCATCTTGTGGCATCTTGGTGCAAAGGAACTCTCAAGTGAATTGTAGAGCTTCATTTACAGTGCCATGAAAAAGTATTTGCCCCCTTGCTTTGCCTCGTTATCTCACACAAACCAATTTTAATATCACACAGAGACAAACCACAGAAACAAAAAAATGCATTCCTAAATGTCAATTTCATTTATTAAGGCACAAAATAAAAATCCAAACCTCCCTGTGCCGATGTGCAAAAGTAATTGCCCCCTGAACGTTCTAATGGATTGTGCCACCCTTGGCAGCAGCGACTGAAATTAGCTTTTTGCGATAATTTGTGATGAGTCTTTCACATCCCTGTGGAAGAATTTTGGCCCATTCTTCACAGAATTGCTTCAACTCCACCGTAGTGGACGTGTTTTGGTTTTTTTTTTAGCATGAACTGCCCGTTTATGGTCACACCACAGCATCTCAATTGGATTCAAATCCAGACTTTGACTTGGCCACTCCAAAAACACAATTTTATTTTATCTGGAGCGATTCAGAGGGAGACTTGCTGGGGTGTGTTTCCGATCGTTGTCTTGCTGCGAGTTTGAGGGCGCAAACAGATTGTCGGATGTTCTCCTTCGGGATTTTCTGGTAGAAAGCAGAATTCCTTGTCCCATCAATCACAAACAGTCCCGGCCCTGAGGTAGCAAAGCAGCCACAGACCATCACACCATGCTTCATAAGTTGGCATGATGTTCTTTTTATCAAATGCTGTGCCGTTTTTACCCCAGACGTAACGGGGTGCCCATCTTTTCAAACAGTTCAGTTTTTGATTCATCAGTCCACAGAATGTTTTTCCAATAATCTTGAGGATTATCAAGATGGCTTTTGGCAAATGTGAGACAAGCCTTAGTATTCTCTTTGGACAGCAGAGGTTTTCGCCTGGGAACTCTCCCATGGATGCCATAAACAACAGCCAATGTGATTCAATCATTAGCACACCTGCGACTCGGCATTCTGTAATTATTTCACTTCCCCGTAGATTGCCACACAAAAGCATTTTTGTTGTTCAGCACGTTGCGTTGGGTCTAAGTATGAACCAGGGTGGGTTGCGTTAAAAAAGACGAACAAAAGTATGCTTGAAAATTGTTTTAGTTCCAAGTATTACTCAAAAGATGGTTGACCAGTTTTACTTAACACCTGACCTTGAAAGGCTCGCTCAAACTTTGTTCTCCCTTCCTTCGCCCGATCAGGGAAAAAAAAATGCAGTTCGTTTGCTGAGCTCACCTCATGAACGACTTTCTTCATAAAACATGAAATTGTCAATCAAAAACAGCAGCACCTACAAAAGCATGCAAAGAGCCTCACTCCTTACACTTACACCATTGCTACCTACCTTTACAATTATTCTCCAACACTTCGCGCTATGAGCAAGATACCCCCAGTGCATTTTTTACCCTCCCTTCTCCTTATTTCACAGCCCTCATCGACCCACCCAAAAGCTCACTTTGTGTTCAACTAGCCATGACGACGTTCACAGAGGGCCCATCCGAGCGTGACCCATTGTAGCTCGATGCATCCGGATGAGTTTTTCTTTGCCATGGATGTGTGCTGAGATCAAATGCTTTGAGTGCCCAGGAGTGGAAGTCGGATTCGCCCTTGAAACTGGATCACTCCAGGATGTGCAATGTTTGACAAGTGATTGCCGGGATTATTCCCATAAATTATTAAATTCATCACCCCACCAGTCCAGTGTTATTACAAAGCCAAGCCACATTTTTTTATTTTATTTTTTAGAAAAATCTCACTGGACTCTAGCAAATAAATAAAACCAATGTATGTAATGTATTAATGATGATCTTGTCACAATTTACTCACAAATGTACTTGTTCTTGCCTGTTTTGAGTTGAACACAAAGCCATTGTTGTCTGAATGGGCATGGACTTTAAGTTGATTGTACTCACTTCTCTTGCCATCTAGTGGTGGTGTATTTCTCTGCCTGTCACTATACGTCGCAGGCATCAACAGTGTGGTGAATAAATACAGTGCCGACACATTCAGACCAATTAAGTGATATTGACAAACAACAACCATCCACA
This sequence comes from Hippocampus mohnikei, assembly GCA_026261675.1. Classification (NCBI taxonomy): domain Eukaryota; kingdom Metazoa; phylum Chordata; class Actinopteri; order Syngnathiformes; family Syngnathidae; genus Hippocampus; species Hippocampus mohnikei. The sequence goes on along the minus strand of JAKGUB010000557.1, from coordinate 2,014,117 downwards.
CTCACTATTACACCTACGGACAATTTATAGTGTTCAATCAAACTACCGTGAATGTTTTTGGAATGTAGGAAATCGGAGTACCCAGAGAAAATCCATGCAGGCACTGTGACGCTGACGTGCTCGCCAGTCAACCACCGTGCTGCCTGTGAAATCATCTATCCAAATATAATTGTACTTGGTAATTGCATCGTCATTCATGCATGCCCTCTTTAGCACCATATTTTGCAGCACATGTCATTACTTAGTACTACTTATAGTTCAGATTGGGGATCATAATGCCATCAGATATTTCTAATGTCAACTATCTACCTTGTCTCAAAAAAAAAAAAAAGGTTGGAAAACACTGATCTAGCTGTAACCTAGAGACGATACCAAAAATTTACCATCAATTATACAAGGCTGCAAATACAATGTCAATGTGGGGCATGGCCTCTAGTGTCAACTTTGCGAGGTGCCCCTTGCTTGCTTCATGCTGGCCAAAACTCCTTCTCCTTTGGTTTTTTTCAAGCGCCGACCTTCTAGATTTATTCTTGGCTGCGTCACTGTCTTGTCTTCGCTTAACGTGTTTCACAAGCCACTCTCCCCATTTGGACCTGCCGGGTCCCCCAGTTTGAGTTTAAACACAAGTTGGCCGGGCCCATCTGTATTGACACAAGCCGATGTCAATATAAAAACCACATTTACATTTTACCAAGTTTTACCAAGTTTTGCGCTAGATGTGGTAGATGCCATGACTACCGGTAAGTGCCAGTTATTACTGACGCAGAGGTTTTGGAATCATCTGGGGTTCTCTTTGTGTTATGCTTGAATCAATTAATCCCGCACCTCAAATAGAGAGTCACCATGAATGCCGTGTTTTGAAGTGGATGACCAATAACTGCTGAAATGCACGTTTGGAAATCATATTTTTTAAAATTGTACCGTAATACTTGAAAAAAAAATGTCATCCCCCACACAGATGCCCTATTTACCACCATGTTTTGCATTAGAGGCCATTTCCAAGCAGTGCTATTAGAGGGCGGGTACGCAGCGGTACAGAGTACCAGCACTTCTCGACTTTAACCTCTCATATACCGGGACTTTTTACGGCGTACCGGTAACAGTCATTTAGATATGTTAAGGTAGCAGCAAGCATGCTCATAACAACATGCACGACACCAACACAAAGGCTAACTTCAAAAACAAAACCAACCAAATACTGTAATACTTTGACACCAATACAATAACCTTAGTAAGCTTTTATTTTGTATTTGGTGTTTGTATTGTAGTTGTCCCGCATAGTGTTATGTGTTGTGACGTCTAGTTTGGCTTACCTTCTTGACATTTTGCCTTACCTTATCAAAGTATGTGACAACAGACTCAATTCTGCCATTTTTCATGAAGCCATTTTCATGTGAGCACATCATGCAGTTCTGTTTTGCACTCCTCTCAGGAAAAAAAAATAGCTCGAGCTCTCTCTAAGAGCTATTTGCGAACATGCAGACATAGTTTCATCAAATTTGCTCACTGCGGAAGAAAATTATAGACTTTGGTAAAAGTTCTTTCATTCACTTTAAATGGAAAGATATGCAGGGGAACCATCCACGGGGATAAGCTAGTCGCCTGTAACTTAATGAACACGGGGTGTACTGGCGCTTATTGTTTTCCCACTTAAAGCAGTGTTTCGAAAAATACATCATTTCTCAACCCCACACCCTAAATAGACACCATCTTCAATGCTGGGTTTCATCACTAAGTACCAATAACCGCTGGAATGCGGGTTTGAGCAAAATATTCTTTTACATCTTCAGTAATATTAGTACTTGAAAAATATAAACCCTAGACCTCAAATCAATGCACTCTTTTACCACCCTGTTTTATAGTATTGGTCATTGCTTCGTACCAATAACAATCAAAACATAAATTGTTGTACGACTTCAATGAATAAACACCTCCGGTCAAATAGATTCCCCATCCAAACTCCCTGACTCCCTGCTGAATTGTCTTCCCTCCTCCTTCTCTGAATGACTTTCATTCCCCAGTGGTCGTCGTCGTCTCGGCATCGCCTCGCCTTGTGCTGCGTGAGCACAAACGAAGGCCCTGGCAGTGCATGAATAGGCTCAGTGAGATTCCCAACTCGTTCACACGATGAAAAGGCTGCGTTCGGAGACACTGGAGCTGCTCCCGGGCCCGCACCACAAAGGACGTCTTTCAAAAAAGAAAAAATGAAAGGCGATGAGGGAAGGCTTCTTTCTTTTTTTCTTTCACCTCGTCCTCCACGCGGGCGAGTAGTGGCGACTTCGGAGAGCAAAGCATTGCTCAGAGATGTGAGTGCAAAAGAGAGAAATGAAAATTAGCGTCCCGCTTCACAGGAAAGTAAAGGTGAAGGTTAAATAGTTAGATGAATACAATGCGGCAATATGTCGACTCAAGGCTTTTTCTTTGAAGGATGGGCAATGGTTTCTTGAGACATTATATGACAAAAGATGAAGTTGAATTGCGATTCTCTCTGAAACTGAAGATAAAGTCGCTCCAAACTACCGCTTTCATTTGGTGAAGGCCAGGAATGTTACTCACAATTTCAGACATTTCTTGAGCAAAACAGCACTGGGAATACTGTGGAGTCAGTCATCTGTCTGTTGACAAATCAAAAGTGGGAATGGAGTTTGAATAAGTCTGGTGTGCACGCTACCGTTGATGTCGTAGTCGTGGTTCATCATGTTAGAAAAATTCAAAGTGAATGGTAAATAGGGACGGATAATGCCAATTTGAGTCTTGGCTGGACTTTACCATTCATGTTGTTGTGATTCATAATGTTGAACATTTGTAAAGTAAATGTTGAAATGGATGGAAAATGCCAGTTGGAGTCGGGTAAGGCTGTACCATTGATGTTGCAATTTAATTTTAAACATGACAGATAAGAAATTGATGGATGATACCATTTTGATTCTCGGGTGGACTGTACCATTTGTATTGTCGTGACGTTAATGTTAATAAATGAAAATCGGATGTCACACATGGACGGATGATGCCATTTTGGCTCTAGGGTGGACTGTGTCATTCACACTGTAGTGAGTCAAACAACAAATACCAGTAACATTTCCAAGAGCTGGATGGAGCATGTCTTTTGATTTCAGGAGTGAACTGTACCATTTATGCCAAAATGATTCAAAAGCTTTTTTTGTTTTGTCCCGTTGCAAGCGGATGCACAGTGTTGTTTTGATTGTGAGGTGGACTGCGCCATAAAGAAAATAAACACACTCACCTTAACCATGATCCGTGATGTGCGGCAAAATGCAGGCAGGCAAAGAGAAGGTGTTTAATGTAGGCGGCGAGTACAAAGCCAAAAGCGTAAGAAAGAAGCGAGAATTAGAGGGCCAGAGACCCCGCTGAAAAAAATGGCACAAAAGAACAGGTGTGCGGCGGATTCAGGTTTCAGGAGGAATAACAGAAACATTGACAAAGGCGCCGCCTGTTCTCGCACGCAGTGTTGTTTTGCTGGAAACTACGTGCAGCGGATTACAGCAACAAGTCTTTTTCACACAATTAAAGAGTTCATTTGTTTCCTTTTCTGAAGCCGAAATGGAGCAAAGACATCCTTTGCAGTGCAATAATTTCAATAATTACAAAGGAATTGATACCTCAGAGGGTCGAGCCTCGGTTGGGGTGAACCAACGACAGTTTGAAGTATTACATGCTGCGAGGTGAGATAATATATAGGTTTTGTTTATTTGTGTCAACAAATAACATTTTATACTAAACAATGTGGTGGATATGTATCCCTTTGCTCTCTTAGATGGAAAACGTATCATATACAATTCAAGCAACAGATCTTAGCAATATATATATATATATATATATATATATATATATATATATATATATATATATATATATATATATATATATATATATATATATATATATATATATATATATATTCGAACCACATAGCTTTGCCTTAGAAAATTTCTGCATAGCCTAATGCTACCAAACAATGTAAAACACCACAGACTGGTGTTAACGCCGTCATCAACAGATATTTGACAACAAATCGTGCATCAACACATGTTGAGGCACATATGTCCATTTTCATATCCGCCTTATCCTCACAAGGGTCACGGGGGGTGCTGAAGTCTATCCCAGCCGTCTTCAGGCATTAGGCGGGGGACACCCTGAACACACAGAAACAAACAACCATCCATCCTCACAGTCACACCATGTTCAAACAGCCTGCCTTGCATGTTTTTGGAATGTGGGAGGAAACCGGAGTACCCGGAGAAAACCCATGCAGGCCCGGGGAGAACATGCAAACTCCACACAGGGAGGACAGAGCTGGAATTGAACCTGGTACCTCTGCACTGTCAGGTCGACGTGCTAACCACTGGGCCACCGGGCCACCTGTATTTCCTTGCTAATTAACTGTTATTTGTGGTTGTGGTTTTGAGTAATTCTTGTGGACCCAGATGGGCCGAGCCTACCTGAGCGGCTTCTTAGCAAGAGGTAATGTAATGCATGTAGTTTCGACTCTGCATTCCAATCTCCCCTACTATGTGTCCTGGCCTAGATTTGACATAAAATATACCAGCTCCAGGCTCCCCGTTTTCTTCTATATTTCAGGCATATTCTCACGGGGGGAGGAATGTGATGTTTTCCTCTAAGTGGTGTAGAAGAATCGCGTGTCAGGTAGGACAAATTAACATCTGCCGTAGGCGCATCAGATCCGGGGTGGCAGCTGTTGGAAGAGGACAAATTAACGCAAGGTGAAAAAGTCTGTTTTCAGCCTTAGGTGAGACCACGTTTTGTGATTTTTCTATCTCCGAAGTTGACATCTGGGAGCAGGGAGCAACTGTCATCCAGGCCCAACTGCTTTGAGTCAGCTAATGCTGACTGCTCTCTCTCTCTCTCTCTCTCTGTCTCTCTCTCTCTCTCTCTCTCTCTCTCTCTCTCTCTCTCTCTCTCAGGGCTTTCACACCACAAATATGGCCTGAGGTAAACAGCTACTCTTATCAGTATCAAAGTACCTCTGCTTTCAAGGGAATGTTACACGTCATTTGGCTTTTAAATAATGACAGATTATATGTGACCTACCAACCTACCTACTATTTATCCACCATATTGTACCATAGACACCCTCTTGTATGGATCTCTCATATTTCATCCAGGGTATTTCAGTACCTTTATCTAGCTATCAACCAAGGATCTATCTCCTAAATTGTCATGTGTCATATCCATTTATTGTTTGGCATCATATCCAGCTCTATTGTATCCATGTAATCTCAGTATGTACCTACCTACCTACCTACCGACCTACCTACCTACCTACCTACCTACCTACCTACCTACCTACCTACCTACCTACCTACCTACCTACCTACCTACCTACCTACCTACCTACCTACCTACCTACCTACCTACCTACCGATTAACCAAGGATCTATCTACCCTATTCCCACATTGTTTCATACCTACCTGTTGGATGGTATCATATCCACCTTAATTGTATCCATGGTTTAAATTAGGAGTTAAGAGTCCATCCAAGATGGTGCCTTAGGTGGCAGCAGTCAGGAAGAGCTCTTTAAGAGCTTTGCTTTTTGTTGTTTTTGTCTTTTGTTGTGTCATATGGTGTTTGTTGTCCTTTGTGTGGACCCGATATGAACTGTTTCCAGCATTTTGGCCACAACTTTCATTGAACGAGAAGAATTTGTGCTTGATGGGTGCGCATTCTCAGCGGCACGCTTGTACCAGCACTAATTTTGATATCGACGGGGGCAACGAAAGCGCAATTTGACTTTCGCCGCTCGACAGCCCCTGGGGTCCTTGTGTTTTTTGTCCCTTTAATGGACAGCATTTTTCACAATCCCGTTTTGTTCAGCGGGGATGCCGGCGCTGTTGGACAGTCTGCATTGGTGCGGCTGGAAGGATGACTGGTGGAGCCAACGATAAAGGAGCGTCGGCATGGAGCGCAGATGCATATTTGGAACTGAGAGTCGCCGCTTGGAATTGAAGTGGATTTTACATGGATGGGAGAAGTGAACCAAACCAATCTCTTTTTTCTTCAATTGACGCTCCAGCTTTGTGTTTACTTTCAAACTTAGCTTGTAGCAGATGTGTGCACATTTTGAGCATGACATCTTTGGCCACCGGTAAAAGGAAACTTTGAATCTTTCCTCTTTCATCCAGAACTGTTTCAAACTACAACGCGTATGCAGGAATAGTAGGTACGATTGCAGGATTGTCCGTGTCTTGTGTTCTTATTTTGTTATTTTATGTTACCTGTTCCATAAAGTGCTTTGTTAAAGCTGCAGCTGTTGGGAAAGCGCTAAAGAGCCGCATGCGGGTCTTTGGCTGGTTCATGCGGCTCCCGGGCTTTCACATGACAAGCGTCGAAAACGCGTCAGCGGTGGCGCTGCCCTTCAAACAACGGCGCTAAATATACAGAACTAACCACGTCAGCCTATCATCAATCCCGTTACTTGATTGACATACAGGGCAACCAATCAGATGACAACTGAATCACCGCTCATGCGCAAACAACGGTGCTCAGCGCTAAGCGCTAAGCTAGTCAGCTTTAAAGGTAGGGATGCCCAATACGTTAACGAGCGTTGGGAGGAGGAAATGGGGGCGAAACAAACTGTGTGTCTGTGCGTTTCGATTTCGTTTGTGTTCAGTGAAGTTCTTGCTCATCTCGGTGTCTGTGTGTGCCTGCGTATGCGCACATGTCCGTGCATGCCTGCGTGTGTGTGTGTGTGTGTGTGTGTGTGTGATGTGTTTGTGTGTGTGTGTGTTGATGTGTTTGTGTGTGTGTTGATGTGTTTGTGTGTGTGTGTGTGTGTGTGTGTGTGTGTGTGTGTGTGTGTGTGTGTGTGTGTGTGTGTGTGTGTGTGTGTGTGTGTGTGTGTGTGTGTGTGTGTGTGTGTGTGCATGCTTGCACATGCGCTTCAAAAGTCGATCTTCGGTCAAATATGTAGCAAGCTGACCCAAGTACCAAGTAACTACTGCAGCTCATGTGTGTGTGTGCGTGTGTGTGCGCGCACGCATGTGCACGATGTGGCTCTTTGCAGTAAACACAGAGAAAAAAAAATTGGCTCTTCGCCCCTGACTGGTTGGTCACCCCTGGTATAGGGTATCAAGAGCTAATTAACGAGTTCATTCCATGTTTTTTAGAAAATTCTACAAATATGGCGGTCACTTGTCACATTGCTGCTACCATCTATCTCCCATTTTGTTCTATCATATCATATACGTCTATGTATGGTATCATCGCCATCTGTTGTATCTTAGTCATGGTATCCTGGGATCAATCTGCATCTACCAACCTACCTTCCCAAATAAGCAACGGACTAACCTACCAACTTACTTTTCAGTTACAGTATGTAACATATTTTTGTATACTGTCATACCCATCTGTCGTATGGTGTTGTATCCATAACTAATTATGAGAGAATGGATGGATGGATATTTGTCTGCCAGCACTCATTGAGGTTGGATTTCCATGACATGATTTTTAGTTAATCTTGCACACCCCACAGTTGTTTCTGAGGTTTTTCATCCTTACAGAGGAATAAAAGCATCTTCAAGCAGTGCTACTTGTTTTGTGTTTAGTCGGTTTTTGTCCCCATCTGCAGCTGCTTTAAACCTCATTTAGTCGTCTTTCTCTGGCTCTAAAACAAAAATGTCATGCCCCTCCTGCCAGTTGATTCCATTGCTCGCCAATTTTTTTTTTACCGAGGCGGCCAACATTCAGCAAGCAGCCAGTGCTGTCGTCATAAGTTCAGCGGGTTTGAAATGGTACCCAGCAGCCCCCTACCTTCTTTGCAGGGCTGATACTAAAACCTTTTTGTCTGATTGCTTCTGACCTGAGAAACCACTGACCTGATAAAGGAAAAAAAAACCCTTAACATTATATATATATATATATATATATATATATAATAACATATATATATATATATATATATATATATATATAACATATATATATATATATATATATATATATATATATATATATATATATAACCATTTCGATTTTCAATTTTACATGAACATATATATATATATATATATATATATATCTATTAGAGCTGTCAAACGATTAAAATATTTAATCTAATTAAAAACTCATCTGTCATAATTAACTCAAATTAACTAAAAATTAATCGTGATTACTCGCGCATTTTTTATCGTTTCTGAATTTCCTTTTATATTTTTTGTCCTATTTTCCCCCATTTTAATGCTCTCATCAACATGGAATCATGAATCCGTTTTCTATGTCCAAAATGCAAATATTTACTGAAGTAATTTCGATTTTCAATTTTACATGAACATTTTTCACTTGGAGCAGTTATTCACACATTAGCTCTCACACAATATTACTGTCCATCAACAACAGTGAAAAAAATATTTTGTCACACAACAGCTGCTTGAACAGCTCTTTTTATGGAATCAAAACAGCGCAATATAACATTATAAAGTGCACATCTAAGGTAAACTAGTACTCAGCCTATAATGGATTTAAGCAATGGTTGCATACTTCGTTTTTCTCAAATTTGCTTTGAACACGGCAGTCAGGCTATGCTGTTCTGTTGATCCTTCTTGCTCGGAAGTCTCTCTACGGTTTTGTGTTGACATCATTTCGGATGCTTGTAATGGAGGCTCTCGCTGGCAATCCGAAGTGGAGTAGTTCATTTAATTCCGTTTTTCACGGCCCCCTGAATAGGGATTGTCAGTCAACATGGAAGGATCTCTCGTTCTGTACTTTTTTGATCATTTATTGGAGCACTTTGCAGCAGAAGTAGTGTTAGTAGTAGTTGTAACAGAAGTATCAGAAGCAGGTAGTAACCTAAACTACACATAAATGCAGTAAAAAATGAATATATCTATCTTTCTGCATCACAATGTAAATATGTATATAATTGACATTAATTAATACCTTTATTTAACAATACGTTTACTAAATAATGTAATAAACCCTGATTTCACTATGTATCATTATCGTCATCATTATTCATTGTTTTAAACGTAAGAAACATATCAAGTCGAGTCGAACAAAAGAACTACAAGTCCCAATAGTCAATCCCGGAAGTGGAGCGCCGGCTTGATTAACCCCAGCTGCAACGCAATTTACTTCGTTTAAACGTCAGATTGCAGACGGACAAACATGATAACTATGCAAAAATGAGCTAAATAAAGACACCCCTGTTCTAGCAACATTTTGGCCCACGCTGTTTAAATTGCCGATTGCGAACGGTAACGAGTAGCGAGTGTATTCACTCACGAAACAAAACGCTATTTATACATCGCGCGAACGGTCACCTGTCAGTGGCAGCCCCGCCCCTCTTAAAGCGCCAGGTCAATCCAACAGGAGTCGTTCGATGCAATGCGAAATATTTCAGCTTGAGTGGAGCTGTGGACAATGTTGACAGGCTTGCATGCAGTAGCCATATATTTAGCTATGGCTTCAGCAAATGTGTTCTTCGTCGTGTCATCCATTTTCTTTGCTTTGAAATGATCCATAGCTGTCTGTCTGAGACGAGGGGGCGGAGTACTCACGTCAGCTGTGTACTTGGCCATGAAGTGGTATTTTAGACTCAACGTACTATGATAGCTCAGTTTACGACTGCAAAACATACAGGTAACTTTGGTCTTGTCAGTGGAACAATCTGGCAACTTTTTAAAAGTAAACTTTCCATTCATAAAGTATTTAAGTATCGGTTTTCGGTGTCTCGCGCTGCCGTGGCTGGCAAAACAAGCGTGCGCGGACCTGTGCAGCGCGCTTAATGTTTTGTTTCTGGTTTATTTATAGAGCAACGTAACATCCGCTGTGACGTCTGCCGCGTTAATCTCGCGAGAAAAAATTTGATCCCGATAAAATTTATTTTAATTAATGCCGATAAAACCGCGCTTAAACTGACAGCTCTAATATATATATGTGTATATACACATATATGTGTGTGTGTATGTATATATACATATATATATATATGTATATATATATATATATATATATATATATATATATATATATATATATATATATATATATATATATATGCTACTACTCAAGCAACCCTAGTCAGAGGGGTTACATGCAGAGAATGCAGGCCGAATGGTTACTTTGAAACCCACAGTCACGGTTGACCACGAAACAACTAGTAACTCAGTGTTCCAACATCCACAAACGGCACTTGCTGTCACAACTTGAAATTGATGAGGTACAACGCAGGTTCCATGGTGAAGGGCCCCAGGCTGCCAGATCAGAGGAGGAAGTCATACCAGAGATTGGGAGGCAAGCCCCAATAAATGCAGATGATGAGATTGGGAGGCCAGACCCAATGAATGAAATGCTGAGCAAGGCAGCAACTGACCTGAAAGCTAAGATCATGGCGAGGATGAAAGCTGGGCAACCTAGAAACCGATTACAACGGCTATGTGAAGTACCACCTGAAAGTCTCATGGAAAGTGTGAATGCAGCACTGAGGACGATTCCTACCACAACGATCACCGAAACCAATGAGCTGATATACGCTTCAGCATCAGTGATCCTAGAAATCCTTGGCTATCGGAGCAACTATGAGACACGTTACCCACCATGGAAAAGACGGTTGGAGGCTAAGATCAAGGCGGCTCGGAAAGATGTGAGTCAATTGACGGAGGCCCAGAGAGGAGCAGGCCCTGAGCACCAGAGCCATTGAGGCCCAGATATACCACACCAGACAAGACCCAAGGTGTAGGTTGTGCAAAGAGGCACCCGAGACGATCCAACACATAACTGTAGGGTGTAAAATGCTGGCAGGGAAAGCCTACATGGAACGCCATAACCAGGTGGCTGGCATAGTCTACCGAAACATCTGTGCCGAGTATGGACTGGAAACCCCAAGGTCAAAATGGGAAACACCTCCCAAGGTGGTGGAGAATGACCGAGCGAAGATCCTGTCGGACGTCCAGATCCAGACTGACAAGATGGTAATGGCGAACCAACCGGATATCGTGATCATTGATAAAGGGCAGAAGAAAGCCGTTGTAGTGGATGTAGCGGTCCCAAGTGATGGAAACATCAGAAAGAAGGAACACGAGAAACTCGAGAAATACCAAGGGCTCAGAGAGGAGCTGGAGAGAGCCTGGAAGGTAAAGGTGACAGTCGTGCCTGTGGTGGTCGGAGCACTCGGGGCAGTGACCTCCAAATTAGATGAGTGGTTGCAACAGATCCCGGGAACGACATTAGACATCTCAGTCCAGAAATGTGCAGTGCTGGGAACAGCAAGGATACTGCGCAGAACCCTCAAGCTTCCTGGCCTCTGGTAGAGGACCCGAGCTGAATGGGGGACGGACACCACCCGAGGGGTGAGATGAGGATTTTTTTTTAAATATATATATATATTAGAGCTGTCAGTTTAGCGCGTTTTTATTGGCATTAATTTAAATGAATTTTATCGGGATCAAAAATTTTATCGCGAGATTAACGCTGCAGACGTCACAGAGGATGTTACGTTGCTCTATAAATAAACCAGAAACAAAACATGAAGCGCGCTGCACAGGTCCACGCACTTTTGTTTTGCCAGCCACGGCAGCGCGAGACACCGAAAACGGATACTTAAAAAGTTTATGAATGGAAAGTTTACTTTTAAAAAGTTGCCAGATTGTTCCACTGACAAGACCAAAGTTACCTGTATGTTTTGCAGTCGTAAACTGAGCTATCATCATAGCACGTCGAGTCTGAAATACCACTTAATGGCCAAGCGCACAGCTGACGTGAGTACTCCGCCCCCTCGTCTCAGACAGACAGCTATGGATCATTTCAAAGTGAAGAAAATGGATGACACGACAAAGAACAAAGTTGCTGAAGCAATCGGCAATTTAAACAGCGTGAGCTAAACTGTTGCTAGAACAGGGGTGTCTTTATTTAGCTCATTTGTGCATAGTTGTCATGTTTGTGCGTCTGCAATCTGACGTTTAAACGAAGTAAATTGCGTTGCAGCTGGGGTTAATCAAGCCGGCGCTCCACTTCCGGGATTGACTGTTGGGACTTGTAGTTCTTTTGTTCGATTCGACTTGATATGTTTGTGTTGTATGGTTTCTTATGTTTAAAACAATGACTAATGATGACGAAAATGATACATAGTGAAATCAGGGTTGATTATTTATTAAACGTATTGTTAAATAAAGGTATTAATTAATGTCAATTATATAATATTTACATTGTGATGCAGAAAGATAGATATATTATTTTTTTACTGCATTTATGTGTAGTTTGGGTTATTACCTGCTTCTGATACTTCTGTTACAACTACTACTACTACTACTACTTCTGCTGCAAAGTGCTCCAATAAATGATCAAAAAAAGTACAGAACGAGACATCCTTCCATGCTGACCGACAATCCCTATTCAGGGGGCCGTGAAAAACGGAATTAACTGAACAACTCCACTACTGATTGCCAGTGAGAGCCTCCATTACAAGAATCCGAAATGATGTTGACACAAAACTGTAGAGAGACTTCCGAGCAAGAAGGTTCAACAGAATCAGCATAGCCTGACTGCTGTGTTCAAAGCAAATTTGAGAAAAACGAAGTATGCAACCATTGCTTAAATCCATTATAGGCTGATTACTAGTTTACCTTAGATGTGCACTTTATAATGTTATATTGCGCTGTTTTGATTCCATAAAAAGAGCTGTTCAAGCAGCTGTTGTGTGACAAAATATTTTTTTCACTGTTGTTGATGGACAGTAATATTGTGTGAGAGATAATGTGTGAATAACTGCTCCAAGTGAAAAATGTTCATGTAAAATTGAAAATCAAAATTATTTCAGTAAATATTTGCATTTTGCACATAGAAAACGGATTCATGATTCCATGTTGATGAGAGCCTTAAAATGGGGGAAAATAGGACAAAAAATTTAAAAGGAAATCCAGAAACGATAAAAAATGCGTGAGTAATCACGATTAATTTTTAGTTAATTTGAGTTAATTATGACAGTTGAGTTTTTAATTAGATTAAATATTTTAATCGTTTGACAGCTCTAATATATATATATATATATATATATATATATATATATATATATATATATATATATATATATATATATATATATATATATATATATATATATATATATATATATATATATATATTCATTTATTCATTCATTTTACGATCCGCTTTATCCTCAAATGGGTCGCGGGGGTGCTGGAGCCTATCCCAGCTCTCTTCAGGCAGTCGGAGGGGGACACCCTGAACCGGTTGCCAGCCAATCGAAGGAGGAAACCAGAGTACCCGGAGAAAATCCACACAGGCCCAGGGAGAACGTGCAAACTCCACACAGGGAGACCAAAGCTGGAATTGAACCCGGTCCCTCTGCACTGTGAGGTCGCACCTTGTGCCCACAGTAGCTGGTTGTGCACAGTGGTTTTTGCAAACAATCACAAACCTCCTTGTGTTTGGTGGAATAATTTCCTGCTCTCCTGCCACATGCCCGGGGCATCATCAGCGTAAACAACCGGTCAAGTCAGGACTTTAAAATAAAAGTAAACGAGACAAAAATGCGTAATTAGCAACTAGTCGAAGTCACACTGAGTTGTGAAGTCAGTACAACACCTATTACCTAGTATATTTGTATTCTATTCTTGTATGGTATCATACCCGTGGTATACTGGTATCCATCTACTTAACTATTTTAAATGGATCAACTTTATTGTCTGCGATCGTAACCATCTATTTTCTGGTTTTATATCCCACGATGATATTGTTTGTATGATATCCTACTTTCCAACTACCCACCTACCTACATCTATTGTATGCTATTGTATCCATAGAATGTTATGTAGCACCTGCTGCAAAGCTACGCTACGCTATAGTTATCTCACCCTGTTTTACGTTTCTTCAACATTTTAAGCTCAGCAAAAAGCCTCCTCACTTAGCCGCCCCCCACTTCTCCATCCTGACCGGTGCAGTTTTCCAAACTGCCCAGGGAAAGCGAGCCGGGTGCAGTCATCCGTTCAGTGAGCACGGAATGGCGGGATCCGAGCGGCGCGGCGCGGCGCAGCCCCGGCAGCTTGCTTACGAGTTGTGACAAGCCGGGATGCACAAGTTATGAATGTCCATTCAGCTGTGTATGTCTTGCAAAAATAAACAGAGTGCCAGGCGACAGGGGGAAAGTGCTGACGGGGAGTTTACTTAATCCAGGTTGGAGTAGGGTGGGGGAGGGCCGGGCGTTGTAGAATGTTGGGCCTGAAGCTGACTGAAATGAGGTCTAGTGTGGTGTGTTGACAGCTTGCATGATATGACGACTTGTTTGAATGCTAAAAAAAATAAAATAAATAACTTTCGGGAAATATAGTATCTGAACCTTTTACAGCGAGTACAATTTGCACTGTATCCCATGTTCGTCATTGCTGTTTTTGGCAGCGTGCCTGTTAAGTGATGTTTCGTTGCACGAAAGTGTCGGGCCTGATGCTGACTGAAATGAGGACTAATGAGCTGTACTGACAGTTTGCATGTGACAACTTTTCAAATGCTAAATATTTTGTGGCATATAGGTTGTACAAATTCACGTCGTTTTGGGAAGCATGGCGGGCCTGATACTGGCTGAAATGAGCTCTCGTGATGTTTCATCCAATGAAGAAACCTACCCAAAATATTTTCAAACTTCAAAACATAAGAATTCATCCCCATTCAGGCGGCAAAATGTCTGGCCTGAAAACTTGCGTGGCGTGTTGATGGATAACACATAATGACGGTTTGAATTCTTCAAAATCTTCGGGCCGTGTTTCTTATCAAATTTTGGTCGAACTCCCTTGCCCATTTCAGCAGCAACAATTTCGGGGCTCATACTGGCTGAAATCAGGTCTATTGATGCAATCATACTCAAAATTTTGAGTATGTACTCTATGTACAGTATATATTACAACTTTAGTCATATGAAATGTGGGACCTGAATTACTGGTGCCCTCTGGTGGTTACTGCCAATCCGTGAAAACTATATCGCATCTTGAAGTAGCGACTACTCAACAAAGAATTGCTGAATATCAGACAGTCAGCGTTCCTGTTTTATCATACCCGTCGCTGCCACATAGTGTAAGCCATCGAGGGGCTTTGTGCGTGGTGTCAGTGCGTGTGGACAAAGAGAGAGCTGAAGTGCACTCCTGCCATGCGGCAGCTAATGAGGAGAGCAGCTCAGTGACACGCTACATGTCAAAGGTGAAGCGCAAAATATCTCCAGTTAAGCCCCATCAATGCCCCCCCTCCATGAACCTTCCCACCCTCACTAAAACGCTAATGATGAGAACTCATGGAAGCAAGCAGGAGTAGTGAAGCCGAAGACGATAAAGGAGACCATTTGAAAGATAACTAGCTACCGTCACGACGAGATCACGACGACGACTAAAAACTACAACTTCCAATGAACAAAATTCTACTACGGTACTTAGTAACAACAACCTGTTGGGTGACGATGTATGCCACTAGCACTACTGTATAGTTTAATGTTGGTACTATTTTGTGTGGAGGGATACATGTTCTGGGGTGTATGTAAATAAAGGGGGTGGAGCTTCCCTGCAGTTCGCTTCTGGCAGTGAAGGTGCACTGTGGCACGCCAGGTGTTTAGCGACTCAGTGATAGCGACCACACAAAGAAAAATAAGAATCGTCTCCTGTCTTGTGCCTCGAACCGAGTGTAGTCACCAGCAATGATGCCTACACATGAACAGCGAGGACTTCCGCAGCAGAAGGATCAACAGGTTATGGGCCCAGGTGGGTTCCAGGCACAGCGGCGCTCCATGGGAGAGGATTACCGCCGCGATTTGACGGAGATGAGGCCCGCTATCACATCTGGGAGGCGAGGTTCCTAGCATACTTGAAAACCATCGGGCTAAAAGATGCTATCCTCGGGTGTGATGTAACTACGGATCCAGCGAACAGGCCGCAACAGAAACCGTGTGGAAAAACGAACTGGCATATGCTGAACTGTGCGGCTGCTTGGATGATAAAACACTGACACTCATCCTGTATGAAGCACCAGAAGATGGTAAGAAAAGTCTGGAAATATTGAGACGCCATTTTGAGTCCGAAGAAAAGCCGCGAATTGTCGGGCTGTACACAGAGCTAACCAATATGCTAATGGATAACGGCGAGAGCTAGCGGGCTATCTAGCACGTGTCGAGAAGCTAGTGGCCGCGCTACAAAGAGCTAAAGAGAACCTAAGCGATGCACTATTGGTGGCTATGGTGTTGAAAGGACTCACTGATGAGTACAACCCATTTTCTGTGCATGTGACTCAAACGAGGGAAGTGTTAACCTTTGCTGAATTCAAGACTAGGCTGAGAAGTTTTGAATGCACCCTCCGCTACCGAAGCAGGCCCAGACCAGATGAAGTAATGACCGCCAAGTCATTCAAGCAGAAGCCCAAAGAAAAAGACAAGAAATACGTCTTCAATGGAGAATGCTTTATTTGTGAGAAAGTGGGGCATAAAGCAAGAGACTGCACGAGTAAGGATAAGAAACCACACAAGCGAACGACAAAAGCTGATAAGAACAATAAAGTGGCTACAGTTATGGACGATTCGGAAAAAGTTTTCCGTGGCAGAGACCAAGCCAAATCTTCGAGGGAAGAAGAAGAAACATTATTGCTCGGGTGAGTGAATGGCGACCCAAGGGAGCGCAGCAATATGGACTACTCGTGGACAGCGGTGCTTCTGCCCACATAATCACCGACAAGACTGCATTCATCCGATTTGATGAGAGTTTCCGCCTAAAGATCACATCATGCAGCTGGCTGATGGAAGACGGATCACCGGAAGTGTCGAGAAGAAGGGGGACGCGCAAATCAAGCTGGCCGACAGCAGTGGACGAGTAGTGAGTGTCAAGCTCACAAATGCTCTCCTCATCCCAGAATACCCGCAGAATATCCTTTCTGTGGATGCAGCAACTCGAAAGGAGCAAAGTTCAACTTTGCGAAGAATGACAACAAAATGATTCTTTCAGATGGGACAATATGCAAGATGATTGTAAAGGACCGAATGTACTATCTTGACATTGTCACAGAAAATTCTGCATGCAGTGAGGACTCCTGCAATGCATCTTTAGACATGAAAACATGGCATGAGATAATGGGCCATTGTAACTATGGTGACATTGCTAAGCTTGAAGCTGTGGTAGAAGGTATGAAAATTAGTAACAAAACTAGACCTAACCAGTGTGCAACCTGTATTCAAGGGAAATTCACCCAGAATAGAAACAGGAAAAGTGATGTGAGAGCTAAAGAGCCATTAGGGCTGGTACATACGGATCTAGGTGGGCCTATTGACCCAGAGTCATTCGACGGTACAAATATGCCATCACTTTTACTGATGACTTTTCTGGAGCTGTTTTTGTATACTTTCTCAGGAACAAAAACATGGCAGTCGAGGCTACAAAGCAGTTCTTGGCAGACACAGCACCATATGGTAAAGTGAAGCGAATGAGATCGGATAATGGGACAGAGTTTGTTTCAAAGAGTATCAATCTCTACTTCGAGATAATATGATAAAACATGAGAGATCAGCGCCCTACTCCCCACATCAAAATGGGACAGCAGAGAGGAACTGGCGCACATTGTTTGAGATGGTCAGGTGTATGCTGATAGAATCAGGCTTACCCAAAGAGCTATGGCCATATGCAGCCAGAACAGCAGCAGTTATACGGAACAGATGTTACTGCGAAAGAACAGGGAGACTCCTTATTTCCTTTTCACAGGAAAAAGACCAGATTTGTCAAAAATGAAAAAGTTTGGTTCAGAATGCATGGTGTATGAGCAAAACAGGAGAAAGCTAGATCCAAAGGGCAAAAAGGGATCTTTGTTGGTTTTGACCGTCATTCACCTGCTTATTTGATTTATTTTCCAGAGACAAACAAAGTTCAGAAACACAGACTGGTCCACTTCATCACAAAGACCGTGACTGAGAGTGAGACGCAGACCGAGAAGACCCAACTGGAGGACCACTATGTAGAGTGGGTAACTATGCCTAAAGCAAGTCAGTTACAGACAGAATATGTAGGAAAAGATTCTGACACTGAACCAGAGCTTAAACCTGACTGCGACACGGACTCAACCAATGGTAATGAGACTCCTCGTACTTCTGGTAGAGAAAGGAAGACACCAAAATATTTAGAGGATTATGAATGTGTGATAAAAGGCAATGAGATCACAATTGATTACTGCTATAGAGCAACAGTGGGATTGCCACAAACATTCTATTTGAGGCAATGGCATCGCCAAAGTCAGAAAAGTGGAGAAAGGCGATGATAGATGAGATGACTTCTTTTAAAGAGAATGACACTTTCACCCTTGTGCCATTACCGGAGGGTAGACAGACAGTGGGGGGAAGGTGGGTGTATGCTTTAAAGGAGGATGACAAAGGCAATGAAACATATAAAGCGAGATATGTAGCCAAAGGGTACAGTCAGAGAGAAGGACTTGACTATTCTGAGACATTTTCGCCGACCGCTAATCTGACATCACTGCGACTACTGATGCAGCTTGCTGCACAGTATGAGTTGCTGTTAAATAAAATGGACGTGAAGGCAGCATACTTACATGCACCTATTGACTGCGAACTATACATGGATCAACCTGAAGGTTTTTGTGTGAAACAAAGGGATGGTGTACAACTTGTGTGTAAGTTAAACAAATCCATATATGGCCTCAAACAGTCTGGGAGAAATTGGAACATGATGCTTCATGAGTTTTTACTTGCGAACGAGTTTGTACAGAGTCAAGCAGACCACTGTATTTACACCAAAATGTCTGACAAAGAAAAAGAAATTTTGTTAGTGTGGGTCGATGATATCATTGTGGCTGCCAGCAATGAGAGGTGTTTATGCGAGATCAAAGAGAAACTCAAGAGTAAGTTTAGGATGAAAGATCTCGGATGCCTCACTCATTTCATTGGGATTGATTTCAAGCAAAATGTGGGCTCAATCACACTGAACCAATCCAGATATATTGAGAAAATATTGGAAAGGTTTGGCATGTCTGAATGCAAAGCAAGAGCCACTCCAAGTGAAATCAAATGTGACCTGGCTCCAGAAGGGGACAAAACTGATCAGAGGAAATATAGAGCAATGCTGGGCAGCCTCATATACATCATGACCTGCACTAGACCTGATATTAGCTGGATTGTGAGTAGACTATCTCAGTATATGTCTGATCCAAGGGAAAAGCACTTGACAGCATTAAAACAGGTGTATAGGTAACTAATGCAATGTTAGTGTATGTGGCGCCATCGAGTGGGGGTGTTGGGTGACGATGTATGCCACTAGCACTACTGTATAGTTTAATGTTGGTACTATTTTGTGTGGAGGGATACATGTTCTGGGGTGTATGTAAATAAAGGGGGTGGAGCTTCCCTGCAGTTCGCTTCTGGCAGTGAAGGTGCACTGTGGCACGCCAGGTGTTTAGCGACTCAGTGATAGCGACCACACAAAGAAAAATAAGAATCGTCTCCTGTCTTGTGCCTCGAACCGAGTGTAGTCACCAGCAATGATGCCTACACATGAACAGCGAGGGACTTCCGCAGCAGAAGGATCAACACAACCACCGCTTCTGCGAGGCACAGTACAACTGCTCCTAAATGAAACACCAAGCTATACTTAATGCTACTACAAAGTACTACTCATCCTAATTTTATTCATAACACTAACGGTAAAACTCGCTTGAAAACTTAACTTGCAACACTAACATTTTCTTTAAAGTCTAATTTGACTGCTTTAAACCCTAACCCTGGCTGAGAAACGCTGATGTTGATTTTAATCCCAGAACGACTTGAAACTTTAAGTTGCAACCTTAACCCTATCTTTAACCCCTGGTTATTATGACTTCAAGATGGCGCTGCGAGAGTGGCTGCCTTTACAGCAGCTTCTATGCTTTTTGTGCTTCTACTTCTTCCTTTCATAACTTTGCTGCTGTAAATTGGGAATTTCTCCATTGTGAGATGAATAAAGGTTTTCTTATTCAAGTCCAGTGAAGTCTTTGCTTGAACCCCTAAACCAATTTGAAGCTGACATTTGAAAGCCAGACCTTTGCTTTAAACCCTCAGCTGAATTTGAACTCTGACTTTAGACCTAGTTTGATACCCTAAAGTTTGCCTTGAATATTAACTTGAAACTCTAACCCTGTTTTTAAGTCTGAGTGACCCTAAACTCTCTAAACTCCAAAACCAACTTCAAACCTGAACGCCGGGTTTCAAACCTTAACCTGAGCTTCAAAACATATCTCTGACTTGAAACCGTTATTTGAAAACCTAACCTTGGCCTACAAACCTACTTGGAAACCCCAACACAGGCTTGAAACCCTAATTGGGTTTTTTGTATTTGTCAGAGGGACATCCTGTGTTCAGTGTGTCCATGTGGAAGTGTTTTTCCTGAACCACATCCACATGCCAGCAATATTATTCACGGTGGCGGCGTGCGGAAGAAAAGACTGCAGTGGTTGGACTGAACTGGCACCTTCCCTCTCATATGAAGCCAATTACAGAACATCAAATGGATGTTTTTCCTCCTGCCTTGTTCCCGTGCTTTGGCTGTCAGACATGCGTCCGCGCAGCTCCAGTGGCGTAAGCGGCAGTAGCTTGTGGAAGCACTGGGAAACACTAAACGTCTCCTCTCACATCACCTCACAGTTCATTCAAGAATTAATGTGTTGGAAAAGATCCTGACTACCATCGCTGCTACATTTAACACTACTAATGCTAACAATACATCCACTTTACCACGCTACTAACTCCTATTACTTATCCCTCATCCTTTCCACTAATACTATTTACTACTAATTAACTAATACTTACCATCACTAATACTGATGATTTTCGTACAACATAGTGCTAATACTTATACTACTAAGGTAAGGTAAGTAGTAAGCAGTAGTAAGCAGCAGGAGTAGATTTTTGGGACCGGGTAAGTAGTAGATAGATTATCAAATGAATCAATATTCATTTTCGTAATCGATTAATCATTCAGATACCTTTTTTGAATTAAAAATGTTCTAAATCCTCAAAATTTCAGCTTCTCCACCGTAAATACTCTCCTATTTCTGTAGTCCTCCCTTAAAGCAGACTCATTGTCTTTGTTGTCATAGATCATAGATCTGGTTTTACTTTTGAAAACAACGGTCAACTTTTTTGGCCTAATTTCTGACATGCCTCAGGACCAGACCCGTAACTAAATCATAACCGCTTTTATGTTTGTGCATTTTGACAAAAAAATCCCAATTTTTTAACAAAAGGTTGCAAGTTATAAATACTGCAATTAAAACATGTTTTTAAAAATCAGATTCATCGATTAATCAAAGAAATAATTGTTAATTGCAGCTCTAGTCAGTCGAGTTAAAAACAAAAACAAAAAAACAGTCCAACTTGCATTCGGCAGGGCTCAAAGGTTAAAATCAACCAAGGCAATGTGTTGTGTTGCCTGCTGCCAAATGTGACCTGAGGCTGATTGGGTGGTATCAGTTTGCTGAATGCGACTTCTCTTCCATGCTGTCAGGACGACTCGAGACAGCACAAAGGTGGAGGAGCGCACTTCCTCGACTCATTAATATTCGCCTGCATCTGCTCGCAGGGAAAATCCCTCTCACAAATCCAGGAATGTATCTCCCGTGGCTTTTCAGGGCTTTGACATTTCACCGGCCTGGATGTCCCTCCGGCTTAGTGGCGTGAAAAGTGCATCCCGTTGCACATTATCTCCCCTTATTTGCTGAGTGAAGTGTCTATGGCTGATATATAATTCATGTTAGCTCCCCATATGCGGCGTGGTAAGATTTATTGGGATAGCATTTCAACAGCGGCGCATATACATATGTATCATGGGGGTCTCGCCATCTCACATTTGATTTATATTGTGTTTGAGTTTTGGTGTGTCACCCACAAGCAGCACTCAAACAATGAGGCATGCAGATCACAAGTGAAATGAACCCTATTGGTTCAAGATTCACTTCAGCGTTTCATTTCAAGGATGAGTTGATTTGAAGCAGCGTGAAGGTTTGAAAAAGTGTGTCAGGTTAGAGTTTCCAGCCCAAGTTAGGATTTTTAATGAAGGTTTCAAGACAGAGCCAGGATTTCTATTTATGTATTAACGCTCGGGTCAGTTTGACCCAACTTTTGGGGTTCTTCATTTGATGAAATGAAGAACCCCAAAAGTTGGTAACCCAGTATTTGACTCAACTCTTTTGGTCAAATGAATAACCCACAAAACAACCACATTTATCATTCTTTGTTTTTTTTAAAGAGTGCATCCATACAAAAAGGATAGTGCAACTATCAGAATAACTCACAATGCACGTGGAAAAGTAGTGAGCATCGATGGTCACTTCACAGGTCAATATGGACCACAATGCACTGCGAGCAGGAAAACAAAATGGCGCAAGCTAGCTTCAGCCAAGCGACCGGCAAACGATGACTTGTACAACGCCAAACAGAAGGTGGAAACTACTATGTAAAGATTTCAAATAATTATGGTTTTAAGTTCGGGTTTCAAATCAAGGTTTCAAATTTGTTTTTCAAGTCAAGCTTAGGTTTGCAAAAAAAGGCTTCGCGTTGCAAGGTTAGTGTGTGAATAACTAATTTGCCCCCAAATTCCAGGTTCTGCTTTTTTCTTTGGCTTTTTTTAAACACGTGTTCCACAAAAATAACCAAGCACCTCGCAAAGTGGCTGCCAAAAACAGTGGATGTTTTCGTTTTTATTCTTGCCTTTTACAGTTGTTTAACGTCTGTTTTTAATATATTGCGCTCTTTCTTTAGCAACATGGCTTGGGGCAAAATCTGCACCCCAATTGAATTTCTTTCCCAAGTAAGATGTAATTATGAAACAGTAACACACCATGGCCCCCCTCACATTAGCCGTAGGTCTCCGGAAGACATTAACCCTCCACACGCAGCGCAGGATGTTGTCGGAGTGCGTTGGGATGAAAAGTTGATGGTGGTCGAGAACCTGGCAGGCAATCTCTCAGCTTTTCTCCCTAAAAGTCGGGTCACTCCGTCAACATTCCACAGCAGTTACAACTTGGATTAAAAATCAAAAACAAACAAAAAAAGCGATGGATATTGTCCGTCTGCTTTGTGCTCTTTGTCCCGGTCACCATTGAGATATTGCCAGTCAAATGTCACTTCTTAAGGCACCACTGCATCTATTTTTGCAACATTTTTGTTTGTTGGTGTGCTGTGAGATGTTTCTGATGTAAAATATGTGCCTTGGTTGAATGACGTTGGGGAAAAAAACTGCTGTAAAGGGGGAGTCATCAAAAATGTTCCTTACAATAATATGTTCATCATATTCTGATGAGTTTTGCATTTGCGAACTATGAATTAAGCAGCAAAATTCAGCCATTTCATCCATTCTGGGGTGCAGCCATTTGGCTACTTCGTATAGACCACTGGTGTCAAAGTCAAGGCCCCGGGGGCCAGATCCGGCCCGCCACATAATTTAATGTGCCCCCCCCCAAAAGAAAATCATATGTGTCAACTTCCATGATCCTTGCTAAAATCTGTACCAAAATCTAAAATTGTCATATATAATAAATGATGAGATAATTTTGTTACCCTCTTTACACTCAGTTGAACAATAATTGAGTACTGTATTGTAGTTGACTGATTTCAAAACTAGTAATAC
This sequence comes from Hippocampus mohnikei, assembly GCA_026261675.1. Taxonomy (NCBI): domain Eukaryota; kingdom Metazoa; phylum Chordata; class Actinopteri; order Syngnathiformes; family Syngnathidae; genus Hippocampus; species Hippocampus mohnikei. The sequence goes on along the minus strand of JAKGUB010000557.1, from coordinate 1,990,498 downwards.
TGTACATTAAATGTGGTGTGTACAAGTAATAATGCGATGAGACCATTTTTTTGGTGGTTTCACTGACGGCCGTCTGAAGGAAGATGTAACTACAAAGTGGCCCGCGACAAAAATTAGTTTGACACCCCTGGTATAGACTGATAAATAAGAGCTCAGCTTGCAAATGTCACATGACCAAATCCAAAAAACAGGTGAGCCATGATTGGTTGTTCGGCACTGTAATGTCATTTTGAATTGACAGCAAGTGACAAAATGGCCTCACCCTGAGATGGATCAAAACCGGTGGATTTTGCTTCGTCATTCATATTCCACAATTTTCACGAGAATACCATATTTAGACTAGTGGGGCCACATAGAATATATTATAAAGAACATTTTTGACCTAACTCTTAATTTCATTGGGGAAGGAGGATTTTAAATCCCAGTGTTTTGGGTTACAAATGTGAGATTTTCTACCATAAAATATGTGCCTTGCCTCAATGATGTTCGGATAAACTGTTTCATGGAGTGGTTTCAATGCCACATTTCAAAAATGTAATCTGAATTAAGGTCTAAAAATAGAAGATACACATACTGTATGTCATATCCAGAGTGTTGCTATGGTGTCATCACCCTCTTAAAACGGCTGTGGCTTTTTCAATCCCGCAACCACTATATAACCTGCCGTTTTCTTATAAAGTGGGGAAAAAAATTATTTGCAATGCCCATTAAAATGCCTTCAAAACCTCAGCCGTGCCCCATTATTTTATTTCCCGGACTGGCGCGCTGCTCCACTTTGGCTAACCCCTGCAGGGCCCAACAACAACACAGCCCGTCAATCATTGGGCACGCGTGTCACCCTTGGCCTCATTAAAGGGAGGTGTAAATTACGCAGGGCAGGGCGTTTATGGCGAGCGGCATGGTTTGCGCTGCAGTTTGACTCCATTACAGCTTGCTTCACCTTCTTTTAAAATATCGCCAGAAGTAATGGGACACAGCTCTTCATCAATTCATCATTCAGTGTTTAGATAGTGTCAATCAATGTCATGGCCTGGTGTCCCCAAAACACAATCCCAAAAATAGGTTTAGGGTTTGAAATTTCCAGAAGTTGGATTGGAAGCCTCGACTAGTGATTGAAGTCAGGGTTTCAAGCCTCGGTCAGGGTCTCAAGCAAAATGTTTGGCACTTAAATTAAGGATTTTGCTCAGAGTTTGGGTTTCCAATTAGAGTTTCAAGCCAGGTGTAACATTTCAAAATAGGGCTTCAAGTTAGGGCGCCAATGGGGTTTGAAATAAGGGTTTTAAACCTGGGTTTAGAGTTTGAAGTCAGAGTTTCAAATCAGGTTTAGGGGTTCAAGCAAAGGTTTGAGTTTCAAACAAAGGTTTCAAGACATGGGCAGGTTTTCAAAACAGGGTTTCAAACCCGAATGTCAAGTTTAAATGGAATGCTTCGGTTTGAGCTTGAAGTCTGGGTTTCAAGCCTATCTTAAGGTCTGAAGCAAAACGTTGTGTTTCAAAATTGAGTCGCATACCTGCTTTGGGGTTTGAAGTAAAGGTTTGGGTTTCAAATTAAGGTTTTGAGTTAAAGGTTAAGTGTTTCCATTTATAGTTTCAAGACAGGGTTTGGGTTTCAAATAAGGGTGTTTCAAATTGGGGCTCAAGCCAAGTTTAGGGTTTCAAGCTGGAGCTGAGTTTCAAATCAAAGTTTCAAAAGAGGGTTAGGACTTCAAATAAAGTTTCAGGACAGCGTCTGTATTTCAGATAGGGATTAAAAATCAAATTGAAATTATAATTTCCATCCTGGGGTTAGGGTTCTCAATCTCACCCCCAAATGTCCTAACCCAAACCCTAACCTCGGTGTAGTAGGGCGTTTAACCCTTGTGCAGTAATACAGTTTGTCACGTTCTCAGTATTTGTCCCAAATTGGGTTGCGCTTTGAGGTGTGACAACTTTTTTCACTTTTGAATTTTTTTTCACTTTCAACTTTCAAAATGTTCAGTGGCATCAGGCCAAGACATACATATCATTATTTATTTATTTATTTATATTTGGCGCCCTCTATGAGCCACAGCAGCAGGAGTGTGTCAATCACACAGTCACTATGCTGCATATGTAAATAAAAAAAAACACCCAGTCCAAATCTTGCATATGACATAAATAGAGCCTTGAATATGTCACCAAACCGCAGGAACAGAATTGTATTTCATGCCTGTTTTTTTCTGTAATGGCCATTTTTAAAAATGTGACATCAAACATATTTGTCCCAAATTGGGTTGCGCTTTGAGGTGTGACAACTTTTTTCACTTTTGAATTTTTTTTCACTTTCAACTTTCAAAATGTTCAGTGGCATCAGGCCAAGACATACATATCATTATTTATTTATTTATTTATATTTGGCGCCTCTATGAGTCGCAGCAGCAGGAGTGTGTCAATCACACAGTCACTATGCTGCATATGTCAATAAAAACCCACCCAGTCCAAATCTTGCATATGACATAAATAGAGCCTTGAATATGTCACCACACCGCAGGAACAGAATTGTATTTCATGCCTGTTTTTTCTGTAATGGCCATTTTTAAAAACATGTGACATCAAACATATTTGTCCCAAATTGGGCTGCGCTTTGAGGTGTGACAACTTTTTCACTTTTGAATTTTTTTCACTTTCAACTTTCAAAATGTTCAGTGGCATCAGGCCAAGACATACATATCATTATTTATTTCTTTATTTATATTTGGCGCCTCTATGAGCCGCAGCAGCAGGAGTGTGTCAATCACATAGTCACTATGCTGCATATGTAAATAAAAAACCCACCCAGTCCAAATCTTGCATATGACATAAATAGAGCCTTGAATATGTCACCAAACCGCAGGAACAGAATTGTATTTCATGCCTGTTTTTTTCTGTAATGGCCATTTAAAAAAAATGTGACATCAAACATATTTGTCCCAAATTGGGTTGTGCTTTGAGGTGTGACAACTTTTTTCACTTTTGAATTTTTTTTCACTTTCAAAATGTTCAGTGGCATTAGATCTAGCCATACATATATAGTTTGCATTACTTTTTTTCTTGAATAACAAAATGAGTATTGGGTTATGACTCTATATAAGTAACTCTAACTCTATGTGTCCAATATTGTGTATAGCGTTTATATAGATATCAGAGTGAAAAAATGTTGTACATGGTAATTAGAACCTTGAAAAAGTATAAAAGTCACAAAAACTATGAAAAATGTTGAAGTAACATACTTTATAACAAACAAACAAAACAACCAGCAACTAATATGCAAACTTGATAACAAAACGAAAAACAAACACAAAACTTTTTTTTTTTTTTTTTTTTTTACAATCAGAACAAATGGTTGTAGTGTGTTTGTGGCGGATTGGCCTTTCCACATCTGCCACAATAATTCAAGCATGAAGCGGTTTTTCGCAAAAGCTATACGTATTGCTTTCTTTTCTCGCATGTCCTCTTCCTGCAGCTGCTGCACGGGCTGCTGTGCAGCTGCAGTTGCAGTGTTGGTGTGTTTACGTGCATAAACAAATGTAAAACTCATTCATTCATTCATCTTCTGAACCGCTCGATAAATGTAAAAGTCGATTCTCAAAAATAACACTTGATTTTCAAAACAACGTCCAGCCAGTAACTATCGTTACGCGCTGAGTTTGCGTGCTGCACCCTCAAACAAGCCAATAATGCCAATCAATCAGGGCACTGGGCATGCCCGTGCAAAAATGCACATTGTGAGTGCGCGATCTACTGGCGTGAAGACGAGAAAAAGACTGATGAGCCCATCATTTCAAATGGCCGTAAGTACACTCCTAAAACGTGGCTGTTTCGCCTGTGCTGAGCGCTGTTCACGTGAACGCGCGTAGCGCGCACACGTTCATTACAAGCCCACACGGCCGGGACGTGCATTGCATAACAGTTTGACCAATTCAAAAGTCGATTTTCAAAAATAACACCTGATTTTCCAAAAACACCCAGCTAGCAATGCTCTACAAACTGCATTACATTGTTTTGCGCGTGCGCGAGGCGTGCACGTGCAAACCAATGTAATTTATGTGCAACATACGCGGGTGGGACATCTTAAGAGGTGACACCAGGAAGTTGAGTCTGTCTGGGTGACGTCTCTGCAAGAGACGCGCACGACCTCACATTCAAATGTGCACAAAATGGCGGAAAAATACTGCTTCGATGTCTTTGCTCAGTACTGTTCTATGTGACGTGCACAAACGATCATATCCACACACATAGATGCAAATAGACCTCTCGCAACAAACTACACCGTTTATTCGAATGAAAATGACGAACTGGAAGTACTCTCAATGACGTAAAGAGTCGGCACGAAGATGATATCTTAGGCTAAAGCGCCATCTCGTGGAGAGTGAGGTAAAACTCACTACCACAATTCTCAAGCTTTGATAGTATTGGTGAGCCGCCGGTGATGTGATTTGTGCAGAAATTGAGAAAATGCGCGATAAAACACCAGTTTTACAGTCTATTGGAAATTTGAATTTATAATGGGCGCTAATATGCCAAATTTGGGATTTCTACTATCAAGGTATTCCAAATTTGTTACAATGTCATATATACCAACTGCAATGTTCAAAAATGTCCAGCTTGCTGTCATTTTGAACTTTGACCCCTTTTGACATCCTATGGAAATTTCAGCTTCGTAGGGTTATTTTTCACACTCTGGCTGTGTGTACAACTGTCTGACTGTCCAAAAATGTCCAAATTTGGGACAGATACTGCACAAGGGTTAAATGTGACATTCCACGCCCATATTAGGTTGATTATGTAAAGATGAAGTGGACAGGAAGTGATAGAAACAGCGTACATAATGACTTTTATGAGCCCATCTTCCCTTTTATGATCAGTATTTAGTATTTATGACACCAAGCAATTTGCCCAATGACATATTTATGATTGCAGACATTGATATATGTCAAGAATATTATTCATTCATTCATTCATCTTCCGAACCGCTTGATCCTCACTAGGGTGGCGGGGGGTGCTGGAGCCTATCCCAGCTGTCTCCGGGCAGTAGGCGGGGGACACCCTGAATTGGTTGCCAGCCAATCGCAGGGCACACAGAGACGAACAACCATCCACGCCCACACTCATACCTATGGACAATTTAGAGTGCTCAATCAGCCTGCCACGCATGTCTTTGGAAGTGGGAGGAAACCGGAGCACCAGGAGAAAACCCACGCAAGCCCGGGGAGAACATGCAAACTCCACACAGGGAGGCCGGAGCTGGAATCGAACCCGGTACCTCTGCACTGTGAAGCCGACGTGCTAACCACTGGACTACCGGGCCGCCCGTCAAGAATATTAATACAATGTAAGTCTTGAAATGTATCATCACACCGTACTTTAAAGGAAATCGAAACGCAGTCAAAGAGTTACAGTTATAAGAAAGTAGGGTTTCAGACTTGTTTCGGTTTCCAAATAAGCGAATCAAGATCACTTTATGACATGTAGTTCAGGGTTCAAATCTCAAAATACGGTTTTAAGCGTAAAGTATGGTTTTAAATTGTGTTGGGAGTTATAGTTTCAGTCTAAGATTATGGTTTCAAAAGAGATCTTCAAGGCATGGTCAGCTTTTCAAATTAGAGTCTCAAGATAATTTGCGGGTTCCAAACAAAGGGTAGGCTTTCAAATTTGGGTTTCAAGACATGGTTAGGCTTGAGGGTTGAAAGCCATGTGTAGTGTCTCAAATGAAGGCTTCAAGCCATGGTTAGCGTTTCAAGTTAGGGTTGGAAATTAAACTAAAGTCTTGGCTTCCAGCCTGGTTTAGGGCTTTAAATTATGGTTTCAAGATTAGGTTATGGTTTGAAATTTGAGTTTCAATTTAGTGTCGGAAACTTAGACTAGTGTTTCAAGACTGGGTTAGTGTTTTTGAAGATTTTATGAGTAGGTTGCAGTTTCAAAAGTCAAACTCCAACCTGGAACTCTAATTTCAAACACTGACGTGAAACCCTAATACTGTCTTGAAAGGTTCATTTTGGTTTTGAAGTCTAACTTGAAACCATGACCCTGTTTTAAAAACGTAATTTGAAACCCTTACTGTAATTTTGAACCTTTCATTAAAACCCTAAACTTGGTTTAATTTTCTTTTAAAAGTACCCGTATCTAAGTCCAGATGATTCTATGGTGTGCAACCACTTGACAAAAGAAAATTGAGTACATTCAATACACCTCAGTGTACTTTGTGTTAAAAACTTGATTTGGCCATTGAATCCAGTTTCCATGTAGATCTGGATGAGGCCATCGTGTTGTTGTATGTCTTGAACATGAGTGTCAGTCTTCATCATGGAAAGGGAGGTCACACGCAGTGCAAGAAAAAACACACGGATGCATATTTAGGAGTATGAAGAGTGTGTGATGTAGAAATGTGACAAAACAGTGCCGTCAATCATCATCAGTGGGAGTTGAGCCATCAGAGCGGCGCCAATTGGTCGTGGCTACTGTAATCTGTGGGCCCCGGGGTCCCAATGGGGTGCCATGACCTGCTGAGACGCTTCTATAGGACGAGTCTGGTTCTTAAAGTCTGAGGCCTGTGAATGGCTCCTATAGCATCAATAACGTGAAGGGTAATAAAAACCATGTAGCCATCATATGGGAGGGGGTGCGCCGCGCAGGAATGTGTCCGAAATATGAAAATTGGAAGTACGTATATGAATGTACCGGTACTATAGCCCAAATTGTGCACGCTTGTGTTTTCCCCTAGAACGCACCTATCTGCTTTTGTCCTGATGGCGCATTGTGTTTTGACAGAGTGTCCCACAAACGGCCTTGATGATTTCATGAAACAGGGAGATACAGCTGAGCCACTCCCCACCCCAAGATGGTGAGTGGGGGGTTCAGCTGTCGAATGCGATACGGAGCGGCATCGTCTAAACTACCTGTCGACATCCATCAGTCACGCGCTGGGCCTTTCTCCCAGTTATTAGCGCAGGAGACGGCTTGATAGAGAAGCCTGTCTTCCACCTCTGACACCTCAGGTAAACCCCAACCTCCCCTCGCCAAAACCTCCCCACCCCCAACAGTCGCCCTCTTCATCTACCTCCTGGCAACTCCCAAGATCATCAGCTTCTGCCATCAGTCAGCAGGCCCAGTGATGAATTGTCACTCAACAGAGTAAGCTACATGATGCTCCGCTGCCAAGCTATGTAATGTGTGGCAACATCAAAGTGATGTGCAGCAGTTTTCATGCTTTCATGCATAGCACAGAGTCAGCCCTGTTACGCGTTTCTAATGACATCCTCCTGGCAAATGACAATGGAGACCACGTGTGTCTAGTTTTATTGGACTTAACTGCAGCATTTGATACAGTGGACCACCTTATTCTGCTAACTCGTTTGCAGCACTTGGTGGGCATTGGCGGGAGTGCTCTTGAGTGGTTTAGGTCCTATTTAGCTGACAGAACCTTTTGTGTCAGCCTTGGCTGCTCTGAGTCACACACTGCTCCCCTGTCATGTGGTGTTCCACAGGGCTCAATTCTGGGGCCTCTGCTGTTCTCGCTGTATCTGCTCCCATTGTGTTCCATCTTAAGGAAACATGGTATTCCCTTCCACTGCTATGCAGATGACTGCCAGATCTATATCCCACTGAGCAAAAAAGACGCCTTCTCATTAAAGCCACTCCTGTCCTGCCTGGAAGAAATAAAAACCTGGATAGCAGAAAATGTATTGAAATTCAATGAAAAGAAGACAGAGTTGATACTATTTGGTCCCAGTGGCCCTTGTACATCCCATCCTGTAGACTTGGGCCCCCTGTCTCCTTATCTTAAGTCAACAGTCTCAAACTTGGGCCTTAAACTGGACAGTGATTTCAAATTTGATCGGCAAATTGGTAACGTTGTTAAATCCAGCTTCTTTCACCTTAGACAGCTGGCCAAAATAAAACCTCTCCTCTCTCATGAACACTTTGAGACAGTAATTCACGCCTTTGTCACATCCCGGCTCAATTACTGCAATGCCCTTTACTTTGGAGTCAGCCAGTCCTCCATTAAGCGCCTTCAGCTGGTCCAGAATGCCGCTGCTCGCCTCTTGACTGGTACTCGTAAGAGGGAGCACATAAGTCCGACTCTGGCATCCCTTCACTGGCTCCCCATACATTTTAGAGTTATTTTCAAGATCCTCTTATTTGTTTTCAAATCTCTAAATAATCCCGCGCCACCTTACCTCTCTGAGCTCATCCGCCCCTACGCACCTGCCCGGCGCCTCAGGTCTGCGGACCAGACATTATTAGAAGTACCAAGAACTAAACTGAGGCTTAGAGCAGATCAAGCCTTTTCTGTTGCTGGTCCCTCTCTCTGGAATGACCTCCCACGAACATTCGTCAAGCCTCCTCACTGCCCATCTTCAAAACCCTCCTCAAAACTCACTTGTATTCTCTGGTTTTCGACTCAGCATGACTTAGATTTGTTCTTGGTTTTACTGTTTGGTGCTTTCTACCGTCTTTATTACCGATTTGTTTTACTGTTTATTGTATACCGGTATGTTAAATTGCTCCATGTACAGCACTTTGTATGCGGCGATGGCTGTTTGAAAGTGCTCTATAAATACAATTGACTTGATTTGACTTGACTTTACTGCAGTGTTGACCTTATTGAGCTTTGGCACGTATTTAACTTAACGAAATAAGGCTCACCACCAAAATAAATAGTTAGAGCAAGCCTCTCCACGAGTAATAGTTGCCACCAAGCACCTATAACTGCCTATAGATATCCACAAGATGGCGTCAAAGCTTTGTCTAAATGAAGTTCCTCAACTCACTATAACATCCAGCACATCTTTAATTTTCAGGACAATTGCTTCCAGAAAGTCTGACTACAACAGAGTCTGATGAAAACTAAAGCAATATTTCCCTCAGGAAATAATGGAAATCCAATTAATCTGTAATTAGAGACCTCAAAATGCATTTTATAGAGAATAACTTATTTTTACATCTAGAAAAAAAGTGTGAAATACGTATGAATGATTACTGAAGTGGATAAATTAATATAAGGAAGACAGCAAGGAGGGTAACAAAACGTCAGTCCTTGAAAATAAAAGCACAGCAGTAGAATGACATTTTCTATGGCCCTTTTATTTTGAAGAGCTGACTTTTGACGTGCTATGCTGATGTTGCCCCAGTGAAAATTTACATTTTGGATTACGACTTGCCATCGGTTAAAGCTCACTCAACGAGAAATAAAGGAACACCTACGTCATGTGACTCAGGAATGAATTTCTGAGTCACATGTTTCTTGTATGGAAATTGAGCTAATATATTGAAAATGGAGTAAACATGTTTGCGAGGGGGGAAAAAAATGAATCATACAAAAACCACAGCATAAAACTGAGTTTCTATCATAGTTGTTCGGCACCAAGATGCCATTAGATGGCGGCAAAGCACTACTTTTGTCAAAAAGAGTTGCTCAACTCACTTCAACATAGCTTCTTGGTGTCAAAATGCCACAAGATGCTGCCAGTGCAGTCTTTTTATTGTTCGGCACAAACACAAAAACGATTTGGCGAGACATTCAGCGAAGAACAAAAATCTGTCTTTCCAACAAGGCGACAGGGGTTTTAGCACAATGATGCTCCTTCATTTCCATTCCAAATAACAATTAACTCTTGTACTTTCCGTGGCATTCCTCAAGGCAGTTATTGAGGTCCTATCATTTTCTATAACTGATCCTCCACATATCCCCAAATTTTGGTCTGTCTAGAGTCCCGAATACCATGTTGCCATACGGCATATAAGCGGACATTGCGACTGCCTACTTGAGTGCTCGTCACACGGCGAGGCAGGAGGCCGACCGCTGTTTCCACGGCGACCACCTTCTTCTCCTTTCGAGTGCGGCTAAACAGAACACGAGACAAGTCGAATAAATTGTTTCCTAAACTGGTTATTCCTTATTTCCATGGATATTGGATTACAAGCACTCTGCCAAGACAGGAGTGGGCCTCACCCACTTTTCAAAATCTGACATTTTTTCTCAGTGTAGTGTCGAGTACAGGAATGCGGCGGTGGTCCATTATCATCCACTGTTGATTTACTGTGTGCACTTTAATGAAAGCGGCTTATATCGGCGACACATTAATTGTATGGGCTAACTCATTGATGACATCTTCCTTTTCAGTGAGCAATTTTCATACAAGACAATGATTATTCTTTTTCTCCTTGAAATTACATTTGCATGCCACTAATGGGTCATTTTTAAACAGCTCACAAGCGGCAGCGGCGCTGCTTAAGTAAAAGAAAAAGAAAGGAAATGTCGTTTTGACTGAGCCGCATTATCCCTCTACTTAATGAATATTTACTGAATGCTTTTGTTGCCCTGCCGCATTCACGCCCACGGCAGTAAGAGCACTGTTATTATTATTTCACATGTTCTATGGCATAAGCTCCCCTTAGAGTCAGGGGTAAAATGGAATTGCTGCACTGGTTAATATTGAATGATTCGAAGCATATACAGCAGTTCAAATTGTTTGTTCAGCAGAATAAGCTCAAGAAAATGAACTCTGTGGAGTTTCTTCTTGCATATCCAGTGTTGACTTTCTTTCCAAAGGCCAAGCAGCACTGCAAATACATGCATCGTAAATTGTATTTAGTAGAGGCACATAAAGGCAGACAAACCATTTAATACAATCCCATACCACACAACACAAGACATTTGCTGAAGCTCAGACCTTGGTGATTTGAGTCATTTGAGTTTTGTGTTTAATGACGAGTCATCAAACTTCGCCACCATGCTGAGCCAGCACAAAATGACATATTTCAGAATTTGGACCTATACGGACAAAATGGGCCTAAATGGCTGCCTCAAACCAAAAAAAGGCAGACTACCTGTTGTGTTTTCTGGCATTTTAGTGGCTCTACCCATGACAAACATGCCCACCAAATTTCATGTTGTTAAGTGAAACCGGTTTCACGGGCTAAATTTTCAAAATGCCACCTTGTGCAGTCATTAACGTTTCTCTGAAGGAATCCTGGAAATACCCCCATTTGTGTCACTGGGTGGTACCACCGTACTACAGTTCACTTATGTTACGAAATGTCCTTCCATACTTATTTGTCATGTCCTTGTTTATGATGATATTAATGCAGCGTGTTATACCGGAGACAAATTCCTTGTGTGTTCTACATACTTGGCCAATAAAGATGATTCTGATTCTGATTTTCCATTGAATGGCCAATTCAAAGTTAATTATTTGTGTGGGTTCCTGACACTTTTTGGTGGATCTAAACATGATAGTCATGCCGACCAAATTTCATGTAATGAGTCAAACTGACTTTGAGGGCTGAGTTTTTAAAATGTTTTGTATTTTGTGGTGAGTCATCAAACCACGCGGACATGCTTCATCCATATGCAATGTCCACGACTTCTATTAACATCAGCCATTTGTCTTGTATACAGTTTTTGATTCAAATTTGGTGACAATCCAGCAAGCAGGCTCTGTCAAACATGTTTTCCTTTAAAGCAGGAGGTGTCAAACTTATTCTTGTCGCCGGTTACTTTGGAGTTATGTGTTCCCTCGGAGGGCCGTTATGACAGTGAAACCACAAAAAATGGTTTAACCTGTCATTGTATTACTACTTGTGCACAACAAATTAATGGATGGATAGTTTTAAAATCAGTCAAGTCTGTTTGCCAATTATTATTCAAGTGAGTGTAAACAGGGTAACAAAATTAGTGCAAAATCTCAACGTCAATTATTACACATGACAATTTCACATTTTGGGACAGATTTTAGAAAGGATCATGTAATTTGAGACATATGACTTGCTTTCGGGGGCAGATAAAATGACATGACGGGCCAGATTTGGCCCGCGGGCCTTAAATTTGACACCTGTGCTTTTAAGGGATGTCTGGAAAAGGCAAAAAAATCACCTCAAAATTGCCTCAAGAAACCGAAATGGCAGACCTCCGGTGTGTTTTTGGGTGGAGGGTGTAGACCTGTAGGTCTATCCATGATAGGCGTGCCCACAAATTTTCATGCTGCAAAGTGAAACTGGTTCCTGATGCTGAATTTTTAAAAATTCTCAGAGGCAATAACCAGCCACATTTTGATACATTTCTACCAAGATTAACAAAGCTGCCAAATGCGGTGACTTTAAGTGTATTGAGACCCCCTTAAAAGCCAATTAATGTGACTAGTTGAATGAATGTGGCCGAGGAATAATAAAAATGAAACAATTCAAGAGGGTATCAAGAGCTAAACTAAACTCCACTGTGACCATGGACTCATTTGCACCGATTTTTCACTGTCATTGTAGCTGGAGCCAGAATTGAGTCGATTGGTTGCCATGAAATTTATTTAAGGTGGCTGTTTGTGAAGGTGTGTTTGTTTTCATGTGAAACTTCATATTTAGGTTTTTCTTTAAATCTTTTCAAGATGTTAGTTGGAATGTTTTATCGAGGATCGCTTCCGGTTCTGAGTCACGTGTCGCGAATGGCGAGGAAATTAGGCAGGGTGATCGAAAAAGAGATTGCGAGAGAGACGAAACGATACCGTCTGGTCAACGTCATTTCATATGATCTACTTTCGGTTGAACAAGGTGCACACGGTATGTTTTGGGGGTTTTTTGTTTTTTTTTTGCTTATTAATGTCTGGTCAAAAAGATTGGATTGGATTGGATACAACTTTATTGTCAAATGTGCTGTATGTGTAACAACAACAACAGATTATAGTAATGTTTATTGTTGTTTTAAATGTGTTTTAGTTTTCATGGTGTTTTCCACGAATAAAACGTTTTTGGACATCAGTTCGAGGCGTTGTTCATGACCGGGCCAGATACAGTCATGTAGATCACAGAGAGGGAGGTTGGGGATGAGCTATGGATCCCTTCCAATTCCACTCTCTTTGACTGTTTTGTGCTGCTGTCGATGACACGTATTTTTCTTCGAGGTCTTTCTGAGCTGAAACGCAAGACGGCTGCTTCAATACTCCTCCTGCATGTGCCGCCTGATTGGATTTCAAAAGACAAACATGAAGGGATGAACATGGGAGGCACTTGAAATACGCATCTTCTAAACACTGCCCAAAAATATGAGGTCCCAAATGGACAAGTTGCCTTTGAAGGATTCCTGCAAATGTTCAAAATGAGCCCTGAATGACCGCTTCAAAATAAAATCGGCACTTTTTGTGGATCGCCTCATGACAGACATGCTAAATGTCAAATGTCATGTTGCTGAGTGAAACTGGTATCGAGGGCTAAATTTTTACATTTCCACCATATTACTTTATTAGAGTTTCAGGTTTTATAGCGAGTCATCAGATTTTGCCGTCAGCCCAAGTGAAAACGCTTATAGGTCACAATTTGGCCTCACCCACCTGTCAAGTATACTTCACTTTAAATTTGGTAGCAACCATATAAACTTCAAGGGGAGTGGAAGTTTATTTAAAATTGCTTTAAATCGTTGTTTCAAATGACAGTGGAAGACTAGAAAATGTCTTTAAAATCATCGCTTCAAACCACAATGGAAGACTTGTTTTTTTTTTGTATCATGCAAATTGAGACTTTTTTTGCGGATCAACTTTTGATAGACACGTCCACCAAAATGAATATTGCTCAGTGAAACCTGAGCTAGATTTTTTTTTTAACTCCACCCTGTGCCGTTATTAGGGCTTGCGGTTTTACAGTATGTCGCCATAGTCACTATGTATAAAATATAAAAAGTCAATCTATGAGGTTTTAGCATAATTGTGGACCGCCAACGCCATAAAACACCTGTGTCAAGGTTATCAGCCATATTGTTTATTAGACTGGAGGCTTGGCTTGACTTTGCGATCGAAAGTTCACTTTCCAAGACATGGAGGAAGTGGGTGGATTTGGTCCCCCGTATCCAAATATGGTCACATCCTGTGCAGTCCAGATGGCTCAAGTCAATGCGCAGCAAGTCCCAGCATCATTTATCATCCTTAGAGGGGATTCTCCAGCTGGAAAGGATGCATTCATCGTTCACGGAGATCATCCATATGAGACATAAGACAACCCATAGGATGTCTCATATTCACCAGGCTGTGTATTTTTTCCGTCAGATAGACTTATCAGGCCTAGCATGTCTCAAATGGTGGAACAGCATGCAGTGGAATGTCCGACTTAATCCTCACGTTAATTGGTAACTGGCTAGCTGTTGCTAGCAATGATGTGGTGGTGATGCCATGTGACCCAAACATACTGACATATTTAATGTTCGAAACAACCCTAATGTTCCACATTTGATGCTCTATACAACTCTTGTGTGCCATATACTGAATCATGTTTACACCTTAAGCTTCAATACGAATGCGATGCTCAAACAACTCCAAAGAACCCTATTTACATCATATTAACTAACAACATGTCATGTAGCATTGGTGACATGTATATAGTACATTATACCATTTTAACTCTATATTTACATATTTAACCATTTTTACAACGCTAATGGACTGCCACCTATTAAAAGTCAATAATCAATAGTCTCTAATGTGCCATGTAAATATTCAAAACGATTGGTTCTCAAGTCTTATCACACGGGGACCCGCATTTTCCTTTTATAAAAAAAAGTCTTGACCAAATATAATACACGTAAAGAACGAAACAGTTGAGAAATATTTTAAAACATATGATCTTACGACACATGCTAGGCTACCTTTCAGAGCATCTTGTTACGAAACCGATAAGGATGACAATTGCAAGTACAAAATGTATTCTTAACATTGACCTCTGTATGAAATGTTGGATGTCTGTAACGTTGTAAACTTAATAAACAAAATTGAACCTTTCATACAATTTGAACAGACAACAACACCATAATGAATGTTTTCTACAACTCAAGGGCATCGTACTGCTTTATGACCGTCATGTTTATCATGTAGCCAAAATAATCTACAACAAAATCAGTCATTGCTGGCATGCTGAAAGGCCATTAGGAGCATGCCAAGAAAATTCCCTCAACAAACGACTACAGATCCTGTTTTTTAACGGCTGACTTGACGTTGGAAAGCTCATCAGCGTCGCCAATTTGCCTTGGCAACCCTTCAAGATTAACAACCTGCGTGACGCCTCATGTTATCACCTTCACGACAACACTCTTTTTATTGTTTCTCTCTTTATTTATTTATTTGCTCATGACCACCGTTATCATTTAATGGCATCTATTCAATCCCAACGTATCATATTATAATCAGATTGTATGTTTTTATCGACTCAGATTTACGACACCTACATCATATTTAATGTTCCCTACAACTTTAATAAACCATATTTACAACATAATGTTCTGTACAACTCCAGTGTACCATATATTAATGTTCAATGTAACACTTGTGCACTATATTTTGTGAGCATTTCATCCTCTACCCAACCCTAACATACCATATTTGCACCATATGTTATATACAACTGTAATGTACCATATTTACACCACATTCTGTGTAATGTTCTATACAGCTCTCACGTGCCCTATTTGCACCACGATTCTAAACTCTTTCTGATGCTTTGTTCTTCCTGCTACTGTGTACCACATGTAATGTTCTACACAACTCTAATGTATCATATTCAATGTTCTATACATCTCCAATTTGTCACATTCACACAGCATTTAATGTTTTATATTAGCGCCATATTTGATGTTCCATATTAGTGAGACATATTGACAGAGTCGTGAATGTTCACTGCAACGCGAATGAATCTTTTTTTTTTAATTAAATCTTCTATGCAGCCCATAACGTATACACCATAGTTGGTGTTCTGTACAAATATAATGTTTTACATTGAATGCCCTATTCGACACTAATATACCATATTCAGATTTAAAAACATTTTTATATATGTATATATATATATATATATATATATATACAGTATACAGTTATTGTTCTATATAACTAAAAAAGTTCAATCAGATTTATTGTTCATGTTAATTAACCATATTTGCATATGTAATGTTCTATCCAACTCTGATATATGGGGGTCTTTTGGGCGGGGGGGCAGGGGTGATTTGACTTGCTGCCTCATTTGCATGAGCAGGCCCAACCTGAAATGTCAAACTACGGCGGTTGGCTCATTAATAAGAAAAAGGGAACATCTCCAACCCGAAGCATGTGTGTGTGTGTGTGTGTGTGTGTGTGTGTGTGTGTGTGTGTGACGTGCGTGTGTCCTTTTTGGCAATTAAATGAGTGAATGTGATAATTCCAAGTGCTCCCCTCAGGCGCCAACATGCATAAGATAAATATTTAAATGAGAGTGCAGACAAAATTCACACACGGTCAGGAGCTGATTTAGACAAAGAGCCAATCAGAAAAGTAGTTTCATAATATATACAATTTTATTGATGTAGGATTTTTTTTAATTTATTTTTTTTTTTTTAGGCCAAGGTCACCTTGTATTTGTTAGTTCATTGTGTGTAGTCTAATGGCGGCAGGATATTAATGGGTGTGGCTGTAGTGCATTTGCATAATGTTTGTACTTTGCATTTTTCTTTCTAATCCCCGCCAACAGAATGACAATATTATTTTATCAGTGAGTTAACTCATGCCACACACAGCTGTAGCATGTCAGGCGTTTTTTCAATGTCAGAGATAGTGTTGGAGCGATACAGGTATAAATATTTACAATATACAATATTTTTCTTTTTTTAATCAAAAAATGTTGATTTTCTTTTTTTTTGACAGTGACATTATTTTTGTGCTTTTTTTCCCCCCTATGGGATTTGCTTCGTTTCTTTGTTATGCCACCTTTCTCCAGGCAATTTGTTTTCCCCACGATGAAAACTTGCACAGAATAATAGGGAAAAAGTGTTTTCCTGAAAAAAAAAAATCATTTGATTTAATTCAACTTAATTTTCATTTTCATGTATCAGACTCAGCATAATCTCTCAAAGGAATGTTATATTAATAAATGTAACTAAAATTGTATGATCAGATATTTCCCCTTTTAACAAGCATTTTTTTTCCTTACTCCAAAATTCAACAATCAATATGCCACCATTGGGCCAAAATTCAGATGAGCAAATTTGGAAAATATAAAATTTTTCACAAATCTGCATTATCGGTCAGTCCAGAGGAGTGTGTTTGGTACAAATTATTGTCTCAAGTGTTAAAAATAGCTTTCTCTCTTTTGCGGGGCACTTAACAAACTTAATGGTTTAACCAACATGCCTTTCCTAAAAATGATTCTGTTTGTGACCAACAGGTGGCACTGTAGGGTTCCCCCTGCAGCTGCACACCTGTTGGTCGTTATGCAATTATTGCTTCAAATGGACTCCTGGCACGACCACTTGGTGTCGGGTCATTGTTTGTGTGTTTGCTACTGTCATGTTTGTGCTCAGTCATGTTTCGGTCATGGTTAGTTTTTGCTTCAGTCATGGTTTTGTTTGCTACTTTGTATTCTTTTGTTTTTTTAGGACTTTTTTTTGTTTAGGATTTAGTTTTCTCTGTGTTTTAATACAATTCTTCAAGTTCATCCTGCTCCTCCCTCCTGCCTGCTTTTTAGGGTCCTCCACCACCACGCAACGTGACAAAATCCATGTTTTGAGAGATACAAGGATTCTGTCCGATGCCAGTGAGAATTGCTCATGAGTTCTCTGCCAAGCAACAAGTGGCCGAATTCCATGAGTTGATGGGATCCCAAAGGATTTTCCTCCCTGACCTCTGTCTGTCTGCCTGGAGACTACTACTATTGAAATATGGACACCAAAAAAACAAAAATCTTCCCTGAATTGTGACTAGCGACAAGCAGGTACAAAGATTTATGAGGCTCAAAAAATATGTAATTTTCTAAATCCAGCCCAACAATAAGCAACTGAAGTTGTTAAAATAGGGAACACTTGATTTTTCTTCCTCGCAACGAGTAGTATTGGATGATGGAGTCCAATTTTCCTCTCTGAATTCTGCCTAGATACAGTATGAATATTTTTTGTGACATTTTTATATGTGATGGGGAGCCATGAAATTTTTCAAATGCAAAATACATTATGTGCTCTGTTTGGTTGGAAGCTAATGTTAGAAAGCATGGAAGAGGGGGTAAAGTTTTTTCTTCAAAGATTTCCTTCGCTGTGAGTTGTTTTTGAAGGTGAAATATAAACCAAACCTGCAGCTCTCAGTGTGGTGCCAAACGATTTATTTCCAGTAACAACTCGGCCCCCGCGGGGAGCCCATCAGAGCAGCGGTCAACAAAACCAGCAAAATCTCGTCCTGCCGCCTAGTGCAGAGGAACTCGTTATCCCAGGACGACTGACGGCTTGCAAAACGCATGATCGCATTTTTTTTCGAGCGATAAGCAGTGTGGGACGTCTCTGCTGACCAAAACACTATCAGTAGCACTGACCTACATTTACACAGGCTAAATTAATATTTGTTCTGTGAGATCATCTTTATTTATTCCCAACAGTCTATTCCCTTCATTGGATTGTATATCTTTTGGTTGTACTGCTTTCAGTCAGTGTGTGTGGATAGTTTTGTCCATTCTAAGTGTCGCCATGTAGGATTCCACCACAATCATTTTTGGTTTGATCAACGTGAATGTAACAAAAGTCAAGTCAAAGTCGATTACTCAATTATGTTGTTGCTTTCTTTGGTGGGGTTTACAACGATCTCAAACTGTTTTTGCGGCTTCACATGAATTTTGACAGACTGGCATCGAAACAAGTGAAAACAAAGGTTTTTTGTGTAATGTTCAATACAGAAATACTCTACACAAAATCCTATTACTAAAAAACACTCAAACATACTGATAAAAACTCAACTAAAAGGAATGATTTTGGAAAAAGATACAACTAATCAAAAAACTATATCCATCTTGTTTCCGAGCCGCTTATCCTCACAAGGGTCGCGGGGCGTGCCGGAGCCTATCCCAGCTGACTTTGGGCAATAGGCGGGGGACACCCTGAACTGGTTGCCAGCCAATCACAGTTTTCAAAAATGATCTAACTTTCAAAAACAAAAGTCAAAATGCAACAAAAACCTACTATAATGAGAATGCCAAAGCTATTATGATATGACACTGTCATTGACCCATGCAGTTGAATGAAAATGTCGACACCAGAAATTTTGCATTGCTCCACAATGTCATAATCGGATGGATTATTTTCTCCAACGTTTTCCTCTTCATCTTTGTCTTCATCAAAAGTCCTGCGGAATTTGGCTGACTATGCCAAAATCACATGAATAGGGATGAGTCGGCTTCAGGCGCTAAACACCGGGTAGTAAAGTCTCGTTAACTAACTTATTCAACCCCAAAACTGGACATTTAACCCCTGTGGAAAGCGTATTATGAATGTTTAAAAAATATATATTTATTTATTCGTTTACAATCAAGGGGCCACTCTGAGTGCAGTCATGGTCCGCATGTGGCTCGGGGGCTACCAGTTGCCCATCACTGGCCTACAGCAGCAAAGGACGTTTTCTTTTGAAAATGACGCTCCTCAACTCACGCCCAATGTGCCACCAGATGAGAACAAAACCATCCAAAAGGTCAACAGGTTCCAAAGCAATATCCACAAATAGGCAAATTCGTCAATTCTGAAGTGCACATTTGCTCGGTTTGACTGTATTTATGGCTTCTATCACTGTGCCATGATTAAGTGGTGGTGACAGATGTTTTTGCTTTTCCTTTGAAAAGATGGACCAGGAAGTCACCCGCAATACAATTGCATATGCGTTTCAAGAAGCTTGAGAGTGTTTCTCTTGCCCTTCGCTGTGAGACGCCTCTCGCCACTAGAAGATAGAAGCCCGTATCCTCAACGGGCCCCTCGCCTTGTCTCATTCACGTCTGTCCTCTTTTCAGAGAGGGGGCGAGAAGCTGCCCGTCGTCGGCGCCGCCATGACCTTTTCGAATTTCACAGAGGAGAAGCGCTCCCCTCATGAGAACAGCCTGAGGCTCAAATCTTGACATTCGGCTCAAGTCCAAAAGGAGGTCTTCAGCGTCTCCTTTGGACAAAGAGGTGCTTTTGTCTCTTTCAGAGGGGTGTTTGACCTCTCACGGAGAGTCAACATGCAGCCCACTTCATTTAAATCAATCAACTGAAAACATGTTATATTATTTGTTTGTTTGGCTTTGATAAAATTGTGTGTTGTTTTCATTTGTATATGTTTTCCTGTTCTGTCTCTCAGGTTGTTTTGTGGATTTGGTTTTGTTTACATTGTAGTTGTCATGTTTTGATTGGGGCTGACTGGTGAGCACGTCGGCCTCAGAGTGCAGGGGCAGGGTTCGATTCCAGGCCTTGGCCTTCCCTGTGAGAAGTTTGCATGTTCCGCCCGGACCAGGTGAAGTCTTCTTGCAGTTATTGCAAATAAGATTTATGCCACCAAATATTGAATGTTATTCAATTCAAGGTCACATAATGTCCGCTCCAATACTTTTAATCATTTGATCAGTGGTTGGCTTCAAACAAAAGGTGCTCTGTCCTTAGTTGGTTGACCCATCTAGATGTAAATTCAACAAAATAAAAGCTGGAATTCCCAACTTTTGTCTCATATTCATCACACAAATATCTTTAGAATCACAAAACAAAAACAAAAGGAATTGACTTTGGCGTTCTTATACTTTTGAAGGGCACTGAATTTAGTCAACACCCATTCATTCATTCATTTTCTGATCCACTTTATCCTCACAAGAGTCACTGGGGGTGCTGGAGCCTATCCCAGGTGTCTTCGGGGGACACCCTGAACCGGTTGCCAGCCAATCACAGGGCACACAGAGACCAACAACCATTTGCGCTCACACTCACACCGAGGGACATTTTCCAGTGTTCCATTAAGCTGCCATGCAGGTTTTTGGAACGTGGGAGGAAACCGGAGTACCTGGAGAAAACCCACGCAGGCCTGGGGAGAACATGTCAACTCCACACAGGGAGGCCGGAGCTGGGATTGAACCTCTGCACTGTGAGGTCGATGCGCGAACCACTGGCCCACCCACTGGGCCGCCAAGTCAACACCCAGAGTGGTTAATTTCAAATGAATTCATGGTGAAAAACACAAATTTTGTAGGTAAAATAAACAGCTTACATATACCTTCTGCCATATAGTGGACGACAATTTCTGCTGGTCACTCTATGTCGCTGGCATAAGTAAATAGTAAAAAGAAAATCAATTTGCCGATCAGTTCAGTGATTTTGGATAAGTGGGAATCGTTGTACTCGAGGTCGATGTGTGCAGTACATCTGATGTTCCAACAACAGCGGAATTAGCAGAAGGGGCAAAAAAAAAAAAAAAGAGGCAGGTGGTCAACATTAGCGTCACCCGGCACACGACGTGTCACAATGATCCAAACACAATTTCGAGCTACATAAAATGCAAATGTGTGGTTCATACATGAAAGCGCAGCAATTAACACCAAAATAAATACATAAAAGGAGATGTGCTGCCATGGAATAAAAGATAAGCAGGGTGGCTGCTGATTCAATTCAATGTGGGTGGAGCTCATATCAAGGTCTTTTAATCGGTTTCAGATATGGCTTTTAAAACTATATAGGAGAGAATACATACAGTATGTCGGATAGGTATGTTTCATGTAATACATAGCAATGATTTGAAGTGACATTGTGTCCTAATTGAGCCTTAAAATAGGAGCTTGACATCACAGCGAGCCTACATCGACTTCGAATGAGGAGCACAGCATCTCTCTGGCTGTCAGGGCAACCAGAGGTCATTGCTTGAGAGGTGGTGCCAGCCATCTTTGATTGGGTCAAACAAGAGTCAGTGCTGACCTGAATGTTCTTTTATTTGCACTCAGGTTTGATAATTGGTTGCATTTTTTATTATGATGATAAAATGTGATCTTTAAGCCAAGCTCTGTTGTACATTTTAGGCGTTTTTTACTTTGTTAGACTTCATTTTTATGATACTTTGTTCCATTCTTTCATTCATATCGTATTTTTACCCTCAGATTAAATTTAATGTTCTTAAATTTATAAATTACTTTCGCTAATTTGCTTTTGTTTTTTTGGTCATTTTTTTTGCAATTTATTGTTATTCACTTTATATATTTTAGATGACACTTCATTTTTATTTTGAATTATACTAACTAAAAAAAAAGCCCCCATTTGTAAAGGCATAGTCATTTTTACTTTATCTTTTTATACTTTATATTGAACTTGTATTTAATGTTTTTAATTTGACTTAGACTTGGACTTTAATCCACAAACAGATAAAAAACAAAACCATTTTTTATTGTAACATAATAGATTTTTATTTAGTCTTTATACTTTGTATTATACTTCGTGAATGCTTTTTTAATCATACTTGTAAATAAAAATTTTTGGTAAATTTTCCACCATTTTTACTTCATTATTATTTTACTCTATTTCACTTTTCATACTTTATACATTGTGCTTATTTATATATATATATAATTTGTTTTTCATTTATACTTACTATATTAAATGAGTCGCAGACAGTGTCGAGGTACGCATGCCGGACTTGTGTGCGGTCAGTGTGGGATCGGTTCCCACTCAGTGACGGTGTGAATGCGGGTGTCAACGGTCATTTGTCTCAGTATGTGTCCTGGTGACTGACCGGCGACCAGTTCAGGGTGAAGTCTATTTTCCGCCCGAGGTCAGCTGGGATCGGCTATAGCGACTCCCTGCGACCTTGTTCAAGATAGTCGGTATTGAAAATGGATGGATGGATACTTATTAAATAAACGAATGAAAAGACCGCAGGTTTTACTTGTCTATCTGTTTTGATATGTGTTTCAGCTCCAGCTGGAGTGAACGGCGTTTCCCTCCAGCAGGCGCACTTGTTCCACGTTTACCAATCGAGACTGCTATGTATTTAAGGACTGCCCACCTGCCTAGTCTTTTGTCGGATTATTGACCTTGCTTGCTGTTGTGCTTCAAGCGTGGTATTCGAGACCTCGCAATCATTTTCATAGTCGCGGTCACAGAACCTTTTAAGTATTTTCATTTAATCGATCTTGATCTTTGGTTTTGCGTTATTGGACTTGTGATATTTTGTTTGTGTATTCTCTGTGTTCTCTTGTACGGTACCTTGCCTTCACAAGCACTTTTTGTTTGATGCGTTGTTTTTTTCCTAGCTCCTTGTGACCAGCGATTTCTGTTTTTCGGTGCACTTTTCTGTAATAAATATTTTTGCTGTCGCACTTTTTCTGAGCCTGCATTTCTGGGGTCCAAAACATTATTCGGTTTGATTCAGAACCTGGCATTACAGACACTCCCCGAGTTACGAACATCCGAGTTACAAACAAACGGTACATACGAACATTTTCACGGGTCTGTCGAAAAAAAAAAACAAGTTAGATTTTGTATTGTGCGCCTTTTTCCGAGTGCCAAACGGGGCGGAGGAGGACGGCGGAGGCGACGTTCGGCGGCGCGCGGGAGAGGCGTGGGGGGCGGGCGTGTGACGGTGGAACGGGCGGGGAGGCGTACGGCGCGCCGGTCGACGGTCGTCTACTCTCCCCCGCTGAAGCAGCTGCTAGTTTAGCTGGCAGCTAACCCTCGAGCCCTGAAGAACGTGACGAAAAGCTCTCTCCCCATTATATGGATGTCAATATAAGTCTTAAACATACATTCCAGACAAAATATAGCACTGAAGCAACTTACGAACGAATTCACCTTATGAACAATCGTCCTGGAACGTAACTCGTTCGTAACCTGGGGAGCGTCTGTATTCCATTCTACTCTATTGTTTTGTTTTTGATTTGTGGTTATATATTTCTGCACATACAATAACCAAGCAAAGAAATGTTTTGTTGTGTTTTTTTTTGAAATGCCAGTTTGTCGCTTCACCCCAAATTATTCCAGCCCATTCCTCCAGGTGGCAGTAATGCGCATAACATGCCGATAGGCAACCAAAGCATGGAGAAGTATGTTGCATAACTGCGCATAATGCATGCAAAAATATTTCAAATTTTACCTTCAAGGAAATGTTTTGCCTGCATGCTATTTTTTTTTAATCTACTGCAACTTTAATCAGCCACACAACTTAATTAAAAAATAACGACAATGCGCCCCAATGCTGCCAACGCTTTCCAGCTTTCTAATACATTGCACATCTAATTCGTTTCGTGATTGCGGTTGGGGTACTTTCCCCCCCCCTCCCACTGGGCTGTCAGAGGAGACAAAAGGGCTGCCAAATATGGATGCTTTTTTCTTTTCATTGGATTTGTGCGCAGCCCTCCCACAGGGATGCTGTAGCGAGGGGAGCTAAAAAAGAAAAATACCTGGGGGAGGAGGTGCGTGCCGGTGGTCATTGTGTCACCTGTTTCACTGATGGAGGTGGCATTCACAAAGAGGCAGGAGGGCATTTGGGTTGTTGACTGTATGTAAATGTGTGTGTGCGGGGGCATTATTTACCACAACTTTTGATTTATTGCCATGTCATGCAAGGTAATAAGCTTCTTTCTAATTATTTTTTCGATCAAAGTCGGAAAGCTGTCATGCTCACTGGTGCTGGGGGCTTTTTTTTTTCTTTTAAGGCAAATCCTCAAATTGATAATCAAACTTTGGTGCCATGCTCCGCTTACATTCACTAGCAGGCAACCCCCCCCCACCCTGCCCCCAAATGGCTTGACAATTTAGCAGGACCTATAATGCTTCTTCCAATTTCATTTTAAAATAAACAAATTCAAAGTACACAGAGCGGGGGAAAGGACTTCATTTTCGGATGAACATGATAAAAATGTGCCAAACTAACACAAATCTTCTTTTTTTCCGAGGAAAATGGAGTTTGCCACATTTTAATCATGTGCAACCAATCATTTTACTGTATTTTTGTGACCACGTGAAACGATTCTTTACTCTGACTTTGGCAAAGTACGATTTGTCGGAAACGAATGCTTCCATCCATAATGGCTGACTTGCTGTTAAATTTGTTGTGATAGACATTACATGTACACCCAATTTTGGATGGATTGTTCAAACTCTTCAGAGGCTGAAGTTTGCAAATGTTCAGTTAATCCTCTGAATTATAATCAACCTTTGGTGGCATGCTTGGCCCATTGTTAAATAGCTTAGGCAAAAAAGCTTGGTAATTTCATGTCGCTCATTTGTCAAGGGTACCTACTTTCGATTGGGTCTAATTTGGCCAAATTCAGTTGTAGGAGCACATCAAAGTTCAAGCCCTGGAGTTTTAAAACATTTTCGTGATCAGTGACAATTTCGGGTAGAACGTAGACGGTGTTTGATTTCTGCCACGAATCCCAAAAAATGATCATACCACATTTACAAGCCAAAACCTCGACTCAGCAAGCATGAAAAGCTCAGCTCTGCACTTGGTGACACTGTGCACTTTCCTCGTCCCTGAGCAGCAGCTGCAAACAACCTGACGATGACCCCCGTGTCGGGTGTTAGCCTCTTCTGTGTTATTCTATAAATATCAGATCAGGTTCCCATGTGCGAGCGTGTGCTTAATTGACATAGAGCCCCCGCTGACCTCATGTAGGGCCAAGCCCTCTTTGCCAGCACCTGTCAATCAAGCAAATTAATTGGTTGAGCGGAGCAGTCCCCAATGTCCAACTTGCACAAAAACGGAAAAAAATGACATGACTCAACCATTTCAGCTGGTTCTTTTCGACAAGATGCTGCTTTTTGGGATGTATAATATGCCTCAATAAATAACACTGCAGCAAATTTTAATCAGAAATGGCTTTATGTGTCCTTAAGAGTATTTTTCACACTTATTTGAAAAAAAATGTCTTTCCTTTTTTTACAGCACATTTTAAAGTTTTAAGGTGCATTTTATGCGCTATGAGTTGTAATTCATAGCTATGACATTTCAGGAAAAAAATTAATAATCCAGCTCTTGGTGAACCCTTAATTCATAAATCTTACGACATTTCAGACATTGACTGTCGATGCTGGACAGCCTCGGCGCGCTTGTGTTTTTTGCGCCTGTAATGGGCAGCATTTTTCAAAGCCTCTGTTTTGTTCAGTGGAGATGTCGGCGCTGTTGGACAGTCTGCGTTGGTGCGGCTGGATGGATGGCTGCTGAAGTTGAGGATGAGGAGAGAGGAGCGTCGGCTTCTGCGCCGATGCGTATTTGGAACTGAGAGTCACCGCTTGGAATTTGAATGGATTTGCATGGGACAGAACAAGTGAACCAATCTCTTTTTTCGTCAATGGATGCTACAGCTTCTTGTTGACTTTGAAACTTCGCTTGTAGCCGACGTGTGCACATTTTGAGCATGACGTCTCTGATCCACTGGTGAAAGGACACTTTGATTCTCTCCTCTTTCATCTCAAACTGCTTTAACAACAAAGCGTATGAGGGAAAAGTGGTTAGGACTACACGACTGTCCGTGTTTTATGTTATGTCTTGTGTTTATTATTTTACTTTATGTTAACTGTTTTGTTAAGCGCTTTGTTACAGCTGCCGCTGTTGTGAAAGCGCTACATAAATCAGCATGTATTGTATTGTATTGTATTGTATAGTATATTGTTCTATTTTGAAAACCTGATGTGCTAGAGAAATAACCAGAACAGATTTGCAATCAGCGCTTTTGATCAGTTTTTGTGGCCGAAGGTCTTTCCACAAAGTTTTTTTACAGAAAGCACAAGACCGACAAAGTGCAAATTAGGTCGCTGGTACTCAGAGCATGGATAAAAGATAAGGAACAAAAGGCACTTGCAAAGGGCAAGGACAAATAAATAACAGAAATCGCTTGTCATAAAAAGACAAAGAAATCCAATTATGAGAAACATAAAAAAGACCACTACGAATCAAGTCACTTCAACATGACTTACACAATGAACAAAATATGCCATAAACAAGAGAGGAATGAACAAAGTCATGAGCATCGAGAGAATTAGCACTTGGGAGAGTCTTGAGCAAGGCTAACAACCCAACAGCAAAAAGTCGTCTCGGAAGTCCTTCAATAGTCCAATGTTTACGATACAAGATGGGAACGCCCTCCACTCCAGCAGGAACTGAAACCAAAACAGTCATAACCAATCAAAACCATGACAGTTTTAAACATCCACCCATCCATCCATTTTCTGATCCGCTTTGTCCTCACAAGGGTCGTGTTTGAGCCTATCCCAGCTATCTTCGGGCAGTAGGCGGGGGCCACCCTGAACCGGTTGTCAGCCAATCGCAGGGCACACAGAGACCAACAACCATCCGCGCTCACACTCACACCTGGGGACAATTTAGAGTGTTCAATCAGCCTGCTATGCGTGTTTTTGGAATGTGGGAGGAAACCGGAGTACCCGGAGAAAACCCACGCGGGCATGTGCAACTCACATGCAAACTCCACACAGGGAGGCCGGAGCTGGAATCGAACCCGGTACCTCTGCACTGTGAGGTCAACGCGCTAACCACTGGACCGCCCTTCTTTCCTCATCTTCACCAAATCTATGTTAAAACCAATAAAAATATATGTATAATATACCATGAAATCCCACTTCTAATGCCAGAAAAGATGTTGATAGCTAGGTATATTCTTCCGTTGTTTTTCTCGGACGACCACCCGTGTTGTTAACCACTCGTGGTCAAAGTACAATGGCAACATGTTTCCCACTTCTGATGTCCAAAAAGATATTCGTGGCTAATCTCCAATCTCTAGACAGTTGTTTTTCTCATAATTCCATCTGTGTTGTAAACCATTGGTCAAAGTACAACAGAATGATTAAAAGAAAGAAATAAAATCATCATGGCATCTCACTTCTGAATTGTTTTTCTCAGAAGACTATCAACGTTTATAACAAATGGTCAATGTACAATGGAGTGATTAAAATGTCAAAGGGCAGTGAGTTAGCTTGTCCAATTTTCACCATAGCATCCCACTTGTGACCCTAAAAAAGATGTTAGTAGCTGATCTTAGATCTCTCGAGGGTTGTTTTTCTCAGAATAATATCCAAGTTGTTAACCAAAGGTCAAAGTACTCTAGAAGGATGAAAACGTCCAAGGACAGCACGGGTGCTCTTCCAATTTTCACCGAGGTGTGACACATGGACGACATCCCGCTTCTGATGCCGAAAAAAGAAAAGAATATGTTGAAGCGTAGGAGGTCTCATCAACCCCAAGAGAACACTAGGAGAGGTTTCAACCCTCTTAGAATGCTGCGTGGTGGGAGGTCTATTTTCTCTCCATCTTGCCTCTCTCCGCAGGGAGTGCAGTGTGTGTGTGTGTGTGTGTGTGTGTGTGTGTGTGTGTGTGTGTGTGTGTGTGTGTGTGTGTGTGTGTGTGTGTGTGTGTGTGTGTGTGCGTGCGCACAGGTTTAAGCCGGGGATCAGAGTTGGGTGGTAGGGCGGCTTGACGTTGTAAGATCTTTCCGCGAGATTTAAAAAAGAGAACCCAGCGAACATTTCAGTCAGGAGGTCACAAGGAGAGCTGAGATTTGAGGGTCACTCGGTTCATCTCTCCCCCCGTCCCCGACCCCTCACTTGTATGCATACATATTTCTATTAATTTATGCATGGAATGTTTTTCAATACTTCCGTCCATAGATGTGTGAATAGAATGCATACAAAAAGGAGGTGCAGTTAATCTTCCTGCCTGTATCTAATACTGCATAAGATACAGTCAGCAGTAGAAATATGTACATGTAAATAGTTTGATATACTTCCACCGAGGCCTAACTGTAAAGTCACAATGTGACAAATAATATCCTTCCTTCCAGTCCTGTAGGTGGCGATAATGCTATAGACAAACACATAAAGCTGTCAAATAGATTCCATACATTTATTGTTTTGTATTTGATGTGATGTAATGCGCATGTCAGTATGTGTGTCCATGTGTGTAAATGTGTGTTATGTGTATGTCTATAGGTACAGTTTGTGTAGATGCATCTCTACATTTATACAGTATGCATGCATGTATATTTATGAAATGTGCATGCGAAGTGTATGTGTATGAGTGTACATACATATGTGAATGCAGCGATATGTAATGTACAGTATGTATGTAATTTGCGTTTATGTAATGTATATATCAATGTTCGAGCAAACGTCTATTAATGTAACATGTATATTTTATTCACGCGTCCGTTAGCGCGCGCGCGCTTGTGTGTGCGCGTGGGAAAATCTGATGCCAGTGGCGTGAAATAACAACATTTTGAATTAGAAGACGATATAGCACCGATGTGTTTTAGCCATTTGTAAAATAAATGAATACATACAGTACATCAATATAAAATAGAATATTTTTCAGTTAGGGCCTGCCAATGAATCAAACGGCACACGTTGTTGTTCTGACAAGGCAAAGGGCGACATCAAGTGGAAATTTGACGTTAGTGTACTATATTTCTTTGTGTGGCATTCCAACGTAAATGCGGTGTGGATAAAACCTGCACGTTAAATAAAAATGATTTCGAAATATTGACAGTGATTTTCATGACAACAACAATAATTAAAGCGGCAAGCACCGATGCTCAGGCCCTCGCATTTCCTGTTTAATCCAAAACGCCATGCCAGCCTACATCATATTGCATAGGTTTAAAAAACAAGGGTATTCTAGCATTTTTCATCTCTCCAGTATACCTGCTTCTAATTGGGGCTCATTTGAGCAAATTCCATTGTCGTCAAGCGTGAACCCCTCAATCCGACCAAAATGTCTAAATTACAGCAAAATGGATGACATCCTGTTCAATTTCAGGCATTGGTCCTTGAGACTTTTATCGAATGTCCTGGTACTGTATGAAAAACTGAGGTTGATGTTGATCAGTAGTGATGTGTCCAGCAACACCGATGCGTCGACGCACGCGTCGAGCTCTCAGCTCACATAGCAACCCCTGCGTCGGCGCGTGTAAGCTTCAAGATCACGTGACCAATACATGAACTGAGTCGACTCAGTCCAGGCTGCGTCGACGCCGCAAAAGCCCACCAAACTCTGTTTATAAGGAAGTGTGTTGAGCGATGCGATGCCGCCTGCCGAAACAAGCCAGACCCCACCCTCGCTCGAATAAAAAAATATATTTGGGCAAAAAGCAAAACACACAGATTATCAGAAAAAACGTGTCCGCCTGACTTCGAGCGTCGTGTCGGCTAGGCTAGTTTAGCTGTTGTCGTCGTTCAAAGCTTCTTTGATATGTGACGTGGGTTGCGTGCGTGCCGTGAGTACGTGCTCGCGCTCGCGAGCGCACAGCAGAGAGCAGCGCACTATCGACTGCTGAGGTTTCACTTGAGTGGCGTTACTACAGTACGTGCATATTATGGAGCAGCTCCCGGAGAAACGCAAATTGTCCGTCATTTTGATCTCCTTTTGAAGAATAAGGTATTTATTCAAATCTCCTTGTCTCACCAAGTGCCTCTCGGATTTTTGACATGTCTTACTCCATTCTAATTCAAATTAATTTCAAGGTAACTCTTAGTTTACTATTCACATATTTTATTGCACGGCCCGGTATGTCCAGTGGTTAGCACGTCGACTTCGCAGTGCAAGAGGTGCCGGGTTCGATTCCAACTCCGGCCTCCCTGTGTGGAGTTTGCATGTTCTGCCCGGGCTTGTGTGGGTTTTCTCCGGGTGCTCCGGTTTCCTCCCACATTCCAAAGACATGCATGGCAGGCTGATTGAACACTCTAAATTGTCCCTAGGTATGCGTGTGGGTGTGGATGGTTGTTCGTCTCTGTGTGCCCTGCGATTGGCTGGCAACCGATTCAGGGTGTCCCCCGCCTGCTGCCCGGAGACAGCTGGGATAGGCTCCAGCACCTCCCGCGACCCTAGTGAGGATCAAGCGGTTTGGAAGATGAATGAATGAATGAATATTTTATTGCAGGTGAAATGTCGAATTTGCCATACAGAAATATCATATGCCAAAAAAAGCACCTCTGCCACTACATCTGGCATGTTACTCATCATTTTTAGTTTGTTTTTTGGAAACTGTTCTAAATGCCAAATTTTTTGGTTTGGTTTTTTAGATGACCTGTGGCAACATTTGGATGATGAGGTAGGGAGACTGGGAAGAAGTGCAACAGCAGATGCTATACCTGAGGTCCAGCGATACCTGGCAGAGGGGAAAATTGCACGCAGTCAAAACCCGCTGTTATAATCGAAGGACCAACACACTACTTTTCCAAACCTCTCCCACCTCGCAGTTTCTCTGTACGCCGGCATCGCCAGTGCCATGCGAGCATGTGTTCTCCACAGCAGGGGAAATAGCATGCAAAAAAACGCAACAGACTGAAATTCAAAACACTGGAGCAACTTATTTTTCTGAATAAAAATTTGAGAAGACAAAGCCCACATGCATACTCATTTACATAATTTTCAACCAGTTTGGAAGGGCCTTTCCATCCACTTTCTGATGTGCTTATTCTCACAAGGGATGTGGGACATGCTGGAGCCTATCCAAACTCCCTTTGCAGTCGGTGGGGGACACTCTGAACTGGTTACCAGCCCTTTATCAGGATATTTTGCACACCCCTCCAATCTTTTTTTTTTTTTTTTTTTTTTTTTAATAGGCCCCTTTGTTTCAGGTATAAATCTGACTAGTCCAGGGCAGTTTGCTCTGGAGCTTCACTTTTTTGGGGGGGTTGCTGGGGGGCTAATTTTGTGTGCTTTGCAATAACAGTTCACTGAACTACATTGTTTCCTCAAGCACCTCTGGTTGTGCTTCTCAATAAATGGGGGCTATTGCTGCTACATGATGTCATATACAATGGTAACACTTCCACCGCCAGTATCTCTCTGACAGAAGTGCACCGCGGCCCCATGAAATCCTCAACCTGGTCCAGCTACCGAAGACGTGGGACTGGAGGAATGTGAATGGCGTCCACTACGTCAGTGCTACTCGGAACCGGCACATCCCCCAGTACTGTGGCTCCTGCTGGGCCCACGGTAGCACCAGTGCCATGGCAGGTAATTTTGGGGGTGGGAGAGAATGGGCATTGTCAGCAGTACTAAATCTTTAGGATTTGTCATTACTTCATTAATGCTTTTGTTTGGCTTCATTTTATTTATTAATTGTATGTATTGTGTGACAAAAATCTACAATTCTTAAAATTTACAGACACGCACTTACAATTAGCCCAGATTGACAAACAAAGGTTTTTGCTGTGATAACAGCATTCTAAACATTTCAGTTTTAAAATATGGCCTTGCTATAGTAGTGGCAAATCTACATTTTGGGTAAAAGTATTGAGTCAACCGAGTACTCTTTGTACTAAAGTACAAGTAGTCTCCACAAGTCGTTTAAGTGCAATATTTTCTTCACAGATCGCTTGGCCTTCAGCCTATTTGTCGGTCCAGTACGTGCTTGACTGTGCCGAGTCTGGGACTTGTCACGGGGCGACCATCGTGGTGTGTGGGAGTATGTTCACAAAAATGGCATCCCAAATGAGACCTGCAACAACTTTCAGGCCATTGATCAGAGTGAGCATCACAGCTAATGTGTAGAATGTGAATGGTGGTTCCACAAAGGGTTTCTTTGCTTGGATTACCATTTTTGGGGGGGGTTCAAATTTATATAATGACCCCGGTAGTTTCCTGGCTGCAGAATGTCATCCTTTCAATGCATGTGGGACATGCGTAACCTTTGGGCACTGTGACAATGTGCAGAACTATACTCTGTGGAGTCGGTGACTATGGAGCCATCAGAGGACGGGAAACATGATGGCGGAAATCTACACAGGAGGCCCAATCAGGTATTGTAAATTTTCTTCTGAAAAGCTTCAGCGGCTGTGTTGATTGAGAGTGGAATTGAAGAACTCTCAAAACATTCTTGTTGCTATTGTTACTTTTGTCATGAGTAGACTTGTAAAAAAAAAAATGCTAAAAGCGATCTAGTCTACAATTAGGTTTGGAGTGGACATTTTGTCCATATTAAGGGTGTTTCAAAATGTTACTTATTGTTTGCCCAGTTATGAACAAACTTCAAAAGCATACACGAAACAAGTGTTAAACTGGTCTCTGTAACACAAGCTCAGAAAATTGAGCCCTTGAAGCCGGTTTCACTGGGCACCACTCTTTGGTAGACATGCCTGAAAATTGGAAGTCTGCTTTTTTGGTTTGAAGCAGCCTTTTTTTTCCAAGGACCTTCAAATATATCATGAAATACAAAAATAAGTGTTCCCGTAATGCATTGGAGTAACCATTTCCTCTACCCATCATACAGCTGTGCCATCATGGCTCCAGAGAAACTGGACCTCTACACCGGCGGGTTGTACATGGAATACATAAAGTATCCCGAGATCAACCACATTGTGTCTGTGGCCGGCTGGGGGGTGGAAAATGGCACGGAATACTGGATCGTGCGCAATTCCTTGGGTGAGTCGTCGCGAGTGTCCCGCTGACTGCGGTCGACGTCCGAGTAACTCAAATCTTCATACAGGGTGAGAGGGGCTGGCTTAAGATTGTGACCAGTGCCTACAAAGGAGGAAGCGGACCTCTCTACAACCTGGCTGTGGAGGAAGACTGCGTGTAGGGGATATCATTGTGCCAACAACTTATTAGATGGGTTTTTGGGTGTCTTGTCTTTGCTAATCAATGGAAATAAAATGTCATAGGGAAACTCTGGCTTTTTATGATACAATCATGGGAGTTGAGTTGAGCATATTAAGAAAAACATGCTGCTACTAAATACCGGTGTGATAACATCCCTGCATGTTGGCGATTCACATCTTATGGAACTATCCCCAGATGTTCAAACTTGGCTATTGAGTTTGTTTCTGTAATATCTAAGACGCGGCAAGAATTAAGCATCACTTAAATTACTGCCGTAATTGGTGTTAAGGATGTGAAGTGGGCCTCCACTATTGACAGTGTAGACGAGGTGTCAAACTCAGATCCTGGAGGGCCGCTATCCTGCATGGTTTCCATCGCTTCCTGTTGTAACACACCTGGTTCAAATGAATAGGTTCTATTAGGTTTCTGAAGAGTTACATTTATTTCCATCAAGAGATGGAAAATATGCAGGATGGTGGCTCTCTATCTGGTAGAGGGACCGCGCTTGCCCCTAAGAATTTCCATGAGCAATCTCACTGTCCCGAGACTAATTTTGAAGGATAAATTGGGCACAGCGATCATTTAAAACGGCTTGGTCTACAGTTGTTGAGGGCTGCAGTGCTGCCTGTTTTCCATCTCTCCCTGTTGCAACTCGCCTGGTTCTAATGAACATTTATCCAGCTTCTGCAGAGCTTGATCATTTAAAGTGTGTGTGTTACAGCAGGGACGGATGGGGAAAGTAGGACACATCGGAGACCTCTGGTTTACATTGTCACTGTGGCAGTTGTACAGAGTAAACTATGTGCTGCAGAGATTTATTCCATTGGTTTTGTCACGTTTAGTCCTAGTTAGGTGAATGTAAGAAGAGTCGCGCGGGTGTGGGTGTGTGTAGTCGGATCTTCCACTTGCTATGGCAGTTTTATGTTGGTTGAACACCTCCAAACTTCACTACATAACGGCTGCAAAAAAAAAATTCTGTAAACAATTTATTTTTATGGTCATGTAAGAAGTTTGAAGCAAACTACTCTGGGATCAGAGTTTGATGTCTTAACAGTTCCAATGGGAATCATTGTCATTGGGAGCTGCTTTTCTGGAAGAAGAGCTCCACCATCCCGCCAACCTGCGACTTAATGATGTAACAATCTGGTCTTGCGCGGATCAGTTCCTTGAGTTCCTCCAGACATTTGTCTCTCCGGTTCCTGACGATCAAAACTACAGAGCAGCCGGAGGGGCACAGCAGTCCCTGGTTCTCCAGAGCCAGCAGGTCCACAAGGTACTGCTGGGGGTCGTGGTCCATGAGGACCAGGTTGAAGGTGCCGCTGGTCCCTGGAGCCGATTCCAGAAATGTGCCAAGTGTCGGGATGGTCTCGCCTGAGCTGCCTGTCAACACCTGGAACTACACAATTGTTTTGTTTTTTCGTTAGTGCACAGTGAGTTTTTATTTGCTTGATGCAGAACTCCACATTCATCAGACTCTAGTCTGTATCTGGACCCGGAGAGATTATTGAATGACTGTATTTTTACAAACACTTGTAATTTACCCTGCAGCATTTTTAATGGCTATAATAAGGTAGTGTGAACGTGTACAAACGTTGGGCGAATAATGGTAGTCTTATTTTAATAGGCCCAACTTTTGGGGGATATTATGAAGTCTTTTTTGACCTGTACAACTTTTGGATGACTTATGGTAGTCCTATACAAAATGAGGAATTTCAAGTTGTCCCATTCTAACCTGTACAACTTTCCTGCTCATTACAAATGTTTTCAACTGGTGCAACTCTTCAGCGATTTACAGTGGTTTTATTTTCAGCAGTGCAACTTCTCCAGGAGTTACGGTAATCTTGTTTTAATCGAAGCAAATAAGCGATTTGCCGGAGTCTTGTTTTACCCGCACACCTCGAGAGACTTGTTTTGTCACCTGCAATCTTTCGGAGAGTCATCACAGTCATTTAACTGTGCAGCTATCGCTGGATTTTCAGGAGTCTTTTTTTTTCATCCTGTGCAACTTTTTCATTGCGGCGATCCTAAAGTAGTCTCATTTTGATCCGCACAGTTTATGACTTCCCTACCTGAGTGTGTTTGAAGCCGGCCACCAGGATAATCTCCTCCCCGAGGCCGGCAACGGTGGGATCCTGCTCCACCGTGAGCAGCCTTCCGTCAGGGGGTAGCAGACGCAAGAGCAGCACTGAGCTATAGCCGCAGTGCATGCCCAGTTCCAGCACCGTCGAGGGACGGACTCGCCGGACCATCTCGTCCAAGGCCTGGCCTGAGTACACGGGACACAGGTGAATCAATTCGGTTGGTTTCATTATTTCCAGTTTGACTTGAGTCTTATCGCATACACCATTCTGAACTATTAAAGATTCTCGACAAGATCAATAATAAGCTTATTGTCAATAAAAAACATTGACCTCAATTAAAATTGGGGTAGGACAAAATGTTGGCTCGACAAAGGATCTGTGGATGTTGGAAGAAGATTATGTAGACTTTGTCTTTGTCGAGATGTATCAGTGCAATGTGTACTTTCTACACAGCAATTACTAATACTTTATCAGTCAGTGTTTGGGAAAGCATCTTAGGCCTTTTGGGGCTTTACATAGAGCGTACAAAAACAGCGATTATTGTAAGTGAACTTTAAGGGAAAGCGTGAAGATAGGTTTGACTCAACACTTTAGACTTCTTCGTCACTTTCAAACTTTGTGCCTCTCGTGAACGCTTGTAAGGGACCAAACAGGTGAAAATCTGAAGGGGCAAGGTCTGGGCCGTAAGGGGGGTGAGGGAGCAATTCCCAGTCCAGCTCGTTGATGGTCTGCACCGTTTGGGGTAATGTGTGAGGCCTTGTCGTTGTCATAATGCAAGATGACACCTTCTGACTGATGACCCCTGCGTTTGGTCTTTATGTCTTTCTTGTCCTGCCTCAGCAGTTCACAGTAGGAGGCACAAAGTTTGAAAGTGACGAAGTCAAAAGTGTTGTAAGCTACTGACTGAGACATCGGTCCGAATATTTTTACATGGAGGGAATATGCAAGCTTGTGCACAGATGAGAAAAGTGTGTGACAGTGCTGGGAGACGACGTTGACAAGTGAAAAAAAAAAAAAAGATTCCATCTGTATTAGTCCTTATACCGAAAAATTCACCTTTATATACATACATATATATATATATATATATATATATATATATATATAAAAAATTCACCTTTATATACATATATATATATATGTATATAAAGGTGAATATATATATATATATATATATATATATATATATATATATATATATATATATAAAGGTGAATTTTTCGGTATAAGGACTAATACTGATATATATATATATATATATATATATATATATATATATATATATATATTAGAGCTGTCAAACGATTAAAATATTTAATCTAATTAAAAACTCAACTGTCATAATTAACTCAAATTAACTAAAAATTAATCATGATTACTCACGCATTTTTTATCGTTTCTGAATTTCCTTTTGTATTTTTTGTGCCATTTTAATGCTCTCATCAACATGGAATCATGAATCAGTTTTCTATGTGCAAAATGCAAATATTTACTGAAATAATTTCGATTTTCAATTTTACATGAACATTTTTCACTTGGAGCAGTTATTCACACATCATCTCTCACACAATATTACTGTCCATCAACAACAGTGAAAAAAATATTTTGTCACACAACAGCTGCTTGAACAGCTCTTTTTATGGAATCAAAACAGCGCAATATAAAGTGCACATCTAAGGTAAACTAGTACTTAGCCTATAATTTTTCACGGCCCCCTGAATAGGGATTGTCGGTCAGCATGGAAGGATCTCTCGTTTTGTACTTTTTTGATCATTTATTGGAGCACTTTGCAGCAGAAGTAGTAGTAGTAGTAGTTGTAACAGAAGTATCAGAAGCAGGTAATAACCTAAACTACACATAAATGCAGTAAAAAATTAATATATCTATCTTTCTGCATCACAATGTAAATATGTATATAATTGACATTAATTAATACCTTTATTTAACAATACGTTTAATAAATAATTTAATCAACCCTGATTTCACTATGTATCATTATCGTCATCATTATTCATTGTTTTAAACGTAAGAAACCATACAACACAAACATAAAGTCGAATCGAACAAAAGAACTACAAGTCCCAAAACTCAATCCCGGAAGTGGAGCGCCGGCATGATTAACCCAACCTGAAACGCAAATTACTTCGTTTAAACGTCAGATTGCAGACGGACAAACATGACAACTATGCAAAAATGAGCTAAATAAAGACACCGCTGTTCTAGCAACATTTTAGCCAACACTGTTTGCTTTGAAATGATCCATAGCTGTCGGTCTGAGACGAGGGGGCGGAGTTACGCACGTCAGCTGTGTGCTTGGCCATTAAGTGGTATTTCAGACTCGACGTCCTATGATGATAGCTCAGTTTACGACTGCAAAACATACAGGTAACTTTGGTCTTGTCATTGGAACAATCTGGCAACTTTTTAAAAGTAAACTTTCCATTCATAAACTAAGTATCCGTTTTCGGTGTCTCGCGCTGCCGTGGCTGGCAAAACAAACGTGCGTGGAACAGTGCAGAGCGATTGATGTTTTGTTTCTGGTTTATTTATAGGGCAACGTAACATCCGCCGTGACATCTGCCGCGTTAATCTCGCGAGAAAATTTTTGATCCCGATAAAATTCATTTAAATTAATGCCAATAAAAACGCGCTAAACTGACAGCTCTATATATATATATATATATATATATATATATATATATATATATATATATATATATATACATATATATATATATATGGAGCTTTTCAGTCAATAACAGAAAATAGGTTTCTAAACAGAAAAAAAAGAAATCTGCATATAGCTGAGTCTGTGAGAATCACGAATGAGGGGTGACACTGTTTATAATTGAACAGGCGAACACTGACCAATCTGCGGGCCGACCGCAGCGGAGTCATGTGTCTCTGCGTATATGTCAAAGGTCTCCAAGACGCTGCCGGCATTGCCGTGGGTGCACCGGGAGAAGACAAAAGCGTGCGTGCTCTTGGCACATGCGCGTCCCCGCAGCAGCCGCAGCGTCCAAGCCAGCGCGCTGCGACACAACTGAGCCACTCGGGCGCGTCGATGACCCAATGCCCGCATGACAGCTGGAAGCAGCGGCATGGATGCCACCATCAACAAAGAGGCCATTTTGATGTCACTGAGCGATTTTTTTGAGTCACCAAAACCTGCAGAGTAATTGGAAACATTTTCAAAGAATTGTTAAAAGCCTGCAAAAGCAAACGTCCTTTGATTAATTGATTTGATAAAACACCAGGTAAAAACCACTTGAGTAAGAACATGAACAAAGAGGGCAAAAAACGATGAGGATGCAGTTAAAAGTTAAATGACCATCATTTTTATTCTTTACTTTATTCTTTGTTTATTTACATTATGCACAACTCTCATTTATTGTGAAATAATCTAATTGTAACATGTATTTGTTTCATATTTTGATGCATTTTTATGCTTGGTGAAACATTTATGTCTGAATTTTGGGGGGCGCTTGGAACGGATTAGGGCCACATGGAAAACGCGTCTCTACTCACAAAATTTTCTAGTGAAGAAATTTCTGCCAGAACCAATAAGTAGAGGTACCACTGTAGTTGAAAGCCTTTGTCTATATGACAGCATCATATTGCCACCTGGTGGCTAAGTTGCGCACATCAGAAGGAGCCACGATGATTTAAATCATAATGCACAAACTGTTCAATTCTGTTATTTATACATTTTATGTAATTATATGTATTACATTATAGTGATAAAAATCTGCAGTTCGTAGTGATCGTTTTTCATGGGATTTACCATTAACATAAATCCTGACAATGAAAAATTCCAAGTTAAAAAAAGCAGTAAACATATATACAGTAAAAATAAAAGGTTAAAAATAGCATTTAAAATTTGAACTAATTTAAAGTATTAAAGCAGATTCAGTTTTGCGGTATGGGAGCACGGGGGCAGCTTCTACTTTCATTTAATACAATACCTATTTATATAGCGCTTTCACAACAGCTTCAGCTGTAACAAAGCGCTTTACAGAACAGTTAACATAACAAAATAATACAACACAACACATAAGACACAGTCATGCAATCTGAACCACTTTTCCTGCATACGTTTTGTTGTTTGAAGCAATTCGAGATGAAACAGGAGAGAATCAAAGTGTCCTTTCACCAGTGACATCATACTGGAAATGTGCACACGTCTGCTACAAGCTAAGTTTGAAAACAAACAAGAAGCTGTAGCGTCCATTGACGAAAAAAAGAGATTGGCTCACATCTTCTGTCCCACGTAAATCCGCTCCAATTCCAAGCGGTGACTCCCAGTTCCACATACGCAGTGTGGAACTTCGAGTGTATACAGTACATTGACCATATGTGGGAAAATCCAGTCCTCAAGAGTCACTATCCTGCATGTTTTCGATGTTTCCCTCCTCCAACACTCCTGGTTTGAATGATCAGGATTGGTATCAGGCTTCTGCAGAGCTTGAGGATGATCTGATCATTAGAATTAGGTGTGCTGGAGGAGGGAAACATCGAAAACATGCCAGACAGGGGCCCTCTCGGACTGGAGTTGCCCAACTTTGACCAAGTAAATCAACAACAAGGGTTTTGTTTGTGTTGTTTCTTAAGCAACATTTGATGATTTGGATATGTCTTAAATGGAGCAATGTTCATAAAAAATGAAATAAATAAATAACTTAATTTTGGACATTAAATATTGTTAGCAAATGAAAAATGAAACAACGCCACTTGAAAACTGAGTTACAGTAATGCACAGGCTGTTGATTTAAATCAAGTTCATCTTTGGCTCTCTCTGTCCACGACAAATGGTATTACGCTTTTTAAATTAACCAAACAGCGAGAAATCTTTATGCAATGTTTTTAAATTACCGGTACTATATTGTAAACTCCTGCTGTAGATGTTTGTATAAATAACATACAACATACAAACATCAATAACAAGGATTAAAGCAAGTCAGTTTGCTGTTTCACACATTTGCACGCGTTATGACCCACGTTTGCAAACCATTATAAAACATGTTGAAAAAGATCCAAATTTAAATGAATTTAAAGCTTCAATAGGAGTGATGCAGCACACTTACCAAGATAGCCAAGTGTGTGCGTGCCCGTCAGGCACAGATGCAACAGGTGACAGTCAAACAAACCACGCACACGAACACACACACACACACACACACACACACAAACACACAAAAGTCACCCACTCCTGTTCCTGGTAACCAGGATACCATATGGAGCAGATGGAACACCTCAGACACCACATTAGGTATACCAAATAAAATCAAACAAACAACAATTATGCATTTGCACACATTGTAACGTCGTCTTTTGTATAACTGGATTATTATTATTATTGATTGTTGCGGTTGTAGTTTGAACACTACGACGTCCCATCAGTCCGCCTGCATCAAGTTACCGGAAGGAGGCCATCGTAGCCCGGCAAATACGGTTCTGTTGAAAAATAAGGGCATTGCTTGGACTCTATTTTAATAGACGCCAAATCATCATGACAGCCCCTTTAACATATGATTCCAACACTCCCATACCGCAAAATCTTAATTGTGAGGCTAACTATGTCCTACTTTCTGCTACACAGGAAAGTTGAAACAAACCTGTGCAGCCATTGCATGTCGACAAGGTAGCATAAAATGTTCGATTTCGTCATCGTCTTTACTTTGCAGATAAGAAGTTTATTTGACACCCGTGTTCAATGAACCTACAAAATACCATAAAATGTACGCGTACGTCATCGTCTTTGTAGATACAAATATGTCTGACATAATTTAATACACACACATGCAGGTAAAACAAGCTTTCAACTTCCTTTCAACTTCTCATTTACCTTGCGGCTGGTACGCTAATGAGAGCGTGTCCATTTGACATGGCCGATAACGTCAAAGCAATAATCCCCAGCAAAGACATTTAAAAATAAAAGCTACTACGACGCTTGCAGCGTACACCTGGGTGCTGGCACACGAGTGAGAGCGTGCCCTGTCGATCACGTTCATGAGCACAGAAACGTGACATGAACGTAAACAGCATCTTTATCTTTAAACTCGACACACTGTGCTATTGTGTTGAAAATTACAAGAGAACGCTGAAGATACTTACGTCCTTTGGAAGTAAATACAAATAAAAGCAAATGCCGCTGTAAAACCAGCCCCGCCTACCTCACGGTTTACGCACCAAAGAGAGCGTGCCGTTTTAATCACGTGGATTGAGCGGCCATAACACGTTATAATTTTAAACGTGATACTGTAATAAAATGTGGTTCAATAATATCATAACATTGTTTAAACTAACCAGCTTTGCTGAAAAAAACAAAGAAAAAACGCCTGGAGTGACCATCGTGACCCAATCAATTTGGGATGAACTGTGTGTGTGTGTGTGTGTGTGTGTGTGTGTGTGTGTGTGTGGGGGTAAAAGAGTTAGCATGAGGAAGCGAATGATAAGATAATTCCTTTGCGCTCGACAGCCTTCTCATGTCCTCCCTCTTTACAAGTTTTATTGCAGGAGAACACGATAAATGTACATATTACACGTTTTAAAGACGTTAACCTGTCCATGAACACCTATCGCGAATTAATGCCTTTAAAACGTCACCCCACCAAAAGGTGGAGTCATAAATTAGCCACGTGCGTGTTTGCTTTATTTTGTGTTTTAGTTTGTGCGTGTCCCTACCGGAACCAGCGCAGATGACTGGAGCGAGCTTTGTACTAGCCCCCACCCGCTCTCCTCCTTCTCCTCCTCCGCAGCCCGCCCGGCCGGCTGCCACACAGTATCCGTGGAGCTCAACCGGAGGGGAGCCACCGTGGCTCGACTGTCTCGCCGGTGTTGCCACTGCGACATAACCGCTGGAGGCCGACCAACTTGGAATAACGGCGCTAGTGACTAGATTCAAATTATTTTTTTGGTTGTATATATTTTTTGGACAGAACTATCACAACCACGCTTGGGTATGGCAAGTCCGGTGGCACATACCGGACAGTCGCATCAGCATCAGCCGGTGACCGCGTCCGCTTTCCGGGAGGCGCAGAAATGGATCGAGGTGAGCTGCTCGTTTGCCACAGGCAAGGTGTCGAATTGTGCATAATGTGTGATCTTCTGTTTGCAATTTGCATGCTCTCCCCTTGCAACATCATCGCTTCGTCACCTGTTGAAAAGCGACGAACGATGACAGTCGTGTAAAAGAAAAAGTAGTGTATTCGGGACCTTTATTGAGGGAAGCCCAATTTTTACATGACAAAAAATAAATAAATAAAACGTATATTATCTAGAAGTAATGATGACCTTGTTTAAGTGGTAAACCTGGCCCTGTTTAGGTGAACATCAAGCTGTTCTTTTGCATGAATGACAATAGATGCATACACAGGTTAACTTCACCTTTGGCAGCAATTCACAGGCCCCGTAAGTGGACTTTTTTACTCCTGACTGTTTTGTGTATTTTTTTTTTCAACATCGCAGATGCAATGCTGCATTTGGACTGTATGGTTCTAGTGAGACAATTCCAATCGTTTTGCTCGTGTGAGGCACATTTCAGGTATGGGTTAAAAAAAGAAAACAAAATCAGATAGCTTAGTATCAGAATTAGTCATTTTCTAAATGTCGATGAAGACTGATTGTCACGAAAAGAGATTAGATTGAAACAATGACGCACTTGTCTCATAGTTGAACACCAAGTGATTCTGTTGTATGAATGGCAACAGGTGGATAAACAGATTAATTGTACTTTCTGCCATCTAGTGGAAGGGCATGTAATTGTTTTGTCTGCCAACATCACGAGCATACGTAGATAAACCAAGCTGATCACGATATAGACAACATCAACAGCGTCCAAACTCGCATGTAGGCCAAAATCGACATGTGCTGTTGATGTATTAAGAGGCATCACACTAGGTTAACCTGCAATATTTTAACATTCCACTCTTGGTTGATTAAAATACAGTGACAATTGCCTGCTCCAATTTCTGCAGTGTTGCGACTTATTTTGATGTTTCCCCAAACAGAATCAATGGACAGTTTTGATATTGAATGTTTGTGTGAGTGATCAATACATTGTATCGCAATATTTAGCCAACAGTCATGGAAATAACACGATACAGCAATTATGTGGTTATCGAAAGATTGGAAGGAACTGCACAGTATGTTGTGCTATCTAAAATGAATTAAATTACATCATTATCCTTGACATCTACAGAGAAATGAATGATGAAGACCACACTGGTTAAATTTGACTCAAAAAGCCTCCGTGACCCAATAAAAATAGACGGCAATTTGGGCCAGGAGCCGAAGTTTGTGCACCATTGCTTTTGAATGATCCCAGAGTGGAGCATAAATGAGCGAAACAGCTCCAAGATAATGAGAGATGATCCATATTTGAAGTAAGCCAGCAGAAACAATGAGCGCATCATGTGGAATGGATTTTTGCCTCATTGCCAGCCCGTGAGGGCCAGCCCAACAGTCCGCACACAAGCGCCGTTTTGTTTCCTGCCGGGGAGAATCTCAGTGACAACAACTGATCGCTTTTGACTTGTTGGACCACTCAGTCAGTCCACTGCATGAAAACTCTGAATGGATTGCTATCTGTTGTTTTTTTTTTTGTTGTTGGGCGGAATGCAGCCGCAGCTTTGCGAGGTGACACAAAGGCTGGCAGATCTGATAAATGCATCATTTCAGTGATTGAGTCAATGCAGCGGGGCCACAGCTAGGTATTTGAGGCCTCTTTTTTCAAACCGGGTAAGCCCCCCC
This sequence comes from Hippocampus mohnikei, assembly GCA_026261675.1. NCBI lineage: Eukaryota > Metazoa > Chordata > Actinopteri > Syngnathiformes > Syngnathidae > Hippocampus > Hippocampus mohnikei. Next base: position 1,946,359 of record JAKGUB010000557.1, on the reverse strand, counting down.
CCGCACCCCCTTTACCTCCCTCGCATGCCATCTCCTCATTGCTCATTAAACAAAATGATCATGTCGTCAGAATCCCAAGGTTGTTGAAGCAAATGTCTCAAGGGTTTGCTTATGGAAGGGGCACCAGTCAACCAATCGTTTCAAGCCCCGTGTTTCATGGAAAATGCATATTGGAGGCTTTTGAGCATTTTTCGAAGAATTTGTCAGATTGACAATCACACCTCAATTATCCCAATGCATTGCAATTGTTATACCTAAATTTTCGCCATTCCCGGCCCGGCACATATATTGTCTATATTTCAAACGGCATTTTTGTCATACATCTGAGTAGGAAGTGGTGTGGGCCCCAAGCAGCACTGATGAAAATTTGTGGTCCCATTCATTCATTATCAACATCATGATCACCAGTTCATTCTGAAAAGATTCGGTAGTGACACCCATACAAAATTTAAAATGCAAATTTCTAAAAAGAAATACGAAAAATACTACACAAGGTATTTGAACACAATCAAAAATGCATATTAAATAAAAAATATACAAATATTTCAAACTAATCCAAGTATGTACAAAAAATATTAGAAAATAATTATATAAAATATTTATGACATTTTCATCATAATAAAATATAATTAAATACAAGAAATGATTACACATAGAAATAGAAAAAATAACTTGTTATAAAGAGAAATATAAAAACACGAGCAAAAAAATATTGAGCAGAAAATATTAAACATAACTGAATATGAGAAAACATACCCAAATATACACCAAAAAATATATATATATGTATATATATGTGTGTGTGTGTATATATATATGTACAGTATATAGAGTGTGTGTGTGTTAAAAATAATAGAAGAAGTATTAGGGAAAAATAACAAAACGAACAAATGTACACAAATACAACATGAAGATAAAGACAAATAATTGGAATTCGACAACTTGATAAACCAGTGTTTGGAAAAAATACAACAATATTGAACACAAATTCTCTTAAAAATCTCATGGTCAACTGTCTGCTGCTTTTAAAAAAAAATTTATTAGGTTTTATTGCAAGACAGTTAAGTCACTTGTCTGTTTAGTGAGCAGGTGTATGATGATCACAGCCGTTTCCATTTACATCAATGACAACAATTTGTTTGACTTTTGGTCACAAAAATAAAGAAATAATCTTCCTCCAAAGTTTGTAACTGTCACTTCATGAAATTCCTGGGAGCCTTGTTGGCATCTTTCAAAGAGCTTCTGTTGACCTGGAATCAGAATGGGATCAGTGCACGCAGCAGAATAGGTAACTGATAGCGCAATCACGTTGTTGTTCTTCCCCGGCTCTTTCCCCCTCAGGGAAGGAGTGGGCTGGTATCGTTGGCCACCTGCTAACACTCACTGGCTCACCCGAGGGAATCAGAGGCAGGTCACTGTAAATGAATGGATGGATGAATATAACGAGGTCTCCTCCTTCGGGAGCCAAGCACTCTGCCCGAGACATCTTATTTTCTCTTTGCTGTGTCATGGATCGCTTTGCGTCACCAAAAGTTGATAGTTTGCCGACTGCTTCACACTAATCCAGCAAAAAATTGCCACGTCAGTGTCATGAAGAAGAACTGGCATCCTCTGTTTCATCCCCAATGCAGCTACAGTATAGGGACCGAACTGTGCTGCATCTAGCGAAACACGTCGTTTTCACCCCTTGTTCCCAAAATGTTCAAAATGTCCTCTATTAGTAGTTTCAACATAGGTACGTACGTGCAAATGTGGCAAACACTTTCAATATATTCCACGAACAACCCAGATGAATTTTAGCTCCTCCCTGACATACAAAGTTTGTCACTGAGTCAAGATGTATCACTTCCAACGTGCTTTCTGCATCCTAGTTCCTATTTATGCTTTCGCATCATCTCGTGGAATTTGAGGGCATGTCAAGAAGAGCAACAAAACTGCAAATGGTTGAGTTTTTTTGGGGAGGGGCGGGGCCGGGGGGGTGAGCGAGGAATAATGTAAATTGGTTAATTCCTGAATCGTGAACTGTGAACCAAACAAACTTCTTGAAGCAGAAAATTGCTAGGTCAACGTCATTGTCCTTGTACATGCCAGTCATACAGAATAGAGATGGATGTGGAAGAATCTGGATATTGAATTTATTGAATGTATTTTAAATCCTTTCATGCACCCATAATGATAACCTGTAAGCTGATAACATGATAAACTGTCCACTGTAGTAACCGCTGTCCCTGAAAGGGTTCCCTGTAGGTTATGCTTCAACCACCTGTATGAAAAAATGTCAAACAAATGAAAAGGATCTTTTTCCAGAACACCTACTCATCATCAAGCAGCTCTGTCTTCGTCCTGTCAGTAACTGTGACTGCGCTCCTCCGAGCTGCGCACCGGGCGAAGTAGTAGACCTTCAGTTTACATTGCTTGACAAATTGATTGGCCTCTTAGTGAGGGCTTGAATGATGAACATGATTGGATTTGACGTTCCCGCTAGTTATCCTCTACAGCAAGGTAGTAATGGTTTTGGACTTAGTTTTTGTTGTGTTTTTACTTTTTTTTGTTTGGTTAGTGAAATGCTTCATTTCAGTTTGTTTTTCTCAGTTTGTTAGTTGTTGTTTTTGTTTTTTAACATATGGATGATGTATTAAGTGCAAGATAAAAAAAAAAGGCACTCAATACTGCCGTTCTTGGCACAAACGATGAGGAAGGACCATATTGGATTATTGTTAGCATGGTTTTGAGCATCACCATTCTGGATCCATGTCTAGTTGGTGGACAGTTTAAAACCTGCGTGACTGACAACACGTGGCATTAGGTGGAGTAGCTTACTTAAGTTCCAATGTGAAGACTTCAATCATTGGCTTCGACTTCGCATTGTAGCTGATTTTTGTTTGCAGTGTAAGTTCGAATTGAAACGTGCTTCTGAAATGCTTTCCCAGTTTAAGGCAGACATGATGATTAGTTCACTTTCCCAGCGACATCCTTGCTGTTGTTTCTGCATTCAGAGATGCCCCCAAAATGCCCAGTGTAGCAGGACCCAAAGCATGGTCTTCATTAGCCAGTCAGAATGCCTGCGAGGGTCACCTGTAAACTGAATGTTATGACCGCAAAATCCCTCGAAAGGCGACAGCGCGCATATTCCAATCTTCTTCCTTCGGGCTACCTCAGAAGTTGTGTGTACGCACAAGTCTTGCTGTCACTCCAGAATTCTTCCATGATGTCATTCCCACTTCATTGTCATTCTTTCCATGAGATGATAGATGGATGTGTTGAGCGACGAGCACAGCCCCCGCCCCTAAACATGCACACATTGATTGCGAGCAAACAAGGAGGGTCATTTTAGAAGCTTTTAGGCCAGATTGAGGATGTCTCCTTCATCAGTTCCAAACGCTCTGTTGACCTCAAAATCCATGCTATCCCACAGAATGTCAGGATTGTACAGGCTAACTGTGTTTTTCCAAGATGGGAGTTAACAGAATACAAATCAGCCAAATCAGATGCCTTAGCAAGGTTAAATGAAGGATATCCATTTACGGTATGTTCAGCATTTGAATGCAGTTTAGGCTAAAGAAAAGATTTCAGAGGCCGACACGTTCCCCTTTCATGCCATAAATCTCAAAATAGCCCCTTTCAATCTGCCTGTTAAAGCAACACATTTTTTGCTGATTTTCCTTTTTCTTTCTTTCTTTTAAATTTTGTGTAAAAAAGCCCCACCGCAGCTTCATTGGCACTGTCAAAGGTGGCATAGTGGCTGTGTGAAAGGGAATAGCGAACAATTGATGCGCCTTTTTAAAGTTGCTTAATGCCCTGAAACTGAGTCACTGTCTTTCACAAAAAACAGCAACTTTCATTGACAGGTGGTGAGAAAGTGATGACCGGTACCCTTTTTCCAATGGTCTTTTTGCTTCCTGAATCAATAGCCTCTTGAACACTGGCCAGTGAAGACGATCTTTCCCGACATTTTTACTAGATCACTGTCCTCCGTCGAAGGCAGTTGTCCCCAACCCCCGGGCCGCGGACCGGTACCATTCTGTGGGCCGCACAAAAAGCCGCACAAAAAGAATAAATAACTTACTTACTAACTTACATTACTTCCGTTTTATTCATTTCGGAATCTGAAAGGTGTTTTATTTTGAAAAATTACCGGATTCTCTGTTACATCCGTGTGGAGTGTTGACTCAGGTACAGGCACCCTTCTCGGTCACGTGATATGTTCCCGCAAAAATGAAACCCAGGAGCTAACAAAATGAGTAAGAAAAACCAAACATCTTTGGAAAGTTTCTTTGGGAAGGGGAAAAGGCCCACGCACCAAGCCCACCCTGCATTAAATGCGGTGATAGTGAGCCATATTTTTCAATCACTTTTGTGTTTGTATCATATTTTGAAGGCACGTTTAAACTTTACCATAGCGACCAGAGAGTGTTGCGGCCAGATAGGACGTTCCTTGTGTCATGATTCATGTTTATTTTTATGTTTCGAAAATACCACAGTTTTCATGCAGGTCATATCATATTATTTTGTTGTATTTATCCGGCCTTAAAGGCCGGTCTCTGAAAATATTGTCGGACATTAAACCGGATCGTGGTGCAAAAAAGGTTTGGGTCCGCTGGTGTAAGGAACTGATGTGAGAAGTGTGCTCCATTCCGGATTCAGGTGTAGCATGAAGGCAGAACTCTATTCAAGACTCGCTCTCCCACAGCTGTCATCCCCCCTCTGTTTATCCCAGATGCCGAGAATTTTTCAAGTTGATTTCAACCCGCTACTGTTCACACAGAACAGCAACCAGCAGAACAGTTGGCTTTGATGGACTGGTACCGTCAGAGAGCCCAGAAACGTACCGTTTAAACACTTTCAATTTGTTGGATGACCTTTTTATCCATTTCTCACTTCCACTAATCACGCCCCATTCTTTACCATGCCATCTGCCCCCACTTTGTTGATCGCCCTCGTTCTCAGGCAAAGTGCAGTCACTTTGCGCGATTCCTGAATCAAGCTCTGATTTTTATTGATGTGGCTTAGCGGGGCTGAACAGGTCACAGGCTTGGATTTGTACACCCCCGTAGGTTACACCTTCACAGATGAGCAAGGATGAATATGAAACAGACTCGGATATCCAAACTACTTCTGCTTTGGTTTGAATCGTAAACTCCTTGATGACGAAATCATGCTTGAGTGACGCATGTTGAGTGATGCTAGGAGTCGATGCCTGATTGATGAGACATGGTCGATCACACCAAAGTTTGTTCTTGCAATTCTTTGTTTGATAGCTCGGAGAGTGTTCCCCCGAGGGCCACGGGATGTTTCTAATTGGGTCACACAGGCTGAGTTGGTTTCCTACTTTTGGAGCTGCGACACGGGGGAGCTGGACTCTTTTAGCTGCCAAGGGAACTTGTGCATCCCCACCGGAGGCGGCACTATCAGTCGTACAGCCACAGTGTGAGATATTGTGCTTTTAGCTCTTTCACTTCCACCATTTTGGTGTTTTACGGTGACATCAGCCTGTGCTTCATAAGAGAGATCTGTGTGCTTTCTACCATTGGAAGATATTTGATTTGTATCAGATTCTTACGGACTTGCAACTCGCAGTGGCGATGATAACGTCACACTATCGTGCCATATCATTTTTTCTTGTAGTCACCTTAGAATAGAACCGTTTATAGCCTACCCTCAAACCTGGTTTCTACCAAAGAGTACAGTTCAGTTGGCCTTAGTGCTGGTAGGATCACGAAAAACTGAACAGGCTCAGGGTAAGAGTACGATGCTGATGGCGAGGTCTAGTAGGTAAATGGTGTCATAATTGTAAGCCAGGTGGTGTTTAATTTATCAGTAATGGTCTTGGCGCACAGCTTGAACACTCTTGACACCAGAAGTCCGATTCATTTGATTTGGAGTGTTTCAATCATGGCCAAAATACGCTACACTTCACTCATCCCAGCATGCTTGGTAGACCAAACTAGAGGTGTTCTTTTGAGATTGGTGTGATCACTCCTCCCGTCCAGTTATTAAACCTCACCACCATCTGCTTCAATCCACTTCAACAAGAAGACTCGATGATCCGCAAAGTCAGGAAAGTTGCGGTACAACGGTGTGGTTTTTATGAGGTGATGACAACTGCTAATTCTCTCTTGACCAATCAGCAGACGGGGAGAAAGTCTAACTGCCCTTCACCAGCATACTTTATTGGTAATATTCTATGCTTGTACCACAGTGAAACTTGTTGAAAAATGCAAGGGTATAGGTTGGATATTTTGGGTCGCTTTCCAATAGAAATGCACACTGAAGCGTCGTGCGATGTGGCTTAAAACCTTGGTCACTTGTTGCCTTGGCGGGGCACTCGCCACTGGGCTCATCCATGCACAAAACAGCTCACTTATGGAGATAGCCATGATAAGAAGCAAGTGCTCTTTGGAGAACTTTGTTCTCATGCGAGCCGATGGCAGCCGGCAGAGTTCTCTGGACCCCGACGCACAACTCCACCATGGTCACCGATGCAAGCCAACAAAAGCGCTTGCTAAGCACACTACACGGGGTCCACAGTTTGTGAGGGAAACTGGAACCTAGGAAAAAATCATTAATATTAGAGCATTTTACTGAATCAAAAAGTCTCCCAAAAATGGAAAATGTTGAATGCGGTAAATTTTGCATCTGGTTTGCCCCACACCAATGATGACATTTTCTCTCTCTCTCTCTCTCTCTCTCTCTCATATTTGAATTGCATGCTAGTCTGAATGCAATCATGACTAATGAATGACTTTCGCTGTCCACGCACCACTTCTCAACTGTTGAGAGTGTCAAATAATTCCTGGAGTGGAATGGCTTACATTAAAGCGTGGGCCTCTTGAGCGCTGTTATCGCCATCCTCTTGCTACTAGCTAGGGGATAAAGTCTAATCCTGACTAATCTAGCCAGCTGCACCTCCCTCTTTTGGGGTGTTACCCCATGCAGTATAAGGTGGCCCGTGTCCCACTTGGACGCCATCGAGCTGCATGAATTGAGCAACAGAGCCATGAGTGAAATTCTAGCCCGTTGTGATATATTACGTTGAAGAGAATTTGTCAATTCTCTGTTCCCACTCTGTTTGTAGGACAAGTAGATGTAAAAGTCTGTTCAGCCTTTATATTTCCTCAGCTTGACATGACCTGAGTTTGATATTGTTCCAAAAATGTGCCTGTACAAATGAAGGCCTCCCCTCCATCTGAATTTGAGTAAATAAACCCTCCCTCGTTCACTATTTGCATACATACAGTGACATGAAGCTTTGAATGCTCTCAGCCTAAGACTGACATGTCAGACATGAGAACTGTTGAGAAACTATTGAGGGTGATTACATACAAACTTCCAGGCCACTAAAAGAACCGATGCTGCTTTTCCCTTTTAGCATGCTTTTTGTAAGTCATTTTTGGGGGCCAATACATCTTGAAGTTTGTGTTTTGGTAACGGGAAAGATAGTTTTACCTAACTGTTTGTAACAATCCATTTGAAGGGTTTGCGAAAAGTGTGAGCAAGAAGCGCTGACCCTGACTGAACCTTCTAAAGAATGCACTGCTGCTCATCTATCCTCCATGTACTCCTTGGATTTCTTTCCCCCAAATATCTTCATGTCCCCTAGGGTGAGCCACAATGGAAGGATTTCTGTACATTTGGGGGATAAAGCAGCACTTCCTTCTCTTAATGAGACCTCACCACTAAAGTGGACTGACAGATGCCCACATTCCCAGGAATGACACATGGACTTAGTGTCAAGGGAAAGTGTAAACAAACTACTGTATTACCCCATGCAGTATGTGGTGGCCCTTAATTTTCTCAGTTGCAGATATTTATTTTTCCAAACACATTTTTTTAAAAGGGTTTTGGAAATATTTTGTAAAATCACAATTTTAATCCTTGGATTCCCCCAACATTAACTCGATAAAAAATAAATAAAATGCAAAAGGACTTTTCCCAACTTGGTTTTGACGCTTCAAAACCAATTTTAGGGGTCATTTTGCTCATTTCGGTGACGCACTTTGTCCAACAGACATTGTCCAAATTTAAACCACTCCCTTTTATGTCCGAAGGATCCGCAATGACGTTTTTCTGTGGCTGGTCAGCAACTCCACCGCCCTCATGTGAGGACCCACAAGGGGACATATCCGCCGAATACATCCATTTTCCGAACCGCTTTATCTTCACAAGGGTCGCGGGGTGTGCTGGAGCCTATCCCAGTCGTCTTCGGGCAGTAGGCGGGGGACACCCTGAACTGGCTGCCAGCCAATCGCAGGGCACAAAGAGACGAACAACCATCCGCGCTCACACTCACACCTACAGACAATTTGGAGTGTTCAATCAGCCTGCAATGCATGTTTTTGGAATGTGGGAGGAAACCGGAGTACCCGGAGAAAACCCACGCAGGCCCGGGGAGAACACACAAACTCCACACAGGGAGACCAGAGGCGGCGACCTCTGCACTGTGAGGTTGACGCGCTAACCATTGGATCACCGTCTGGGGTGATTCCCTACCTTGAATTTAGATCTGAAGAAAACCTTTTTGATTATAGGCGAAACAGCTACAACAAGCTATGACCCGTTTTTGTTTTTCATGAATGAGAAGTAACAACTAATGGGGGACATGACATCTGTTTGAGGTCCAGACGTTATTTGAGAAAGTCACAAATTCTGCAGGTCGGCCTTATACTTCTGTGTTCATATGTGTCTGTTTATTTTTAATTGAATGCTTCATTCTGAAGCGCGCAACTGTATTGACATACATTATTTATCCAAGGCCTAATGGAAGCCGAACCGTGATGGAATCTGTGTTTCAACACAATCGTGCCACTATAAACAGGCCTCTGAGCCCCCATTCCGCCACGGTGTTGACACAGTACGTCATTGAAGCTCCTGATTAGTTCAGCCCTGATGAATGCAGCGCATCTTGGCAGGGACGAGAGAGGAGAGCAAGTCTGAACGTGAGGACCAAAGAAGAATCCTATCTCTTGGCGCGTTTGTCGGGGTCTTTGTTGTTTTTAGGCGACAGACAGCGCGCACTCGACATGAATCTAGCTGTTGATGTCTGTGATGGGCTCCACTGTTTGTGCTAATGCGTCTGTTGCTGGGATACTCAAGATTTGATTTTCAGAGGTTATATCATTTAGTTGTAGAAGGAAACCAGAAAGAAAATGTGTATTTGGAGTTGCAGGATTTGTAAAAAAAACATTTTGTCAGGATTTACACTGCAGGTCCAGGTGCCCAATTTCAAACTGATGCATGTATTGGTTATTGTAACTGTATTTGTACTTTTGAAGTCACACATATCCCATGTGGCCGTTTGCACTGACAGAAGACATGAAACAGCTCGCATTTCTAGTACATATGCCCAAATTGGAAAAAAGATGACTTTACACCAGGCAGTGAAAACGCACAAGTAAACTTTGGAACCATAGTGTACTTTGTTTTGTCAATTGTGTGCTGCAAACACAACTTCGTTACCCAAAGTGGGTGGATTTTGGTTCAATAAAGCAAAGGCATCTTGATTGTCTTTTGTCTTCGTCATCTTGTGTCTTTCCTCATCTTTGAAAACAAAATGAAGAACACAGAAAGATACGTCAATTGATTCCCCGATAACTAAGAAAACTTGCAGGACAACACTGTGAATCTTGTTAATTCATCAATATTGTCCTCAAATATTTTCTGCAGTTACTGAGACTTTATTGGGGCCCTCTCTTCAATCATAGCCCTTTTCAAAAACATGGCTGACGCCTTGTCTCAAAGCAAGCAGGTCAAGGTTCGGGCGTCTCGCTGCACATTTGAATGAGACTTCTGGAGTCGTCAGTCGCTCGTTGTTCCCTCGGCCTCGCAAGAAAACAGTGAGCAGGATACTGGAGACTCACGGAGGCCCCTGGAAAAGTCCTTATGCTTCGAAAGCTAAGCTGAAAACGCTGCCGCCAACACGGAGGCTCTTTGTTCCTGTTCCCGCAAGGCTTTTGAGGGGGTCAATATTCACCTTAGGTGGTGTGTGGTATGGTTTTAACCAGCTAAGATTTGTGTGAAGTAGTTTAAAGATGACAGCCAGCAGAATGTTAAGCCCTGGTGTATGGAAGTATTCAGAAACCTGTGAGAAGTTGACATAGTCTGCATCCTTAGTCACAGAAGATAAAAAAGCATCCCATTGTTGCGTCACTCGAGTGCCCACCCATCATATGTAAAAGTAAATATTTTGTTTTGCCGTTTCTGGGCCAGCCAATCTTCATTTTTGCAAATCATGTCGCAAAGCAGGTAATTTATGAAACAGTGCTCCAATGGGCAGGATTTGCCACTTCCTGTCACGTTGCGAGGTGGTGGTGGACCCCAAGAAGCAGGCACGAGGGAGGAGCACGGTGTACTTGTATTGAATTGTATTTAATAAAACACAGAAAACTAAGTCCAAAACAAAGTCCAAAGTATCAAACAAAAATCATGACAGAAGATAAAACATAACAGTAACCGAAACATGACAAACCTGATGGCAGCAAACAAACAAACATGACAGTAGCCAACTGCAACAATGACCCGACACTGAGTGGTCGGGAGGGAGTCCTTTTAAAGCTAATAATTACCAAACAACCAACAGTTGTGCAGCTGCCGGGGGAGCCCGGCAGTGCCACCTGTTGGTCCCAAACCGAATCATGACACTTCCAAGGTTTCTGTTCGATGAGTAACACTCTCATGCCAAAGCCAAATGGCAAGCCGATCTTCAAGCATTAGCTTCTAATAAACGGCACGTGGATGAGAGTTGGACAAAGTTGAAAATCTTGGGGCAGGGGATATAATGTCACCACTGCATGTACAGATCCGCTGTATGAAGTATAATTCTGTGGCTTGGCGATCAAGTGCTGCCCCACTCCTCAAGTGTGAAAATACAGTTGAATCTGGTCAATGTGGCTAAACTCAATAATGGTAACATTTCATAAGCGTCAATCAATCGCAGTGTGGACGTGGAGGAGTGAACAACTCCAGCTGTGGAGGGAGTGTTGAAAAATTTCCAGTGAGTTAATCAAAAGTCATGTGATTTGCTGCTTGTCGCCCGAGGCGTTGGAAGATGAGCACCTGCGAATCAGCTTTGTCGCAACACACTAGCGCCATTGCCGGTTGTCATGGTAGCGATAACCATCCATCCGACAGCACTGTATTGCACTTAGAAATATCAATTTAAACGGGGCGACCCTTAAACAAAATGTTTTATTTCAAAATAAAATAGGATTGTCATGGGTTGTTTTGGTCTTGGAGCCTTAGTTTCAGTGTTTATTTTCAGTAGTGTATTCTCTTGCATGTCAATCACACGTTGCCCACATTTGCATCCATTTACACTGTGCTTCATTGACTCTCTTGACCGAGTGCATACTTTTGGTGGTATGATAATGTGGGTTAGTAGGATGGGGACTTATGCTGGCTAAATTGAGGTTTGTGCTGCAGAGACTGAGAGGACCTTGAAGAGTGCATTGGGCGGAGGGTTTTGAAGGGATTTTTTCACACACACACACACACACACACACACACACACACACACACACACCACGCTTACTCTGCACCCAACCCCATTCCCTTGGCCTTTTTGGCACCAGTCGCCATCCTCTACTTAATCCAATACAACCGCAAAGGCTTGTAGTTGAGCCAAATACTGTTGTTTCCTTTCCCGTTTTTGGGCTCGGAACCTTAGTTGATGAATTGAGGAGGAAGTGAGTGGAACTCGTCGGGCCAGGAGAGAGGCTAATCCACAGCCCAAAACATTGTTCCATCATCTAATCCAGGTGGAAAAGGCGAGGCACTGGTCGGAATGCTAACATTTAACTCACTGTGAGGGAACTTTAATGGAAATTTGGCTCAATTTAATATGAGGGATTTATCAAGACTTGGCGGAAGTGGTGGAGATGGAAAAGAGAGCCATGATGAAATTGTGAGTTTTAAACCCCGTCGGAAAAACTAGTCAAGACGTAGCCACTGGTTCCTACGGTTTGCTTCCATACCGTGGTCAGAACCACATTAAGTTTAATGTGATGTGACTTCCCGCCATCACATAATTGGATAGATCATCAGCGCTACCACCAGCTGCTAGGGCTTCAAAAGTTTCATTTCAAGTGAGGCAAGACACTAAGGTCGCCACCACATAGAATGAGGTTGTTGTAGACACCTGGAAGCTAGCAGCTACAAGCTAGTTCCAACGTTGTTTTGCTCGAATGAAGTCCATGTGTGTGTTGCCAAGTGGGATGGATGCATGACTAATCGGGTAGTTGCACAAGATCTGACCAGCAGGACGGTCCAACTGATCTGCTGTGTTTTGCCTTTTTTGTTTGAACAGTGTTAGTCTTCCACTACTCACAAAAGGTAGCGATATCTGGCTTTTGGGGGAAATTTCCGGGCGAGCCTAAAATGCATTTTTACAAGTGACCTTAATGTGACCTTCTCTAAGCTTTTGAATGCACATGTCCAACTGTTAAATGATTCAGTACGTTTTGCACAATTTACTGTTCTTTAACGGTAAAAGTCACAACAGGTGTTTGAGCACCGTAGCCTGAATTCTTTTTATGAGTAGTGTACGTTAGAGAGCGCAAGGTACATTGAGTAACACTTGATCCCATGCAACTTTTATAAGGAAACCTTAAAAAAAGTATAACTGAAAATCCACTTTGAACGTATCTGCCTGCAGTCTTGTGATGAGTCAAGGCTGAACTAGACACTTAAGTCCTGGCTTTTTGCCCCCCCACCCCCACCCCCATTCGGCCCCTGATGCTACCTTGGAAGTCGGAAAATTCACTACTCGACTTCAAACCCCCTTTCCAACCTCATTCCTTTCACACAGAACTAAGAGGCAGCAAACTAGGTGTGGGATCTTCGTGATCGTTTTGCAACCCAGAGTTGATTCGGCTGCATAAGAGGATGCCAATTATTATTATTATCAAAGTTGATTCAAGAATCATTTTCAGATCAGATCCAAATGATCCTGTTTTCCAGGCCTATGGTGGCATTCTGAAAAAATAGTCTTCACAATGATGTGCTGTGTTCAGAAAGTTCGCAGCATGAATGAATCAACCCTTGCGGGATTTTACGTGAACTTAACTTTCATGTGACATTTGAAAAATGCAGCGTTAATTCATGCCTTTAAATTATATTCATCAATGACTTTACACGTGATTATTTAATTTGGTGAATTGACAGACCCATCTTACTGCCTACAGCAGAGGTCCCCAACGTTTTCCAGTGAGGGCCAAATAATTTTCCCTTCTCTGGGGTCAGTTTGTAACAAGTGTGACGATTGCAGAAGTGTCAAAATGTAAACATTTATTATATATTAACACTTCCTGGGGTATTGAAAGAAAATCTGAAAATAAATAACACTATTTATGAAATCAATAAGAACCAAATAACCCTTTTTAAGTTTTTCACAGAAAAAAAGACCACATAACCATGTAAATGTTTTGTAGACATGACTGTTTTGCAGCTCTCTCTCATCAACTTCACTGCGAAAACCAGAAAGCAAGCGGACGAAGAAACCAAATTAATGCAATATCTACCAATTATCTTTGCATGGAGCAAAAAAGTAATAATAATAATCATAATAATCGTTTGTCCACTGCATGCTAAATACCATACACTCTCAATCAATTTGTCTCTTACCTAATTTTTTTCCCATCCATTCATCCATCCATTTTCTACCGCTTATCCGGGGTTGGGTCGCGGGGGCAGCAACTTTAGGAGGGAAGCCCAGACTTCCCTCTCCCCAGCCACTTCTTCGAGCTCTTCCTGGCGGATCCCGAGGCGTTCCCAGGCCAGCTGGGTAACATAGTCTCTCCAGCGTGTCCTGGGTTGTCCCCGGGGTCTCCTGCCAGTGGGACATGCCCGGTATACCTCACCAGGGAGGCGTCCAGGAGGCATCCTAATTAGATGCCCGAGCCACCTCATCTGGCTCCTCTCGATGTGGAGGAGAAGCGGCTCTACTCTGAGCCCCTCCCGGATGACCGAGCTTCTCACCTTATCTCTAAGGGAGAGCCCGGACACCCTGCGGAGAAAACTCATTTCGGCCGCTTGTATCCGGGATCTCGTTCTTTCGGTCACAACCCCTAGCTCGTGACCATAGATGAGGGTTGGGACGTAGATCGACCGGTAAATTGAGAGCTTCGCCCTTTGGCTCAGCTCCTTCTTTACCACGACAGACCGATACAGCGTCCGCATCACAGCAGACGCTGCACCGATCCTCCTGTCGATCTCTCGCTCCCTTCTGCCCTCACTCGTGAACAAGACCCCAAGATACTTAAACTCCTCCACTTGGGGCAAGATCTCCTCCCCGACCCAGAGAGGGCACTCCACCCTTTTCCGACTGAGGACCATGGTTTCAGATTTGGAGGTGCTGATCCCCATCCCAACCGCTTCACACTCGGCTGCGAAACACTCCAGTGAGAGTTGGAGAGCCCTGCTTGAAGGAGCCAACAGTACTACATCATCTGCAAAAAGCAGAGATGTAATACTGAGGCCACCAAAACGGACCCCTCAACGCTTGGCTGCGCCTAGAAATTCTGTCCATAAAGGTGATGAACAGAATCGGCGACAAAGGGCAGCCTTGGCGGAGTCCAACCCTCACTGGAAGCGATTCCGACTTATTGCCGGCAATGCGAACAAACTCTGACATCGGCAGTATAGGGACCGGACAGCCCGTATCAGGGGCTCGGTACCCCATACTCCCAAGCACCCCACAGAACTCCCCGAGGACACGGTCAAACGCCTTCTCCAAGTCCACAAAACACATGTAGACTGGTTGGGCGAATTCCCACGTACCCTCAAGGACCCTGCTAAGGGTGTAGAGCTGGTCCAATGTTCCACGGCCGGGACGAAAACCACACTTCTCCTCCTCAATCTGAGGCTCGACTTCCCGACAGACCCTCCTCTCGAGCACCCCTGAATAGACCTTACCAGGGAGGCTGAGGAGTGTGATTCCTCTGTAGTTGGAACACACCCTCCGGTCCCCCTTTTTAAAAAGAGGGACCACCACCCCGGTCTGCCAATCCAGAGGCACTCTCCCCGATGACCACGCGATGCTGCGGAGGCGTGTCAACCAGGACAGCCCCACAACATCCAGAGCCTTGAGGAACTCCGGGCGGATCTCATCCACCCCTGGGGCCTTGCCACCGAGGAGCTTTTTAACCACATCGGTGACTTCGACCACAGAGATAGGAAAGCCCACCTCAGAGTCCCCAGACTCTGCTTCCTCCAAGGAAGGCGTGCTGGTGGAGTTGAGGAGGTCTTCGAAGTACTCTGCCCACCGGTTCACAACGTCCCGAGTCGAAGTCAGCAGCTCCCCATCCCCACTGTACACAGTGTTAGTGGTGCACTGCTTCCCCCTCCTGAGACGTCGAATGGTGGACCAGAATTTCCTCGAAGCCGTCCGGAAGTCGGCTTCCATGGCCTCACCGAACTCTCCCCACGCCCGGGTTTTTGCCTCAGCGACCACTGAAGCTGCGTTCCGCTTAGCCAGTCGATACCCGTCAGCTGCCTCTGGGGACCCACAGGCCATAAAGGCCCGATAGGACTCCTTCTTCAGCTTGACGGCATCCCTTACCGCTGGTGTCCACCAGCGGGTACGGGGGTTGCCGCCACGACAGGCACCAACCACCCTACGGCCACAACTCAGATCGGCCGCCTCAACAATAGAGGCGCGGAACATGGTCCATTCTGACTCAATGTCCCCCGCGTCTCCCGGGACATGGGAAAAGCTCTGCCGGAGGTGGGAGTTGAAACTCTTTCTGACAGGGGATTCCGCCAGACGCTCCCAGCAAACCCTCACAATACGTTTGGGACTGCCAGGACGGACCGGCGTCTTCCCCCACCATCGGAGCCTACTCACCACCAGGTGGTGATCAGTTGACAGCTCCGCCCCTCTCTTCACCCGAGTGTCCAAAACATGCGGCCGCAAATCCGATGATACAACCACAAAGTCAATCATCGAACTGCGGCCTAGGGTGTCCTGGTGCCAAGTGCACATATGGACACCCTTATGTTTGAACAAGGTGTTCGTTATGGACAATCCGTGATGAGCACAGAAGTCCAATAACAAAACACCACTCGAGTTCTGATCGGGGGGGCCGTTCCTCCCAATCACGCCCCTCCAGGTCTCACTGTCATTGCCCACGTGAGCATTGAAGTCCCCCAGCAGAACAAGGGAGTCCCCGGCCGGAATACTCTCCAGCACACCCTCCAAGGACTCCAAAAAGGGTGGGTATGCTGAACTGCTGTTTGGTGCATATGCACAAACAACGGTCAGGACCCGTCCCCCCACCCGAAGGCGGAGAGAAGCAACCCTCTCGTCCACCGGTGTGAACCCCAATGTACAGGCACTGAGCCGGGGGGCAATGAGTATGCCCACACCTGCTCTGCGCCTCTCACCATGAGCAACTCCAGAGTGGAAGAGAGTCCAACCCCTCTCGAGAGAACTGGTACCAGAACCCAGGCTGTGTGTCGAGGCAAGTCCGACTATATCCAGTCGGAACTTCTCTACCTCGCACACCAACTCGGGTTCCTTCCCTGCAAGAGAGGTGACATTCCACGTCCCTAGAGCTAGCTTCTGCAGCCGAGGATCAGACCGCCAGGGTCCCCGCCTTTGGCTGCTGCCCAGCTCACATTGCACCCGACCCCTTTGGCCCCTCCCATGGGTGGTGAGCCCATGAGAAGGGGGACCCACGTTGCCTCTTCGGGCTGAGCCCGGCCGGGCCCCATGGGTGTAGGCCCGGCCACCAGGCGCTCGCCAACGAGCCCCACCTCCAGGCCTGGCACTCAGAGGGGGGCCCCGGTGACCCGCATCCGGGCAAGGGAAACCTAGATCCATTAATTTCAATCATCATAAGGGGTCTTTAATTTTTTTCCCATTCTATTTTATTTGACAGGAGTATGTACAGGATTTTATATTTTTTTTCTTTTGGAGGCTGGGGTTTCAGATCGGGCACAGATCGTAGAAGGGTGGAATAGAATGTTACGAGTCTCGATCACATGACCTGGCGGGAAAAAAAATGCATCACAGGGAATTGTTCAGGGGCTAGGCAAAATGTGGAGGCGGGTCGCATCTGGTCCACAGGCTGTGGTTTGGGGACCATTGGTCTACAGTGTTTGCAAGTGTCTGAAAAGTCCTAATTGACACACACACACACACACACACACACCAAATTATAAACCTTCACAATAGCCTGAGCACCAGGCGGTGTAAAAGGGGGCTCTTGAATTGCTTTTTTAATTATATATGTAGAAAGTAAAGAAGGAACTGCCTTTTTGAGAGCCTCAGTATGTCTTTCCATGGATTTGCCATGAAGAAAAAAATGTATCCAGTCAAGTTCCCCAAAACGAAGCAATACTCAGCCCCTGACACCAATTTCACCAATCGACATGAAATTCTGTAAACACCACAACAGGTCACTCTATCATAAGAGGAAGTCTTCAATTAAACAGAAAGTCAGCCATTTTGGTTTGAAACAACAATTTTCAGTGAGTTCCAAAGCTCCCGCTTTGACCGACGAATGAATTAGCTCAAATGGGTACCATGAAAAACTGAACAGGAAGTTGGGCTTTTGGTTTGAATGATCCTTTTATGGGATTTCTCTGAGATCCTTCTCACACCAGTGTACATGTGAACATGGCCTGAAGCTGCACAAAACATTTGTATACTTTTTTTAACCTGAATCTGGGTGGTATTTTTAAGTAGAATTTGCCCTCGCCACTCGGTCCGCCATCTCAGCGTGGCAGCACTCCAGGCGCAGAAGCAACAATTCCTATCTTCACAATAGGGGATCCCTGTGGTGATGGCGAATGAAAGATCTGCATTGGCGTATTGTCAGCAGATACCACTGCTGACCTCGGGTTGAACTTGCTGATGAGACCCCCGTCCGGAGATCTCTCATCATCGTGTGAAGTTTCAGAAACGCGCTGTGCCATACACAATATGGCACAATATTTGTTTTCCGAAAGGGCTTTTCGGCCTATTGTTTTCGCCCCGCTAATCGGAAACCAAAGGCATTTGCGGCTTAAGCGCGCTCGCCAAGTTCTATTAACAAGATTATTGGCCCGCGAAGCCGCAAGACGCACTCGCATGTGTTTGTGAACTTGACAATTACATAACCCACTGCAGACAACATCCTGTAAAAGAAGAATGCATCCGATTACAAAAGCCAGCCACGTGTCTTGGCAGCACACATCTTTTGTTTGTGTACTCGGTCCTCGACGAAGAGTCAAGATGAGCCTTTCAGGCGTCTGTCGCCTCCGGGCTTGAATGAGTAGTGCATTACATAGCCCAGCAACCGGCCTGCATTCATACCGAGTCTTATTCCTTGTTAATTTGGGAAGGTAGATTTTTCCAGACTCTAGGCCCCCCGGGCCGGAAGGCAGAGCCGAGGAGCAGTTCAAACAGTCCCCTGTTTTGATTTGGATCCTTTTCCAAAACAGGAGGTTATTTTGGCAAGTGGCTTGTGATCCATTGCCAGGCATGATTTGACTTGAGAGGAATCCTTTTTAGCCCGTTTTATCTCTTCAAACGCACTGCGAAGGCCTCTTCAAAATTGTCAACGTCATCACTTTTTATGCGTGAAAAGGCTTTTATTCAGTCGGCATTGAAGCGTTTCAAAGTATAGGGACACTTACTTGATTTACGATTCGGAGAGTCTCGAAGTTCAAAATGCCATCGCATTGCTAGCTGAAAAGAGGCATATGGAATACGCCGTCCCACGCAACAAGATGGCAGGCTCAATTACTGAAATACTTTTCATTGGAACATTTTGTATTGCTGGCTATATCACAAATGTCAAACTCAAGGCCCGGGGGCCAGATCCAGCCCGCCACGTCATTTTATGTGGCCGGCAAAAGCAAATCATGTGTGTCAACTTCTCTGATCCTTGCTCAAACCTGGACCGAAATGTCAAATTTTCATGTGTAATAAATAACGTTGAGATTTAGCAACCTTTTTTTAAATTACACTGTTTACACTCACTTGGACAATAATTGAACAAACAACAAACCAACTGTTGACTGATTTCAAAACTAGCAATCCATCAATTTGATTTGTTGTGTACAAGTAATAATACGATGTGATGATTGAACATTTATTCGGTTTCACTGTCATAATGGCCCTCCAAGGGAAGACGTAACCCCAAAATGGCCCGCGACAAAAATGAGTTTGATACCCCTGGCCTAGATGTTATTTTCATACAAATATTTACTGTCATTATGTGTTTACTACTCCATTAGCAAGATGGAGTCAAAGTACGCAGCTTTTGAAGGCACCTCACAGATGCGAAGAGTTCCATTGCTAATATAGCTTGATTTACATGGGCCAGCACTCTTTGGAGCAGATTAAATTGACATGGCAACACAAATAGGCTGAAACCCCGATTGGACAAATAATCCATGACACACATGCTGTACATTGGACGCAGATCAGCTCATAGAAATGCTGCAAAATGAACAATACATGAATACAAGTCAGCCCTCCGAGAGATTGTGTTGGACCATTTTATTGAACCCCCAAAAAAATTGTGCAACTTTTGAAGTGTGCCGTTTGACTCCGTGTATTTTTATTCTGCGTGTTAGCATTCCTTTTGAAGGAAATTAAAAGGGAAGTCGGGCGGAGAATGTTCCCGAACTATTTGTTTGTGAAACAATGCAAGTGACATTCCAGTGAAAACAAGCGAGTCATGCACATTCCTCTCCGCGGCCTGCGTGCCTCACCTGACAACAGTCACAATGAAGAGATTTCAATGTCTCGCAAAAACCACATCAAATCCAAAGATGCCACGCTTTTAATTGACTAGCGGGCTCTAGTGCAAATGCATGCAAGCAAGCAGCTCCCCCCACCATTTATAAATCCCCTGTCACAACACATTAGCTCGCCATGGCCATTTGCTCAGGATGATTGCAGCTTACGCCAAGCTCGTTAGCGTTTAGCACCGTTAACCAGCGATGGACTTGACGTATGGCCCGGGCCGCTTTTTGTACAGTGCCGTTCCCGGACTTGAAGACTCCAAAAGACCGGAAATTAAAGTTGACATATTTGAGTATGTTTATCACTTGGATTTACAGCCTAATATATTTGCTGAATGAGTGGACTCACGGATGTTTTCCTCCGTAGGCGGTGACGGGAAGATGTTTCGGTGACAACAATTTCAGGGGAGGATTGGAGAATGGTATACTGCTATGCGAGTAAGTGGTGCTTTATTTGGATTTTTGTCAGGCTCGAGTGATGAAACACTCTCTTGTGGTTGCCTCCCTATGTGTTGTTGTGCTTTAGCTCTGTTTTAATCTTACCTACCGCGATGCAGTGACTTCCAAACACGGTCAATGCTAGGAGCACTACTGTACTAAAGAGGTCATAATAATGTGCAGTAAATGTGGACACATTTTCACATGTCCGAATTCATGCCAGATATCGCTATTGATTTGACACAGTACCTCTGGGTTCAGTGAAAGTCCTTTTTGAAAAACAGTATCAAATGTTTTTTGTATTGATTAGAACTCACCGTCAGTCATAACCAAAGAGCAGGAGTGTCAAACTCATTTTGTCGCGGGCCACATCGTAAGGAGGCTCTCGCTCAGAGGGCCGTTCTGAGTGTGAGCCCATAAACGTATGTAAGCTTATGTTATATTATTTATTATCTTTTTATGTTTGAGCATCATATTATTTCATGTTAAGATTACCTAAATTGCATTCTGTTTTTGCTTAGACATGTTTTTTTTTGTGTGGAGTTTGCATGTTCTCCCCGGGCTTGCGTGGGTTTTCTCCGGGTGCTCCGGTTTCCTCCCACATTCCAAAGACATGCATAGCAGGCTGATTGAACACTCTAAATTGTCCCTAGGTGTGAGTGTGGGCGTGGATGGTTGTTCGTTTCTGTGTGCCCTGCGATTGGCTGGCAACCGATTCAGGGTGTCCCCCGCCTACTGCCCGGAGACGGCTGGGATAGGCTCCAGCACCCCCCGCGACCCTAGTGAGGATCAAGCGGTTCGGAAGATGGATGAATGTTTTTATGTTGATGGATACTGATTGGCTGGTGAAGTAAGGGAAAGCAGCAAGGGAGTTTAGTTGCCAAAGTTGTTTGTTTCGATCGGACTGCGCTGCAGTCGTCCTTTCAACAAAGCTGCGTTCAAATGGAATCCATCTCTCCATTTGCCGTTTCGTAAAGTAGAACCATCCCTTAAAAACAATGAACCCCTCGACTTACACGTATGATCGATCACCTCCTATTACCGCATCCTATATACACAACAAATCGATGGTTAACAAGCTCTGACATTGCAACTATTCCTCTACTTGAAATTTCCCCAGTGTGAGACAAATAAAGGTTATCTTATCTTAAATGGGATATTGTAAAAACAGTAACGTTGTGCTCCTCCTTCAATCCATTCCACAATTTGACACCACACAGAGATAAAATGAAACGTGTCCTAGTCGTGCGTACTCGCTGTGTTATGAAATAAAATCAACCTCTCGATTTACGAGCCCCCTTCCGCATGAACCAATAAATAAAGAAATGAAACATTTTACGGCCGCTCTGCTTTAACGATCAATAGCAAATGTATTGTGCTGTAACTGGTGGGAGGTAACACGCACCTCGCTTTGGCAGAAAATGCCTTACTCACAAATCAAAACAGAGGTAAGCGTGCGTCGATTCACAGCAAGCGTGAAATGAGGTTTGTGGTCGGCGGGCCTCGGCCGTGCATTTATCGGAGTCGGAGGGCATCATCGCGCACTCCCGACCACATTGTTGCCACAGGACACCTCCGATTTGGACAGCAGACGACAATCCTCTGCTGGGTTTGCTGAAAGCTGTTCTGGGAGAACGAAACAGAGCCGGGCGTTGCTGTGATTGAAGTTGTGCGAGTTATGCGGTGGGAAAGAGGAGTTTCCTAATGGGGAAATGACATCTTTTCATCACTAAATAACTTCGCCAGAATGCCGGCGATATCAAATGGCACAAGGCTATCCATGGGTGGGTGCTTCCTCCGCAGGACACGTTTCATTCCACTACTTCCACCTGATGAAACGCATACAAGAAACACTAGGCCCATAGAGCGCTGCTTCTCAAACTGAACTGAAGACCCCAAAATAATTTGTGCTGTGTTATCTTTTTTTTCTTTTTTTTTTAATCACTGGGTCCCTCTTCAAAAAGTCGTCAATGCCGGAAGGTGCTACATGGTTCAGAAATTGTGTTTGTGTATTAACTGAGCTTCTCATTGTCAGGTTACTGAGCTCCATTAAACCCGGCTTGGTGAAGAAAATCAACAGGCTTCCAACACCCATTGCTGGTCTGGTAAGTCCTTCACCGTCAGTTATTTTATGCGCCAACATTTAGATGTATTATTTTTTTCTTTGGGGAGTGGGGGGAATTGGGGGATGTCATCTCGTTAGGTTTTTTTTTTTTTGCTATTCATGGCAGGGTTCGACCTCCTATCTATCTCCACATTTTCTGAGTGTTTGTCCTTTTTTTAAAGAGGTTTTGTTGAATTTTGGATATTTCTTTCCGAAATGCAACAAGAATTCACACGTAGACAGACTCTCAACTCTGAGGACAATGTGCCCATCGCCAACTACTGGCCTGGCATGCACATTGCCGAGCTTTTAGTTGTTTTTGCAGGTCAGCGTGAACAAGATTTGTTCAGACAATGTAACAGTCTGAATGTAAAATAACCAGGTAATTAATTTGGAAGACTTCCATTTCTAAAAAAGTGCCAAAGGGACACTGTTTTTGGATCAGTGACGATGCAGTAGACAAACAAATCTGGGTTGGGCTGGAGTGTCTTATCTGGCGGCATCACTAATGGCTGCCAATGAACCTTTCCCGCTATTTATTTAGTTATTTTTTTAACGAGTGTCTGGTAAACACCCAGTCTCATTCCCTGCAGGCGTTTTCTTTACCGCAACAATAACAAGTAATTATGCCGTTGCACTCAATCTTGGTCCACTAGCCAACCCCTGTTAAGCACGGAGTACGGTCAGAATATTTCCTTTTTTCGTGTGTGTGTGTGTGTGTGTGTGTGTGTGTGTGTGTGTGTGTGTGTGCGACTCCATTTTGATGTTTCTGGAATAGATTACTTCATTTTTGGTTGGTAATCAGATGTGTTGGCAAAGACTATTAAAGCTACAAATTTTCCGCCTTTGTCCCATGTGCCGAGTGTGATGTAGAAGGTGGCTGTCAGACTCTGACAGTTGCTTTCACCACAACATGGAGAGAAATGAGTAAATTGTCAAACTTAACAGCGACACAGGAAAAAGGAGGAAAAATACAGGCTTCATGTTCTGTGACATTTATTGAACAGATGTCTGCCTTACCAAGACCATGAGCAAGAATCCGACATGTTTATCTGTGAATAATCATATAGCCCCCCCCCTTTTAAATGTTCATATGCATCTTAATGCCTAAAGCCCCGCTGCTTTGCATGTTTTTTTTTTTTGCTCGCCAGGGCTGCAATTAGGGAGGTGAAAAACAAACAAGCAAGAGCTCTGCTGTTATCAGGCCCCTTCATAATAAAATAGAGGCAACTCCCCCGCTCCCTCTTCCTGTTTAGGGCTAATGGGAAAACGACCCTCTGAGGAGTTTTTGTGATTAGAGCAGCTACCTCAGCGCCCTGGCAGCTCAGCCGCCGTCAACCGGTTGCTTGTTGCCTGTTTACGTTTTACAAATTTACCAGTCAAATACCATTCTGAGGTCATATTTCCTGCTTTGGGAAAACACAAACTATTCCAATGTAAAGGAAAGCAGCAAAGCTAACGTGTGGCAGAAGTGTTATCTATACAGTTTACAGTCAAACTTCGGTTTTCCACCATAATCGCTTCCAGAAGTCTGTTCGAAAACCGAAACCATGTTACCATTATACTCAATGTAAAACATTTTGATCCGTTCTAGAAAGTCTAGAAAATAACTTTTTTTTAAAGCATTTTTAAAAACTATTTTACACCATAAACTGTATACACATGTAATAAGAGAGCAGGTAATATGTAAAATACTGTACAAAGAAACTACAAGTACTTTGTAAGTTTTATATTTACCAATTTTAACATAAACATTGACATTGTAACATAAAAATTGAAGTAACAGTAAAGGTTTGCTGGGGAAGACATTCCTTGGCCTTGCTGAGATTTTCAAACTCAACTTTCAACTTTTCAGCAGCTTCCTTGTCTGAACTGGCTGCCTCCCCATGACGAATCACTACTATTCCTCAACTTTCCGAACCATCCTCTGCTTGCTTTGAAATCAAACTCATCAATGCTAGGATCCTTTTTTATCAAATCTCCATACAATTGTCTTGCTTTGCCACAAATCGTATCTTGGCAAAGACTGTCCCCTGCTTGCTGTTTCTCATTTTTGAAAATAAGCAAAGGTTTCTTCACTTCCTCCAAATATTTGTGGCCTTTGTTTGCTAAACACACGAGATCCTTGAGCCACATCACTGACTTTAAGATGGTCTTTCTTTTTTAGGATGCTGCTGATTTCGGCATGCCAACTCCTTAGCCAACACAGACACACGCACACCTGATTCATATTTCACTATCACAGCTTTCTTAAATTCAATAGTTTTGTGCACTATTTTCCTCTTTTTTTCACCAGCTTTACTACTTCCACTTGCTTTCTTTGGTGCCATGCAGAAATAACAGTCCAATTTGCATAGATCTCAACAAACACGTCTGCTTTTTAAAAAATATCTTTATTGAACACGTCTCCTTACAAATCGACGCTCTTTAAAAAAAAAAAAAAAAAACTATTGAACACGTCTGCTCACAATGGAGGCGTCACTTCTTCGTCTACCCGAGGAAGCGTCACTTCCTCGTGTAAGGAAATCGAGAGGACTCGAGTGGCGCATTCAAGTGTGCTCAGTTTGGTCGAGAACCGATTTTCAGTCGTGATCCGAGGCATAAAAAACTCGAAATTTTTGGTCGAAAACCAATTTGGTCGAGAACAGAGACGTTCGAAAACCGAGGTTTGACTGTATATCCAGCATGAACATCCGGCAGATTGAAGCGCTTGAAAAGACACAATACAGTAAAGGTTAGGGGCCGAGCTCTGAATAGTAAAAAAAAAAAAAACAAAAAAAACTGATCCCATCCCCAAAATGTTTTTAAATTGCCTGTATTAATTCTAAAGTTACTGCGGGCACACGTAGCAATAAGACAGCGTGGTGGCAGCCAGTCGGGGAGAAAGCGTGGGTCAATGACTGATTCTCCAAAGTTTGGGATCATCTCACACGTCAAACAGTCATCGTTCGCGAATTTAATGTAGCCTCTGATTGCGAGATAAATCATATTGCGATGGTCAGGAAAAGACAGCCGCTGGCACATGTTGAATCGCTTTATTGAACAAACATAACTATAAATAAAGGCATAATAAATGCATTGATACACAAGCTATAACACCCACAACTGACGCCCAGGCACTCAAAGCATATATTAGCCAACCACTGCTGCTTTACTTTACTCTGCTGCCTGCAGCCAGCTGCATTGCAAATAAGAATCTGATTCCCATTGCCTTACCTGGACAAATAGTTCCTTCATTCATTCATTCAGATCGGAAAATGGATGGATGGACTTCCAGATGATTTGAGTTTGAAAAAAAAAATGCACAAGCGTGTACCTGCAGGACATACTGTACAAATGATGAAGACTCTCTGTAATTACCACGAACTGAGCTTCAATTACTTCCTGGACACATGAACTACTTTCTTTTTAGCCAGGGCTTTGGCACCATCTTGTGACACCTTCAGGCCATAAAGAAGTAGCTTAAAAATATGCTCACTGTTGAGTTTTTTTATCATACACTTGAGGGTCGTTTCCACCAAGAAACATAGTAAATCCAGTGTGGTGAAAAGTAAGAAAAAGCAAAATGAGTCCACTACTGTCAGTCACTCACTGTAGATATCACAGTCGCACACAGTACAACTTGTGTCCAAGTGCATTCCCACTGAGCGAGAATGTGCGCGCGACATTCGGCAATCCTTACTCCAAACACTCTCAGCTGTCAGTCACAGTTTTGCGGTCGACGCCCAATTTCCTGTCGAGCTGCAGTGCCCTGCAAATCTGCAAACAGCAGCGGGGAAACGGGCAGAAGTGTATATTTTCACCGGGGTTGGGTTGGCTCTTGACTGCCTCACCTTGTTCCGTGGCGAATGTTTCTCAAGGAAATCCCACCTCACTGAATCCGTCAAACATAATTTCCCCCAACTATATTTTACCCTTTGTTTGGTCCAAAATGTTGCCATCATTTGCCACCTTTGACTGTGGAGGCGATGCTTTAAGATGTGTTCTAAAACATTTGGGATCATAATCCTAACACCTAACATAATGCGTATGCCAAAATGCCATAGGAACTACAAATAAATAAATAAATTGTCGGTTTGCACCTCCAGCACTTTTTTCAGTCCACTAATACAAGTACTTCCTTTTGAGTGTCTGGTAATACCATTAGGTCTTGCAATTGTTATGTAATACAATACAATACAGGGGGAAAAAAAAAGTATCTATTGAAATCAGTCCTATTTTGCAGAGTGATAAATCCATATGTATGGAGTTGTGGGTGAGTGACAGTTGTGTCCGGGTAGTGCCGCCTCACCGGCGCAAAGACACGGCCCTGTCGCCAAAACACAGGAAGCCATGGGTCGGCCGTTTTTCTTTTCTCCCGAGCGCCGTGAGAATGTTCTCCGATGTGTGTGTAAATGTGTTTCATCTCCAGGCAGGATAACATGCACACCCGTTTAAATGCTCATTTTCAATTCATTCCCACACTAGACTTGACTTTGGTCTTATGAATGTAAGGTCCCTGTATTTGTGTTTCGGTCTGGGAGAAATCAGGGTGGAGAAGGAAACGGTGACACCCTGGAGATGGAGAGAAAAATGACTTTGTTTGCAGCGCACTGAATGACAGAAAGCAGGAAAACAAAGCCAGCGAGTGCACGCTGGCCAGTGCGCGCCCGCGAGAGAGAGGGAGAGAGAGAGAACCTGGGAAAAGGAGGGAGAGCTCGGCTCAGGTTGCAACCCACACAGATTTTGTCCGAGAATGTCGATGCTTGAGACGGCTGCGTGAAAGGTCGAGAAAAGGTATCAAAACGAAGATGGTGACTGTGGAGGGATGCATTCATTTTGATGACGATTTCAATTTGCAGTCGTCCGGCAGGAAATGCTGTGGAGCTGCTATCCGGATTTTCCTGTTACTTTACTTCAGTTTCTTTGCCTATCTTTACCATATTGAATGGCCTTTCTATCTAGTATTTCTGCAAAGAGTGCCTTGGGGGGTGTTGTGCACTCAACTGCAGGTGAAGGGAAGGGCGTCTTTTGGGAGTCAGGGCTTTTATAATACAGTTCATACCAAGTGGAACACATGTTTGTTGAATATGTTCCTGCAAGTTGTTCCGTGACCAAGCTCTTCTTTACCTAGCAATCATCTTTCCCGAGAGAAATTTGATTGAATTATTTGTTTGTTCAGCAGGAGACCGTGGACATTTAATGAACATTACAATAGTTATATGACTGATCTCCAAAGTGAATCCTCCCGCCAGAATGGACAGGCTTTATCATAATGGAAGGGAAATGAATGGAAATGCCATCAACCTGTTCCAGCCTCCCAAAAATGCCACATTTTGCCACCTTTTTTGCTTCATTTCACTGGACATTGTGCTCCTCCAGGCAGTGGTGGCTATGGCATCAGAAATCTTGCTTCAAGTCTGTAATGTCCCATATCTTTGTTGGAAATACGATCTTCAATGCAATCACATACAACAAATTTTAATGGAGTGATATTTGATGAACGTGGTGGCCAAGGAATTTGTCCATCCCTTCCAATCTGCCGGTCTGGAAATTGAGGAAGTGCTGAACATGATGAGCGGCGCGGGCACCCGCAGTGGCTCCTCTTGTCGCCTGTTGTCTGTTTAAGAGGGAGGAAATTTCATCTGTGATGTATGTTACACATAGAGCATATTTGACAAGAAAGTTGCACTTGATACTTGAACATTCCCGCCTCAAAACACACTTGTGTTCTTTGGCATTTGACTCAGCATGACCCAGTTTATGATCTTAGTTATACTGTTTGGTGCTGTTTGGCGCTTTGTTACTGATTTGTTGCTTTGCTTTGCTTTACTGTTAGTTGCTCCATGTACAGCACTTGGTGTGCACTGATGGCTGTTTGAAAATGCGCTATAAATACATTTTGAGTTGAGTTGAGTTGCATGCAGTCCCCAGTGTCGCGGTGTGCCATCTTTCGCATGATGACAAACTTTTGATAACCACTGATTACAATAAAACAAATCTGGTTAAGATATCAACTGCCTTTGTAATAAAATATTAAAATTGGGAAGAGTCCTGGTAGACACTGTATACACAGAGTTGGTCTCAGCTCCTCAGTAACCCGCAGTCGTGATAGTTGCTCCATGCGGAGGATAAAGAATACAGTACATGACTGTGAGTGTTGTTATATTGTCTGTCTGCATGTGTTGCTTCACTGTTTTCAAAACTCTTGCTTGAAAAATGAGAATAACACAAGCCTGTTTATGGCTTCATGCTTTTTTATTAGCAATAAGAAGGCTTTCCTAGAGCAAAGGCGAGTGGTTGTTTAAAGACACATGTGATTCTCTTTCATGTTTAGTTTGACAGTGAACTTTAACTGGCAGTGGCGATGAGCAGCTTAAGCCTTTTTTGTAGAAGTGAATGTACTGTACGAAAAAGCTGCTTGCTGTCAAGTGAGTTGAGTTCACTGTCACCATACAGTGTGCAAATCTCAGCGTTTTGCTCGCAAGGCTAAGCAAATTACTGGCCCAGCGATAGCTCGGATATCTAAAAACTCAAGTTGGGTCACTCAACGTCACCTACACATAACAAATAAATCATCGCGTCGGGAATTCATTTACAACATGCTGGAAGTTCCCGATTTATTCAGTCTGAGAGACTGCTGACTGTAAATTCTGTTGTTTTGGTGAGTGACTGAGTTCCAATGGGCTCAGCAGCTAACTCTTCAATGAACATGTGCACAGGACAACCTGAGTGTGTTTCTGCGTGGATGTGAAGAGTTGGGACTGAAGGGAACCCAGCTTTTTGACCCCGGAGACCTTCAGGACACGTCAACACGCCCCGCTTCCAAGTAAGTCTGACAGTCCGCTCACCTTTTGACTCAACTTGCGCACACTGCAAGAACCCGCAAAATGGATGTGAAACAGGAAATCATGATGCACAAGCCAATTCTTTATAGCAGCGGTCCCCAACCTTTTTTGCCCCACGGACCGGTTTAATGTCAGACAATATTTTCAGGGACAGGCCTTTAAGGCCTGACAAATACAACAGTGCAATATGATATGACCTACATGAAAACTGTGGTATTTTCTAAACATAATAATAAACACGAATCATGACACGAGGAACGTCCGATCTGGCCGCAACACTCTCTGGTCGCTATGTTAACGTTTAAACGTGCCTTCAATATAAGATATGCCGCAAATAAAACGTGCATGAAAAATACGACTCACCATCGCCACACATAAGGCAGAGTGGGCATGGTGTGTGGGATTCTCCCGTTGAGATAAATCCGAATCTTAAGTAGGACTCCTGATACTGTCTTATTAAATGTAGACGCCTTTTTCTTGGAAGTCGTAGGCCGCTGGGCCTTTTCCCCTTCCCAAAGAAACTTTCCAAAGACGTTTGGGGTTTTTTTTTTCTCATTTTGCTAGCTCTTGGGTTTCATTTTAGCGGTATCCTATCACGTGACCGAGAAGCACGCTTTCACCTGCGTCAAGATTGACATACTGTAGACTGATATAACAGAGAATCTGGTAATTTTTCAAAATAAAACATCTTTCAGATTCCAAAATGAATAAAAAGGAAGTAATGTAAGTTATTTAGTCTTTCTATTTAATTATATTATTGCTGCAATTTTTTTAATAGGATGGGAGGTTTGAATGGGTTGACGGCATTTCCATTCACTTCAATGGGAAAACATGATTTGAGCTACACGTTTTAGGTTACGAGCGTGGTCACAGAAAACAACGGAAAACGCATGAAGGGGATGCAGTGAATCCGCACCCACAAATTCACCTTTTTGAACTTTTGTTTTTTGTGCAAACGATCCTCAGCGATTTGCTGAAAAGCTCTCCTCTGCTCACAGCTTTTGTTCTCTTTCTATAACACTGTAAGATGCCACCAAATCCCTGCCTAATAGGACTGTAGTCGTTGAGGTCAAGGAAATAGGTTGAATCGAAAGCCTGTACAGTGGGGAGGAGCCTGGGTTGTTAACGGACGAGTCTTCGCTGCATGCGTATGTTTTCTACTCTGCTGAGAGTAACGGAGTATTATCAAAAAGCTCAAGCAGTTAGTATTGAAAAGCTAAGCTAAGTAGTATTAAAAGGCTCAGGCAACTTTAAGCCATTTATTTCTAAGGGTAATACTGGAACTTTTGAAATTGCGGGGGGTTGCTGTGTTGTTGAATTAATGCGTCTCTGTCAGCGTTACAGTCGTCCACCCAACTCACCTGTGTTTGCATTCTGAATACCCCAATCTAGGAAATACGTAAAGGCAGTATCTTCAATTGTTTTCATTAGCGATAGCTTCATCATCCATCTGTGTCTGTCAGTGATGTTGCGTTTCCTCCTGGCAATCAGTCAGTTGGCCGCTAACACAAAGCTCAATGCGAGTCAATGGAAGATTGCGCAGAACAATGATGCGCTTTGCGGTCGGCACGCACCGCTTACTTAGCCGTGAGCGCTACTGCGTTGCCTGGTGACAAAAGCTTGTGTTTGTAGTGAAACGTGCTATTTGTGTGCGCTGTCATCACACTCGCGAACAAGGTGTCATTCCACAAAGATGTCCTGACACAACAGTGCAATGTTGAGTGGTTTTCGTTTTATAAGAGCCGTCCGACTTGTTCTGTCAAGACCAGGAATTCTCTGGTCAGCATGTCACCTGATCAAGTGAACAAGCGTATTTCTTGTGTGTTGACACAACAAACGCCGATGGTGTTGTTTTTGGTCTTTGAGCTTTTTTTTTAGGATTATACTGGGTCTGCGTGGATCCAAAAGGGTGGCATATCATAGCAAATAGACTAGAGGGGCTATCTTGCTGAGTGGTGAAGGCTTGCAAGTTTGCAAGTGTTAGCGAACGTAGTGAATGTCTTTTTGTCAAGGGTTGTCAAAGGTCACAAATTTTGTTCTAAACCATGACGCCATCACCCTTTATTTATGCCGGTTATCACAACACACTCTGAAGTCTGCGTCGCTGTTTTGGGTGTTTGATCAGGTGGCGTTTTGCATGTAGCTGACACGAGGTGCGAGGGACAGAAACCCAACATGGCGGTTCCCCTGAAAGGGATGAAAATTGATGAATACTTAGTCCTCAAACACACCATTAATCGGAATATAGCCTTTAGACATTCAGCAAATTCTTGATAAAACGTTTTTGGGGCGTTCGTTCCACTTTTAAGTCTATGTCCATGTGGATGTCGTTGCTGTTTTATCTTTTCTGGTAAGCATTGTCCTGCCTGTGTGATTGCATAAAGGCAAAATAAATACAATCAGCTGATAAGTAGCGATAAGCTGCAGGGAGTGACGAGAATGCTCACTTGTTGTTGCTTAGTCCCGGTCTGGCAGTCTCCGTTTACAACCTCACCTACTCTTCTTAATTACCCTTAAAAAAAATGACATCCTCAAATCCATCTTTCCTTTAAAACATGCACAGATGCACGGGAGTGTGCAATTTAACAGCGTTAAATCAAAGCACATGCTGGTCTATGCAGCTCCGGTGTTGGATTTGTGTTCCTATGTGAAGTTTGTAATGTCTCTTCATGGGCAGAACAAACCTACAAATGTGTTGTCGCGCAGCTGTTTCCACCGGTTATGTAAAAGGTGTCATGACAGGAAGACTTTTCGTAAGCGTGTTTACTGGCCGGGGAATCGGCTTTGGGAAAATGCCGAATTTGGGCCAGTGTGCAAAATAGATTTTTGAGATAAGTGACCATTTCCTCTTTTTAACCTCCACCCATCCAAACACAGTTTTGTTCCAAATAAGTCTACAATGAAGTGGGACATGATCTGTTCAGACCTTGGTTGAATTCCAAGTTGTTCTAATTTCAAAAGAAAAGGTTCGCAATGGAATTCATGTAGAAAATCTGTGCGTAGAGGACAATGGGGGGGAACAGGAAAATGTTTTTTTCATGGTTGAAATCACCCTACTTTTCCATAACCTCTCCTTCATACCCATAAAATATATAATATTGATCTCCTTGGTAAGTCTGCTTCTTTGTTTTTTTGTGGAGCATGAAAGAAAGATGTTAGATGGGTTTTTTGTTGTTGTTTGTTTGTTTTTTTTTTTAATGTATTTCAAATGAAAACATTACTCTGGCACATTTAAATGCAATCGGCCCCATCACAGTTTAGGACCACAAGTTGGGTGCGAAATATTAACCATGAATATAACCTGTAACCTGATAAGATGATCAGATGTCCACCGTAGTAACCACTGAAAAGGGGTTTTCTTGGTCGGCGATTGTCGACTCACGTGGGCGGCTGCCACTTTCAATTCTTCTTATGCCAAATATTGAGGTATCAATTCACTTTCTCACACAGTTCTTCTGTGTGTTTGTGGTTCTCGACAGGCCGAGCGACTGCAGCCGAAAGCTCAAAAATGTAAGTGACTTTCATTTTAAGATGATTATTTTATTTTTTTACCATTAGAAATTGGAACACTTGGAAATTGCAACACTGTGATGCAAGTGTTAGAAAAAGACACACACTGCTGTTAAGATTAAATTGTACACACACACACACACACACACACACACACGGTGTTTGTCAGTGGCTTCGAATGAGTGAGGAATTTAGATTTCTTGTAAGGGTCAAAGGAAGGTAAACATGCTTTACGGGATCCGCTCCTTTCACTTTTGTCAATACAAAGCCAGGCCAGGCCGGCCGGCTGGCTTCCTCCTTCCGAAGCCGTGCCGCGTTTACCGCAGAGCGCCTGCACAAACACGACAAGGCCAAGACATTGTTCCCACCTTGAAAAGGAAGGCAGGAAGCCTCCCGCTGAAATGGACCTGGAATGACTTATTGGCAGCTGTTGGTGCAATGATTTAGAAGAGAATAGAACACAATTGGAAGGCCTCAAGCAATGTGAGAATCTATGTATAACTTTTAACGATGACAAAATGAAACACCCAACAAAAAAAAAAAAACATATGAGCAACCACACAAAGCAGCAGCTTGAGCACGGCGATATTTTCTCTCCATGTCAACAGCGCACTACACCGGGACGGCTTCGATAAGAAAGCTTGGCGTGGCCTAATGTGCTTATTTTAGTCGCAGGCAACAATCAAGACAGGAGACAGAGCCGACGTATGTGTAATGTAAAACGTAGTCACGTCATTATCTTTGTTGTATTCGTCATCATTCTTGCATTCCTGTCGTTTTCTTCATCTTTGTTGTCTCTGTACAGTCTTCTTGGTTGTCATCGTCTCCTTGTGGGCTTTTCCAGGTTATTCTTCATTGACATTTTTTGTCATCATCTTCCTCGGTTGTCACTTTTTTTCGTGGTTTCCTTCTTTTGTCATCTTTTTTGTCTTTTTCCTGTTAGATTCTATCGTCTCTGCTGTCGTCATCTGACTCTTTGTCCCCTTTCTCACCACATTCGTCGTCTTTGCGTCGTATTATTTATTGTCCTCTTCTTTGTCTCTTTCATCCACTTATTCCTTGTTGTCGTCACTTGTCTTTGGCGTTATCTTCTTTATCGTCAGCTCTCCTTGGTCTTCTTATTTTTCTTTGCCGTCTTATAAATTTGATTTCGCTAAATGCTCCTGTTGGAAGTAGTCATCTCAGACACAAAATACGGGAATAACAATAGAGAAAAAAATTTAACTTTGATATACTAACCTCGACGGCATGATGGAAGTTGAGTCTCTCTCTCTCTCAATAGCCCTGTTCACACGGGCAGATTTATTTCGGCGCTGCACCGGAGTATTTTGTTGTGATATAATTTTGCACCGGAACAAATTTTGTGGAGCGTTCACACGTACAAAGCCGCTGAGCGAAACAGCATCGGCGCAGCTCCACTTGCTTTCACACGGGCAGTTCCTGTTGCGGAACAAACGACAGGAATGCGGAAGTAAAACGCGCATGCGTAAAGAAAGAAGAAGGCGGGGAAAAAGAAGTACCATTTCCCCTCCTTCTTTGTGACAAAATGGCTTCTTCTCCGGAGAAATCAACGATGCGGTCGATAATCAGACGCCGCAGGAGAGAGAGAAAAGACCCGCCATGTTTTGAAGCGCAAAATACCCAGGATGCATGTTGGCAAGTACCGGATGGACTCCTCTGACGCGTAGCGAGGCCACTCCCATAGCGAGCATTTGCTCTGGAGCAAATTTAGCGAGGCATACGCACATTTGCCCTGCTTCGCAAATGAGCATTTGTTCCGGAGCAAATTTTTTAAAATTTTTAAACCACCTCCCTGAGGTTTGATTTGATCCGAATCAAGCTGTTTTCGGGCGCTATGCCGGAACAAAGTTGCACGTATGAACGCTCGAGGGGAGCAGTTGCGGAGTAGGTCCGAAATAAATCTGCCCGTGTCTTCTGTCTATGCAAGTGTGTGTGTGTGTGCGTGCATGTGCGTGCGTGTGTGTGTGTGAGTGAGTCAGTGTGAGTGAGTGTGTGGGGGGGTGTAGCTGGAATTGTTCTTAAGACATGAAAATACCTCCCAGGCATTGAATACATTTTTGATTTCGAGTTGACTTTGAAGATGAAGACGTTTACAAAAGTATTTCCAAATGATGACTTTAAAATACAGTATTTTTGTCTGAAATTCGCGGATAAAAGCAGATGGATTACACTTGATTTGCAATTTGGCTTTCAGTGCATCTCAGTGGGCGAACGTGACTAGCTAGTCATGACTAGCAGTGTCGCACACGCACAGTCATTCAAAATTATGCTCACGCTGGAATTTGGCCAGGAGCTGTGTACTTTGTGTGGCTGACGGGCCATATTGCCTCAGCGCACGTCTGTGCCATTTTGACAGGCAGAAACATAAACAAGCAGTGTGACAGTGAGCTCAATAAATTGTTACTGGTTACTGCTTTTGGCTCTTCACGGTTGGCGTTTGTGCGTCCTTCTTTGGTCTCACACATATGGAGGGTCTTTGCCGCCTGTCAATCCGCGCTTCCAGAACATAAGCTTTTTTTTTTTTTTATCTTCACCGTTTTGTGTCAGCCCCCCCCCCCCCCCACACACACACACACACAGATGACAGATGACTGTATAAACCAACCAATTAATTCAATCATGTCTGTTTTGATGGCCGCAGGTTCTAATCACCATCTACTGGCTGGGTCGGGCTGCCAACAGCTGCACTTTTTACAGCGGGCCCACGTTGGACCTGAGGGAGTTTGAGGGCCTCCTGTCACAGATGCGAAAGGTTTTGATGACTTTCATCATCTCGAACTGTTTTAAAGGGGGCATGTGATGGAAAATTGTGTGAAAATTGTTCGGATTGTGCACAATGTCGATCTCCTTGAAATCCTTGATTTTGTGGTAGCAGCAGGAGATAATTTGGAGTTTATCCGTCCACCTTTCATTTAGGTTGTCACATCAGCTTGAGTTATACAAAGTAAATCACTGCGTAAACTGCATTACGTTAGTGATGATGTCAGTTATTATAACACCAAATTGCGGGTGCACAATAACAAGGAAATTGCAGCACTATTGCTGATTTTGCGAGACAGGAAGGGCCTTCCCCCCCCAGCTTCCATTAGCAGCTCGACATTTTTCAAATGCAGACAGATGCAGGGAGGAGCCGGCAAGTTTTTAGAACCTCAAGTTAAAGAGAGAATTAGAGCTGGCGTCGAGGTTTGGATAACGGCACGGTCACAGTGGGATGTTGTGAAATACTCTTCAAAGCAATAATGCTTGACCAGGTAACATTTTGTCGTTTAGCAGAATTCTCTCGAACTCCGACCTGACGAAAGGGTACCATTGTAAAATTCTCATTGATCTGCATTTGTGCTTTTGGTATGCCGGTTGCTACGTTCATACTACATGTGATATATCATTTTGTTAGTCTGATAATCACTTCTTTTTAGAATTAGTGCACAGCTGCCATGTCATGATGTAAAATGCCTTCTACCAATCTCCTTGGGGACTTCTGTACTCAGTTGGCTGTCGTGCTGTATGTTACCATTGCAACTGTTAGCAAGTTAGCATTCAACATGAACAGCAACGGTTCGCTGAGGCGTGCCATCTTCCCAAATGAACAGAATGGATCCATCTTTGTTGTTATCTTGTTATATGTGAGCATTTCTGTCTATTCGTCTTTGTTATGGCACGTTTTAGGAGGCGGAGGAGGCAGAGAGCCCCCAACGCAGCATCCGGGATAGCGGCTATATCGATTGCTGGGATTCTGAGCGCAGCGACTCGCTTTCACCACCCAGGCATTTCCGCGAGGACTCCTTCGACAGCCTGGACTCGTTCGGCTCGCGCTCACAACAGACCCCGTCGCCGGACGTCCTGGTGGCCCGCGGCAGCAGCGATGGTACGAACCTATACCAGAGGTCCCCAACCTTTTTTGCCCCACAGACCGGTTTCATGTCAGACAATATTTTCAGGGACCGGCCTTTAAGGCCAGATAGATACAACAGTATAATTTGATATGACCTCCATGAAACGTTTGGTATTTTCGAAACATAATAATAAACACGAATCGTGACACAAGGAACGTCCTATCTGGCCGCAACATTCTCTGGTCGCTTTGGTAACGTTTAAACGTGCCTTCAAAATAAGATACGCCGCAAATAAAAAGTGCATGAAAAATATGACTCACCATCGCCGCTTATTATGCAGAGCAGGCTTGGTGCGTGTGAATCTCCTGTTGAGATAAAGCCGTATTTGAAATAGGACTCCTGATACTGTCTATTAAATGCAGACTTCTCTTTCTTGAAAGTCATAGGCTCCTCTTCTGTCTCTTGGCTGGGCCTTTCACCCTTCTCGAAAAAACTTTTCAAAGATGTTTGTTTTTTATGCGGTAACCTATCATGTGACCGAAAAGCGCGCATTCACCTGCGTCAAGAGTGACATACTGTAGACCGATATAACAGAGAATCCGGTCATTTTTCAAAATAAAACATCTTTCAGATTCCGAAATGAATAAAACGGAAGGAATGTAAGTTATTGATTCTTTCTGTGCGGTCCGGCACAGGGGACCCCTGACCTATACAATCAGCAAACTTGCGTGTGTTTTATCCAAGTCACAGGCTGTTATTGTACATCATTTTCATTTGAGTCGCATGGCTTGACTCAAGTTGACAATTTAAGGACCTGCCTGGCGAAAGCTTTCCAAAGATTCAGCTTGACTTACCGCTCATGAGCCACAACATGATTTAGAATTGAACATGACCAGACAAGTTTAGCAATTTAATTTTTCATTTTCAAGATGGAGTACTGGAATACAATGCAGACTTGAGATTTAGTTGTGACTTGCTCCCACCTCTGAAATTGAGTAACAGAGCACCAACTCTTTTGAAAGGTGCATACAGGCAGTTCGTCACGCAGATAAATGAGGGCCCATTGTGCTTGTTCAGCTGCGCTACCGTTGAGGCCCATTGTTCTACATTGTGTGTTGTTGCGGACCAACGCCCAGCGAAATAAAAAGACCTTTTGAATCTTTTTTTTTTTTTTTTTTTATTTTTTTTTTTTGTGGCATGTAAGCTGATTTAGATCTTTGTTTTAACTCTAGCCTCATGTCGGGCAATTTTAAAGAATTCAAAATACCGTCTTGGCCCGAATATAAGATGGTGTTTTTTGCATTGAAATAAGATTGAAAAAGTGGGGGCCGTCTTATATTCGGGGTTTAGATATTATACCCATTCACGACGCTAGATGGCGCCAGATATCATTGAAGCGAATGCTGAACTTGACTCCCCAGGCCAAAGTGAACCCCTGCCACAAAGAATAAAAATAAAAATAGCGGTAAGAAGGAAAAGAGAAAAAAATAATAGAAGAGAGAGAAGAGAGAAACATAATGACAAACTGGGGAAAAGTGGGTCAAAGATCAGGTTAACCGGCAGCTGAGGAGAAGTTATAATGTAATTTAAATTTCAAAAACCAGAAGCCATTCATTTACGAACGTGAATGCACTTTAGATTTGAATGAGGCAAAATAACATGCTTTTTCTCTCAAATATATTGTTGTAATCATTTGTTTCAGATGTACTGTAGTTATTTTCTTTATAAAAATTAATTTGGTGTTCAAAAAGTATTTTTTCAAACTTGAGTCTTGAAAAAGAGGGGGTCGTCTTATAATCAGGGCCGTCTTATATTCCAATATGGTAGTGCTTGTTTTCAATGCAATTGTGCCAACAGCAGTACTCAAACAAACACTCACTCGTAATATAGAACAACTAAACAAGTGCAACTAAAAATGCAAGGATTTGACTTTGAAGCATGTTTTTATCCCATTGTTTAACAAAGGAGGTACCAATAGCTTTTCACATGCATGTTAGCATACAGTAGAACAGCCAGGAGCAACAAAGCTGCTTCAGCTGCCCATGTTAAAGTCAGTTCAAAGAAATGCTTCACACCCACCCCGAGTTCTTCTCTCATGCATGCTCTGCCTCCATCATTCCGCCAACGCATCACAAGACGACCTGCATGCGCCCAACTTAAATGGACAGCAGCCAACTAGCTACCCCCGGAAAATGAATGAGGAGCCAGGTTGAAGACACGTAGCGATAAAATGCAAATATTCTAAATGTATATTATCATTTATCAAATTAAATGTAATATAATATATATATTCCCCAAATAATGAATTATTCAATTTATTTTTTTTAAACATCCATCCATCCATCCATCCATCCATCCATTTTCCGATCCGCTTATCCTCACAAGGGTCACGGGGCGTGCTGGAGCCTATCCCAGCTGTGTTCGGGCAGTAGGCGGGGAACACCCTGAACCGGTTGCCAGCCAATCCCAGGGCACACACAGACGAACAACCATCCGCACTCACAGTCACACCTTGGGACAATTTAGAGTGTTCCATTAACCTGGCACGCATGTTTTCGAAATGTGGGAGGAAACCAGAGTACCCGGAGAAAACCCACACAAACCCTGCACCTCTGCACTGTGAGGCCGATGCGCTAAGCAGACGACCACCGGGCCGTCTTTAAATCTCTCACAATAGTAACATTTAGAAAGTATTTGAAATGTTGCAAAATACAAGATGTGTATCAAAGTCCTGTATTGACCATACTTTCATCAGAATGGGTGCAGGCTGAGAGGCAGGAGACCCATTTTCCCCTCCCTTGTCCCGACATGTGCATCAAAGCTCCTTCACAATTGGCCTCTGTTACGTGTCCTCACCCCGACGGCAACGAAGAGGCCAGAGAGTAAAGTTGAATTCAATCTTAGGAAAACATTCTACCTCCTGTGCTGTCACTTGATACAGTGTTTATGAATGAGAGGCTTTGGAAAGAATAAATCCAGAGATGTCATGTTACTATTAGAAAATACTGTGCTGAACTCATCTGATGCCTGATGATCAGGATTGAGTTGAAACATATAGTGGAGTTGTCTTCGTAGGAGGTTAACAGTCTGAGTTGTGCTCTGTTTCCCTTTTCTTGCCGCGCTCTTTGATGGCACTGGCTCGAATCTGCTCTGGGGTCTGGGCTCTTGTAGCAGCAGTACATGTGGTGAACCTCTTGTGGAGGAATTTCTGGAGATCTTGAGGAAAGCAGGTATCTCATTACTTGGTGTTAGGCATGTGCTCCTGAAGCAGGCATCAAGTGAGCACACAGGACTGGTGCCTCTGCTCCATGTTAACGCTGAGGATTGTTATGTAACCTCGAGATTTTTTTTTTAAACCAAGCAGGGAAAGTCCTGTGTCGCCTGGTCTATTTTCATGTTGTAAAATGGGATGTAGATTGTGGCGCCTAGATTCTAATCATTCTTTGGACGAGAGTTTAGGAGATGCATGTAATAAATGTGATGTATGCCGTCTTGTTGGATTAAATGTCTTTATCCGTCTCAGAGACTTTTATTTGGAGCGTGTTCACATTTGATTGGTTTAAAAGGGGTAGTTGTGATTAATGATTGGTCTTTGAGGTTAGTTGGAGCTATTCATGCATTCTTTCTCTTTGCTTATGTGGTGGACATTTTTTTCGATAAGCAGCAAACAAGATTTACTTAATTGTGTAATTTCACACTTGATGGGATGGCCAAGTACTCCACGGCCCAACTATTTTGTATACAAACATTAAAAAGTCCCCTTTTATGCGTCACCTTTGGGCTCTTTGGGGAAAGTTGAAGGGGAAACTAGTGCATTGGCGTTTTGAAAGTACGTGAGAAAAATCTGATGAGTTTGTGCAAGCAATAACACTTGTTTTGCAGTAACTGCTTAACTGTGTCCAAAATTCACTTTAACTGCACGATTTTGACCTCATGAGCAGAGGTGGAAAAAATACAGTATTTC
The DNA here is from genome assembly GCA_026261675.1 of Hippocampus mohnikei. Classification (NCBI taxonomy): domain Eukaryota; kingdom Metazoa; phylum Chordata; class Actinopteri; order Syngnathiformes; family Syngnathidae; genus Hippocampus; species Hippocampus mohnikei. The sequence continues at coordinate 1,905,931 of JAKGUB010000557.1, read as the reverse complement.
CTTTGCTCAAGTAGTATCGATACTTGTGTCAAGACAGGCTTAGATGAAAGTAGGAAAATTCATTTGACTCCTTTAAGTATTGATCGGTAAGTGTTCAGACTGAGAAAAAAAAGGGGCAAGGAGGTAAAAATTATGTGTTTCATGCCAGATGTTTTGAAGAACTAGCTATTGCCTTTTTAACTTTTACGTAAGTATTGTGCTCCCGTACCTTTGCTAACATTGTCACCCAAAAAGATTAAGTTTTGGGACTTCCCACCGTTGCTCACGACTGTCGTCTCCTTCCCCCTACAAGGCCGCGGCAGCGACTCCGAGTCGGACGGCCTACCGTACCGGAAGATCCCGGACATCCACAAGGACGACATGTTGGCCCGCCGCACCTCCATGAGCGAGCCGCGCACAGCCATGCCCTTCAACCAGTACCTTCCCAACAAGTGCAACCAGAGCGCCTACGTGCCAACGTCGCTGCGCAAGAAGAACGGCGACAAGGACGATGGCGAGCGCAAAAGCTGGAGTACGGCCACTTCGCCTGTAGGGGGGGACAGACCTTTGAGGTAGGTGCTGCCTCACAGGCTCTCTTCTGATCGTCCCTAGTGATGTCAAAAAAATAATTCCTCAGCCATTGGCTGAAAACTGTTTTTTTTTTTTTTTTTATGCTCTTTCTGAAACTCTGTAAGATGCCACAAAATGGCACCAAAGCCTTGGAGAACATGAAATGCAGAAATTGGTGTCAAATGTGTGTATTGAAATGGTACATCAGGACCAGGGGTCTCAAACTCAATTTACCAGGTTTTCCAAAAAAATTGCATTTATTAAAAACACACACAAAAACATAAAACTTCGCTTAGTGCTAGCTCCGTGTTAGCATCTTAGCCCTCATTTTCCCTGTTCTTGTGCGTGTATATAGTCAGTTCTGGTGCTTCGGAGCACCTGGCTCCAGCGACAGCCGCACTGGCGTGTTGATTATCGCAGGGGTGTCCAAAGTCGGTCCTCAAGGGGCCACTGTCCTGTCTATTTTTCAGCTCTGCTAGGAGCAACGCACCTGATTCAAATAATCAGGATCGTTCTCATGCTGCCTCAGAGCTGGCTGATGACCTGATCATCTGAATCAGGCGTTTTGCAACCTCAAGAGCTGGAAAACAGGCAGGACAGTGGTCCTCCAGGCCCGGAGCTGGATATGCCTGATTTATCTTTTTTTTTTTTTTTTTTTTCCTCAAAACTCTACAGCTTTGTCATATAATTACCATAATAGTATACAGTAGTTGCCTATATCGTTTTTAAACAATTTTGGAAAGCAAAAAAACCCTGCAACTTTTTAAGCAAGCACATTGCTGTTTCCTATTCATATTGTAACAGTAATTACCTTGGCAATTGTGCTACGAGGCTGACGCTATTACAATGTTACCCTCATACCTGTTACCGCAATTTCTTCAAATATTTTAACTTTGTTCTCATTAAATCATTTTTTACCTCTTATAACAGCAAATTTCACTTTCATATCAAGGCAGGAGCCTCAAACTACCATCCTGCGGGCCGCACTTGGCCCACGGCCCGTGGGTTTGAGACCACAGATCTAGACCGAGGGTCTCAAAGTCCAGTCCGTGAGGGCCGCTTTCCTGCACGTTTTCCATCTATCCCTGCTGCAACACACCTGATTCAAATCAGGGCCGTTTTCAGGCCTCTGCAGAGCATGCTGATGAGCCGATCATTTGAATCAGGTGTTTTGCAGCAGGGAGAGACGGAAAACAAGCAGGAAAGCTGCCCTCGAGGACCGGAGTTTGAGACCCTTGACCTAGACTGAGACTGACATCCTTCTATATCGGGGAGAAGCTAAATTCAGCCCAGATTTTTAGGGTAATGTAAGATGAGTCTGAAAAGGTTTGTGTCATAGTTTGCGGTATATTTGCGGTCTGATCTTGATGCCTGCGGTTGAGTGAATAAACGCCTCTGGAAACGATTTGTAGAACTACATTGTATATCACACACACTCTTCCCAGTTTTGAAAATCTTTTTCTGCACCGTGACCGGCGGTCATGTTATTGAAATTGGCAGAGGGTTCCTTGTGCCGTTCCGCTGCCCCCTGTTTCTTTCTCCTCTGCTGAGCAGATGGCCCGGATTGCCTGTCATCATCATTTCAAGGGAGTTGGAAACTAATCTGCAGCTGAAATCTGCAATGTATATATCGGGTCTGGGATGTTTCCTTTGAAATGAGCTGCTGCTTGCATTCTTAACAGCAGCAGGCTGTGGCGTGTGCACGTTAGCGCTGCCAAGATGTTAACACTTGTCATGCGGTTGTATCACATCAAGCAAATCCCAGTCCCAACAGTGCTGCGTGGGGGGCCTGCTTGGCTTATTAGGAGTGACAAAATGATGTATCTTTACAAGCAATATACTGTAGTTGAGAAATTCAACATAAGAGAAATGTCTAGAGCAGTTCATATACACACCTGAATGAAAGGAGAAATATTTTTCCTTTTTTCACATTTTAAAACAGTTCTCAGGTGTCTTGGTATCGTTTTTAAAATACCTAACTGGACATCAATCTGGACTACAGCCTTCCTCAACTCTTTAAAAGCTAGCGCAAACAGCATAGCATGCACGTGCACACACACACACACACACACGCAAATTGTACCCAACCCCACGAGGACACCTTCACCAGGAAAGCTCTATGTGTCGGTGATGTTATGTAAATTACCTTAATGGTGATGTCAAATTTTGGTAAAACTTAGAAGGGCTAGCATACAGACAGATTTTCAGAAATTGGAAGCCCGCAACAAATTTACAGGAAGAAGTCTAGAGACTCAACTATTTGTCTTCAAAAACCAATTAATAATTGTTTTTTTTTTTTTAAATAATAACTTATCCACCCCTCCATTTTCAACACTGTTAATCCTGAATAGCTTCTCGTGGGGCTCCTGGAATCTCTCCCAGCTGACTTTGGGCAAAAGGCAAACTACACCCTGAACTGGTCGCCAACCAGTCACAGGGCACAAATAATTACCTAATAAATGTATCATAATTTCACTTAGTAAAAACATACATCAATTACAACATGAAATACAATGTTAAAGAAACCTTTTTACTGTAATTCAATGAACATTGTTCTGCTCCTCCCGGCACGTGCGCCTTGGCCACGCAAGGGCACTAAGATACAAGACATACAGATGTGTAGTATTGTACATGGGGACAGTCGCTGCTCCTCGGTAAGATGCAATAATATTCATCATCCTTCACTGAGGATAAAGAAAATCTACGCCTTTGAGTGTTACATGATTTATGTGTTGCTTCACAGTTTGTGTTCAATATCCATTGCTTAAAAGATAATACCCCACAACACCAACGCTATTAATTGGCCCTTTTGTGGAGTTTCCCCATTATGTGTGTTAGCATTCAGCTTGCTGAATATCCATAATCGTCCGACTCGTGGTCACTCCACAATGTTGTGTGTGTGCATTTTAATTGTCCTGTTCTTTTCTCCAAAATAAACCTTTTATTTGTTTATAAACTCCACTTTCTTTTTTTACACTCATGACAATCTATTAATCCAAAACTTTATATAGTAATGTTTACATCATAGCAGGCATGGACTAAAACTCTGGTACACACAGAAATGGGAATATGGGGCTCTCCCTCAGGATGTACGGAAATGAGCTCCGCTTCCTTTACTGAACCTGATCACACCCGATGCCTGAACCGGACAGCTGCACACTTTCTACACCCGGCTTTCTGACTGCCTGCCTGCAAAGCTTTCTCAAAGATTAACAGTCAAAAATGATCTTGGGAGAGTGCAGAAGTGAACAACAGCCTGATGGAAACCAACAGTGGCCGCTTCAATTCAGACGTGACTTCTTCAAAATGTATTTGAAAGGGGCAGAGGGTGTGTTGACAAAATAATACCTCCACTTAGACCAATTAGCCTAACAATCGAGATTGTGCTGCCGCTTATCAGAAGCTAACGCTGGTAGCTAACACTAATCAGAGCTAACATTTCAGCATACATGTAGTTAGTTTCACATTTGTTGGTTGGGCAGCCTATTAGTATACAAGTCAATGTTCCACATGCGACCTTCGTGACCTTTGCTTTGGTTTGGTTTGTGTTGCTGGTGCTTTACAACTGCAGCAGTGGTTTGCTTGCAGAGAAGACCGCCCCCTTGTGACTGTTTGTCACAACATCATTCAGCCTCTAAATCTGACGCACAAGAACATTTGATGTCACCTTCCCTACTCCGCAAACATTCAATAATTCACATTTGTGTTTGTCTGTTGTTTGTCTCTCCATGCTATCATGCGTCCTGCCAGCGTGTCACATGACCTACAGTAAGTCATCCAATTTCCACATGGGAAAATCCACCAGCCATTTTACTGCGTCTGGTGTCGGTCATACGCTAGAGAATGATTTTCACAATGTTATAATTATTGTGACAGTATTGACAGTATGAGCAATACAATGTTTAAATCTCAATATACAATCAATAATTTTCCTTGCAAAGGCTAACCTAAATTGCATGCTGCCTTAAAAAAATATTTTGTCTTTTGGGGATAATCTTGGAAGGATTATGAAAACGTGACATTACAATCGCCATAGCCTCTCATGATTTCAAACATAATTTAGAGTGATTTTAACATGTTGACTTCCAAAATACACAAAATTGTCCGACACATTTCAAGTAGAAAAAAATAATTTGCGGATCTTCTTGAACATATTTGGAAGCGATTTCCAAATGTACTGCCATTGCAGTAAAAAAGAACTTTTCGTGAAAATCCGTGTTCGCAGTGGTTTTTAGTCTACCACGTGATGCCCATTCCCTGATAAAAACAAAAAACAACAGGTGGCATGTATGCAGCAACAGCAAAGACACATCCTTTGCTGCACATTGATTTTTGAATGTCTCTTTCTCTTTTGTGTCCTCCGCAGGAGTGTGAGCATGATCGACATGCGTGGGGAGGATGACGCCGCCGCCATCTTGCCACCGCACAGTCACATGCGTCATGAGCTGATGCACAATCAGTACAACCAGATGAAGGAAGAGGACAGTCACTGGCAAGATGTGAGCAGTTGTCATTTATTAGTAGCTTTTTTTTATGTTAGTGTCCGTTAGCCTTCAGTATAGGGACACCTGGCCTTTTCACGGAGAGCAGAATAAAGCATAACAGCGGTCATTTGTGTGCGTCAGGACCTGGCCCGGTGGAAAAATCGTCGGCGCAGCATCTCTCAGGACCTGATCAAGAAGGAGGAAGAGAGGAAGTTGATGGAGCAGCTGATGACCGGAGGGGAGAGTATCTCGCAGAGGAGGAGGAGCATCAAGACCTACCGAGAGATTGTCGAGGACAAGTAGGTCCAACTCAAATGGAGAACATCAGTTTGAGCATACAGTATGTTAACCATTTAAAAATGAATACGTTCAAAACCCTCTCAACTCTTAAAGCACTCTCTCAAATTAAATGAGGAACATGGCGTATAATAGTAAATCAACCACTAACATGCAATATGGCATATGGCAGCTAGCCAGTCAGAGGCTAGCTAGCCAGCGGTTAACCTAGCAGTCTTAAAGTTTTTTTACTCAATGTTCTGAAAAGAAACACAACTGTCCTTTGTTCACAAAAAGTTGGAATACCAAAGGAATCCTATCAAACCAAAAGGAATGGTGGCTAGCTATATAAGCTAATGTAGAAATCTAGATTTTTCTTAGTGTGCCTTGTTACACAGTACAAAGACTCAAATACATGCATGGCAGGAAATCCAAATGAAAGTTCTCTGTTCACAAATCGTCATAAATCACAGCAAGAGTTTGAGCGAGCGAGAAGCCAGCGTCACTGTGATTGATCCAGATGTTAGCAGACAGATTCTGGGCTCCGCTATGTGTGGTGGATGTCATCATATTTCATTTGTAAATATGAAATCGTCATGCAGCGAAGCCTCTCAATCATTGTGGAAACCAATTAATTGGATGCATTTTGGGGAGGCACGTTCGAGCATCATCCCCAAGTGAAGATCATCTTGCAGTTTCTTATAAACACACTCCACATGCGCTGATCTATTACATAGGCTGGAGCGAGTCTGTTATTCTTCCGCCATATTGACCGTGTGCCTCTCGTGCGCTGAGTGTAAAGGAAGCAATGGGAGCCACTTCGACGGGCCAGGAATCAAGTTGGCTGTGTTCACTACCACAACAGAGCAAACGCCCATTTGTTACTGCGCCCGTTACAGTGCATTTTGCATGAGGCATGAAAATAATTTAGGGCCTATGGACTTTCCTGTCAAATGCATGGCAGACAAGCCAAATAAAAAGTCTTTGTTGTTGATACTAATAATGATCGACAGATTCTTTTTGAACCATCATTAAGGAGCGAATCTGAAGCTAGTGTAACAGTCAACATGTTTCCGACGTGCTCCTTCTCGTCAAACAAATCAGACCCAGAAGAGCCAAAGTCATTTGTTGACAAGCAAGCTGCTTACGTTGTTGGTCTCCACAGGGAACGTCGCGAGGAGGAGCTGCGGGCAGCTTACCGGAGAGCCAAAACCCCTGAGGAGGCGGCCTTCATCCTCCAGCGTTACGCCCAACGCTTCTCCATTAGCGAAACGGTTATGGAGCGCCTCCAGCTGCCCAAGGTCCTGGACCGCAGCATCTCGGCCGACCCGTCCTTCTCCGGCTTCCCCGTCCCCCTCTCGCCCTCTCCGACCACCTCCGAGCCATGGGACGCCGACCCCGACAGCCCCCTTAAGTATCTGCGGCAGCAGTCGTCCCCGGCCTCAGCTCCCAGGTTCACATCTACGGTTGAGGCGCAAATCGATGAGTGGCCAAGAGACATGCCGCCCCAAAGGCCGCAGATCCGCTCCCGCTCATCTGAGCCGCCGCCCAACCGGGTGCCGTCCCCCAAGCCGCTGCCATTGCTGATGCCCAAGCCTTACGTTCAGTCCTGGCCTGCTACACCGGAGCCCTGGCCCAGCAAGGTCAGTTTGACGCTATATTGCATAATGCTATTCACATTAGACAATCCGGGAATCTTGCTGAACTATAAATATTTTGTCAGCAGAATGGTCCAAAAGTCATCCTGATCATTCATTCAATCCATGGGTTCACTTAGTTGTTCCTCCCTTCCCTCACTGGTCTGTGAACGTTTGGATGTTTCTCTCTATAAAAAAAAAAAAAAAAAATGTTTGGGTGATATAAATTGAATCCATTTGATTTAGATTATTAAACTACATTTGATGAGAGGTTGATGTATAATTTTAAGAGTTTTAAAAGAAATTCTCCTCTCCATATATATCATCTAAACCAGGGGCGCCCATTACGTCCATCGCGATCGACCGGTAGATGGCGGACTGGTCCCAAGTCTTTGTGCATGTTAGTAATATATTTTTTGTGTGAATCTACACTGCACCCTAATCATGCTATCAGTCTCGTTTTCACAAAAAGTATTTTAAAAAATCAAATAAAACAGGTAAATCTTTAACCTATGGTGACGCGTGACCTGCATCACCGGAAGTTGTTAGCGCTCAGCAGTCTGCAATTGCAGCTTGTGATCAGAGCTGTTGCGCTTTATCTTTTATCTTTATCATTATTCTCATTCAGAGTTTGTTCCGTGTACAATCCACTGAGGGCACGGGCAAAGAATCGGAATCTAGAGGGCCGGGGAAGCGCTTTAAAACGGTACGTGAGAGCTACGATAGCTAACTGGCTGCAAAAGCGCGTCGCATGCCTCCGTGTCAGGCTGTTGCTCATCATGGTTGATCGAAAAGTCGATCTTTGGTCCAAAATGTTTGGCCACCCCTGATCTAAACCATACTTTTCACACAAATTCCTACTTTGTTTATCTGTCAGGGCTTTGATGCCATCTTATGACATCTTAGGGCATTGCAGAAAAACAGGACAAATACACCGTACAAAAATGTTTTAAATCAATTATTTTATCCAAAACATGAAGGCAACGGATTTTTCACACAAAAATGTTGGGCAGTGATGGTCGCGACCGAGCTAAATGTAGCCAAGTGCTTCTCTGGAATGTCTTGTCAGGCGTCCCAGTCCCACTTTGAATGGAGCCTTGTGTTCCCTATTGACTTAAGAAGCTGCCGAAGAACGGCCCTCTCAATGTGAAGTGGGCTCCCCGGTGGACAAAGACGGCCCACACAAGCTGCTTGGAGACGGATGAGAAGGTGGAGGTAGAGAGGGGGCGAGGATCGGGAGGTGCAGGGTACTCACTAAGAAGTTCACTAGAAGCCCCCTCACACAGAGGTTACCAGTGCCTCTTTGTCTCTGAGGCTCGCTTGTTGCTAAAGTCTGCATGCATAAGATCATAGGACGCTGGCCCTGCAAAAATGAAAGCACAAGTGAGGTTTCAGCCCCAGAGATTCGTTTCTGTTGTAGTCCTCAATAGGGCCCTCATGGGATCACTGTTCGATTCTATTCTTGAGATGATTACCATAAGTTGTTTTTGTGTGTGTGTGTGTGTGTGTGTGGGGGGGGGGGCTCAATATGCCCGAAAACATGATGATTTTTACAAGTGCCTGTACCTTGTGGAGCACATCAGGAGACATGAAACTATCTCAAGGAGCCATGTCCCAACTTGATCAGGAAATCATCCATTTTGGGTTTTGAAGCAGTCATGTCAGACGAATTCCAGGGTTTGTAATTTGACAAACTTATGCCAGGTGATTTGTCTTGAGTCCCAAATTGGAAGCGGCAATCCGAGAGAGACGGGCGCATATTTTTTGGGTCAGGTGCTGTCGTTTCAAATCAAGGTAAATCTGGATCTGATTCAGATCAGCACCGCAATATTTCCACACTATGGAAAAACAACTTCTAATGTCTTAGGGCACTTCCACTGCTGCCAAATTACACGATATCAAGTAGTAATTGTTTGCGCATCTGGATTTTGTTGGGTTTGATCACGTTTTATTTGAAACTGCTTTGTATGCAATTGCCGCGTCTCACCACAGCTCAAGCTCAGCACAGACGTGTCTGCCCTCAACACAGCATCCGTCCGTCTCTTCTAGGCTGATGGTTTGCTGCGAGTCAATGGCAACACGGGACCCGACGACTCTCCCGCCGCGCCCGAGAGCCAAGCAAGGGAGTCCTCCCCCATTTTCCTACCGTCCTCATCGCCCCAAACCACGGCCCACCACCCGGATGCGGCCACGGCAGGAGACAATCCGACGTCCACCAATGTCGAGGCGGCTTCGACTGACATCCAGGACAAGGAAGTCGCTCTGTGTTTAACGCCACCTAGCAGGCCTACTTCACTGCCAGTGGTAAAACAATAACTTACTCCGTTACCTTTATTCAAACATTCACACTGCGAGCTGTTTTCAAATGTATGAAAAATAAATCTAATCATGAACTTCAAATACTATTATTAAGTAGCCATTAACATTGGGTGTAAATTTAGATTGTTTGGTGTGCCAAGTGTAATGCCTGTGAGCATATAGTAAGCTGCTACCGCACTACAAAGCTAAAATGTATGCGATGTATCGATTTCTCTGTAACCTATGCAAAGTGACATTTTCTATATATTTATAGATTGATACACAACTATCTACTTGTTTGTTTAGGAGTTGCAGAAGCCAGAGGAGAGTTTTGGGTGGAAGACTGGAAGCCAGTCGGCGGCTGCACCACTGGAGAAAAAGTGTGAATCAGCGTCACACTTCCAAACATCTGCAGGTCTGAGTCATACACTACTCGACTGCCCCCATCTGGACACTTGTGGATCTGCCACATTGCAGACATGCAAATTTGTTTACAGTTCCTTGGTATTTTAGTAGAGCTTCTTACATTCTTCTCTCAAAATGGTATGATGAGGTATGAATGGATAAAGAATTAGAGCACTATTAAAACGTCCTCAGACAGTTGTGATGGAATGGTTCCGTCTCATGCAAAAGCACGGGGTACTGTGCTTTTGCATGAGACGTTGTTACCATGATGACTGTGGCTGGAGCTAGTGCGTTGCAACCAAAGGAGTGCTACTCAGTGCTGTCATCTTGGCAACTTTGTCACTACGTTTTGTGACTTTTCACACCCTCTTGGAAGAAGAAAAGACCCCTAATTGCACATTTTTAAATTAGTGGGCCAGGTCAGTGCATGTGATGCATGTAGCGGACACATACTGTAGCCAAATACAATCAACACTGTCTTTTGCAGAAGCCAAACATGAGACTGTACCATCGTGTCAATCAGGGCTCGGCACACACTCTGTAACCTCAGAGGTAAAGCATTAAAATAATCCTTCCTAATTCAACATGTCATCCGTCCATCCTGTTAATAGTCCTGTGAAATTTGTAGACAAGCACAGACAGTCACCTGGAGAAGAACCAGAAGAAAGGGGAGGTTCCCTGTTTTGTACATCAACCGCCAACTGCAATAACAGAAGGTTACAAAACACACACACACGCTCAACTAGCCACTGTACACCAGTTTTGTCCATTTGACTTCTTGAACCATATATTTCCACATATTTTGCCGCAGGTTTTAAAAACCCTACCCGCTCTCCAGTGACAAGCAGCAACCCAAATTTACGCTGGGAGTTCTTTGCAGGTAATTTGGGGGTGGGGGACACAATTCAGTTCAATTTGTCACGGTATAGAGCTCAGCGATTCTCAACAAATGTATTTTTAGTTGCAATTTATGCAAATTGATGTTGATATTCAACACCAGAATCTTAATTCCTGACTCAATTTTTGGCGTTTGTTACATTGCTACTATACATTTCCATTCTGCAGATAAGGGGGAGAAGGATCAGCACAGCAACGTGAGTACAATCAATATCTTGAAACGTGAAGGTATCCTGCCACCTCTGGTCACCTCTGTCCTTTTCTGTCTTTCTCCTTCAGTAGGAGTGAATTGGCTAGCATTGGACTAGTGCTTTTGTGGTAGACCAATTACTGTCTTCTCTCCATTTTTTTTTCTCTGTATGTGTGATGCCTGGTTGTTTGTGGGTAACCGGCGTGTGCATGACAATTTCTGTGTTTTGGGTTTTGTGGATGCATGTGTTGTTGATGGGGTGGTGGTGGTGGTGGTGGTGGTGGTGGAGGCGGAGAGGGCATCCCGTCAGGTTTCGGTGACGGTATCACCTCAGACCAGACGGGCCGACCGCTGGTCCTGGGACCTAGAGGAGGAGCGAAAGCGCCAGGAAAGGTGGCAGCAAGAGCAGGAGCGCCTGCTGCAGGTACCGGTACATCGCGAGGCAAAGCATGGCGCATGAGGCCACTTCCAGCACTGCCAGGATTCACTCCCCAGTTTTGGTTTTATTTGTGCAAGGGTCACACTGTCAAAAGATTGCTACTTTCCCGGCAGTGTGGTCCCCTAATACAGTTTCTCCACCTCTAGGGTGAGATTTGTCATTTTCAGCATACAGTAGAAGGCCCCGCCCATTTATCAAACGCTCACTGAAGACTTTTGTTCAAACTTAAACCGATAAAAAGATCATTTTAGTTTGACAAAGTTTATCATCGAAATCTAATCACTGGTATTTCATTTTATTTTTCATCGTAATAGTCATAGGAGTATTTCGTATTTCATTTATTTATATATATATATATAAATATATATTTATTTATTTATAAGTGTATTTGGATTATTTATGCGTGCATTGTTCAAGTTTAGAAATCTATTATATTTTAAGGAGATGATAAAAATAAGAAATATTACTATTCTCTATATTTCATGGCTGCAGATAAAATGAAAAACAAATCTCCGCATTAATTTGATATACCAGTATGTCATTTTATTTATCAAGGTACACACAGTGTTTAAAAAAAAAATTGTGTTACAGTATGCTGCACATGATTGAAGTTAGCATTTTCTTGTCATTGTAATCTTTAGTTTATGTCTAATACATAATTGGCATAGTTTAATACAATGACTACCGGTACACTGTTTGCATTTTTCAGGTATTCAGGAGAAAGTATTTTAATTCCCCCCAAAAATGTCATTGATCACTCATTTGTTTGCCTACCGCTGCTTTTAAACCGTGAGACGAGCTTCTGGCGTAAATGTGTTACATGTCACAAAGCCGATTAACCGCATTCCATTGCACCCTTGAAAGCTTGCAGCCATTTTTCAGATCAGAGCGTTTACTTATCGTAACAACCGCTCGTGTCCCGCTGCCACCACCTGAGGGCCACCTTGTGCAGCACAAGGAGCTGTGTCAGGAGCTTGTGCTGGTGGGATGCTGCTGCCTAAATGCCGCGCCCCTCCCCCCATCAATCCTCTGCAGCTCAGTGAGAAAGGCTTCTGAACTCCGATAATGAATGGATGGATGGATGGATGTGCGTGCGGTGCATCACGTGCTGGTTGTGTTTCATCCCTATAATTGTTTGTCCTGCTCTGCGATTGTGGTCAGGCTTCCAATGCAAGTCCGAATAGAAAAAAAATGTCATTACAAAGATCAAAACGCCCAAAGAGCTCTCTGAAGTTCAAATTACAGCCACGTTAAATACATTTTCTAAATTAAAATCTGGCAGTATCAATGAAAATGGAGCAATTTTCAGAGCGTGTGAGGGGCGTGAAGGTGTCTTAAATTCGACTTTTCAAACTGAAGCCCTTCAATAGCCTTCAAAATGAGTAAGATGACAACCACTGCTCTGTAATTTCTCACACAAACCGAACGCCACGCTGTTGTTGTGTGTCCAAAAACATCTTCAATTTTAAGCCTGCAGGCACCCAGTTTATTATCTTTGTAAAAGGCAGACTTTTTTTTTTTTTAACAGTGAAACAGTTCTCGGGAAACTGTTTGCATGTCCAGCTCCTGGCTGCTTCTCCTGTTCTCCCCCCCCCCCCCCTTTTTTTTTTACATTCACTCTTGACAAGCCAATCTCCGATGATGTCTAAATCCGTTTTTACACGCCTCCAACATAAATCACAATGTCTTGTCTTGTTTTCCGGTTTGTGTATGTATGTGGTGTGCTGCCGTGGTAACACAGGAAAAGTATCAGCGGGAGCAGGAGAAGCTCAGGGAAGAGTGGGAGAAGGCCCAGAGGGAGGTTGCCCGGGAGGAGAGGCGCTACCATGAGGAGGTGCGAGCATATCGGTGCACAATACCAAATGATGGTTGCTGTGAAAATGAGCCTCGTGTGTTTTTTTATGTTCGTCGTCTTGGTTACTACATCCTCGGAAATACATTAATCCTTGGTGCACTTTGTCTGTATTCGAACCGGCTTTTAGTGAATAAAGAACGATAAATTTGAGCGCTCGGTATTTCAACTCTGTGATGTCAGGGAAGAAATAACAACAGTGAAGATGTAGACTGCTACATTAGCATCCAGTTCCCCTCTAAGTTGATTTGATAAGCAGAGGCGATTGCTCTAAGACTGCAAGGGAAACTCGGCTTCCCCTAAAATGTCAAAAAAGTGATCAAATGTGTGTACATACAATTCTGTGTACATGTCATTGACTAAATATGCGCTACAACGCGCTCAACTTTTGTTTTGAATCTGTGACTCGTTACGACGCGATTTTCTTCTCATTCATTCCCGCAGCTTCACTGTGCTGTGGACGCTGAGCGTTCAGAGCCCGTTGTCCCAACGCATTGAAACGAGACGAGTCATTGGATAAATACTGGCTTTGTCCCGCCCACCGGACGCTCAGCGTCTCTGGGAGTCTATGGACAGTGGGCGTGTATCGGCTGGCCCGGAAGCTCAGTTTTTCTGCATGATGATTGGAAGATTTGTTTGAAGCTGATTCTCTTTGATTGACAGCGAAATGAGCCAATCACCGATCTTTTGATGTAGGCATCCGTGGGAGCATCTTTAAATTCTCATTCTTTTCTGAGTTGAACTGGAGACTTCTCCTAATTATCTTCGTGACACTGTCTTTGTTGGAAACAACTAGCGACGAATTAATCTTTTATTTATGGTGGGTTTTATTGTCATTGTTGTAGTTGTAGGAGACTAGTTAAGTCCCTGGAAAAGACACCTTGTTGGTATGACAGGGTCACAGATCATTTTCTTGAAAAGGAACGGAGAGTAGAATTCACGTAGAAATAAACAGACACATTTTATGATGTAGGCCAAAATTGAGCTTCCCTCCTTGACAGACCAGCATCCGCCACTGTTGATAAGATACTCATTTGGGGTGGTCGTGACCAACCTTTAGCAACCTTACACCTTCTAGTAATGGCGCCAGCTAGCTGCCAACCTGTTGCTAACATACAACTTCTTGGAATATGCCGCTAGCTTGTTGCCATATTCTTCTCATTTGTCAACAAATGGCAGCGTGTCATATGATTTTCTTCAGGTTTTACATCGCGGGAGTGTTTCTTTTTGTAATTACGTGACAGTGGTTACAGAACGTATCGCAGTCGTAATTGTGTTGTTTCCTTGTCCATCCATGTTGTTGCTTACTGCTCCTACGTTACCCTCACGTCAGGAACGTCTAATATTGGAAGAGACGGTCACACCCCTGACTCCGCAATCGTCTGCCCCTGCCCCGTTGGCTTCCAAAGGCCAGGACACGATCGTGCGCTCACTTGCTGACTGGGAACGCAAACAGGAGCACCTAGAAAGACATTCGGTGATCAACTCATTTGTTAATCATTATTAGTTTGCGTTATTGGGTGTTCTCAAACCTTTTGTGCTCAAGGACCCTTTCAAGTGGAGAAATTAAAAGGTTGTCTCGTTGTAATCCTATCGAGTTATCTTGCATCTGGAATGTGCTCTAAACAAAGCTACCTTCTTGTCTGTTTTTGAAAAAAAAAAGCCCGTCATGTTGCATTGAGTAATTCATATTTTGAGAGAAATTCTTCGCGCAAAGTTTTGAGAGTAAAATTGTTGTTTTTGAAAAAGTCATCATCTTTAAAAAAAACAGTGACGTATTTTGTCTGGATGAAGAGTCATAATCTTATGGGAACCAAGATAGTTGTCATCTAGAATATTAAAGTCTAATTTAAATGAGGGATGAGATTCATTTTAATAAGTGAACTTCAAAATACAACTTTATGCTCCTGGTATTACACCATTTATCATAGAAAATTATTCTAATGGGACTAATATTTTTGAAAAAATAAAAATTGTGTTCTTCAAGAAATAGGATTGCTATATACAAAATGCTGTTGTAATACACCCTTAGCACAATTTACTTGATCAAAAGCTAATTTAGGATGGATTAATTGTCCCCGAATGTTAGCTGTACCATTTTTTAAATAGTATAATAGATATCTCATAATTTATTGTAAATTACTTTGAGGGTCCTCAGAGCCCAATTTTTGGAAACATTTACATTGAGTGATTGATTGACCAGCTAACAGTCCTTTACCTCTGATTGGCTAACATAGAAGGAAAGTGCAGAGAAAGTGCAGTGTAGACCGCGAGAGAACGACAAGACGAGCGACATCAGCGCCACCAACGACAGCTTCAGAACAGCCAAGAGGTTTGTTGACGCATCAAAGCACATGTCAAGAAAACGGAATAATTGCTTCAATAAATATGACATAAAAGGCTATGCTCTGACTACTGGTCTTGTTGCGCAATTTGAGTTTTGGGGGGTCTTTTAAATTGACATTACACCTTCGTCTGGTGTATGAACCAAATGCGTTCCCAAAGTGACCCGCATGCGCAACTAGCCATGGGCTGATAACCAGTTTGATGGTTTACCATGGTTTTAAAAAATGCTAATACTGTCTGTCACCGGTAATGAGCTCTTCTTTTCTTTTTTGCGGGGAGCATGTGATTGATTGATATGTTTCTGAGTGAGGGCACGCGGTGAGGTCGGCCACCCTCAGCTTACGCCTGCCCGCTGCGGCAGCAAATATCTAGATATAAATAAATAGAGAGAGAGAGATTTGTTTTTTTGTATCATTAATAGTTTTTCCATTTGTGCAATATAGTCTACCTACTTTTGTTTTTCTCAAAAATAACTCAAATGTTTTTTCTTTGTGTTTCAATTATAATTGTACATTTTGAAACATAGTACAAGTAGATGCTTTTTGTTGGGCAATACAGGAAGCCAAAATCCCCACCTTGGCACAGTTGACATTGCTAAATCCGCCGGCGGCGGCATTCAGTTTTGTGCATGACTCTTAATGTTCACATTGAATAGTTATCAGAGTTAAAAAGCCATCGTGTATGAGGATTCCAAAAATGCCTGTGATGATTGTGGCAGCAGAGTGGTGTAGTGGTTAGTAATGCATCTCGGCACAGACTCCATGTTGTCTTTCCACTTTCCAAATGTTCTATTATTATATTCATTGAAAAGTCCAAATGGTCCATAGTGTGAATATGTGACTACCCCTATTTGTATGTGCCTTATGATTTACTTGTGATCAGTCCAGGATGCAGCCCACTCATGTCGCCCAAAGTCATCTGGGTTAGGCTCCGGCTTCATCCATCGCCCTAATGAGTTAGAAGTGTTACGTCGTTATATTATCTCCTAAAAATAGAGCCATAACGTTGTCTTTTGTGTGGACCAGCTCAGCGAGTCAGAGTAGCTGCCTGCAGAATGGCCAAAGGAACCAAATGGCCGGCAAGCCCGCCGCACCTGTCAAGAAACGGCAAGACGCTGACATCGGCAAGCCTGCCCGCCCTGCGGGAGAACGCAGGTATGTGGTGAACGTATGTGCTTAAATGGACTCTTTTGGCTTCTCCTTCAGTCTATCGTTTCAAGAAGCTTCCTGCCTCTTGACAGTAATTGTCTGCCATATTGGTGAGAGTGAAGAGTAACCCTGGCAACAGTAGGGCTCTTGTGCTGTGCTACAGTTGCCGCATTTGAGGCTTTCATTGTAATGAGCCGCAGTTTTTCAGTTGCTGTGTTAGGCCAGCAGGTGGCACAAACCACCTGTCTTCCTGTCCATCTGTGTACACTGCACCCTGAGCATCCTATTAGTTTCACTCTCACACGCAAAAAAAAAGGAGGGTTAAAATAAAAAAGTAGGTCACATTTAACCGACGGTGGCGCATGACCTGTATCACAAAAGTTGTTGCGGTCAGCAGTCTGCAATTGCAGCTAGCAATCAGAGCTGTTGAGATGTCTCTCTCTCTCTCTCTCTCTCTCTCTCTCTCTCTCTCAACTCAACTGTATTTATAGAGCACTTTCAAACAGCCATCGCTGCATACAAAGTGCTGTACATGGAGCAACTAACATATACAACAATAAAGCAACCAATCGGTAACAAAGACGGTAGAAAGCACCGAACAGCAAACCCAAGAACAAATCTAAGTCATGCTGAGTCGAAAGCCAGAGAATACAAGTGAGTTTTGAGGAGGGTTTTGAAGATGGGCAGCGAGGAGGCTTGACGAATGTTCGGTGGGAGGTCATTCCAGAGAGAGGGACCAGCAACAGGAAAGGCTTGATCCCCTCTGAGCCTCAGTTTGGTTCTTGGTACTTCTAATAATGTCTGGTCCGCAGACCTGAGGCGTGTAGGGGCGGATGAGCTCAGAGAGGTAAGGTGGCGCCAGGTCATTTAGAGATTTGAAAACAATAGGTTCTTGAAAATAACTCTAAAATGTATAGGGAGCCAGTGAAGGGATGCCAGAGTAGGAGTTATGTGCTCCCTCTTACGAGTACCAGTCAAGAGGCAAGCAGCGGAATTCTGGACAAGCTGGAGGCGCTTAATGGAGGATTGGCTGACTCCAAAGTAAAGGGCATTGCAATAATCGAGCCGGGATGTGACGAAGATGTGAATTACTGTCTCAAAGTGTTTACGAGAGAGGATAAGTTTTACTTTGGCCAGCTGTCCAAGGTGAAAGAAGCTGGATTTAACGTTACCAATTTGCCGATCAAATTTGAAATCACTGTCCAGTTTAAGGCCCAAGTTTGAGACTGTTGACTTAAGATAAGGAGACAGGGGCCCCAAGTCTACAGGATGGGATGTACAAGGGCCACTGGGACCAAACAGTATCACCTCTGTCTTCTTTTCATTTAAATTCAAGAAATGTTGTGCCATCCAGGCTTTGATTTCTTCCAGGCAGTATAGAAGTGGCCTTAATGAGAAAGCGTCTTTTTTGCTCAGTGGGACATAGATCTGACAGTCATCTGCATAGCAGTGGAAGGAAATACCATGTTTCCTTAAGATGGAACCCAATGGGAGCAGATACAGTGAGAACAGCAGAGGCCCCAGAATTGAGCCCTGTGGAACACCACATGACGGGAGCAATACGTGACTCAGAGCAGTCAAGGCTGACACAAAAGGTTCTGTCTGCTAAATAGGACTTAAACCACTCAAGAGCGCCACCGCCAATGCCCACCAAGTGCTGCAAACGAGTCAGCAGAATAAGGTGGTCCACTGTATCAAATGCTGCAGTTAAATCCAATAAAACTAGACACACGTGGTCTCCAGTGGCATTTGCCAGGAAGATGTCATTAGAAACACGTAACAGGGCTGACTCCGTGCCATGCATCATCTTGAAACCTGACTGGGAGACCTCCAAGATGTTATGTTCATCCAAGAAATATTTCAAATGCATGTGCACCACTTTTTTCCAGAATTTCTGAAATGAAAGGCAGTTTGGAAATGGGCCTGAAATTTGACAGCACATCTGGATCAAGACCAGGTTTCTTGATCAAGGGTTGGACCACAGCGTGTTTAAACTGTTGGGGACCTATACCAGTAGAGAGGCTGCTGTTGATAATGTCCAAGACCGATGTACGAACACTAGGGAGAACCTCCTTAAAGAAATGTGGGGGAAGAGAGTCGCAGGGGAAGCCAGATGGCTTAGTCTGGCGAACTACATCCTCCAAAAGCGTCAAGGACACAGTTTCAAAAGAATTTAGCACAGCTGATATATATATATATATATATATATATATATATATATATATATATATATATATATATATATATATATATATATATATATATATATATATATATATATATATATATATATATATATATATCATTATATATATATATATCATATATATATATATATATATATATGTCATTTTATATATATATATATATCATTATTATATATATATGTCATTATATATATATATATGTCATTATATATATATATATATATATGTCATTTTATATATATATATATATATATAAATGACATATATATATATATATATATATATATATATATATATATATATATATATATATATATATATATATATATAATATAGGGGCCTAGTGGTCCAGCTGTCGACCTCACAATGCAGAGTTGCAGGGTTTGATTCTGGCTCCGGCCTTTGTGTGTGGAGTTTGCATGTTCTCCCCATGCCTGAGTGGGTTTTCTCCGGGTACTCCGGTTTCCTCCCACATCCCAAAAACATGCATCGCAGGCTGATTGAACACTCCAAATTGTCCGTAAGTGTGAGTGTGAGCGCCGATGGTTGTTTGTGTGTGCCCTGCGATTGGCTGGCAACGGGTTCAGGGTGTCCCCCGCCTACTGCCCGAAGACGGCTGGGATAGCCCTCCCCCCCCAGACCCTTGTGAGGATAAAGCTGAATGGACGGACGGATGGACAGATGGACAAATGGATGGATAGATAGATAGATAGATAGATAGATAGATATGTTTGTTTATTCTCATTCAAAGTTTGTTTGATCTGTCATTCACCAACGGCATTGTCAGAGAATGGGATTCTGGAGCGCCAGATGAAGCATTTTAAAACGTTACACGCGAGCTACAATTGTCATGTTTCTCCACTTAACACGTTATTAAAATTGCGTCACTGCCCCCTCTGTGTCAGGTCTCCCAAGGCAGGCAGTAATTTCCTCTTCACACACTCTTGTATCGAATTTATTTTTCCGTTTCATGTATGTTAGGGCCCGTTATGGCTGTTTTTCATCATGGCATGCGTGTGTGCATGGGGTCGATCACGCGTTGACTACTTGAAAAGTAGATCTTCGGTCAAAAAAAGTTGGGCACCCCTGCTCTAAACTCACCCAGATAAACGCGGTCTCTGGGCATGGCTATGCACTTATCTTGGTCGCTTGAATCCCACAACAATCTGTCCCATTTTCCAGGAGTGCGCCCATCACTAATAACGTGGGCCGCAGCCCACCCAAGCCCCTTCCGCCTTCCATCGACGCACCGCCCAACAGGTATCCCCCATCGCCGCCATTTTGTGCTTCGCATCGACACTGTGATATGCTCGATTTGTGCTTGCTGTCATGGGAACAGAAATTAGCTTTTTAGAAGGACAAAAGAATTGGGACACATACATTAATGTATGTTTGCCCATTCCTGTCCTAAAGATGTAATCAGATGAGTTTGGTGGTGGGGCGGGGGGTGGTATGGTTTCGGCCACCTGATGGAAACTCGAGAGCTCCCTTTGTCCTGAGACGTGATGAAGCGGCACGTGGCTCATTGTTGCTCTTTTTATTGCGGTATAGGTCTGTCAGCGGCAAGAAGCTGTGCTCCAGCTGCGGGCAGCCGCTGGGCAAGGGGGCCGCCATGATCATCGAGACCCTCAGCCTCTACTTCCACATCGACTGCTTTAAGGTGAGTGAAGAAGCCTTTTTCCTCAGGTTAGCATGAGTAGGAGGGGTAACAATTATGAAGCCAGCAGATTTTTGGGGGTTCGCTCCATTAATATTGCTTTTGATTGTTGTGGTGAGTGCGGCGTGTGCAAGGGCCAATTAGGAGACACATCCACGGGCACTGACGTGCGGATCCGGAGCGGCCTCCTCAACTGCCACCAGTGCTACATTCGCTCCCGCTGTGAGTTGCCTCTACCTCCATCGTTGCCCCACATCACACGTGACCATTGAAAAGTCATTCGCAAAATTGCCCAAAATTTAAGTAACCCAGATACACGCAGGCCCTTGATAAAGTTATGTGTCCATCCGCATAGTCTGTAGAATTCCTCAAAAATAAACGCTAACCCAGATTTAATACTGGCTAATGATAAAGCTTGTGCAGGCAGTTGTATAACTAAAAATAATCCACAAATATTTCAAGTAATCTCCGGTAGATTAACGCATGGACTGGCTAGAGCTATGCAGTTGGCCGCATGTAGTCACAGCAAACCCACACAAACCATCAGGCTATGTGGTCATCCGCAGAGTTAGTTGAATCGCTCAAAACTGAAATACCACTGTGGTGTTGTTAGCTTATTAGCCAAAATGCTAATGTTATGCTACTAAAGTGAGACCTAGTTACTCGGTTTCTATTGGCCTATAGTTTTTGGTTTTGTTTTGTTTTGTTTTGTTTTTACCAATTGACACCCAAAAACAAACAGCTCTTCCAAATACCACCATAATGATGCAATAAAAATTGACTGCACTTAAAAATTAATACAAATTGGAAACAAACCGTTCTGAAAATTAAAAAAAAATGTGTTGGGGGTTGTCAACATTGAAATATAACTGAACTGTAGTCTAAAAAAAAACGGTTTTAGATTTTTTTAAGAGTTAGACAATGTAACATGATACACAGTTTGCACATTTAATTCCATATTTTTTTTCTGTCTACCACTAGAGGGAGCTTGTATGCCACTCCACATTTTGAGAATCACTGACAATCGCAGTCATCTATCTACACAGCCATGATCAATTTCCTTGCGATTTGTCATCTCGCCTGCGCCCTCTGTTGCCACTTGCTGAGCGTTTGCTGCTCTCTCGTTTCCTCTCAAGCAGCCGGACAGCCGACCACCTTGTGACGCCTCCGGTCAAGTTGAACCCGATCACCTGCCAAGCCCGGTCCTCACGTGCAACCCCATTTCATCACATCACATGCCGTATGCAATATATTATTCTTTAACCGCAGAGTGTCAGGCGTAAGAACAGTCACTCGATCGTATCCGCATTTTTATGAAGCACAATCTATTTAAACCACCATTCAGTTCCATATAAAGCATGTACGTTAATTGGATTTAACCTGGTTTAGGCATCTCATTTTTCCCCCCGCCCCCTACTTTTCATCAAACGGCATCCATTTTATGCCACTGCCAAAACCAGATGAAATGAGATATGCAAAGGCACCTTCACAATGTGCAATACTGGACCCCTACAAGGGCAAATGTCGTTTTGGATCAGCAATGAATTGTACACCTGAGTGATGATGCCCAAAAATTGTTACTCTAATCCAAATAATCCACAAGGCTTCCACTGACACACACACTTTGAATATAATTCACAAGGGCAATAACTGGACTCGCTGCTTTAATGTGCCTTAGGAACAAAAAGGATGACGATGCAGCAAAGAAACATTCAAAAAAAATGTTTTCCCCCCCATTGTTTTTATTTCATTTCAAGGAGAAAAAGTGGCCAAATTGTCATCGTCCTCCAAACTCCTTTATTGCAAGTCGTCCACTGTGCCGCCTCAGTGATTTTGCAGTGATTGAATGCGCTTGTCGTCCATTTTGAGGAATATAAGCAGGGCAAGACAATTGACCTTTCGCTTAAACCGCACCCCCCGGAAACGTAGAGCAGCCAGTCACAGCACAGCACACGGTCGTCCACATAGTCGATTGAATACGTCCATTTTAGTCGGTTGAATAGCGCAAAAATCCAAAACTAGGCTAGAAAAATCCAGACTGGATGAAGCCACGAGGCTGTCTGCATCATCTGATGAATCCCTCAGGAATCGACTAAAATTCAACTTAGCCCAAATGAAAAGCAGGCTTGATAAAAGCAAAGCGGTTGGCTTCAGTCGGTTGAGTAGTGCAAAATCGAAAAGCAGCCCAGACAAAAGCAAAATGTGGATGAAGCTATGCGGTCATCCAGCATTGCGAGACGAAATGTTTTGTCTTTTTTTTTTGCCTTAGCAACAGTAACTAGCGTTCTGAGCGAAAGGTCTATTGAATGTATGCCAACTTTTTTTTTTTGCTGTATTTGCTATTTGAGAGCTGGGCATTGTGTTGCGGATGTTAAAAATAACTGCACGTTTACGCCTAAAACCAAAAGATGATGTTTAAAAAAAAAAAGTACACATCTGAGCAATAGTTGCTGCGCTTCCAGGTGTCATTGAGCATTTTCCTCTCTCAGTATTCCTCCGCTTCTCTTTTTCTTTTGGCAGGGAGGCTTTCTTGTGTATTTATT
Organism: Hippocampus mohnikei; assembly: GCA_026261675.1. Classification (NCBI taxonomy): domain Eukaryota; kingdom Metazoa; phylum Chordata; class Actinopteri; order Syngnathiformes; family Syngnathidae; genus Hippocampus; species Hippocampus mohnikei. The sequence goes on along the minus strand of JAKGUB010000557.1, from coordinate 1,883,003 downwards.
ATAATAGTCACCTGAACATTATCAACACCTTTCCATGTATCCTTTCATTCACTGTGTCAATGCAATGACTATGTTTATAAATAAAACCATCCAAAGTCAGTGTCTGCCTGTATTTTGATTTTGAGGAATTTCTCATTTGGTGGAAGGGTCAAACTATGAGAAACGGGTCTCCCAATCTCAAAAGTGAGTATTCACTTTCATTTAATGTAATGGACCACATGCCATTTTCTTTATATTTTGTGCAGGTTTTTGCATTAATTAAATAAAATATGTGTAAGGTTTTTTTTGTATTCTATTTTTTTAATCAGACCTCATGAGAATGTGTAGGTAAATGTATTTGCTATTATATATTTTTGTGTTTATTTCATTTTTTATTTGATTTCAGAATTGTTTGAAAATAGAGATGTAATTTATATTCCAAATGCTTGAGGATCAAGCGGTTCGGAAGATGAATGAATGCTTAAATTTAGTAATTAAATGCTTAAATTTAGTACTATTTTCATGACTTGGGCCTCAGTGCATCGCGGATTTTTTCAAATTCATGAAAAAAAAAGTTTTTAAAAAGTCCGCAAACGGTCCACGAGAGGCAGCAAAAGCAACAGTGAGTCACATAGAGCAACATATACAGTACTACATTTATGTTTACTGTATTTTGTTATTCATACACTAACCTAACCTATATATGTTTAAATATATTAGTATATAGCATTTAGTGATGTTAATTACTACAAAATTTACTTCTACATGCATGTATACCATTAAATTTGGCCTTATAAATATTTGTTATACTCATACCTATACGGGGTCGCTACTTCGGGGGTCGCTACTTCGCGGATTTTTGTTTATCGCGGGTGGTTTCGGTCCCCATTAACCGCGATAAATGAGGGATTACTGTATATAACAGCTGTTGCTTTGATGTTGCACTGACAGTCTCCTTATTTTTATTATTGAATTTTTTTTTTTTTTTACATTATTGCAGTATTTGTATTATGTCAGTTACAACTTAACTTTAGTTACCCCTTTAGTGAGGCATTTTCATATTCATATTTGCCATCTACCCTCTGTCAAAGCAAAATGAAATATTTTTTCCCTCAAATTGAGATTTGTTACATTTACGGTGTTCATTAAAAAAATCTACTTTTCAGCACGTCTGTTAGCTGTGAAATAAAGATGGATTAAGATGAAATGTGTATTTGTGAAATAGAACTTTTGCACATTTTCGTCAATTCTAGTTTCTCCTTATGCAACACTTCCGCCAACATTTTTAATATCTATTCTAAATCGAGGTAACACTCTTTACATTATTGAAAATCAATCCCATAACCCTTTCATGCACCCTGTAAGCTGATAACATGATAAACTGTCCACTGTAGTAACCGCTGTCCCTGAAAGGGTTAAAATGAACATTTGCCACTTGTTGACCTTATTAATATGGTTTCATTTCACAATTTTTCACATCTGAAACAGAAAAGTGACCTTTCCCACTGTCATCGTGCGTGTTGTTTGAGTGAGTGAAGCTGACAACAAAAACATGACCGAGCCATTTAGATTTGTTTTTGCTATAATTATTTTTTTTTTTTTGTTTCATCAACAAACATCTCAATGCCTTGGAAAACTATGTTCACACGTAGAAATATTCCCTTCTTAAATATAAGCATCCAATTCCTAACAACATATAAATATCCTTCCAGACAACAACACTCACAACAAAGTGGGAGATTTAAAACAAAAGAGACGACATGCAAATTATATCCAAATAAATACAACATTTGCATGCATTCCCCTTTTACCAAAAATAAAATTTTCGGGAATGCGACTGAAAATGAAGACGATACGTGTCTATGATTCAACTATTAGGAGACAAGAATACATATTAACACTATACATTTGGAGCCACAAACACACCGCAGTAGAAAGACACACGAAACATAGATTCATGTCTGAGGTGTGGGGGGGCTGGTTGGGCGGGAGCTTGAAGAGAGGGGGGGCCTTTGCTGTAATTGTGCCTTTTCCCCCCATTATAGTGGACAATGGCAAGAAAATAACTTTTTTTTAAAGTGAATTTTCTGAAAACTGGATAAAGCCATATGGTCGTCTGCATAGTGGGTTTGAATCCCACCAAAAATCCAAACCTTGCACAGGTAAATGCAAACACTGTGCTTTTCCGCAGGGTTCCTTCATCAGCAAAATGACCACAGAAAAGCGGGCTCTTCATAAATTTGTGGTTGGCCATATAGTCAGTCCGATACCTCCCCAAAATTCAAAAATCTGATCACATCAAAACTAGCCAAGATGGATGCGAACCGTGGACAATGCTATGCGGCTCACCACATAATAGAATCTCAAAGAAAAACTAAAATCGGTCAGACGCATGGTGAGTTCAACCCTCAGAAATCAAAACAGATTCAATCCAAATTCTTGATAACACTCTGCAGTTGGCCGCACAGACGTTTGAATCCTGCTCAAATCTAAACCGGCTCAGATGAATGATACCGTGCCAGTATGTGGCTGTCCGCATACTCAGTTCACATCCTCAAAAATGGACACACGATGGAAAGCAGGCCGCAGTGTTTGTTGAATCCCCTAAAAATGTACTCAAATCAAAAGTAGCACAGATAAAAATGCAAGATTTTGAGAAAACAATGTGGTCATCTGAATTGGTGGAATGCTATTCAAAAAACAGCCCAGATGAATGCAAACTTAAATGAAATCTACGTGCTGTCCCAAAAAAACCCCACCTGTGGATAAAATTATGCGTTCAGCCACATGATTGGTGGAATGCCCCCAAAATCCAATCTAGTCCCGATAAATGCAAACTGGAGCTAAAGCTATTCGGCAGTCCACATCTCTGACAAATAGACCCCAGATAAAATGCAGGCTCTTGATAAGACTATGTTGTTGTCCACAAAATTGGTCGAATTCCATACAAATCAAAACTCCAGCCGCTGCAAGGCAGGTGTTCGTGAAACTATGCAGTCTACCACATAGTCAGCCGCGTGTCGGTCTGTTCCAGGATAAACATTGTATCTGTCAAGTAATGCAATGCTGTTAGATACTGGGAAAACAGTTGCGAAAAAGGGAAATAACACGTGGACAAAACAATCCAAATTGTGCGTGTGTTGGGGGAGGGGTACAAAACGAAACAATCCAATTTGGAGTTGTTTTGTGAAGTTGGGTTATTTTCTACCCACCTGGTTTTAGAGCGAAACTGCAGTTTGCCGAATGTGCCACGAAAGTGTATTTTAGTTGAGCAAATGCCACACAAGAGGGAGACAAAACAAAAGCAGGTTTGACTGTCAAGTGTCCATCAGTTTGTGTGTGAGCACCTAGAACATGCTGCTTTTTACTAAAGCAGCCTTGGCTCCGTTCTGTCTCTGCAAGGACGACAGCACGCTGGCGAACGGCCCGCCCAGCGAGTCCGGGATGGAAGTGATGGTCCCCGGGGCGGCGGCCCAGCCTTGGCTCGGCGACGTCACCCCGACCCCCATGCCGGACGACACGGCGCCCTTGCCGCTCTCCTCCTGTCCACCGTTGCCGCCGCCGTTCACCTGCACGCCGGTGGGGCTGGGCCCTCCGCAGTTGGAGGTGGGCACCGGGTTGGGGCCACCCGTGCTGTCCGGGTCGGTGGATTTGCCATCTTTGCTGTCGTCGTCCCGCGGGTCCGATTTCTTGCCGGAATTGGACTTGGCGGCCGCTGCAGCCGCAGCAGCTGCGCGCTCCTGCTTGCGGAACTTGGCCCGTCGGTTCTGGAACCAAACCTTGAAAAGATCCCCAAATCTGTCATTAGTTGGCCACCGCCTATTTTGAGGCTAAAATGACTATTTGATGCTGTTTGGACTAATTCAAACGACTACTGAGGATCCCAAACATGGTCTTTTTTTTGGGGGTAGACATGCTAATTGACCGCTAATAACCCATTTTCACTGCATGCAGTTAATTTAATACAATAAATTCGATTGACAGTTATTTTAAAAATGTCAATTCAGCAGGCCTATTTGTGTCATAGGTCTTATACATTAATATACTGTAAAAAATTGCTAAGAATATTTTTCAGCAGTTAAGGTAAAACATGTTCATTTTAGGTGGTTAAGGATATTTTTCTGCAGTTAAGGTAGCACATGCTCATTTTTTTGGGGGGGGCGAAATAGTGAGTCATATAATTAATTATATCATTCAATAATTCTCAGAAAATATATTCCTTCTCTCCAGTGCACACCCTATTGCCAATACATGCCCGCTACTCTAGATTTAAGTAACTATTTAGTGATCGGAATGACAATGAAAAAGGGTAATTTTGTGACTTCCGTATCCATACCTTTTTCTCATTCCTTTAGACAGTGTGCAATACATGTACAATTGACTTCAGTGTACATACTTCTGTTTAAACTGTTATTCAAATGTTGTTTTAAAAAATAAATAAATTGGGGGCTTTGCTCTTTTCACACCTGACTGCTTATAAACTTCTGGCCCTCTGCGGTCAAGTACAACAAGGCCATTTTCAATCGGCTTGATGTGACTTCAGTTTAATATTTGGAATAGTGACACCAAAAGACGCTTCCAATCGTGTGGCTCGCTTTTGAAAAACGAAATACTTTTTAAATGCTTTAATATGGAAAGTATGAAAACTATATATTTTTATTATTGCTGATCATTATACACGGTATTCTTCATAATTGGGATGCACCTTTATTTGCTTTGTATTGATCAGCATTGTTTTCATGTCTGATAATATGGTTTATATCTGAACGTCTTTCAAGTGAGTGTTTTTATTTGTCGTTTTATAAAAACGCACTTGGAAAAATGACGACCTTTTCTGTATATGCTTCCCCTTTGCGGTTAAGTAAAAAATTGCTTAAAACATTCCATTTTACAAAACTATTTCCACTTGGCAACATTATGTCAGTGTGTGCATTTATTTGAGCCTTGTTTGGGAACCAAATTGGGGTTTGGAGCGGAAAGAATTTGGGAGCCCCTTTTGTCACCGCAGCGCATCTTTGCGGGAATCCCCCTCGCTGCTCTTGTCTTGGTGATTGTTTACCTGCACTCGAGCTTCAGTCAGGTCTATCTTGAGTGCCAGCTCTTCACGCGTGTAGATGTCTGGATAGTGGGTCTCGGCGAAGACCCTCTCCAACTCCTTGAGCTGCGCGCTGGTGAAGGTGGTCCGGATGCGCCTCTGCTTGCGCTTCTCGTTCAGACCCCCGTGGTCCGTAAACAGCTTGTAGGGCACTGCATACGGCAGGAGAAGACGATGGCGTCATTTCGTTAAAAAAAAATAGAATAATAATAATACCGTAAATCCTTTGGGGGTCATGTTATGAAATATTGAATCAAACTGCAGTGGCATTGCGTTCTGTTTTGTGTCAAGTGGACGCCCAAGATTGGTTTCCCTCTTCCAGCGTAAAAACGTGTGTAAGCATCTCGCGTGAAGTTGCCACCTGTTGTCAACTGAATCAAAAGTGGAATTATCAATGTGATCTTTTAATCATAAATGTAAACGTCGTTCAATCGTGTCCAAAACGCCGTGCGTATTCGTCGCTTGAAAGTGTGTTCATTTCACTTTTACTGCGTGCGATTCCATTTGAATTGTGTTCAAGTCTGTGTCCAGTGATCATCCATATGTGCTTTTAGTCGCAAATGCATTTCAGTTCTGTCCCGAAATGAGTGCTTTCGCCCTGCCCGAAAGCGTGCGTAAATTGTCATAACTCGTCGCCTTCCGCGTACTGTAACTCCCAATTTGGGCGCCAATAATGAGTTTTGCTCTTTGCTTATCTAATTATTCGTCTCATCGCAAAGTAAACACATTACGGCGGCTTTATAGGATAATTCTGTTGGAGGCTTTCGGGTGTGACACGCGCGTAACCGAATTACACGCACGCAGCCGCTCCTAACACGATAAATTCCTTCATTTGTGTACGCAAATTCGGCTCCGACCGAGAGTCTTGAAAGTGCGCCTCACCTGCCGCGTAGGGGCTGCTCTGGTGGTCCCTCAGCGTGCCCAGGCTGCAGGAGCCGGGCGCCAGCGACGGGCAACCGCTGGTGGCCCCGAACGTGGTCCGGATGGGGTTGTACTGGAAGCCGCTGGCCTGGCTGCACGAGCTGAAGTCCGCGTAGGCCGACGCCAGGCTCGACGTGTCCATGCCGGCCATGCACGACTCGTAGGCGGACGAGTTGAGGTAAGAATACTCCATTTTATACATTTGGGAATGCACCCAAAAGCTGAAGAATCCCCAAGTCGTCTTATGGTGGCGGGCGAGAGGGATGAGAACGTGTGAGGTTTTTCAGTTATTATTATTTTTGGGGTTTGTTTGGGGGGTTTTTCGATGTTGACTGCTCGGCGGCCACTCCAGAAGTGGCCTCCTTTATAGCAGCCCAGGCGCGTTTTGTGAAAAGCCCCCTAAGAGCCGCCTTGCCGGAGGTCTCCAGAGCATATCCAGCTCATCAGAAACGCGCGGACGAACAAAAGCAGCGCCGTGCGCGCGCCGCACTGCCTCCTTCCTTCCTACCTCCTTCTTCTTCCTCCACCGTTGCCACTGCCGCCTCCCTGCTTTACATGACAATAAGTCATCAGTCTATTGGGCCCGTCGTCCGGCCGAGCTGCAGCATCATTGATCCCCCCCCCCCCCCAATCCTATCCCCCTGCATCTGTAATTAGAATTTAATAGCGCCGCAGTAGAAGCAGAGAAGGAGAGCGGGCCTCCTTTTGCCCTTTAATTCGATCACACCACTTAGAAATAATGAAAGTTGGGTGACGATTCTCCCTGATGCAATTTGCTCGCCCCAAGCTTTTAAAAGGCAGCCTGCGAGCCTTTTGCCACACTGTCTTGATTTTCTTCTCTGTAGACCACCGCCCCCCCCGCACCATGTGGATTACACGGTACTCATCCATGCAATAAATATTTGTGCACATAATTCACTCTAGGAATGTACAATGTCACATTTTTTGTACAATTTTGTTGTCAAGCAGCCTGTTTTCTGTCATTTTGAATGACTTGTGATACGAACTTCCAATTTCCACAATTGAGTTTTTCTCGTTGTAATGAGTGCTGCAGGGGTCATCAACCGGGTCATATTATTTCCCTGCCCCCCCCCCGCCCCCCATGTGCACCTTTTATTATTTTTTACAATTATTATGATTGTTTATTGCTGTTGTTGTATTATGAGTATAGTTGCTCCGATTGTATATTCAAATACAGCAGAGTATTTGATTAACATTGTCTCTGCCTTTGTTTGGCATTAACTGCAGCTTTATGTTGTTTTTGACAAGGGTGATCAAGTTGATAATGAGCCACAAATTTCCTGTTTTCATAACTGATTTATTCCATCAACCAAAATAATCAATGTAATGATTGAATGGATACAGATACAAGGTTAGCCCCTCTTAAAAACGTATTAACATCATGACGGACAGTTACTAGTGTGCTTTTAGAATTTTGTGTTTTTCTTTTTTGCTCTCTCTGTTTTTTTCGACATCAAATGTGCACAATGTTTAAATAATTTTTATAGTGATCTACAAACTTCCTAATAATTTTCACAATGTAGTTTTTCCATTCCATCATTTTTCCATCAGGCACCTAGAAGTGAAGTAAATGCAATTTATATTTTTATGAATTGTATTTTCAAATTTTTAGTCAATATAGTTTTGCCTTTTTCTTGGACATAAAATGTTCACTGTCATCAAGTAATAATTCCAAATATGGCTTTCATATTTAATTTATGCCTATTGGTGTAGTACACTAATTACAATGTTTTGATTAACGAAACATGAAACAGTACCATAGCTTCATCCGATATATGATGTTGTCATGGTTTAAAATATAGTGTTTAAAACACACACACACACACACACACACATTTTCGAGCCTATCCATATATTACAAGATTCATAACCGCATTTCAAGGAAATTAAACTGATTTATGAATAATTAGCTTGCTAGTTGGGAAAAGGTGTTTGTATAATACATATTATTTTAAATGAAAGCAAGTAAACGACAATTTCGTCATGGCAATATAGGTACAAATAGAATGTTGGTTTCATGTATGGTTATTCGAGATCTGTTTACGTTGCAAAAAGGCCTTGCCATGTTCTTCTAAATGGTGCCACTGTTCTTCTTCGTTTTCGTGACTCGTTTGTTCCTCAATAATCTCATTACACGTTTTTAGATTATACAATGAAAATCCGTAGAAATTAAAGAACAAAAAATAGCCCTAATCATTTGTGATTTTCCCTTCAACTGCCCGTGACGTTATTCGTTTCCCAACCATTACGTAATTTTAATGAGTAGTGGTAGTAATAGCCGCAATAAAATGGCCATAAAGTCAATTTTAGACTAAGTAAATAATATTCTAATAAGAACCAATCATCTTTTGTTCGTTAAACGAACGAAAATGTCTCCACTGTCATCCGATCGACTTCCAAATGTTCTTTATTGCTTTCATTCTTGCTTTGCTCCGTCCCCGTGCAGTAAACGGACGTCGTCCTTCGCATCGAACCTTTTCACTTTTTTTTCTCGCAACTCCACTTGAATTGCGTTCAAATGAGCACATTTTGTCTTACTTTTCCCCAAAAAGCCACTCGAGCAAATACGTTTCAACCCAAGTGCATCAAGTGTGCGATTTAATTGCCATCGTTGAAAAAAAATATGAAACTGGGCTGCCGCCACTCACCATCACGGTCATTCATTTGCAAACCTTTTCACTTTTGAAACAGTAAGTCATTTATCACGTAAGATCACCCAGTGCGTTTTTTGTGTCTCCCCCTTTTTCTTTGCACAGCATATTATGGAAATGCCCTTTTTTGCCCTCTCTTTTTTTGCACACAAGCTGGTGCTCGATGGCCAAGAAGAAGTGAGCTAATTCAATTACGGCTAGCCAAAAGGGCCAAATGGCGCACACCGTCTTCCCAAGACTCCATCCCTCCCTCCACGCGTCTGGCGGCCAGCACAAAAATAAAAGAAGAAAAAAAACGCAGCAAAAGTAATCGAATCAGTCTCAGAAGGAAGCACAAGGCCAAACGCAATTAAAAGCTTGCTTTTCTTTCGCTCTCTCTTTTTCCCTTTCGCCCCATAGTCCACCAGCTCCCCTTTGTCCTTTTTTTTTTTAAAAAGGCGTCTTTTCCCATGTTTACACCTGCTGCAAAGAGCAGGTCATAACATTAGGGATACCAGCGCAAATCACACAAGGGACAAAAAAAAACCGCGGCTTTGACGCATGATGCATTTGCAAGTTCTTATGACAATAGTTTGTTAGGTGTCATCAATTGGAAATCACAATTTGACTGTGTCAATGAGTAAAAATATATATTTTACAATCTAAATTTAATGAGCCCGCTACCCTCGTGAGGATATGCAATTAGAAAATGGATGGATGGATGAAAGTTAACTGAAAATAGATGTAAAACATAATGTAAATCAATTTTCGAACTTTACAGGAATTGAAAAATACTGAACGTTATAAATGTAAATTCTAAAAGGAAAAATAAATTACTTGTTCAAATTAAACAAATATTATTTTTTTTAAGAAATTGTTTCTAATTTGCATATTTCGTCAAACCTTGCGCGAAAAGCAAGTTCACGTGACGACACGGTGCGACACCGAAGGGAGCGTGGGGTTAACGTGCGTACGCTGTTTCGAGTTCGTTTAGCAGTATGCGTTGATGGCCAGTAAATTGTGTTATTGTCATTTACGCTTCTGTAAGAAAATTGGGGAAACTGGCCATAATCCGTTCCACCAAAACGTTAATTGTTTTGTGCTACGTTGCCGCGTCGTGATTCTTAAATTCTTTTTCAGTCGTGAAATTACGTGCCGGAAGTGGCATCCAATTCAGTGTCAAAATAAGAGCAAAAACCGAAAGTGATGCTTAAATTTTGCTAGTTTAACCGCGCTCTGTTTTTGAATACAGTATACTGTAGGTTGTAAAGTGAAAGTGTCTTAACACATGTGGTGTACACACGTTTTTTATTTGCCTGTTTTATGTCTTCCTTTCGGAAAGCCACATAAACAAAACACATCCAACCCCAAATACCCACAGCCCACAGTAGAGTATCAACCTTGAAGATAGAAGTGAATGAGGAAAAACTGGAGAACAGTGAGAAAAGACAAGCATTTGTCCTGGTGTGGAGACAGCTCATTTACTCAATCAGTGAGCATTGTAGCAGAAGACTCCTACAATCAACGTTGGCGTTCAATTTTGTGTTCAAAATGCTAGTGTTGAGTTGTTGAGCATTCAGACGTTATAAATATAAAGAAACAATGGCATTTTGTTTGTTTGATGGGAATGCTGCAAAGTAGGTTCGGAGCAATGTTTTGCGTGTTTACACTGTTGCATTGCAGCCCCACATGCAAGCACTCATGCAGTTGTTTACAGGATAATAATAATTGCCCTCCCCCCATGCATTTCATGTGCCCCCCTAATGATTGATGTCTGGTGATGGGTCTCCAAATAATAAATGAACAGCATGCATTTATTATAAAATACACAGATAAATCACATGAAAATTAATAGTACTAATCAATGAAAATTTTAAAGTAAAACATTTTAGTTGATAAAATATAAAGCTGTGCCCAAAATACAAAAAACATTTTATATTTAAAAATGAATAAAAATATATCAATCAAATATAATAAAAATATTACAATAAATAACACTTGAAATAAAAATTAAACGAGGATTTTAGGAAAGGAAATAATCCACAAATATAGACATTTATTGAACAGTAATAAAATAAGTGTCATACAAATGTCAGGAAATTAAACAGAATTATTCAAAATGTGTCCTTTTCATTTTTATATTTCAAAATATAAAATATCTAAAAATACATATTACATTTACTTAAAAAGGCGTTGTTTATTTTAATAGTATATAAAAATATAATATATATATATATATATAGATAGATAGATACATAGATAGATAGATAGATAGATAGATAGATAGATAGATAGATAGATAGATAGATATATGATAGATTTAGATATGTATATATATATATATATATATATATATATATATAGAGAGAGAGAGAGAGAGAGAGAGAGAGAGAGAGAGAGAACTGGGGATTTTTTTCAAGTGAATGCAATAAGTTCTGTTCAAAATAGAATAAGTACATGAAAGTAGAATGATGCCTATAGCAAAACATTGACTACATATGATGCAAGACATCCGTCTGTCATAAATTAGGAGGCTGTCCTGGAAGTGAGTCTATGTAGGGGCCATTGAAGTTGCACATTTAAGTCCTCATCAAAGGGGAAGCAGCCCCGCGAATATGTTCCTCACTTCAATAAATCACAGCACAATGCTCGGCGCCTCCCCTCCATTTAACCGGGCACACTGCTGCTGCATGCTTGTTGCCCCGCCCGCTGCTCAAGAATGCCATTGTATGTGTGTGTGTGTGTGTGTGTGTGTGTGTGTGTGTGTGTGTGTGTGTTGTGGGGGGGTGGCTCAAGGAGTGATGGGAGGGGTTGCCCTGTCACTCTTAATTTTCATCATTAATAATGCCTCCCATTCACTTTCCATATATTTGTGTGTGTGTGTGTGTGTGTGTGTGTGTGTGTGTGTGTGTGTGTGTGTGTGTGTGTGTGTGTGTTTATATGGCAGCCTTTTAACTTGATGTCTCAATTGGACAAGTTTTTGTAAAAAAGAAAGAAAAAGATGGCTTCAACATCTCACCAAAAGACAAACACTTTAAATGAATAAAAGCACACAGCAATCATTAATGATTTTGTCCATTGAAAACTGTCAAATTGTGTCAACTGTACATGCAACTAAACCGACATTCTTCCAAGATGGTGTTTACATGTCAACTGTACATGCAACTAAACCGACATTCTTCCAAGATGGTGTTTACATTGGTGCTAAATGTGGCCCAAATCTGGATTCAGCATTCTGGCTCTTTATCATGCACATGAACAGCAATTGCATCTGTTTTCACAGGCATGATACTGAACTTATCGTCACTTCACACAGTATGAAATTTGACATTAGAAGGAGAATTTGCTTTTTTTAATTACATTCACCCCCCACCACCCTTACACACACACACACACACACACACACACACACACACATGAGTAATACACCATATGTCCTATCTTGAACTCAGTAAGAAATGTGACTTAAATCTGAGACAAGCCGGGTTCATCGCGTTTCCCAGCACGCAGATGGAACGTGACATCTGGAGAAGACGACAATTCAATTAGTGTGTGTGTGCGCGCGCGCGCGTGCACGTGTGTGCGTGTGACGTCAGCGGACAGCACACACCAGCACAAAAACATGTCAGCGATGCACTCAGACTTGTTATTGTGAGGTTGGCTGTACATTAGCGGCAGGTGCTGCAACGAGCCTGTTGAAAAAAAAAAAAATTTCATCAGGAGACAATCGCTTGTCTCCTGATGAAAACGTTCGGCATCCCGATAGGTCAGTCAATCAAAACTCCCTCAGTCACACCCTCTGGAAAATTAGTCAAATTGAAGCCTCTGACACCAGTTTCATCCACATATAACATAACGGATGCATGAAAAAAACTGAACAAAATTGAACAGCTTCCACCCATTTTGGTTGGAAGCAGCCATTTCAGGCAAAGTCAAGTGCTTCATAAAAAACAAAACGCCTCTGACACCAGTTTCACCCATCAACATAACATTGAGTGGGCATGTTTAGCATCACAGGGCACACAAAAAAGTCTCAAAGAGCCCATGTCAAAAATTGAACAGGACGTCGGCCATTTTGGTTTGAAGTCAAGTCAAGTCAAGTACAAATTTATTATCAAATTTGAAATTGAAGTAACCATTCCAGGCAAATTCCTTTTCAGCTCTGTACACTGAAGAAAAATCGGGTGTTGAATTTACTCAAAAAATTTCGTCTGGTGGTTGCAGAAAATTAAAAGAATTTGGATCCAGATACATTTTTCGAAGTAGACTAAAGATCTACTTCATGTAATTCAGATGATTCTACTGTGTGCAGCCACTAGACAAAATAAAATGGAGTGAATTCGACACACCATTTTTTTCCCAGTGTACGTTGAAAAACAAAAAGCCCCGGGCACCAATTTTATAAATCCGCATGAAATCGGGTGGACACGCATATCATAAACAGGATGCAGAAAAAAAATCTCAAGGACTCAGAAACAAAATTGAACAGGAACCATTTTGGTTTGGGGCAAACACTTGCATGGCTTCAACATGTGATGACCATATGGAGGATTGGTCATGAAATAGAGGGCGCGAGAGCCAAGAAGCGCATTTCTCCCTCCATCAGGCTGCAAGTGACCAGGCGGGAGACTCGGGGCTGTGGCATTAGCATAAAAATCTCATTCCCGGGATGAGATCAGGAAACATACGAGCCTCCAACGTGGCCTTGGCACGGCCGAGGGGATCAATCCCTAAATGACTCCAACCTCCACGTGGACATTAACGCAGGCAAATGCCCATCGACCCAACGTCCAAATCCGATTTGGACGGGGGAAAAAAAGATGCGATCATTAAATCTCTTTGCCTGGCGCTCAGGAATTTGATTCATAAAATCATCGGGATGAAATTCTTATCGGGAGCGCTTGTCATCGTTTTGGTCGGTCGGCTGCTTAACGCGGCGACTGGATGGCCTTCATGAGATTTCAGCCTGTAAATAAACTCGTAATTTAATCTCGGTTGCTCCGCCACCACAGCACGTTGTTTGGTTCTTCGTCGTACCGTGCATGGTGACTCAGACTGTGGTGCGCTGTGCCGGGGGGGGGGGTGCACAAACATACAGAATTAAGCATTTTCCCCTTATGTGTGGTCTTACTCCTAAAATAAAACTGTTAAATTTCAACTTATTTGCTATAACATGTCTTCTTTCTTTTTTTTTTTTTTCAACCATCCTGATTATGTTTGCACGGCTGTTTGGGGTGCGCAAAATGTTTTACTTGTTAAAGGCTGATGGTTATCTTGAAGATGCATTGTCAGTGAATCCCAAAGTGATGCGAGCGCAACAGGCTGCATGAATGCCCTCCAGTGGGTACACATGAGTACAAATGTAATATTTGGGGGGGGGGTTTTTACGACTTTTGAGAAGGAGTGTGCATGCACCATCTGTCAGGATATTAAAGAACTGCTTTGGAGCATAGATTCACAATCTGGTTTGTGCACCACCGAGTGTGTACCGTATTGGATAAAGACAACAGGAAACTGTCATAATAATAATAATAATAATAATAATAATAATAATAATAATAATAATAATAATAATAATAATTGTAATCATAATGATAATGATGGCTATAAGAGGAAAAAGCAATTGCATTTGTATATGCCTTTAAAAGTTGGAGAAGCATTGGAGAAGTTGGTGGTGCGCATTTACAAAAGACTGCACATGGAATCACATCAGTAATATTATGATGAAATATTTTTGCGTGTGTTATGAATTTGTTATTTTTGTGTTGTTTTGAAGAACTGCATCAGAATGTCAAAGGGGGTGCACGTCTTTAAGCCCCAGCTGGAGTGAAGGGCAGGAAGGCGCACCTGTTCACCAATAAAGCATGCCATGTATTTGAGGACTGCCGAGGCACTCTCGGGTTATTGAACTTGCTGGCTGTTGTGCTTCAAGTCTTGTATTCTAGACCTCTCGATATCTTTTATAGTCACTCTCGTTTTGTCAAAGAACTTTGGACGTATTTTCATTACAGTATTGCTTTTTGTCGATCTTAATCTTTGGTTTCACGTCCTTGGACTTGTGATATTTTGCTTGTGTGTTCTCGGTGGAGTCTTGATCTTGCCTTTTCAAGCCCTTTTTGTTTTATGCATGTTTTTTTCTCCCCTGGCTTCTTGTGACCGGCGATTTCAGTTTGCGCTTTTCTGTTATAAATATTTTTTGTTATCGCACTTTGTCTGAGCCTGCCTTTCTAGAGTCCAAAACATTATTCGGCTGGTTTCAGAACCTGACAAATCTTTAGCTTCATAGCTTTGATTCCCAAATTGGTGCACACTGTTATATCAATGATAATGCAGTACATCACATAATATGATTGTTTTTATTTATAGCGCTGTTTTTGAAGCACCAACATCAATGGTGTTGTAGAGCTGAATTTGATTTGTATGTTTTGAAGCAAGGTTATTGTCCAACTACAGTAACACAAATATAAAACTAGTAACAGTAACACAGTTAATGTGTGTATAGTCCTGTTAAAATTATGGTGTTTGGATGTTGAAAGCATTGCATCAGGATACTGAAGGGGGTGCGCATCTTGCATACGGTAACATATGGGGAAGGGTGGTGGGTCTTGTTTACCTCCTTGTTGCCACACATTCCCTCCAAAATGTTTTTGAAAGCGTCTTGAAGCATCATCAGTTTTACGCTGGGAGGTCAAGGCATATTTTATCGTCTGCAGCGCACCCTCCTCCCGCCCCCACGTGAGCAATCGACAGCGATTAGGTATCGGCAGCCTCATAAATCAGCTGTGTGACCCATTATTATTGTTGAATTCAATAGCTGTTGGGGAAGTGAGGGTCAGTGTCATTAACTAGCTCCCTCCCTTGCCACGCTGCCCCCACCTCACTCCCTTCCACCCTATCCATGGGCCCCCTGAAGGCATGTGGCCCCTCTATACAAGGACCTGCTGGCTAATAATGCCTAAAAGCTTAATCACACATGCATTAAGCGGCAGACAGCGGCCTTTTGTGCGCACAGGCCAGCTTTACTGGAATGAGGCGATTAATGGTCATCTGAGCGGCAGGCGACAAGGCGGCGCAGAGAATGATGGAGCGCTTTTTAATGGTGCTGCGCGGGTGGGCAGGCCGGGGGTCTCGCCAAGAGGAAGCGCAGCCGGGCGGCCCGCAATTACAGTACTACCCCGTTCCTCACCATCCATCATAAAGCTTCAAGGTCGTCGGGTGTTATTCGGCGCTTTGTAATCTTTATATGAACGCCTTCCCTCCATGCATGGTGCATTATTGGATACAAACACCTGCGCGGCCACCCGCCGCCTCAATTTCATATTTTGGTTGTGACCACTTGATTTGGCCGGCAGGCTTCATCTGAATCAACAGGGAGTCAAGTTGCTCATTTGCGTGAGGCTAATTAAGACGTGAAATCGGCACATTGCTAATAAGCAGGTGGATACGTGAAACAGGGTTTTCAGGAAAAAGTGGAACCGCAAACATATCCCTGAGGAACGCCACGCCGAATGCCAGGTGGCATGCACGTTTTATGACATACACTAACAACAGTATATGGACAGAGTATTGTGACCGAAATATGGAATGGTTTAGTCTTAGGGCTTGAAAAAAGTTATGGGACCTCAAAATATTCCCTGAGGGACTGAGGGACAAGTTCAAATTAATGGCACCTGACTGATTGTTATTTTGGAAGGCTGGCGTAATACATTTATTTTTTAAGTGACGAAAGGGAGAGTTTTGCTTTTTTATTCAAAGAAGTCCACTAAAATGACATTTTCTATACCGGTATTTATTTTGTTGAATTAACTTATAATGACAAAGCCACAAAAATGTGGAGTAAGGAATCAAATTCAATTAAATTTTCTGTACAAAAGTAACACAATAAA
Organism: Hippocampus mohnikei; assembly: GCA_026261675.1. Taxonomy (NCBI): domain Eukaryota; kingdom Metazoa; phylum Chordata; class Actinopteri; order Syngnathiformes; family Syngnathidae; genus Hippocampus; species Hippocampus mohnikei. Next base: position 1,866,471 of record JAKGUB010000557.1, on the reverse strand, counting down.
TGAAAAAAAATTGCGAGAAGTTTATTTTTTCCGATGTCCAGTACACAAAAGGCCTTTGTCTCTCAAGCATCGATCACAAATCTAAATCTGTTGGTGAGCAGCTCTCCTTTACCAATCTAGAGCCATCGACCTCACAGCCATGACGTATGTGCCTTTGGTTGCCCACAATAAAAGGCCACTAGAAAATGTGCGCTATTACTTGATTACGGAAGGCCGAGGGTGGTCAGGAAATCAGTTGGTATCTGGTATGACCCCCATTTTGCTGACGCAGTGCAGCAATTTTATTGCTCAGGTTTGCCTTTGGCTGCCAACAATAAAAGGTCACCTGCAAATGTGTAATTTGGGACCGGGGGCAGAAAACGAGTCAGTATCTGATATGACATGTTTGAGTCTTTTTATTGTGGGCAGCCCAGTGGACAGGTGCAATAATCGTGCTGCGTCATCATCTTGATCGGTTAAACCTACCGGTAGGTGGTTGGTGGACTATTTCGGTCAAAGAGAGATGCTCACCAACACAAATTTTGATCGAGTTGTGAATACTATTTGAGACAAAGCTCTTTCGTGTCATCTCATGTAAAATGGGGGGGGGGACGACGACACTGGCAAAGGTATTGGAACACGTTTTTGAATCAAAATCATGGATTTTTGTCCCCTTTTGCACATTCGCCTGGTCCCTCCGTCGACATTGTACGCCACGCGTCCTCCCCTCCTCCACCTTCCTCCCCACTGTTTCATCTTGACGTGACAAATTGCCGTGTATGCACTTCTGCAAGCGAACGCGCGGCTTCTCATCATCGCCGGCTGCAAATTTGATCAGAAGCCACGAGGGGGGACCCCAAAGGCCCACGGTCGCCTAATGATGAATCGTTGGATTATAGGACTCATGTTTATGCATGGCTGTTCCACGTGCGGAGCTTCCAAAGTGGATGTCGCGGTTCTTCTCAGTCCACGCGTCCCTCATGGTGAAAATCAGGCAGGGGTCAAAGGTTGTCCGTGCCCGGGCCCGAGTGCGGACCAAAGCCGTGGAATGAAAGCCTGGCGGGCCTCTGGGGTGATATGGAGTCGGTGGGAAAGCGTAAGAGGAGCAATAAAGCTTAATGTGATCATCGGAGACGGCTTTCAAAATGGAAGGCGCGCTCCCTAAACCCGCGAGGTGACAGCATGATGAAGTTTCTATTGGATTTGCCGAGAGGGGAGTCGGTCGTGGAAGAACCCCAAAGCGGCCGCGCCGGCACGCCGGAGATGAAATTGATAGGCAATATGTGTTCATAAGAACAATTACATTGCCAGAGATGCACCAGATTGCAATGCGGGCGCGGAAAATAGCTGGAAAAGCCTCAATTGATGGGTCATATGAGAACTATATTGTGCCAATACTGACACTGTGTTCATTTCAAGCAAAAAGCACATCTCATTTGATTTGTAAGATTGTAATTGGATAGAGGGTGAAAAATGTCATCGTAAAAACTTAAGATGAGTTTTATTGTTAGCAGTATTCTTACACAACCACAAAATGCATCATTTGTCATTAAAACAGTGCTGCACAATTGCCGTTGTAATAATAATGTCTTGGTGAAGCAGCATGTGGCTTATTTCGCGTTATTTTGCATGTGCCGGTGCATGTCACTGTCAGTACTTGAGTTGTGATCACAAGGCAGCGACTTCTGATCCGTTTTTTCATTCCGCGCATCCACACGTCTCCACTATTTGCAAGAATGTTTTCCCACTTTTTTACAAACATGTTGGAAATATTGCTTCAATGGGGAAACATTTTCCCAATCTCACTTTTCTCCAAGAAAGACAAAAAAAAGTTGACAGAGGGGGAGAATTATATTTTCATGTTTTGCCTTGCGTTTCCTCAACAAGCGAGTAATTTGTTTCAGTGTTGTGATTGTTTGGTACACTTTGGAATTTTTAGGTGCGGTCATATACACATAAGAAGTTCAATTAAGAGAGGAAATTGTATTTAATGTAAATATATATATATATATATATATATATATATATATATTTTTTTACTCATTTATACATATATATATATATATATATATATATATATATATATATATATATATATATATATATATATATATATATATAAAACAAATAACAGTTTCCCTTTATTTGCACTTGGTTTGGAATGCATGTTCTGCAGTAAATATATATATATATATATATATATTTACTGCAGAACATGCATTCCAAACCAAGTGCAAATAAAGGAAACTATTATTTATTTTAATATATATATATTTTAAAAATACTATGACAAGAAATTACAGCAAAGTAGTGGAAATGGAATATTATAATAATAATAATAATAATAATAATAATAATAATAAAAAGAAGAAGAAAAACATTTGAAAATGACATTTTAATCATTAATTATTTGTGTTTTTTGTTACTTTTTTATTCATGGAGTAGTGTATTTTCAGTGCAATATTTAAGAAAATAAATCCAGATAGACAAAATAAAAAGAAATACACATAATTCATTTTCTGTAAAATAGGAAAATAAATATTCAAGAAAAAAATAAGACGATAAAAGGGAGGAATTGTATTTATTATTGTATTTGCAATTGTATGTGTTATTTACCAATACATTTGAAAATTATCATAAATTACAAATAAATAAATTGACAAATAAAAATGTGAAAATTAATTATAATTTTATGGTCTTATTACACCTGCACTGCATGATTTACGTTTGTTTCTTTCTTTTTTTCCCTAATGCCACGAGATATGCACATGGGAAGTAAATTCGCTGTGGCATTATGAGAAACGATGCCGAGTGGAAACAATTCATTGTAAAACCATAAAAATAAATTACATCCAAAGGATGTTCATTCATTTAACTCTTAACTTATTGGTATCTTTTCCATTTGGCCTTCTTTCCCAAAATGCCACAGAGTCGCGCATGAGAAATTCAACAGGCCATGGCATCATGGGAAAAAAATATATTAATGTAAATTATCAACTGCAGACACAATAAAACCATAAAATTACAAAAAAACAATGCTTGGTCATTTTTAATATAGTGGTATGATATAGAATGTTTGAAAAAAAAAAAAAGCTTTTTTTTTACACTCACACATGCACAAGTCAATAGCCCTGTGGCATTATGGGGAAAAATGTGATGCGATGTTTGAAGCATTTGGCCTACAAGTATGCTTGAACATATTTGCGAGTGCATTTCGAAGTACTTCCAAGTATGTTCGAATGACGAAGGAACTTGATGGCAACATGAAAACCTGTTTGCGAAATGCCTTTTCAACTGTTGGCAACATTGAACAAATCCTGACAAAAAACATTTCGCACGATGCGCACAAGCTTGCTAATCTTCACCGCTCAGTGAGATATGGGTTTGAAGCTCCATTTATTACCTTAAAATTTTTTTTTGAAAAATTGAAATGCAATCAAGAAAGAAACATGAATCAACTATAAATCCGGAAAAAGGGGTTTCTATTTTTCGAAGAAGAAATATTCTCGTGGATTTTAGGACAAAAATCAACAAAACACTCCCATAACCATCCATTCAACCCATCCAGTAGATATAATTAAAAAAGCAAATAATCACTTTTGTGAACAATTGGTAACTGTAGTATTAGCAGTATTTGCCATGTATATGCCAAGCATTGCAATATGGCAGACAACGAATTCTATGAGCCTTAAGATGAGTCAAGGAGCTGCAGTTATGTAAGAGCAAAACAACTCTATACAAGGGGCCAGATGGGCTCTTGTTTGTCTTTTATTTAAAGGCTGTCCCACATGTAGAAAAACAAGCGTTATGTCCGCCCTGTGGTTCCTCCTCCTTTTTGCAGGTTTGCATGACAATCGGAACAGGCGGCTTTCGGCAGGGCCGGACCCGGCCGTTCCACGTGGACCGGATTGATGTCATTGTCTCGTCACGCTGACCTTTGCTGTAATGGCCGCAGCAGACATCGCAAACTCTCACATCAATTTGGCCCAATTGGATGTGGCATGTCTCGGCTAACTCAATTTGCCCAGAAATGCACCTGTCTCTGCCTCTCCAACCCCCCCGTATAGATTGACTCCCTAGTGGGGCAGGGAGATGGGGTGGAGGGGGATAGTCAGTGGACCAGCAACCGACACCCCCTCCCCAACCCCAGCCCCTCCTTTAAAAACCCTCACTTACATGCACCTCAACACAAAGTTCTCCTCTTCCACTCTGATGTTTTCTCTCCTTCTTTCTTTGCAGATGTTGGCTCTCTGCAGCGTGTATGTGTGTGTGTGAGTGTGTATGTATGTGTGTGGGAAGAGCAGAAGGAGAGCCATTAGCCTGCCTCTAATCACATTAGTGAGACGTTAAAGGGGGGATGTGAGTTTAAACAGCCAGCAGCGGAGACAAGATGGAAAGGAAGGTGGGGGGTGGGGGGATAAAAGTTGTTGTTAAGGTGGTCTGAGACTCATGTGAGTGTGTGTGTTTATGTAAGTGTGTCATGTGCAAGGTCACTTTAAAAAATGCACTGCCTCCATATGTGGTTGGCATCATGTGCCATTTGCAGCACATCAGCATCCATAACGGCTTGTTTGCTTACTTACTTTGTAGTGTGTGTGTGTGTGTGTGTGTGTGTGTGCGTGCGAGCCAAGTGCACGTCACTAATGACAAATGGGCGTCGTGCAAGCAAGCATTAGGTAAATGAGCACCGTACTGTGAGGTGGAGAAGTGCATAGGCAGCCATCTCCAGGCAGGCACCGTTGAGCAATAAACACCTCCCTCAAGTAAGTCCCCCTACCCAGAGAAAAAATAGGATTAACTCAATTCATAAAAGTTAGTGTCCAAGCGCGGACATGAAACAATTTTAACTCTGTTGCTAACCAAAACAGCAGCTAATTAGAGGAAAGTGAGTTTTGCTTAAAATATGAGAAAAAAAGGTGGCCCGGTGGTCGACTGGTTAGCGCGTCATCCTCACAGTGCAGAGGTACCGGGTTCGATTCCAGCTCCGGCCCCCCTGTGTGGAGTTTGCATGTTCTCCCCGGGCCTGCGTGGGTTTTCTCCGGGTACTTCGGTTTTCTCCCATATTCTAAAAACCTGCATGGCAAGCTGATGGAACACTGTAAATTGTCCCTAGGTGCGAGTGTGGATGGTTGTTCGTCCCTGTGTGCCCTGCATTTGGCTGGCAACCGGTTGAGGGTGTACCCCACCTCCTGCCCAAAGACAGCAGGGATAGGCTCCATCAACCCTCGCGACCTATGTGAGGATAAGCTTATCGGAAAATGGATAGATGGATGGATAATAAAAATTTGTGGCACACAATTCAAAAGTTTTGCCATATAAATAAGAAATGGTGGAATATTCATCCCAAATTATGAAACTGTAATTCAAAAACATTATACATATACTATTTTTATTAAATTATGAATAAATCAAGACAGTACACGCTCTTTTTTTAATGAATTCATTTTACTAATGTAGACTGAAATATAATTCCACTTAAATATGGATTCGGATTTTTGGCATATATTTCAACAGCATTGTTATGACACTTTTAAAATTATATATATTTTAATTCAATTTTTAAACACAAAAAAATGTTTTAAAATATAACAAACAAAATTGTCAAGGTGGTGGTGATGTAGGACCCCAAAAAGCAGGGGAGGCAGGGAGGAGCAGGGTGGATTGAGCAAAATGTATTTAGACGTAGAAAAATAAGTAGTGCGTTTCCAGTAACATGAAATTTCAGCATTGGGTCGGTAGGTCGGACAAAGTTTTTTTAAAATCTTTTTTTCTCCCTCCCTCCCCCATCAAAAACGTAAACAAAATAACCATAAAACATAAAACAAGGAGACATTGAAACCAGTGGCGGATGCTCGTCTGTCAAAGAGGGGAAGCTCAATTTTGGTCGACATCATAAAATGTGTCCGTTTATTTATACACAAATTCTACTCTACCTCCGTTCCTTTTCAAGAAAATGATCTGTTACCCTGTCATACCAACAAGGCGTCTTTTCACGGTACTTAATTAGTGTCCTACAACTATAGGAACTACAATAAAACCCACCAGAAATAAAAGATTAATTTGTCGCTAGTTGTTTGTTTACAACAAAGAGTGTCGCTAAAATGATTAGGAGAAGTCTCCAGCTCAACTCCGAACAGAATGAGAGTAGAAAAATTGCTCGCGACGGACGTCTACACTAAAAGCTCGGTGATTGGCTCATTTCAATGTCAATCGAACTGGCACACAGACTCAGACAGATCATCCAATCTGATGCAGAAAAGCCCGACGCCCGGTACCCTCCCACTGCCATCCAGTCCCAGAGACGCCGAACTCCGTGGGCGGGATAAAAAACAGTTTGTATCCAATGACTCGTCTCCGTTCAATGCATTGGGACAACCTACCCTGAACTCACTACCGTTTAAAGCACAGCGAAGCTGCAGGATGAATGAGAAGGGAGTCGCGTCGTGACCAGTAAGAAGAAGCTGATTCGGAGCAAAAGTTGAGCACATTGTAGCGCATATTTAGTCAATGGCATGTACACACAATGAAATTTACATATATATATATTTGATCACTTATTCTTTGACATTTTAGGGGAAGCCGAGCTTCCCTTGCAGTCCGAGAGCAATCGCCACTGATTGAAACCCCCGCTCGGCGCCGAGAGAGTTGGGTACCCGGCGGCTGGGTGTTACAGCCATCTCGTTACCTCTGCGTCCCGCGTCCTAGACGGCCCGTGGTGTTCGTCAAATAGTTCGTTGAATCTTTTCGATACAGCAGTGGATGCTATTTTCTTAATATTATGGTGCGAGCATGCGACTGCAACACACAAAACGCGGTTTAAACTGTTGTCGGAGATCGTGGCCGCCGCCATGATTCAATGTTGTTGACAGACGAGCGACAGGGCAAACGACGCAACGTGAATATCGCGAGAGTTTGCACCAATGTAAACGCTCTAAATTCATCTTTCCTTTTATTATTTATAATTTTGTCTGTGGTTTTATTGTTCTTGTTTTGATTGTAAAGCGTCCTTGAGTGTTTTGAAAGGCGCGTATAAATGAAATGTACTATTATTATTATGATTATTACACAAAAATGTAGAAGGTTTGAAAAAAAATGCCGACCGTTAAGTTTTTTTTCAAGGTAGACATTCTCGGTCGGTCTGGTTACCGGAAACACACTACTTTTTTTTTCTACGCCTTAACAAAAATACAAACAGGAGTACAATGGAAAAACACTAAGTTGAAGTACTCAAACAAATGCCTGGTAATCACAAGGAACCAAAGTAATAAACAAAACTATGACAGGAAACAAAACACGACAGGAGCACACGTATACTCGTATACTCACACTCACAATGACCCAACAAAGACTGACAGAACTCAGGGAACTACATACAAGCAAAGTGACGCGACGACGAGAAACACCTGGACAAGACCCAAAGGGTTGAGGGAGCTGATTGGTTCAACACAAGGGACACTGATAACGAGAACAGGTGGCGACAAAAAAGGGCACATGAGGAAACAAAACCAAATGTAACCAAACATAACAAAAAACAAAGACATTTGAGTTAGAATCATTTTTCTTCTAATTCATTTAAAAAATATTAAATAATCTGTAACACAAATATAGCAAAATATGAACTCAGCACGGTGGCCTTACTTTTCATGTGGAAACTGCTGCAATGTATTCTGGGGAATGTAAGCAAGGGTCAACTCAGAAGCACAATCGCGTGACCCCCTCCCCGACCCCCTCCCCGCTGTAGCACCCCAACACCGGCGGTGTCCACTGCGGAGATGTTGAGCACGCAGTCCAGCAGCCGCCCTGACCGCGCGCTGTCCCCCATTATGGAGCAGTCAGAAAGCTTTTAGGGGCTACGCTAACTCCGAAAGATGGATGGCGGCAAATGAGGTGGGAGGAGGTCGGGGCCGGAGCGGGGGAGCAGGTGGCTAAAAGAGGACGTCTCACTTAATGCCTCTAATTCAATAATTTGGAAAAGTGGCTTCGCAGGGACACACGGGCGGGCCCATGGAACCCATGGATGGATCAATGGACAAAAAAAATGGATAGATGATAGAGATAGTTGATAGAATTTGCAAACTTCCCCATTGTGGTATTAACTAGAAAGATACAGTGGATGGATGGATGCATGGATAGATACATATTAAATCAACGGAGAGTTGCTGATATCGATAGATGGATATATGATCGATGGATTGATTTGAAGATGGATGGATGATATATGGATAAATGCATAGATGATGGATGGATGGATGGATGGATGGATGGATGGATGGATGGATGGATGGATGGATGGATGGATGGATGGATGGATGGATGGATGGATGGATGGATGGATGGATGGATGGATGGATGGATGGATGGATGGATGGATGGATGGATGGATGGATACGCTGGTGCATGTTTTGGTACATTGGTAAACAGACAGATGTATGATCAATTTTAAGAGCGATGATACATGGATTGATAATGATAAATGGATGGCCAGATGGGTAAATGGATGGATAGATAGACTGTTGGGAGGATGAATAGATGTAATTTTAGAAAAATGGATGATTGGATGGATGGAAGGTTAGACAGATCGCTGACTGGATGGATAATGGATTGATAGATAGATGACAGATAGAGAGATAAATAGATATACAGTGTACAGATAAATGAATGGAGAGATGGATTGACGGTTGGAAGGAAGATGGTTGAATAATCAGTAGTTATTGATGGACAGGTGGATGAATGGAGGGATGGATAGATGGATGGATGGATGACAGATTGGAAAAGGGATGGCTGGATGGTTATTGGCAGATAGCTGCATGGATGGATGATGGATAAAACGATGGAGGAGTGGATGGATGGAAGGATGACAGATTGTAAGAGATGACTCGATGGATGGATAGTTGGACAGATTGCTGGATGGATGATGGTGTTATGGATGGAGGGATAGAGGGATGATGGATGGATAAACAAATGAATCGACAGCTAAATAGATTGATGACAGAAGGATGATGGATGGATGGATGGATAGATACATTGATGGATGGATGGATGGATGGATGGATGGGTGGGTGGATGGATGGATGGACGGATGGATGGATGGATGGATGGATGGATGGATGGATGGATGGATGGATGGATGGATGGATGGATGGATGGATGGATGGATGGATGGATGGATGGATGGATGGATGGATGGATGGATGGGTGGGTGGGTGGATGGATGGATGGATGGATGGGCGGGTGGATAGATGATAGATGGTTTGGTAGATGGATGGATGGATGGATGGATAGACACATAATTTTGACAGATAGCTGGTCAAATGAATGTTGGATAAAAAGACGCATGGCTAAGTGGGTAGGTGAAAAAAATCGATGGATGACAGATGAAAAGATAAATCCATAGATGGACGAATAGCCATAGAGACGCAAAAAGGCCCCTCCAATGAGATGACTGCAAGCGTCACCTCAGGTGACTTTTCATTTCATGCGCGACCCGATGCAAAACGAATGTTTGTGTGTGTGCGCGCTTGCATGCGTTTGCGCATGCGTGCAACAGAAGTTGTGTTGTGATCTGATTACGGTCTATTGCTTCCTGTAATCACATCACATGACCTCTTCCTCCTCTTCTGTTTATTGTTCCGTACTCCAGTAAAACATAATCACATCCATCTTCAGCCCGTTCTGCTTTTAGATGCTTTACGTCGCTTTGTTTGTTTTTACAATCAACTCCAAAAGCCGGAATCCATCCATACGTGTCACACAAACAAAAGCGACACTGAATCTCAAAACCTATTTCTTGTTCCTTGCCTTTTGGTTTGTCCTCGCCTTGTGCTGGCTTCTTGTTAGCAGGGCCCTTCGTTGTACTTTGTCGGTCTTGCGTTAGTTTAGAAATAAATATATTTTTGTCCAAAGCTTCTTATCTCTGTTTACGCTTTTCCTTACGTGGAATCGTCGGTCTGTCCGGAATCCTTCCGCACATCTGACAGCAACACTTAAAGGGTGAAATCTGATTGGACAAAAAATATAAGACCCAATTACATGTACTGGAAGCAGTGCAGCCAAGAGAAATGTGATGAAATGAAGAGAATAAAGTCCTGGGAATAAATTAATACAATTTCAGCTTTGAGAGTTTTTATCAGGTTGTTGGTTAAGTAATATCTTCTGCAAGTGTGTTAATTTTCTATTTGTGTGTTTGACTCTTTGTCCCGTTCAATAAGCAAGGCGGTTTTATTTAACACATTTCATACAAAAGGCCACTCAATGATCTTAATACAAGCAAAAACACAACACCTATAAGCTTTTACAAACACAACGGTATTCAAAAGCAAAGCAGAGAAAACAAAAGTAGCTTACAAAAATTAGAACATATGCTGACATTATGATAACATTCAAACACTTGAACAGATTTTCAAAAAAAACATTTAAATGTAAAGAAATACATGTGGGTTTCTAAAATATCTGAAAAAAAGATTTAAAATTGATGAGAGGACCTTAATCAAAGATTTGAGAAAAAAAGCAACGTTTATATCCTAAAGATTTACACTTGAGGCTGACCACTTCCGTTGGCAGCTTATTCCATTTGTGTGCAAGCTTAACGGCTAACTGCAGCTTCACCATGTTTACGTTGAACTCTGGGCTCCACGAATTGACCCAAGTCTGCAGATCTCAGAGCCTTTCAGGGTTTATATTCAATCAGCATTCCTTTTAATGTATTCAGAACCCAAATCACCCAGTCATTTGTAGACCAGTAGCACAATTTTAAAATATATTTTACAGATAATTGAGAGCAAGTGTAAAGCCTTTAGGACTAGTAATATGTTCTGATCTCTTTGTTGCGGTCACAACCCGAGCTGCAGCGTTCTGAATGCGCTGCAGCTGTTTGATGTTCTTTCGAGGGAGTCCAGTAAGAAGACCATTACAATAATCAAGTCCGCTGGAGATAAAAGCATGGATACATTTCTCGTTGATCTGCCTCGAGCATGCAACCCTTCAGTCTGCATGTTTTTAGATGGTGAAAGGCCATTTTAGTTAATTGATTTTATATGATGGCTGAATGTGAGTTCTGAGTTTATCAGTTTCTAAAGATAATGACTGCATGTGTTTTCACACCTCTTTTCTTTATGCCGAAAACAATTACAAATACAATTTAGGTTCATTTGCTCTAGACAGTGACACAGCACTTTAATTCAACTGCTGTCATTTGGGGAGATAGAGCATGTCATTTGGATGACTGTGATAACCAACATTGGTGTTCCGGAGCATTTGACCCAACGGCAACATATACAGACTGAACTGAAGGGGTCCATGGACTGACTCTTGAGGCACCCCACATGTCATGCCCATTCCATCTGATTCAAAGCTTCCAATGGTCACAAAGTAACTCATTTCCTCTAAGTAAGATCTAAACCATTTGAGGACTGTTTCGTTTAATCCCACCCGAGTTTCCAACCTTTTCAGAAGTGTGTTAAACTCAATTGTATCAAATGATGCATTTAGATGCAGCGACTGTGGCCGGTGTTTCATTTTTTTCACCACTAGCTGGGGTATCTGAAGTTCAACATGGCTGAACTAGATGCAGCTGGGCGGGGCCTGCCCACCAGTGAAAGATGGCCGATTTTATGAGGCCAGACACAGCCAAAGAAAAATAACCAAACGGGCCAACTTTGATGGCCGCTGAATATATCGGGCACTCTGCCTCGAGTGTGCGTATGCGTATGTGTGTTTATGTGTGTGTGACTGGAGCGGTGTGGCGGGGGGCCGTGGGGTTAAGTAGGATAGAAGGCGGCCATACTTCAGATTGGCAGCAAGCTGCTGCAAGGATAATCTAATCACAGGTTGCAATTCAATTAGGGCGTAGGGTCTCTGGGGCCAAGCAGCCAGCCAGGCAGCAGCCGGTGCCACTACTGGGGAGGCTGAGGATGGGGTGGCTGATGTGTGCGTGTGTGTGTGTGTGTGTGTGTGTGTTGTTCTCGCCTCTTCCAGGGCCCCATGAATGCAGATGAAATTTGAAATATGAAAATCTGCTATAATTTATGGACGGTGTCAGGATGCTGCCGGAGGCATGGGTGGTGGGGGTTATGATTGCATGTGTGGGTGGGGCAGTAAGATGAGGAAAAGGAAGTTTGTTTTTCTGGCTGCCTCTTGTGTGAATGATGACTTTATCATATGAACATTATGGCTCTGTTGTTATAGTGCCTTGTGCATGGCAAGTTTACCCCACTGGCCGCTTTATTGGGTACATCGTGCAGTCCTGTTCTATATACTGTATATATATATATATATATATATATATATATATATATATATATATATATATATATATATATATATATATATATATATATATATATATATATATATATGACTTTAAAAGCGGATGGTTGATCATCTATATGTGCCTTGCGATTGGCTGTCAACCAGTTCAGCATCATAAATAAGCAAACTTTAGCCAACTGTATGCTAGCAGTAACCATCTCCCTGAAAATAACCCGAGTTCCTGTCCTCTAACGTTATTTCGCAAATGATGTATAGAAATGGACGTAGCAACCAATGAAAGTCGAAATACACCATGATGTAACCCTCCGGTGCAGAACAGAACGTGTGCGGTTGTGTTGAACAGCAGCGATGACGGTCGGTAGGATAGCTGTAACCTGAACACTTTTCCGAATGTCGTCATGTGACACCAGCATATGTTTGTAATCCAAAGATAGTTAATTTTCAGTTCCAGGATCTCTTTTTTTTTTTTCCAACAAGTCTAGTTCTACTTTAAATTTAATGCTTTCGTGAACCACAACAAGTAATGTCACAATCACTAAGGTGTTAAATGCCCCTCTGTTTATATGCTAGCACAGCCGGCACCTCCCACCAGTTGGCTGTATTCAGACTGCAGGCGCATCTCATTCAAATCAAATTTCTCCTCAAATCCGATGTTTAGGGTTGACTGTCGACACAGTTTTAGCACGTGTCCAAATCAGATTTGGCCCTGTTCAGACTGGGCTACGTCATTGACCCATCTGACAGCTTGCTGTAGCAAAAATGTCAGAAAGGAGGCACCCTCCACCATTCGCAGTGTTCGACATCATATAAGTACGACACCTGCAACACACAAAGTACTTTCATAAATGGACTTGTTTTGATACATACCCTCGAGGTTTGCTTGTATGGTGTTGTCTCCCCACGGACCAATAAGGCAATGTGTTTCCTGCTCTGTCCAGGGACTGCTGTTTTCAATTTCTTTGATGTGCTCCATTCTTTATCGCTCCGCACTTCGAATGGCGCATTCTGCTTGGGCACACTAGGTGTTGCGTTGCATTAAGTGACGTCACAGACAGTTAAAATGGATTTCTGTATTTAAAACTGTTCAGACTGAGACACATCCTATCCAAATCGGATATAAAATTACCTCCTGATGTAGTTTCATCTGTCTCATAAACATCTGATTTCATGGGCTTTGCGACTGTTCAGACTACAAAGGAGCCATGTAGTTTCAATCTGGATGTCTGGACACAGGTCATCAAGTTTTCCCATTGAATTTTTATAATGCCTTTTATGTCATAATGTAAAGTAAGAATGGCATGTAAATAACGTACCATAATGTTTTGATCAATCTTTGATTCATCATTTCATGCAACAGCCCATAATGCATGCTTACAAATTTGGAATATCGTGTAAATGCAGGACTGTAGTGATGGGGAAATGAAGCTTAAAATTTGCTTCATAAAACAGTTGCTGTATTTCATTTATTTATTTGTTTTAACAGTCTTAATGGCATTGTTGATTTAAGAGAAGGGGTTTAAGAAATGACAAGTTAGTGTACTTTCATCCCATTGTTGAACAGAAAGTGGCATCTTGAGGACTCAAAAAGTACAACAAATGGTTCATAAAGCAAATTGGAACCGTCATTTTCCCATCATGACTTGACAGTATGTATAAAGTGTTGACGTGTTACTTATGTATTATGTTGAATGTAAAAAATGTTTTGAACCGTCAAGTCATTTTTATTTCCATTATGTGGTCAAAGGCATTTGAGATATAAAGCGATAAAATCTCAGATGATCTCCTTACCTGCTATTGCAATTGACTTTCCAGTCTTCGTTTAACACTTCCTGAAAATTTAGGGTCAGTATCTTTTTCCTAAATTATTAGTTGCTACGTTGACTTCACAGTGCTGAGGTACCGGGTTCAATTCCAGCTCCGGCCTCCCTGTGTGGAGTTTGCATGTTCTCCCAGGCCTGCGTGGGTTTTCTCCGGGTACTCCGGTTTCCTCCCGCATTCCAAATTGTCCCTAGGTGTGAATGTGAGCGTGGATGGTTGTTCGTCTCTGTGTGCCCTGCGATTGGCTGGCAACCGATTCAGGGTGTCCCCCGCCTACTGCCCGAAGACAGCTGGGATAGGCTCCAGCACCCCCCGCGACCCTAGTGAGGATCAAGCGGTTCGGATAATGGATGGATATTAGTTGCTAAGGACCTTTGAAAGATGTATGTGCCAAAACTTAAGACGTTTTTTTTTTCTCAAAACCAGGGATTTTAACATGCCAACATTTAAATTGCTGTAACATTGACAAATGTTCAGGGACTTATACTGTATGCCATCTCTGTCCTGTTAAAACCGCATATGTCCATTTTTGTCATTGAACAAAAATTTTTGGGTTAATGGTGTGTCCGCATTACTGATATCTTATTAATGTAAAAATATTTGGAAAAAGGATGAAAATACACACACACACACACACACACACACACACACACACATATGATACATTCATATCATGCTTCATATGTGATGAGTAAAAATAATTAATAATAATAATTAATTGAACACAAAATCCAATTAAATTCCCCCTTTCATTGAGTAGATTGCGCCTTCTTTCTTTTGATCCATTTCTTTGGTCATGAATGTGTGTTTGCGTGGACATGTGCTTGTGTGTATAAGAAGCTCTAAGACCGATTGCTCATTAGAGGCGTCCATTGTGTCAGGAGAAATCTTTTTTCATTTGCACAAATCTGCCTGGAGATTTTTTGTTTCTTGTTCATCCAGGCGTTCATTATCAGAGCTGGGAAATCAGATTAGGCTCCGATGATTCTCAGCTTGCCAATAATTTCCCCAAGCGCACATCTTGGCCTTGTGTTGACCCTCCAGCCGCATACAACAACAGCAACACTGCACCACAGCAATTGTGTTAAATCAAGTGTTTGATGTACATTTAAATATTGATATCCAACAGTCCATCTGAAATTTCCATTTCATGTCAATGATGGGAGAGTCAAGTATTTATAAACGAAGGCTTTTTTATGTGTTTTGTAGGACCAGTAAATATGGCTACTTCGTATAGACCTGTAAGCTGTTTATTTGTTTCAAAATAAGTGATATATCAATGAAGAAAATGATAAAACACCGTAGTTTGTAACTGTGAAAAGACAGACATCAAAAGAATAAAAAAGCAACACTTTTAGACTTTGGTCAATTCATTTATAGTAGCAAGAATCTGTAAGTGTCGAACCACGAGTATGCAGGGGTCCACGATAGAGTGATTATGGACCAGGGGATGAGTGAATAATTCTGAACACAGCCATGGCCCCCGCAGACCCCAACGATGGCCGTCATCATGACTTCCTGTCAGTCTGCAGGACATCATGTAGTCCGGCGCTCGGAGCAGATTGCCGCCTAATTGTGCTTTTGAATGCTGCTGTGCACCGACGGAGGGGTGCGAGTTCGAGGGGTTGTAGATGTGGAGGGCTGGGCTGCTGGTGGGGAGTTACCACAGGAATCCCAGTTTGCTGGGCTGTCATTGACGCGTCCCGGCAGAGGTCAGCGTTCTTGTTGTTGGCTGCGCGGCGGCCACCGGTGTTGCTGACGGCAGCGGCTCCATCAATCACTTTTTTCGGAGTTGGGATCATCAAGTTCCCACTTTGACTCCCAAATCTGGAACCCCAGCATCACCAGCAGCTCTGAAGCAGCAGTCAGCCACCTCCCCTCTCCCAACGTCACCACCAACACATCCACCATCACCACCGCTCTCATCCTGCAGCAGACGGGATAAACGGATTACCCGCCAACATCCTTCTTGGAGGTGTGTGTGTGTGTGTGTGTGTGTGTGTGTGTGTGTGTGTGTGTGTGTGTGTGGTGGGTTGGGGTGGGGGCTCTATTGAGCGAGTGGTAGTGGGGGCTCGGCTCTCCACTATCTGGGGCTCTTTATTGAGGCGTCTATGGGGCTTTATGCTGGTAGTGCTCGGCCTTGCCCTCGCCGTCATCAATCATTGCGCCGTCCGGACACCTCAGCCAATCGCGGCCCTCCAGGAGCCTCTAAAGGAGACAAATAGAACATTGGTGTGTTGATGCTGCTGCCTTGTCACACGTTTGACTGACATCCAAGCTAGATCGGGGTTTGGTGCCCTGGCTGGACGTGGCGCGCAGGACCCTTGCGGAAACAGAACTTAAACAATTTCTTTTGCCAAAGCAAACCAACAAAAATGTCACAAAAAGTATACACACAATTCACAAAAAGTTAAGGTATTGGGCTTTCAGGTGACATTTTAGGATCAATCTAAATTGCACTGTAGCTTTTACAGGTCTACTTTTTGTGCCTATCTTTAAACCGTTCGTTTTGTTACATTGTCTTTTCACATGCCTTGCTGCATTGTTTGTGTTCAGCTACAGTATTTGTATACAACACCGCCACATGCTAGTTGTTAGCCCTACAGCTCACGTAATTTTCTAGCTGGAACCTAATTTTCCATTACGTGCTAGCATTAAGGTCAAATTTTTGATCACAAGTCAAAGCAGAAAATCATCGGAAGACAGTTCGTGCATTGGAAAAACTCAGAGGTTGGCTCACTCGGGTCTCAAGGCAGCACTGTACAGAAATATTGATGATCTTGTCTCAATTTACTCACACATTTACATATGCAGTTTCAAATCGGGGTGTTGAGTTGGACACATTGGGCTCTGTTTTTGTCGGCGACGCAAATCCGCACAATGAGCAATCTAATCTGGGTTAGACAGGGCGTTGGTAATTTTGCAGAAGCACACGTCTGGTGTTTTAAAAAAGGGGGTTGAGGCTGCTTTGCGCGTGTTCACAATCAACTTTTCATTCAAAGCGGCGATTTGTGTGTGACCTGAGCATTGTCACTGCGCTTGGGCAGTGTGGCAACAGCCAACATAAGCTTCATGGTAGCCTCGTTAAATGACCTTGTGTCATCTCATAGCAGAGCATTTAAATTGTTCTACACGTCACTGGCATGGATAGATGAACAAAGATACCTTATTTGTTTAGATAATCATTCATGGCCCTCACTGGTGTAAATCACTTAAAAGTTGGACTGTGAAAGTCCGTTTTTTTTTTTTTAAATAATGATTTCTCTAAGCTCCCATCACTACCAGCAGCATCTCCCCACTGTCTCACTCTCCAAGTGCTGCAGGAAGAAGAAGAGGAAGAGCTCGAATGTGATTACAGAGCTATTTTACAGCAGACGCAGGCGGGGGCGCAATAAAGGCGGAGAGCACGGAAACGCAAGCGAGGGCCCATCAATTAGATGTCTATTAGCAGCCAGTGCAGACCTCACCTCAGGAAAGGCTGCCACCACCCGCAACAAAATTAAACAATTCTTCAAGCCTGACATGCGAGCCTCGCCACTGCACTGCTGCTGTATTTACTAGAGGGAGGTGCCAAAAAATATCCAATGGAGTATATACACAAAAATCATATGCTGAAATATCAAAACATAAGAGTCAACTAAATCATACTGTTAGAATACATTGTCTGTCGCTGCGCTCAGCCTTCCTATGCATCTTGGTTTGGTTTCTCTGACTGCCTTTAGTTCGTACCTCCTTGATTTGTCCCTCTTCCTCAGCATTAACCACTGCTGAGTTCATTGTGTCTGCCTGTGGGTTCTGTGCTTGTCTTAAACTAAGTTTAACACATACAGTTTGGATTTTTCCTCCTTTTAAAGGGCTTAAATCCTTTAAATTATGTGTTTTCCTTTGGTTTTCTGTGACACTTGTACTTTGATTCCAAAATCTGGAGTAATTGAGTAAAGTCCTTTTTGAAATATAAAACTTGATCTCTGTGCATTTCCAAGATGAAGTCTGAATAATATAAAATTAAATGTGAGTGAGGGAAGAAAGTTAAAAAAAAACAATATAACAATATCATAACTTTCATTCTAGAAAGGCCACTACACGCTTTTAAAATGTTTCTTCTTGAGACAATAGGAATTTACTGTTGTGGTTTGTATGTGACCCCAATTGCATGACAACAGGCAGGTATGGTGTAAGACAACACTTAGCATTGTTTATTGGAGTCATTGCAAAGTCAACTCAGGGAGAAGCACAAGGAATCCACAGGGAAATGTCTTGACAGGAAACGAAAATCTGACTCAGGGAAAAAAACTGGGAATCAAAAGTTCAGGGAGAAGCACGAGGAGTCCACAGGGAGATGTCTGAACAGGAAACAAAAACTTCAGGAGATGCCAACAGAGCTCACTATAGGTGGTAACAGGACAAACTTGCACTGAGGACTGGTTTGGGAGCCAATTTATACCAGTTTAAACGAGCAGATGGGCTACAGGTGGGTGATGAGCTGGCGAGTATCAGGTGTGAGGTGCAGAGCACCCTGGCTGAAGAGGCCGCCTGGCTGGCCCCTCCCTAATATTTACTTCTGTAATAATGAACCTTTTGTTCGAATAAATAAATAAATATGTATTCATGCAGAGATGTCAGATTTATTTGATGATATGCCACAATCATATCAGAGGTTTTAATTTGCCAAAAGGAGTTAGTGGGTTATTGTGTTTCTCTAATTGGTAGACAAAATGATGTTGCTCAGCCGCAAGGTCTAATATATATCTGTGCGCATTGTTATATTGTCTGGCTACATGTCTTGTTGCATGGTTTTAACTAATCATTGCTTAAACCACTGTGACATCGATGCTAGGTTTTGTTTTGTTTTGGGGGGGGGGGGGTGCCAGTCCATGGTGTTTTGTGCTGTGCGTTAGCCTAAGCTAGCAGACTTGTGTGAGGCAAAGTTAAATGGTACAGTGAAAATCCTCTACAACGAAACCTACATGAGCGAAAATACCTCCTAATGTGAAAAAAATCTTTATGCATTAACACCATTCCCATTCTCCTGCCCCCATACGACGAAAAACACCCCTGTTGCGTTATATGAATTCATTTTCTC
Source organism: Hippocampus mohnikei (assembly GCA_026261675.1). Lineage (NCBI taxonomy): Eukaryota > Metazoa > Chordata > Actinopteri > Syngnathiformes > Syngnathidae > Hippocampus > Hippocampus mohnikei. The sequence goes on along the minus strand of JAKGUB010000557.1, from coordinate 1,847,324 downwards.
TGCTCTTGCAAGATTCACTACAACGAAGTCTAATCCAACAGCGACCTCTACTGCTTTGTTTGGAAACGGCAACAGCAACCACCACACTGGTTTACATAGTGAACGATGTTTATTTCGGTCACAGCTCCGAGTTTCCTGAACGCAACATACTCATAGCTGCTCTGCCATTGGCTTACCGAGCATCATCCTGGCCTCCGATTGGCCAAGAGGGACCTCACTATGTGTGTAGATACTGTAGCTAGATCCGTGGAAGATAGAGTGGAATGCATCCGATTAGCTGCTCAGAGTAAATTGCTTATGGCTCGACGGACAGTCAAATAAATGAACATTTCCTGGAATGCTTTACTTGTTATCATGCCAAAAACCTTACGCTAACTGGAGCGCTAATTAGAGAGAAGGCGAGTTCCATAGCGCTAACTATGGCCATCGAGAACTACGAAGCGTCCCGTGGCTGGCTGAAAAGTGTATTGCATGACATCAGCTGAGCAGCGCTGTCTTGGGTGGCGATAAGGGGAGGTTGAGTTAGAGACGGTGAGATAGTGGAAAGAAAAGCCACCGGGTCCAGGAAGGATTTGTTATTGTTAGATTCAGACGCAGCATGAACATTGCATTGCTAAAATGGCTACAAAACGGACCTTTGGATGTCAAGCAGCTAAGACAAGAAGAGCTCTAACGCTGGAAGAGAGGGGAAAAGTGATCAAAATGAAAGACGAAGAAAGCAAAATAAAATACATTATCCAAGAAATTGATGTAAATTAAGTGAATGCTGATCGTAAATTTCGCAATTTCTTTCCCTTTTTTTCTTTCTACACTGACTATAGGAAGTGTCAAATAAGTGTGTGCTCATACTTATGCACTATTGGAATAAAAATAGAGTACACATACGTTTGTGTGTGTGCGTGTACACATTCGTTTGTGTGTGTGTGTGTGTGTGCTTACATCTGAGATCAAATTTGCTACAGTGAAAAACCCCCTGTTGTAAAAAATTTCTTGCTGCAAACATGATTTCGTTGTAGAAGAGTTTAACTGTATGCTTAAGTACACAATGTGCAATTCTCTTATTCTATGTTTATTCATTCATTCATTTTCCGATCCGCTTATCCTCACAAGGGTCGCGGGGGGTGCTGGAGCCTATCCCAGCCATCTTCGGGCAGTAGGCGGGGGACACCCTGAACCGGTTGCCAGCTAATCGCAGGGCACACACAGACAAACAACCATCCATGCTCACACTCAAACCTAGTTACTATTTAGAGTGTTCAATCAGCCTGCCATGCATGTTTTTGGAATGTGGGAGGAAACCGGAATACCTAGAGAAAACCCACCCAGGCCCAGGGAGAACATGCAAATGCCAAACCGGGAGACCGGAGCTGGAATTGAACATGGTACCTCTGCACTGTGATGTCGATGCGCTAACCACTGGACCACCGGACCGCCACAATGCAATAATTCTGATGATAATAAGTGGACAGGTTAATTGGACCTTCCGCCATCTAATGGAAGAGCATTTAATTTCTTCGCCTGTCACTATATATCACTGGCAGAGATGGTTGAACACAGATACATTATTAGTCGTGAATAAATAATTAATTTTGGGACCATTAACGTGAAATTGGATAATTTCCCCTGGCACACTTACTGATCTCTGTGGTTGGGAATCGCTGCTTGTACAGTACATCTAAAGGCTAACTGAGACTAATAGCACACTTTAGCATAGCGTTAGCACAATTAAACTATTAATTTCCTGACCGTGTGTCTCTTCTTTCAGGTGCCATTCATCACCGAGTGTTCAACCCGTGACCTGAGGCCGGACAAAATGTCACTATATTTTCCCACTGTAGCTACAACCGCAATAATCCACATTTTGTCCAATGAATACCTAAAAATAAAAAGCATTATTGTCATTGCAAAAGCACAATTACTGATGTCATGGCTTGTATTGGCTGTGATTACATGGTGTACCTAATGAAGTGTCTGGCTACAACAATGCTGTGTTTTATATACTGTTGTGTGTTTATTTCTTTGGCTTTTTCCCCCTAAATCAAAGGATGCCCATTTATCATGGCGCCCGGACAGCTTTCTTATGTTGCTACCTTGCGTCGCTCGCTTCCAGCCACAAATTCTGCATTTTTATGGAAAACCGCAGTCATTTTGATTGATGAAATCTAAGGATGACCAAAGCAATCTGAGGGATCTCCAACTGTGGTGCACCGGTGGGGTGCTGCACTGCTGCTATTGTCCCACGCAAAGAAAAGGGGAGCGACGTCCCGGGAGGGAAGAAATCACCATTTTAGCCTCAAAAGGGACTTTACACACCAAAAAAAGGCAAAAGTTTTCTTTTACAGGCAGTGGGAAAGTGCAGGAAAACTTTATCCTCTTGCATCAACCGAAACAATGTACTTGTTCTCGGTGCATTCAGCTTTAGAGACAAGGATTGACTTCATAGAATAACCTCAGAATAATGAATTGATTGTTGGTGGAGATCCTTATAAAGACGCCTTTTTCCCATCAAATTTCCAGTTCATGATGATCAATAGATGAAAATATTATTTCAGCTTTTGCTGGCCTCAGTCCGAAACTTCCTATGTCACACTTGGTTGATTTTGTATTTTATTTTTATTTTTACAAATCCGTATTATTGGTCAGTCCACAGGTATGGGTCTAATTTTTACAATTTATTGACCAACCTAAAGTTGTTAAAATGGCTTGAACTCTTTGACAATACAATATTAATGGCTGAAAATTTTGAGGGGTCCTGAAAAGTGATTTTAGAGCCACAAAGATTATGCCCGACAGCAACAAATGCAGATATGCTTTCCATGCTCACATGCTGCTAAGCAATGTCTACCATGAGTGGACTCACAGAAAAGTCTCTTGAAGGCATGTCCAAAAATACACAGGAGGCCCACCATTTTGGTTCTAAGTGGTCATTTTGGGGTAATTTTGGTCATTTCCAGGGTTCTATTAAAGACAAACTTTTACCACGTTAGTTTCACTAAACAACAATTTAATAGCAATGTCTATGAAGAGTGGACTCATAATTTAAAAGTCTCAAGAAGCCATGGGTCATGCTCAGGAATCGCAGGAGAACCTGCATGGGTTTTCTCCAGGTATTCCAGTTTCCTCCCTCATTCCAAAAACATGCATGGCAGGTTAATGGAACGCTCCTAAATTGTCACGAGGTGTGATTGTGAGCGTGAATGGTTGTTCGTCTCCGTGTGCTCTGCAATTGACTGGCAACCAGTTCAGGGTGTAGCCGCCGACCGCCCAAAGACAGATGGAATAGGCTCCAGCAGGTCCATGACCCTCGTGAGGATAAGCGGATTACGAAATGGATGGAGGAATGGAGGGATGGATGCATATCAATCGTGAGTGGATGCGCCCAAGAATCCCTGTCTGAAAATACATAGGAAGCCTGTCATTTTAGTTCGAAGTGGCTATTTTAGCGGCAGTGAAGATGAACTTGTCTTCAGCTTCCCTTCACAACATGAAATTTAATATTCATGTCCATCATGAGTCGATCCACTTGAATGTCTCAAGAAACCATACTCGAAAAGATACAGGTAGTCTCTCCTTTTGGTTGTACGCCATTTTTGGGACATTTTTGGTTCTTTAATAGCAAACTTGTCCTATCGATTCATCTGATTGCTGCCAAAGTTGACCCACATGTACTAGATATATAGCCAATGCTAAATATATAACAATTTTTGGTTAATGGATGTTGCTGAGGCATGGCAGCTTTAATTCACACTTTTGATATGTACATGGGGCGGCACGGTGACCAGTGGATAGTGCGTCGGCCTCACATTGCAAAAGTGTCGGGTTCGATTCCAGCTCCGGCCTTCCTGTGTGAAGTTTGCATGTTCTCCCCGTGCCTGTGTGGGTTTTCTCCGGGTAATCCGGTTTCCTCCCACGTTCGAAAAACATGCATGGCAGGCTGATTGAACACTCAAAATTGTCCCGAGGTGGGAATGTGAGTGCGGATGGTTGTTCGTTAGGCTAGCAACCGGTTCAGGGTGTTGTCCCCCGCCTACAGCCCGAAGACAGCTGGGGTAGGCTCCAACACACCCGTAACCCTTATGAGGATAAGCATATTAGAAAATGGATGGATGGAGCATATTGGGATTTTTCTTTCCCCTGTCAGACCCTAAATATAACATTTGCCACCGCATCTGTAAGCATGTGTCATATTAAATGGCTGGTGGAATTACAGACCTATTGCACATTTATGGGATTTGTTCAAAACAAATAACACACCTTTTTTCATCCCATGTGCGGCAAAATGATGCCGGTTGCTTTTATTTGCTTGTCTTGTTTGTGCAGTGATTCATATTACCTGTCCGCCCTAATTGGCCTCTTTTATTAATACCAGCAGTGTGCCTCCCCTTTGCACCCAATAAGGCCCTTATATTGTGTACTTAATACGTCTTGCCCAAAGGGAGCTTCGATAAATCTCCCCTTAACCAGTGGGTTTTTTTTGCCGCCCACCCCTCGCAAAAGTGTCCTCAGGGCGACATCGGGACCGTGTCATGGGGCTGACTGTGCGTGGCGCGGTGCTTAGGAGCAGCTGCCGCCACCACAGACAAGGCCTTGTCAATTAGAGACTGACAAGCTGCTCCTCCAGCTGCCTGCAGGCGCTCCATGTCGGCCACAGCCAGCAGACTGTCGCCTGCGGGGTCCGCAATTAGTAGCTGTGTCAGCCCCGGCCAGGACCTCCACGTTGCAGTTCGGAGGTAATGATGGGCACCAACAAGCATACATTCAGTGCTATTACTCCTTTGCTGCCGTTGTCCATTGTTGGCCATTGGGTCTGTTTTGAGAAGACCAACAAAACAGTCTCAAGAAGCTATGCCTGAAAAGATACAGGAAGTCTGCCACTTTGTTTTGAAGTGGCCAGTTTAGGGTCACTTGGGCGGTTTACAGGAGCCCTTCAAAGACAAACTCATACTGGAGATTTTGTCCGGTTGACAAAAAAAATTAAAATAAAGAAAATGCAGCCTCTGAATCCAGTTTCACTTGGCATCATTTAATTTGGTCGGCATGTCTATCATGATTTCCTCACAGAAAAGTCTCAAGAAGCCATACCCGATAATATAGGGGTAGTCTGCCATTTTGTTTTGAAGCTACCATTTTATGGTCATTTTTGGTCATTAACCGGAACCCTTAAAAGTCAAATTCCTTCTTGAGATTTTTACGAACTGCAACCAAATTGTAACCACTATACCAGGTGGATGAGTGATGTTCAGTTAAAAATTTATAAATTTTGTCATTATGTGTTAATCACTTCTGGCTAATGACTCGCCATAAACCAGAAAACTGCAAAACGATGTTGCCGGCGTCAACTATTTCGAGTCGCTATATTCAGTTTAAATTCATCTTTCCTTTTATTATTTATGTACTTTTATCTGTGGTTTTATTGTTATTGTTATTGTTTTGATTGTAAAGCGTCCTTGAGTGTTTTGAAAGGCACTTATAAATGAAATGTATTATTATTATTATTATTATTATTATTATTAAAATTATTATTATTATTATTATTATTATTATTATTATTATTATTATTATTATTAAAACTCTAGTAACTCTATGGTTATGGTAATTCATTTATTTAATTTAGCACAATAAAATTTCATAGCAATGTCTATTATGGATAGACCATTAAAAAAGTCTCAATAACCCATGCCTAAAAACATCATTTTTCTCACAAGTGGCCATTTCAAGATCTTTTGGATATTTCCAGGGGTTCTTAAAAGACAAATTTGCCAAGAGATTTTGTTTCATTTCGACCAACTTTGGACCATGTACACTTGACAGATGGGTGACATTAAGCGGCAAGAACTTTTTTCTTTGCATCGTGCCCTTTGGGCAGAGCATGGCAAAAACGAATGCAGTTAATCCACAATTTAGAAAAATCTGACCCACTTCACTTTGCAGGATCAAATTTGCAAGGAATATTTACAATAAATAGGCTAGCAGAAAAGTCTCAAGAAGCCATGCCGAAAGACCCACAGTGAGTCTGCCATTTTGGTTTTGTAGCAGCCATGTTTAGGCCAATGTTTTTACTCCAAAAGTTCTCCGATAGATTTTTTCTGATCGCTACCAAATTTGAAGCTTGTGCACTAAGACGATAAACTGCCCTAATTTGCATTTTTGGAAAAACGTGTGGACAAAGCATGATGGCAAAGTTAAAACGTCCATTAAAACATGAAATACATGAAATTTGGTATGCATGTCTGTAATGTGTAAACGCATCAAAAACTCTCAAGCACTCATAGGTGGAAAGTCTGACATTTTGGTTTGAAGCGGCCATTTTAGGCTCATTCTAGCAGCTACATGCACTCCAAGAGTACATTGGAGGCTGCAAGTGAATAAGTCAAAAAGTGTCTCCAGCGCTGTCACAACTCTGACAGCTCGCAGACAGATCGCTCACCAAGCCCCTTTTGTACGCCGTGTCACCGCCAGCAGCTGGTGGTGGCATTCCGGGCCCTTGGACGCTGCCCTTTGACCCTTGCAAGGGTTGAGAGGGGGTTGCCCGCTCTCCGGACAGGGCGGTCCGGCGGTCGCCACAGCGCCCATGATTGCTCAGGTCAGCGGGGGCCAAGTTTCCAGCAAGGAAAAAGGCAAACAAAAAGCCCCAAAAGCTCACCATGCCAGTGGGATCATTAGTTGGAGCGTTTGTTTAACTAATTAGCAAGCTGGGCAGGCCCAGGGAGGCTTGTATGGACAACATAGACGTCATACAGGAAGGTGCGGACATCCCTCCATGAAAGGAAAAAAAGCTACGGTGGCCTGAGTTCGATTGAATTATGATGCATTGGCAGTCAAATTCCAAGGCATAAACCGTTGCAGTGCATTTGAGGCAGTTTTTGTGTTCTGTTCATTAAAAAAAAAAAAATATATATATATATATATATATATATATATATATATATATATATATATTTGATCATCTGCGATTGGCTGGCAACCGGTTCAGGGCGTCCCCGCCTACTGCCCAAGACAGCTGGGATAGGCTCCAGCACCCCGCGACCCTTGTGAGGATAAGGCGGTTCGGAAAATGATTGAATGAATGAATATTTGCTCATACGTCTATACCGTGACCTATAGTGATAAGCAGAACAATAAGATACTCTTCCACCTGTTGTATCAACCTGTAGCATTCATACAACAGAAAAATAGATTTGTGTTCAGTAAAGAGGCCCAGATATCACACTGAGCAAGTGCAATTGTGAGTCAATTGTGACGAGATCCTCATTATTTCAGTATACTTAATTTATATGACTTTTATTTTGGGATGGTGTGGAGTGAGATTTTTCTGATGTAAAATACAGGTTGTGCCTTGGCTCAATAAAGGTCACTGTTATGCACAGAGATCCTGCAAAATGGTGGCACGTGAGACTTAACCGTAGACTTTAATTTGCCTTTGACTTCTACACAGAACCCAGCGAGGCAAATTGTAGTGATCCCCTGACCGATTACATAAGACTTTCATCTGACTACCTTTTACACAGAACACAGCGAAGTGGAGTACAAGCAGCATTCAAGCCATAACAAAATACTATCCCCGTGACATTTACACAGAAGACTTTTGTCCACTTGTGCCTTATACGCAAAACAGGATGCACTCCATATCCGTCCCGTAACAAAGAACTTCTTCTTCGCCTCTGCCTTTGACACAGCAAAGCAGTGTAGAGTTAGAATCCGACATATAACAAAATACTTTTATAAGACAAGATAAGAAAAACCTGTATTTGTCTCACACTATTTTCGTATTTTATTTTATCTTTTATTTTATCTGATTATCTGACAACACCTTTTACGTCGAACCCAGTGAACCAAGGTGTAACTGATATCGACCCCTAACTTCTTTTGCCTATTACACAGAACCCGGTAAAGCAGGAGGTAGAAGGCATCCGACCAATCACAGAAGATTTTTATTTGCCCATGATTTTTAGACAGAACAGTCAAATGGAATAAAACAGGCATCCAAAAAGCAGGACTTTTATATGATCTTTAAGACAGATCTCAGCAAAGCCAGATTTAGAAGCACTATATGAACTGTAACAAATTGTTTTTTTCCGCCTGTGTCTTTTCCACAGAACCCAGGAGAGCTGAGTGTATAGCCACTATCCGACCTGTAACAGAAGACTTTTATCTGTTGTCTTTTACACGGAATCCAGCGAAGCCGGGTGTTTAGCCATGACCCGACCCGTAACAGAATAATTTGTCTTCCTTTGCCTTTTACACAGAGCCCATTGAAGCATGGCATAGCCCCTATTCCACTTATAACGGAAGACTTTTATCTCACCGTGCCTTTTACACAGAAACCAGCAAATCAGGAAAAAGGAAGATATAGTCACTTCCTCGATACACAAAATACAAAAGTGGCTGAGCCATGACACAAGAGGCTTAATTTATTGCCCGGTGCCATTTATGTAGAACCCACTAAAGCAGGACAAAGCAGAAGAACGTGACGATGTGGATGTGTTCAGGGACGCTGCTCAGGGTTCAAAGTAGCGCTCGGGACACTGAAGTTCAAGAACAGAGCAAACAGCACATGCCAACAAAGGGACGGCCAGAGCATTGAAGGCTTTGTTGCGGTGGGCGGGGCAGGGTGTTTAAGGTCCCGCGTTAAATATGGGAACGTTGAGGCAAAAGGGTGAAAGGGGGTCAAGAAAAGTCAACAGGAGAGCAGTCTTGATGACAGAAGGAATTTGATATCAAAAATAGATAAATCTTGCTGGCTGGGGCAGGCACACAATGGCCACAATGGAGGCGAGTGTTGGAGTCAACAAACATTTGTTGTGGGCCATTAAATGCACCGTGTTGACTTGATAACATTTAACACAAAACGCTGGTGCGAGAAAGGGCTGAAAGGGAAAGAAAGAAAAGGGGGTTCCAAGATGCAATGGGTGGGGTGATCTTGACACGCTGATGCTAAACGGGCGAGTCACGCACGCCTCCGAATTGTAACACTGACCAAATGATTTCTTTTAATGCCTTTTATTAAAATTTTGTGAGATTTCACACAGAAAGAAAATATCAAATATAGCCTCCCTAACACACAGAGCATGCTTTTAGATTTTAAAATGTTACCACTTTCATACACATTCTATGAAATATGGCCTTTCATACGAAGAGCACACAAACTGGTAAAATCTTCATGGAAATATACATATTAAATCTATCGTTTTTGACACAGAGTTCCAGCAAGCTGATGAAATGTGGCATCTTTCATACAGAGAATCTTGAAAGTAAAAAAAATAAATATATATATTTATATACATATATATATTATACAGTAACTGTTACGCTGCGATTCTGAAAAACTGCAAAACTCTTCCAACCAGAGAACAAAAATACCACTCGAATGCAGGCATTGTGCAAGAACATCAGATGTAAATTTTTCACACAGAATTCTTGTAAAATTACAAAATCGAGCTTGTTATATAATGTAAATTGTAGCCAGTTTCGTACATCTATCCTGCAAAACGTTTTCACACAAAGTTCTGCATGATTAAGAAATATAGCCACTTTGGCACAGATATCCTATAAACTATAACCGTTCATACAGACACCCAGCCAAACTAAACTAGACTGTTTAACATAGAGGTCCTGCAATTTGGTTTGAAAAAATACTTCTATTCAGGTATCCTGCAACATTAAAATGTGCCCTTTCGTACACAGATATCCTGCAGATGAGATGCACCTGCTCCATAAAGAGACCCTGCAATATTATTAAATCCACATGTCACATCAAGAGCTGAAAAACTCCTACAGCATTGGAAAATGAATCCATCCTGCAAAATAATTAAATGTATGCTTTCACACAGAGACCCTCAACTCAATTGCACTGTATTTATAGAGCACTTAAAAACAACCACCCCTGCATACAAAGTGCTGTACATGGAAAAAAATTATTCATACAACAACAAACAATACAACAAAAAAATAATAATGTAGACACAAAACCAGGAAACATAAAAATCAAGTCTCATGTTGAGTCAAAAGCCAAAGAATAAAAAATGAGTTTTAAGACAAGTTTTAAAGATGGGCAGAGAAGGGGGGCTTTCAGCGGGAGGTCATTCCAAAGAGAAAAGGCTCCATCCCTCTGACCCTTAGTTGTCGGTTCCTCTAATAGTGTCTGGTCTGCAGACCTCCGGAACCGGGCAAGTGCGTAGGGGCAGGGGAGCTCAGAGAGGTAAGATGGTGCAAGGCCCTTGAGAGATTTGAAAACAAATAATAGGATCTTAAAAAGAACTCTAAAATGTATAGGGAGCCAGTGAAGGGATGCCAGAGTAGGAGTTTTGTGCTCCCTCTTATGAGTACCAGTCAAGGGGTGAGCAGCAGAATTTTGGACCAACTGGAGACACTTAATGGAGGATTGTCTGACTCCAAAGTAAAATGCATTACAATAATCCAGCCGAGATGTGACGAAGGTATGAATTACTGTTTCAAAGTGCTCTTCAGAAAGGAGAGGCGTTATACTTTACCCAGATGCCTAAGATGAAAGAAGCTGGATTTAACAACATTACCAATTCGCCGGTCCAATTTAAAACCATTTTCCAGTTTGAGACCCTGCAAAATTATGGAGGAAAAAAATCCCAGAATACCTGATTCTTACACAAAAGGTTAGCGATTGCATGTCGATGCCAAAAGATAGCAGTAAAGGACTACTTTTGTCTTAATGAAGCTCCTCAACTTACTTCAAATTATTTCCTTAGCACCAAGATGCCACCAGATGATGCCAAAGCAATACTTTTATTCCACTGTATTAAAATAAAATCTCCAAATGCTGAACCACAAATATTCATCAGTTAACAAACAAGTATTATTATCTCTCTGAAGGCAGCATTTTTTATGGATTGTGGAGGTGTACCTAATGTAGTGTCCACAGAGTGTCCTCACAAGTCGCTGAGAACTCTACGTGACCTTCAACCCTGCCCCCCGCTGTCCTCTTACCCCTTGTCGCCAGTCGCACAGAAGTCTGAATTCCATAACTCTTTGGGGGGAAAAAAAATCTTCCTTTTTGACAATTTAATAGCACAAACTAATCACGTGGCTGACACAGGCCATTCATCTGCTGGCGGGCTCACAAAGAGTGGGGCCTGCTCTTGCCGCAGTTTGTCGCAGGCGCGACGGTCGGGAACGGGCCTCCGTTTCCACATGGAGTGCACAATAAAAGCATTGTGCGCAGTTAGTGTTTGCCAAGCCACCCAAAACCCAGTGTATCAAACACATGAATCTTGGCCCCAGATGAAAAATAGGCTGCAGTAGGGCCACGTGATCTAAGGCCTTAAAATAATATATATATATATATATATATATATATATATATATATATATATATATATATATATATATATATATATATATATATATATATATATATATATATATATATATATATTTTTTTTTTTTTTTTTTTTTAAATGTAAGAATCTCGATTGTGACAGCCCGTTGCTGGCTTCTTTCTATTGGCCATGTTGTTACTAGAGTGATATGTTGTTTTTAAGACTGATACGGATTATTAATTGTCAAGCAACCAATATTTAGCGGTTTGTTCCTATCAGGGTTTTATTCTGTCAATGCCGATCGTCCATAAGTGAGATTGAATGACACTGATTCTGATCACATGGATTAGATTCACATTTTTCAATTTTAGAGCTGCTCATAAACGATTTTAATAACCACTTCCACTACCAATTACAGTGAGTGGTCAACAAATGTTTACGAAATTTTCGAATCAAAGACACAAGCTGCTTGAAAGTGCTCTATAAATACATTTGAGTTGAGTTGAACAAATAAAGATTTTCAAGGGTTGACTATAGAGTCCACCTCGAATGACCGATGTAGTGAAGTCCCAGCTTGTGTGATGAACCAGCCAGATGCAGATCCTGAGTCGACAGCCATACCTTCTGCCCCCGTTGTTAGCTTGGGGCGGGGCGTCAAAGTCGGTCCGCAATCTGCCGGTTCCTTGATGCGGTGCATGACAAGGCTGCTTTGGTCTCCCTCAAGCCCATCAAAGGTGGAGCTGGATCGACTGAATCTTACTTGGAGCTCCTGAGATGGAAATAATGGGGGTTGATAACCATAGGTGGACATAAAAGGGGACTTACCTGTGGCTGATGAGACGAGTGTGTTGTGCCCATAATCCACCCACGGCAGGTGGATGGACCAAGACGTGGGCCGGTGGAGACACACACACGCCGTAGGGTAACTTCCAGGTCCTGTTTTACCCTCTCTGTTTGCCCATTGGTCTGAGGGTGGTATCTGGAGGACAGGCTCACCATAGCTCCCAACTGCCTGCAAACCGCTTCCAGACTCTAGAACAGGGGTGGGCAATCCCTGTCCTGGAGGGGCGCTATCCTGCATGTTTTCCAGCTCTCCCTGTTGCAACACACCTGATTCAAATGAACAGGTTCAATATCAGGCTTCCGTCAAGCTTGCTGATGATCTGGTCATTTCAATCAGGTGTGTTGCAACAGGGAGAGCTGGAAAACATGCAGGATAGCGGCCCTCCAGGACTGGGATTGCCCACCCCTGCTCTAGAAGGTCCACCGGGATTCCAATGGAGACGGAAGATAGGGGTGGTTTCTAGCGCTGACAGAAACTTGGGCAGAGCCACGAAGATTAGCCAACTTGGAGAATCTGTCCACCACAGCGAGTATGACTGAGTTGCCATGAGTCATAGGGAGAGCAGTGATGAATTTCTTGGGAAATGGGAGACCATGATTGAGGTTGGACCGGTACTGGCCGGATTGGGCCAGATGAGGTAGATGAGAGTATTTGTTGCAGGCACAGGCGGAGCAGGAACAAATGAACCCAGTGATGTCCATCTTAAACTGCGGCTACCAAAAGCTTGGAGAGATGAGGGAGTATGTGTGTTGGATTCCCGGGTGGCCCCCACTGCAACACCTCCGTGCCTAAATTGGCGGGCATGAATAGCTTCCTTGGGGGACATCTAGCTGGAATACGAGTGTCTTCCTGGGCTTCCATAATCCTCTTTTCGATCTCCCACTGTAGCGCTCCCATGATACAGTGGCTTGAAAGGATGGTCTCTGTTTTGGACTTTTCCTCGCCCAGGTCGTGGAGTCGGAAAAGGGTGTCTCCTTTAACATTATTGGAGCCTGAGCAATAGTTCAGTATGAAGTCATAGCGGGAAAGCAACAGAGCCCAATGATCTTGACGTGAATTAAGTCTCTTAACGGCGCAGATGTTGACAAGGTTCTTGTGGTCAGTGTACACGGTAAACTGTTCGTTTGCGCATTTGAGCCAGTGTCTCCATTCTTGTAATGCCAAAACTATGGCCAATAACTGTCGATTGCCCACATCATAATTGGTTTCAGCTGGGCTAAGACGTTGAGATAAGAAGGTGCAGGGGTGGAGTCTCAGGTCGAGTGGGGATGGCTGGGATAATACTGCTCCCACTCCTGAATCTGACGTGTTCACAACGAACGGTACTTCTGGGTTTGGTTGATGAAAAATACGTGGCTTAGTGAATGTTTTCTTTAGATAAGAAAATGCTGCCTCCGCACTCAGGTTCCAATTAAATTGAGATTTATTCTAAGTCAGTTGAGTCAAAGGTGCAACCCGTACACTATAGTTGCGGATAAACCGCTGGTAGAAGTTGGCAAACCCTAGAAATCTCTGTAACATTTTACTGGTGGTAGGTGTAGGCCCATTCCACCAGCGCCTTAGTCTTCGAGGGGTTGGCACTCAATTGACCCTGTCCCACAATAAACCTTAGAAACTGTACAGCAGGGGTGCCCAAACTTTTTGGACCGAAGATCGACTTTTCGATCAACCAACCTCCCGCGATCAACCCATTACCGCGCACACGCATGCACATACACACACACACACACACGGCATGATGAGCAATAGCCTGACACAGAGGTATGCGACGCACTTTTGCAGCCTGTTAACTATCGTAGCTCACACGTACCATTTTAAAGTGCTTCCCTCGGCCCTCGAGATTCCGATTCTTTGCCCATGTCCTCAGTGAATAGTACACAAAACAAACTGAATGAGAATAACGATAACAATAAAAGACAGAGCGCAACAGCTCTGATCACAAGCTGCAATTGCAGATTGCTGAGCGCTAAAAACTTCTGGTGACACAGGTCACGCGTCACCGTAGGTTAAAGATTTACCTGCTTTATTCTATTTTAATTTTATTTATTCTTTTTGTGAAAATGAGACTGATAGGATGAATAAGGTGCAGTGTACATTAACACAAAAAATATTACTAACATGCACAAAGACACACAAATGGTTGTTTGTTTTTTTTCTCCTCTACACCCCTCGCAATCGACTTGGGACCAGTCCGCGATCGACGTAATGGTCCCCCTGAGGTACAGTGTCGACATGGAATTCACATTTCTCAGCCTTAACCCAATCTGCCGTTGGAGGACATGCTGTTGGTACTCTTGTACATTCCTTGAAAAAAAATCATTTCTTTTCTTAGTTTTGTTTTTGTCTTGGACAAAAGACATCTTTGAAAAATAAATAAATGAATGAATAAAAGGTGCAAGTCGCTGATGATGTAGTGGTACACTCAGCGTGGGATTGGTTCCCACTTCAGTGGATGGTGTGGATGTGAGTGTGAATGATTGTTTGTCTCTGTTCCCTGTGGCTGTTTGGCAACCAGTCCAGGGTGTAGTGCGTCTTTCACTTCAACAAACAAAGAAATAATTCCCTCAAGTTTTCTGTATAAACTCAAGTTTTTACAAATTTCAGTAGTACTGAAATGTTCATCTTTCACTTTTCTTGAAGTCCAAGCAAAGACAAAAAGAGCAGGGAACGCCCAGCATTTTTTCCAGTTCTATATTCATCTCTGATTGGCTGTTGGGTGTTTAAAAAGGCTGATGCCGCTATGCGTAAAATTGCAGAATAATTGCGCCAATAATCGTTCTATCACCAGGTGTGGATCAAAGTAGTGCATATCAACAGGGACAAGCTGAAAACTATGAGTCATTATAGAAAATCTGTTTTTAAGGAAAAAAAAAATATCATCCTGATATATGAACTGGAATGAACCGCCCCATGTTTGGCCGCATTGGCAATGCAAAGAGAAGGGGGAGGCAGGGGAAGAAGGGGGTGCAGTTTAACCCTCCTCTCCCCAAGTTATGAATTTGTTTCCGAATCAATTTAGCCGTACAGGCATTCTCCCCAAACATTCACCAACAAGCGAAATTGATCTGCTGGGACCTCACCTCTTAGTGCGCCTCAATAACAGAGACATCAAGCACTGGGGATAATTTTTAATATATATGCAATAAATGTTCAATTTGTTTCCCCGGGAAGGATAGCAAATAATAACGGCACATTTCACAGCACATCCATTACACGCAAACAATGTGTGTGTGTGTGTGTGTGATTAATTTGCCTTTTGATTGTGTCGGAGGACGCAATAAAAGCCGCTTGACTTTGTCGCACTTTTGACCGTTTTACTGCCTCCCAAATATGTTTGCGTCATTTTGTTTCAAGCCCGTCGAGGTCTTTTGTTTTGCTCCCCAGATGGGACCTGGACATTTCCATCCAAATCATGCAAATGATGAATGACGTCTTATTCAAGGTGTCACCAGTGCCACCAGCAGCCCTGTGGTGGAAGAACTGTTGCAATAACGCTTCTCACTTGTGAAATGGAGATTGCTTCGATCCATCGGTCAGAATCAGAATGAGATTTATTGGTCAAGTATGCAAGAAACACACAAGGAATTTGCTATCCAGTTACAACCCGTGCAGAGGAACTGTGACAAGACAGCAATAACCAACATGGAGGAGACAGGTCACGAAGCCTCCCATTAACTTCGTTACTTTCTGTTATTTGTCCAACAAAAAACATGCATGTGCAAATGTTGATATGTTGGCGGGCATTTCTTCAATGTTTTTGTTTTTTAAATACATTTTTCCTCTTGAAAAGGTGTATCACCATTGCTTTGTATTTTTCCTTTTGGCCTAAACACAAGGGGGAAAAAAATCACATTTTGTTGTTTTTTCCCACTTTATCTTCAAAGTTTCGTAACTTTCTTCTCAACATTTTAATGAAATGAAAACATTACGATGATGTTATTTTTCTGGATTTTTGTTGCCTGCACTCTGAACAGATTGTTATCCTATTTGTTTTTGGGCACAATGCTATGAAAACAATGAAAATCATCTATCTCCACTTTTTGTTTGTTTTGTGTTCATCTGAAACAAAGAAAAAAAATTGGGATCGTTGCACTGCGATTGGCTAGTAACCGGTTCAGTGTGTACCTCCCGCCTATTGCCTAAAGACAGCTGGGATAGACTCCAGCAAGCCCGCGACCCTTTTGAGGATAAGCACATTAGAAAATGGATGAAAGGAGGGAAATCGGGATCCAGGATCATTTTTGCCCACTTTTAACATATTTTGTAAACGATGTTACCAACTTACCACATACTGTATGTTGTCCATTAAAAAGCATGATGCATCCTAGGTTTTTGTGGAAAATCATTTTTGTTGTTTTATTTTGAGGGGAATCCAGGATCATTTTGCCTCCATTTGCAATACCTTTTAAATGTTATATGACGGCCCAATCGAAATCGGATTTCTGCACTTTTGACATAATGACCATATGGGTGGAGATGAAGTCCAGTGCAGGTGAATCGAGGGAGCAATGGCTGTTTTGTTTTTTTGTTTGTTTGTTTTTTGTGGGGAGGGGTGGGTCCGTGTGAGCGTCCCCTGATCACAGCGACTCAAAGTGCTTGGAAGTTGCCCCATCTTGATTCTGATCCCTCAGGGGACTTTTGATGAATGGCCGAGTGAGGAGGAGTGCATGAGCCAACGTGACCAAATGACAGATCCTGGACGCCTCCCCCGTTTGTGCTGACAATCCTCCTCATGCCTTCACATGCCTTCTATTGTCTGTGTGCATGGCCCCTAATTCAAAATATACACACAGTTGAGAAAAGTCAGCTTTTTTTCCCTTTCTATCTCCAGAGTGTTCTTGCTCACTTCGCCCTGTAAATAAATAAATGGTGTGTATATATATATATATATATATATATATATATATATATATATATAGAGAGAGAGAGAGAGAGAGAGAGAGAGAGAGAGAGAGAGAGAGAGAGAGAGAGAGAGAGAGAGCTTCAAGGAAGGAGGGTTACGACGGCCTCTGTTGAGACATCAAATAAGTCGTCAGGCTCATTTACCACCGTGCAATTGGATTGTTTTACATTTAGAGCCCAAGCTTAAGTGTTTTGATCCGTTTTCTTGTATTGTCACATGACTGTACAAACGACGTTCCAATTCGGCTACGCCGTAGAATCGGAACTCCGTTGTGGACATTTATCTTGGGGAGTGCTAAGTACCACGAATGCAAGTGCACTTGCGCAATCTATGAGAAAACATAAAATTCTGCCTGTGCATGGTTTCATAAATTCACTTTTGAATGACAAAACAAAAAATAATACACACGCAGTCACACATATAAGCTCCTTTTTTTTACAATCATATTGCCTGATATTTTACATTTTCCATTCTTATTTAAATGTGTTTTTAATCAAAGAATTTGCAGTCTAAAAGTGACATCGGACGTTTCTAACAGCAATCTCACAATAATCAGAATTAAATCATGTTTCTTCAACGGTGTTTCAACCAAACCATAGGTTTGTTTTTTCTTACGCAGTTCTTGCATTTGAGATTGTGCAGCTGTACCTAATGAAGTGGCTTATGAGTGTTTTCACGACATCCGTCCCCAACGATGAAAACGATGATTTATGGGGTTGGGATTTATTAAAATCGATCAAAAAAGAGGCAAGGGATTAAAACCAGTTTGGAAACGTGCAAGTATATTTCACTAAACTTGGGCGATTTTTTTTCATGTCAGTTTTTTTTCCAGGAAATTCACAAGTGAACCACTTTACAATTAGGAAAACAAATTTACATGAGGTTTGGGTTGTGTAAAATAAATTAAAAAATGAAAGCCATTGAAAGAAGGCTGAAGAAATAGGATATTATATGCAAGTGTGAAGATTGTCTCAAGACGTATAGTGATGAAGTGTTTTTTCTATAATTCAAGATTTTTTTTCTTTTCATCTTAATCCATATACGGTATTCGATTTCTTTTTTAAAAAAATCTATTTCGTTTGCCTGCTTTAATAGAGATGAAAATTGAAATAAATTAGGACCATCTTGGAAATACCAGAAAATGTTTAAATATATATAGCGTACATTTCAATTACAGACTTCTGTTATTTCAGTGAAAAAAGGGGACAAAGTGTGCCAGCAAAATTCCCCGAGATCATTTATTCTGCTCTTAATCGCACTACGAAATTTCTGCATATTTTACCCAAACAAGCGTGCACAATGATAATGCCGTAAAACAGGTGTTTACGGCATTATCATTGTCATCGAAAAACAAAAATCATTTGGAACCGAATCTCAAGATTGCTAATAATTGCATTCATTGCGTCGTGATCCTCTTAAGAGGAACATTCAGCATGTCCTCTTTTTTTTCTCGGCATCCTTTTTCCTTGTTTGTCGGCGTATGAATTCGTTGGGACTCCAAAGAAGCAGCAAAGTACCCCGCAGAAAGAAGAGAAACGCACATCTTTATTTATTTTCTCTCTAAACTCTTCAAACGCTTTGCTGTGTGCCGCACACTTTGATTTCTGCTCTTTCTTTCTTTCTTTCTCTTATCCGCAGCTCATGATTGACGGACTTTTTTGACGCAACAATCAAGTAAAAGGAAAAAAAGCCAATAGCTGTAGAGAATGTGTAGATTATATTAAAACAATTATTAATAGCCATTCGAGACATTTATTATTATTATTATTATTATGTTTATTATTATTAGTCGGAAGACGAGGAGTATCCCAGAAAGTATTATATTTCTTATAAGAAATAAAAAACGGGACACTATATTTCTCATAAAATATAAATATTACAATAATAGAGTTATTTGTATAAAATGTGTTTTATATTAAAAATAGTTTTACTTTATGTTTCGAAATATTTCCATATTTGCTTGACGAATTTGATGATTGCGCTCCAAGCAATTACAGTACGGTGATGAATGCTAATTTATTCATAGTTTCAAATGTTTTTTTCTTCACGCGCTTTAAAAAAGTTCTATTATTGTTTGATAGAGAAAATGCTGCAAGTAATAATGACTTTTCTTTTGAACTTTTGTAGAAACCATCACACATTGTAATACGGAAATAATATATTTATTTAAAAAGTATTTAGACAGTATTTTTCTTTAAAGAACTTTTAATGCGGCAATTATAATAACAAGAACGCATTACTATTATCTATATGAATGAGGATAACAATAGGCTGAATTTCGTAAAATAATATTTTCTTCTTCGACATTGTAAACACTCTCGTAAAATTGTCTAATCGAAGAAAAATGTAATGTCTTATTTCTACCATTATTAATAATTCCAAAATTGGTAAAATAATCAACGTTTTCCTGTTTGCTTGACCTGCTCAATCGTTTACAAGCCCAAACATTATTAACTGGCTTTACTTACGATTTTTACACGTACAAAAATCAACAACTATTTCATTAAAATAACAATTTCTTGAGCGTAAAAAGCGTTAAAGTAAAATCCATTTTTTGTTTAAAAAAACACTCCTTGGCAGTACAAATTTAACACGGGGGCATGATTTGAAATTCAAAATCCCTACACTGTGTTTGTTAGGATTAGCTCCCCTTTTTTTAACGAACCGCATTTGTCTGTCACAGCTGATTTCCCTCTCGATTCATTAAAACGCATCATCTGTGCTCTATTCATTCTTTTTGACATGCTTAGTTAAAACACACACGGAAAAGGAAAACGCATGCAATCCAGAAGGCTGCAGTTCTTACCTATATAACGTGTGCGTGTCCTCGTCCTCCCAGTGCCAAATGCCGTTACCAGCTAGCACCTGCAGTATTGCGCAAAAATAAAGCAGCCAAATGATTCCCTTTAGCAAGTGCAAACTGTGTGTCCTTCTGTGCACCATTTTATACATGATGAGCCCCCAGTAATGGGATTATTAAACAAAACGTTTCAGGCGCTGGCGTTAACCTTTTTTTTAATGCCTAATCAAGTTTTGCAAAGAAATAATTAGATTCTACAGTGCTTACACACGCTGCCTATATTTTCAAATGGCGTCTGTGAGAGAAAGCCTTGTTGGCAGTGAACACTTACAGTTGGAGCAGAGAGTGAGGTGTAACGTTTAAAAATATGTTGCGTGTATTAAAGGCTCAGAGACATTGACATTGTTGAAACTTTCTAAGTTGTAATTTGCCTTGTGTTACCATGCTGCCTCCTATTGTGCGATTGTTAAACTGCATGTGATGACGCTGCATTCCCTGCGCATGAGCAGTTTAGTAGTCAGGAAGAGCGCTCAGGATCGTGGAGTCGTGGTGTCCTCGCACAAGGTCGTTCGATTAAGTTCGTAAGTCAGCAGAGTTCATGACTGCAAAACTCTGCATTTCTGCATCTACCTTCATAGAATCCGCATTTCTGCATATGTACCTTCTGCCCTTGCCTTCCACCCCATCATCTACAATTTGTCTCCCATCTCCCAAACCTGCCTTCTAACACCTATTAAAAAGCCTTACCTCAAGATACCTGCATCCTGTATTCTGACCGATACACCATCCTGTACCCTATATACCCCCAAACTGATCCAGCCTGATTATCCTCCCCAACATTTGGTCCTTCGAGCCGGATATAGTGTTCAGGATGGAGCCAGAGAGAGAGAGAGACATCTTGATGTGAGGCCGAAACGTCGAACACGTCCTCCAACTTGGATGCAAGACTTCAAGGTCGACTATGTGAGACAGTCATGGTGGGATTCGCCTACTCCAAACCCAACAGGAATATCGTCATATCCGCAGAAGGGACAAGTCCAGATGTCCCCCTTCTATGCACCTCAACCTTACTCGGGACGCTTCGGGGATGCTGCTCAGTATCGAGCCCCTCAGCTAGCCTCAAGCTCTACCCCGAGGAGGGATGTAGATAACGAACCCTTACCTGCACCTGTCCAGTCACACCTGCAGCCCCCATTCCTAGACTCGAGGTACCACTCGGACCTCAGAACCTTGCGAGAAGAAAACAACTTCCTGCGTGAGACACATGAGGCCCTACATGCTGGCATAAAGGAGCTAAACGCAGCCCGCAGTGACCTCAAACAGCTGATTGATGTGGCTCACTCATTAAGAACCGGCATGAGCCAGGCCAGCATTCCTCCACCACCCTGTCCCGGCCCCAACTCATATCCTGTGAGGGCCGCCATCACAACAAGCAGCCATCTCGTCACTGAATCAGAGGATGAAGATGATTGGCCTGACCCACCACCGTGGCCTGAACCTGAGGACAACCTAGACACAAACCTGTGTGCCCTCAATGTGGATGATCAGCAGTTCCCTCACTACCCTACTTCCCCCGAAACCAAGCCTCAGCCCTACAGATCTCAGCCACAATCATCACCTGTCCGTCATTCCCAGTTCATTCCCTCCGGCCATGAGATCTCCTACGCTCCCCCTACTCAGCCTCGTCCGCTACCTTCACACCCCAGAATACCCTCAGTAGGCCCATCACCTCTTCATGTGCCACAGTCTCACAGAGCCACATATCACATGCAACCTCCAATCTCAGAGCCAGTATACAGAGGACCACAACCGACTATCCCGAAGTTCTCCACTCCAGCCCCTCGCGAGTTTGCTAGGCTGCGTATAGCACTAGAGAACCTCCTTCCCTCCAATGCTACAGAGCTCTTCAAGTACCAAGTACTCGTAGATCATCTTATACTAGAAGATGCTAGGCTAATATCAGATGCCTACCTAAACTCGCCAACCCCCTACACTGACACCATGATAGCGCTCCATGACAAATATGGTCAACCCCATCAGCTTGCCCTAAAGAACATAGCCAGCGTTCTAGATGGCCCAGAAGTCAGACTGGGTGATCCAGTGGCATTTCAGAGATTTGCCCTCCAAGTCCAATCCCTGGTAGGCCTCCTTCAAACCTTGGGCCACGAAGGAGAAATTGAGCTAAGTTGTGGCTCACACGTAGCTCGCCTACTGAGTAAGCTTCCTGCAGAACAACGGGCTGATTTCCGCCGTTATCAGCTCACTAGATCTGGAGCGACACACACCTTGCGTGATCTGTCAGAGTGGCTTCGCCACGAGTCATGGTGCCAGGGCTTCGACAGTCCAACGATTGGACGAAGCTCCAAGGAGAAACAGACGGCCAAAGGTAACGTTCGATCTGCCCCTAGACAAACAGTAGTGTTGCATAGCAGCAACGAGCCTACAGAGATTCCAGTTAAGAAGAAAGACAAAGCTAAAGCCTACTGTGCCTATTGTGACAGTACAGAGCACTACTTCAGTCAGTGGAGTAGTGTGTCCAAACTCACCAAAGATGAGCTCAAGGACTGGATCCAGACGAACAAGCGTTGCTGGCGCTGTGCTCGTCAGCACTTAGCTGCCCAGTGCAATCTTAAGAAACCCTGTAACCTTTGTCAAGGGAGGCACCTTCTTGCCCTCCATGAGATTAACCTAAGAGCTGAGGAAGTTAAGGCAGACTTGCCTCCAAAGGCAGAAAGTTGTCTCACAAACTCTGCGTCTGAGTCCTTCTACCTTGACCGACCCAGTTTCGGGAACCGGGTTATGTTGAAGGTAGTGCGGGTGCATGTGCATTATGGTAATCAGACATTAGATACCTTTGCAATTCTGGATGATGGGTCCGAGAGGACCATGCTGCTGTCCACTGCTGCTAAGTCTCTAGCCATGGAAGGCACCCCTGAAGACCTTCCCTTGCGCACAGTCCGCTAGGACATCCAAGTACTGCGTGGCCACACAGTTTCATTCCAGATCTCTTCTCCCAACAACCCTAAGGTCAAGTTTAAGATTAATGGTGTCTTTACAGCAAACAGGCTTAATCTAGCCCAGCATAGCTACCCTGTTAGTCATCTACAGAAGAAGTTCAAGCACCTTCGTGGTATCCCTATTCCTACCCTTCATGAAGCAAAGCCTTTGCTCCTTATAGGTTCGGACCAGCCTCGACTCATAACACCCATTGAGCCTGTCAGACTTGGTCCGAATGGTAGCCCGGCAGCTGTCCACACCAGGCTTGGATGGACACTGCAGGGCCCTTGCCAGCCCATGGGGCGGCCAACCCAAACAGCCCAATGCCTGTTTACCTCAACCTTACCATCTAGGGATGATCTCTACAGCCACATAGAGCGGCTCAAGCCAGTCGATGCTGTCCCCTACCGACCTGAGAGAGAGGTGACCCCATCCAAACAGCACCAACAAGGCACATCCCAGTCTGAAAGGAAGACAGTACGTACGGAAGTGTGCGGCGCCTTTAGATATGCTACTCCTTTGTTACGCCATATGGCCATGCCAACAGTGAAAGCACCTAAAGAATCAGTCATTGCCCTGCTGCGCAACACAGAAAGACGCCTCCTTAAGAACTCTAAGCAGGGACGAGCCTACAAGCAGAGGTTAGTCCCCTACGAAGCACCGGCCCTTGAACGTTGTGCAGCTCTCGTAGCAGCGCAGTTAGCTTCAACCCTTAAGAAGGAGCTCACTCTCACAGTACAACACATAGTCTTGTGGTCTGACTCTACCACTGTACTAAATAACCCTGCTGACGACCTCACAAGAGGGAAGACTTTAGTATCCCTCTCGGAGACCAACCGATGGTCACAAGGACCCCCCTTCCTTCTGCAGTGCCCAAACACCTGGCCGGAAATGCCACACTCCGACCCACCAGATGATGCAGCTGAGTTGAGGGAGGTCACCTTCAGCGGGTCGGCTGTCACCTCACCTGACATTCCCAGTCTGCAGAACGGGACATGCAACACCTCATGGACCTCATGGACGCTACTGCAAGAGAGCTTCATGGCCAAGCCCCCTCAGATTACTTACCTACTGCCGAGGAGTATCGACAAGCGGAGATAGTCATCCTACAACGAGCCCAGAAACAGTCCTTCCCCGATGATTATGCCCAGCTGTCAGCAGGAAACGCAGTGTCCACTACAAGTCGACTGATCAAACTAGCACCAGCCATAGACACCCTTACTCACCTCATACGAGTGGGAGGCCGATTACGCCATCTAGAGGGTCAAGATGAGACCACCCTCCATCCAATTGTCCTTGATGCTTCTCACCCTGTGACCCGCATCCTCATTAAGAAGTATGACCAAGATCTTAAGCACCCAGGGCAAGAGCGAGTCTTTGCAGAGCTGCGGAGGAAATATTGGATCATCCACGGATGTGAGGCAGTTCGTCGTTATCAGCATTTCTGTGCAGACTGTCAGCGCTGGAGAGCACAGCCTTCTATACCTAAGATGGCTGATCTTCCAGCGGCACGTCTCCAACTGCACAAACCTGCCTTCCACGTCACTGGCATGGACTGTTTCGGCCCCATGCTCGTAAAGATTGGTCGACGTCATGAGAAGCGATGGGGTCTCATCTTCAAGTGCTTGACCACTCGAGCAGTTCATTTAGACCTTATCCGGAGTATGGACACAGATGCCTTCCTGATGGCCTTGAGGCGATTCATTGCTAGGAGAGGAACCCCTTCTGAACTGTGGTCGGACCATGGGACCAATTTCAAGGGAGGAGAGCATTGGCTTCAGGAAGCATTCACAAGAACCGAGCCCATTCAAGAGGATGTCCTTTCCACCGTTCTGCTCGAGGTGGAGGCCATTCTCAACTCTAAGCCTTTGGGATACGTATCTGCTGATGTGGCTGATATTGACCCGGTGACCCCGAATAGCCTTCTACTGGGGCGGCCTGACGGATCACTCCCTCAAATCGTCTACCCGAAGAGCGAGAGCCTGAGCCGCAGGCGCTGGCGGCACTCACAAGTCCTTGCAGACCAATTTTGGTCAAGATTCATTCGAGAATACCTCCCTGGATTACAAACGAGACAGAAATGGCACGCCTGCCTCCCTGACCTCCTGGAGAAATCGGTGGTCATGATCGTCGACCCACAGCTACCTCGTGCCATGTGGCCCATCGGTCATGTGACGAAGGTTCATCGCAGCGATGACGGCTACATCCGGTCAGCTGACTTGGATGTCAAAGGACATGTGTACACCCGACCAGCAGCTCGGTTGGTTTTACTACCAGCCCTTCCATCAGGAGCATCTGAACCCGAGTCAACTCAAGACCTTCAGATGGACTAATGAGCCTTTATCGAGCAAATGTGCCCCTGCACATTTGGGGGCGGCTGTATTAAAGGCTCAGAGACATTGACATTGTTGAAACATTCTAAGTTGTAATTTGCCTTGTGTAACCATGCTGCCTCCTATTGTGCGATTGTTAAACTACATGTGATGACGCTGCATTCCCTGCGCATGAGCAGTTTAGTAGTCAGGAAGAGCGCTCAGGATCGTGGAGTCGTGGTGTCCTCGCACAAGGTCGTTCGATTAAGTTCGTAAGTCGGCAGAGTTCATGACCGCAAAACTCTGCATTTCTGCATCTACCTTCATAGAATCCGCATTTCTGCATATGTACCTTCTGCCCTTGCCCTTTACTCCTGCCTTCCACCCCATCACCCACAATCTGTCTCCCATCTCCCAAACCTGCCTTCTAACACCTATTAAAAAGCCTTACCTCAAGATACCTGCATCCTGTATCCTGACCGATACACCATCCTGTACCCTATATACCCCCAAACTGATCCAGCCTGATTATCCTCCCCAACATTGCGACTGAATAAAGTCTACTTAAAAGTCAAATGTTTTTGTGACACGTTTGCATGGGCTCAGTTTTATGTCATAGAGCGCCCTCTAGTGTCGATCTGGCGTAATAACGCTCAAAATTACATCAAATGACTCAAAAGAAACACATTTTCCCGCAAAACCACGTTAGAATATATTTAAACATTGTAATCAAAGTTAGTGAGAGTTTGTAAGTTATAAAGAGTTTTGTCGCCCTCGCGAGGCCAGGTCGCTGACTTCTGTATTTATTTTATATTCTTCTAATTCTTGTCTGGTTCAAAAACACTTACATAAAAATGTACTTACCTAAAATCGATACAAAGCACACAGTAAACACATACATAAAAACAATACATATATGGGTTAATATGCAGAAAATTGACACTTTATAGAAAATAAAATACTTTCAATTGACAAACTGCCACAGAATGAACAGTCAAATCCTCGCTATGACACATATTTGAAAAGCATAATCTTATTTATTCAATTATTTTTCATCCATTCCATCATTCAAACCACTTACTGTATAATTTAAAGTGGAATAGAAGGGAGAGGCAGCTTTTCTTCGACATGGGCCTTGTCGACGGCGCATGCGCATGTCCATGAGCATCGCTTCTGTGGTCTGGGACACGCACCATTGTCGCCCTCGCGAGGTCACTGTCGTGATTTTATTTCATAGCCTTTTACAATACACACACGCGCGCGCGCACACACACACGCACGCACACACACGCGCTCGTACACGCACACACACACACACACGTACACTGATATCCATCCATCCATCAATTTCTGTTGATCCGCTTTATCCTCACAAAGGTTGCTGTCTTCGGGCAGTAGGTAGGGGACTCTCTGAACCGGTTGCCAGCCAATCGCAGGGCACACACAGAAGAAAAACCATCACACTCACACCTAGGGACAATTTAAAGTGTTCCATTAACCTGCCATGCATGTTCTTGGAATGTGAGAGGAAAGCGGAGTACCCAGAGAAAACCAACCCACGCAGGCATGAGGAGAACATGCAAACTCCACACAGGAAGGCCAGAGGTTAATGGAACACAATGGATCGAACCCACGACCTCTTCACACACACACACACACACACACACACACACACACACACACACACACACACACACACACACACACACACACACGCACACGCACACACACACGCACACACACACACGCACACACGTACACACGTATGCTGAAGAATGAAGTAATGTGATTCTAAAATTATATGAATCAATGAATGAATCAATGAATATGCATACATTTGACAAACATGGAGGTAAATTTCTGTTGGGTGACGATGTATGCCACTAGCACTATAGTTCAATGTTGGTACTATTTTGTGTGGAGGGATACATGTTATGGGGTGTATGTAAATAAAGGGGGTGGAGCTTCCCTGCAGTTCGCTTCTGGCAGTGAAGGTGCACTTTGGCACGTCAGGTGTTTAGCGACTCAGTGATAGCGACCACACAAAGAAAAATAAAAAACGTCTCCTGTCTTGTGCCTCGAACCGAGTGTAGTCACCAGCAATGATGCCTACACATGAACAGCGAGAGACTTCCGCAGCAGAAGGATCAACAATTTCTTTTTACAAATACAATCAAATGTCACACTCTCCAGTCACATTTGAACAAAAAGAGCTGACGCGCATTTGTCTCTGGCAGTCTCTGGCAGTAAATTAAAAACAGCTATTTGATGGCCATAATAAACTCATATATTTAATAAATTAAGTGTAAAAATCAACGTTATCTATATTTATATCTAGAGCTAGAGCTAGATGTAGATAATTTATTTGTATGTTTATTTATTTGTTTTTCACCTGTTCTGTTAAATTTTTGCATTATCATCCACGCCCCATGGAGTTGAGTGAAAGTACAGTATTTACTTCTCTCCCGAAAGTGCTCCTTTCTATCATCGCGATAGCTGGCGAGATTGCCGTCATTCAACCAAGAAGGTCAGCTGATCATTCGCTACTAACGCGCGTGTGTGTGTGGAGACGAAGAGCATCGTGACAACGGCATAGCAATAGCAGAGTGGTTCTACGCTCCAGTATTGGTAAATGTTGACTTGTATAAAAACCTTAAATGCTGAAAAAAAATCATAATCCCCCATTTCCAAACGGATATGTGCTGGGTTAGATGTCGCGAACCGGGGGGATGACACCCGTTAGCGTAGCCCCTGCTAGCCGAACGAGAACGTTCTAGATTCACCTGCCTCGAACTGACTTTGATGAGGCGTCGAAAACCAAACCAGTGTCGAAAATCAACGCTCCCACCGAGCCCTTCGCTTGCGTTGGTGGGAGTCTCCCCCCACTATTAATTGTGTAAAGCCGCTGTTCAAAGTCTTCTTGTTAAAAAGTAGCTTCGGTGGCAGGCATGCTTCGGTGTGCAGTTCAAACTACTAGACCCATTAGCGGAAATTGTTCGTTCTTGTGCGCAATGATGATCGTAGGCCATAATAATGTTTACCTATTATTTACCAACAAATCGATTGTTCTGTGTTCTAAGGTAGATACAATACATGTATGTCGTTGGAGATCACCCGCTTTGTCATCACCCAAATGGCTCATGTGATTTTGTGGGTTGTTTTATTACACTAGAATGGTCCAAATGCTGGTATTCATTAAAAATAACGTTTTTTTTTCATTCCTTATTTTCTGACATCTTTTCCTTACCCTCCTTCATTCCCTCCCCTTTTCTTCTCCCACCCTTCTCTCCTTATTTTTCCATTCGTCCTCACTTCTACCTTCCTTTCCCCCAGGTGTTCCTCCTCACCTTTCTTCTTTCCACTTTTTTGCCTCCCTTTCTTCCTTTCCTCCATTCTTCCTTTCTTTATTTTTGTGCTCACTCTATCTGTCCCCTCTGACCATCCTTCCTTTCCCTTTCCTTCTTATCTTCCCTTTGTCTTCATCTTCAGTTACTTTGCTAAAAACTACTTCTCTGCCTTCCTTGTACTCAGGCATCCTTTCCTTCCTTCCTTCAATTTTTTATCACACTTTCATCAAAGAATACATCCCTCCATTTTATAGAACTATACTTGTCCGCCTTGCTTTTATTTGGCTTACATGTATCTGTATGAAATTATCCAAAACCCAGACTTACGTTTTCTTTCTTAGTAAAAATAATTGTGATTATGCATTGTAGTTGGGAACAAATGTGATTTCCTGAACGCTTTCCATGAATAGAAATGAGCAGGCGGCTTCATTTAACTTATACTTACGCAATCTAATAACAGTACACGTAGATGCGTGCAAACCCAATTCCAATCAAGTTGGGGTGTTGTGTTAAACATAAATAAAAATAGAATACCGGTACAATGATTTGCAAATCATGTTTAACCTATCTTCAAATAATTTATTCATCTGATTATATTTTTGTTTTAGTCCAATTTTAGTCAATAAATACAGCCATTTTTGTCAACTAAAGTAATAGTCTGTTTTCCTTCAGCATACATAAAAACGTTTATACAGAAAAGTATCATACCAATTTGTAACTGTAGCTTATTACGCAAGACACATAATTTAACACTGTGTTTTTATTCAACTTTGTTTCAATGAAAACAATTTGAAATGACAATATTATATCTTAAAACTAGTTTTCAACAACAACAACAAAATTTGCATAATTGCCCCAGTTTAATCATAATGACCATAACCATGTTTGAACATTAATCTAAATAAAGTGCAGTACACAGAACTTGCTACTACGATGCTGGTAAAACACAACCAAAGAAGGCTAACATTTATTTATTTCTATTCATTTTTAGGAAAGCACTTTGTGTTGATGTTACTTTTATTGTGTTGCACTTTCCCCTAGTGAGGTCACCTGTGACTCACAATGTTAGCAATGGCAGCATTATTTACCTTGGAGAACATCTCGGAATGTACATTCTGTGGATGTCTTGAAAAATGTATCGCTTTCTTCTCACGCATGACCGTTCCACATTCTTTACTCCAAAGTTAGTCTCCCCCCCCCGTGGAATGACACACAAATCCTCTCGTCGCTTTTTACCAGCTATGGATATCATCTCGCACTTTGATCATTGGGAATTTCTCAATTTTGAGACAAATAATGGTTTTCTTATCTTAACTCTCTTTCTTATCTGATTTCTTCCCGGGAGCGTTATTGAAGCGGGTGACTACCTTCCTTTCACTACACTAGTTGGCCTCTGATTGGCTCTCTTCTCACTTTGTCCCATATGTTCCGTTTTCTGAATGTTTCCATTTCTCCCACCTGTGTATTCCTACATCTGATTGGATTTTGTCACTTTGGTTTTTCATTCTTTTATTTGTAGACGAAATTGTCAATCAGTTTAGTTGAATGACTTCTATTTTTGTTTTTGTCTGGGAAAAAAAACATTGTGTGAAAAGAACGGCGAACATTTTTAGTCAACGGAATTAACACTGATTATTTGAGTGTTATTTTTGTTCTCTCCTGAACAGAGTGAAACACACAAGCACCGAAAATGGCAGACAACAGTCAAAACCCTCAGAGACTGGGGCCTGTGGTAAGCCAGTTAGTTAACGCCATACCAATGATCGTTTCACATTTTCTGTTAAATCTACCAACACCCAAAATCACAAAAGAAATGTTTCTTTGTAACTTTTTAGTCGGCAATCATTCCTCTTTGCAACATATGCGAGCATAACCCAAATTCATGATAAAAACTGGACACATTTCGGGATAGGCAACAAATCAAAGACTTGCTGGTTTGCGACTTTGTCAATTATGAATAGTTGGGGTTTTGCTGTACGAACAGTAAGTGTTAGTTTGGAATGGACTGTCCCCATTAATGTTTTTTGAGTGTATATTGCACTGATGGGGATTCTGTCCCCAGGACGGATGACCATTTTGGGAATGGAGGACAAGAAGTTTTTTAAAAAGGACGGACTAAGCAAGGGGTTTTTCGTCTGTCATTTTAATCGTCCCTAACTGGGTTAAGTACCTACGGACACCCATTTCACTTAACGACTGACAGAAACACGCCGAGCCTGCCTTACGTGTGTAATCAGCCAATACACGAACTACTTCAGATCGAATATGATGTGCCGATTGTGTGTGGATGTTCGCCGTGTTTGTATGCGGCAGGGACTGACTTCACTATGGTTCAAGCAGACTAATGGAAGGTCGGCCACTAAAGAGTCATTTGAACTGTTTAATATAAGATTCCATGGGAGCCATAAAGTCTTTGGAAATCTAAAATGAATATACAAATCCTTTTGCTTTTTCTTGTCAATTCTGTAGCAGACTATTGTTGAACTGTGTCAAAGCGATATGTCAGCTCATCCGCCATTTTGTATGTGGCTTCAATATTAAATTCGGCAAAAAATATCGTAAAATTGAGGTTGGATAACATCATATAATCAAAAGCAATAATTAATGCAGTTAAGTTTTTGCTTGGTGATACATTTCCAAGGAGGAAGCATCTTCACAATGTCTTCACTTTGCCACATCCATTACGGCGTTGACATACTCAAGAAGGCGTCTTTGTACATGTAAATGTTGTCTATGGTAATACTTGCTAGCGGTTGTCGCAAAAGGCGCCATTCAAGATGGGATCAGCAGTGCTCTGTGAATGTGTTGAGCAAAATAACCGCTTTTTTCTTCTTTTTGTTTTAAATATCCTCCTGTAGCAATTTTTAATGAGCAACAAGCTGGAAACGGCCATGTGGCTGTCCCGCCTCTTCACCGTCTACTGCTCCATCATGTTCATACTACCAATCTTGGGGTGAGTATGCACTAACACGGCCGCCTTTGGAGGAACCAAATCTCTTATCATGCGAAAACCCTCTTGTTTTAGGCCCAATGCGGCGTCCAACTTCTACCAGCGAGCGCTGCTGGCCAACGCGCTCACCAGCGCCTTGCGCCTGCACCAGAGGCTTCCCAGGTTTCAGCTGAGCCGGGCATTTATGGCGCAGGCGCTGCAGGAGGACAGCTGCCACTACCTGCTCTACTCGCTCATCCTAGTCAACTCCTACCCCATTACTAGTATCCTTCAATTCAAGGCGCTTGCCTGCACAATGAGCTGTAGTGGGTTAAATATTGTTTAAGGCAGAGTTGCCTTGTTGGAGAACCATGTATTGTCGCTGTGCTGTGAAAAACTCGCATGTCCCTTTTTTGTCATTTTTAAACATTTTATTTCGGACTTCCCATTAAAGTAAAAACTGAATGCTTTTAGATGTGCTTTATGGCGCGGTAATACAGTACTTCATTTCGTGCCGTGGGCGAACAACAATACAGCAAGTGTTGAAGGGACGATGGGGAATCGTGAGGGGTTTTTTTCCCCCAGTGCCATCATATTAAGACCCCCAGTCTAAGACATTTTTGAAAATCGTTGAGATTTTTTTTTAAGTCAGGAAAAGAGGACTTGTCAGATTAATAGAATTTTGATTAGGATCTTTATTTGGCCTCCATTTTGTTTACTTTATGTTCCGCATGTGATGTAGTAATGACATTTACGGCGCTTACTATGTTGCAGACTTTTTCCCCCGGTGTATTATTGTTCTTTAATCCATTGTCTTCAGTGAGCATTTTCCCAGTCTTCCTCTTCTCCTTGCTCCATGCGACCACCTACACCAAAAAGGTCCTAGATGTGAGTTACACCAACGTCACCGGCTTCCACTTTTATTTATTTATCTTGTTAGAGCAGGGGTTCCCACCCGCCGGGCCGCACAGAAAGAATAAATAACTTACATTCCTTCCGTTTTATTCATTCAGGAATCTGAAAGATGTTTTATTTTGAAAAATTACTGGATTCTCTGTTATATCAGTTTACAGCACAGGTGTCAAACTCAAGGTCAGATCACCACATCATTTTTTGTGGCCCGCGAAAGCAAATCAAGCATGTCAACTTCCATGATGCTTGCTAAAATCTCTACCAACATTTAAAATTCTCATATGTAATAAATACCAGACATATTGTCAGCATTTTCTTGTTACCAAACCCCTCATGACAGTAACTTAAACAGTAGTTAAATAAACCGTTATTATTTACTTTTTTAATGGGTTCAGTCATCACGCCCCTCCAAGGGAAACCGTAACTAAAATGTGGCCCATGACAAAAATGAGTTTGACACCCCTGGTCGACAGTATGTCACTCTTGATCCAAGTGAATGCGTGCTTCTCGGTCACGTGAGAGGTTACCGCATAAAAAACAAACGTCTTTGAAAATGTTTTCGGCCCAGCCAGGAGACAGAAGAGGAGCCTACAACTTTCAAGAAAGAGAAGGCTACATTTAATAGACAGTATCAGGAGTCCTATTTCAAATACGGCTTTATTTCAACAGGAGATTCACACGTACCAGGCCTACTCTGTATAATAAGTGGCGATGGTGTCATATTCTTCATGCACTTTTTATTAGCGGCGTATCTTATTTT
This sequence comes from Hippocampus mohnikei, assembly GCA_026261675.1. Taxonomy (NCBI): domain Eukaryota; kingdom Metazoa; phylum Chordata; class Actinopteri; order Syngnathiformes; family Syngnathidae; genus Hippocampus; species Hippocampus mohnikei. The sequence goes on along the minus strand of JAKGUB010000557.1, from coordinate 1,814,229 downwards.
GAGTGATGATTGTGTCATGATTCGTGTTTATTATTATGTTTCGAAAATACCACACTTTTCATGCAGGTCATATCATATTACATTGTTGTATCTCTACGGCCTTAAAGGCCGGTCCCTGAAAATATTGTCTGACATGAAACCGGTCCATGGGGCAAAAAAGGTTGGGGACCTCTGTGTTAGAGGGTTGTTGCAGAAAGGAACACATTTTACATAATCCAAAAGTGAGTTTTTATTATGTAATCTATCATCATGTTGCTAGCACACTCACACAAAAAAAAATCGAGTATAAGTTTCCAACTTCCATACAGTAAATTCACTGCAGTAGTCACATTTCATGCTGTGAATAGCAAACAATTAAGCCCCCTGCCCCCTCAAAAAAAAAAAAAAACAAAACCACCTAAAGCGAAGTATAATTGCCTGCTATAGTAGTCGGTGAGTGTTATGGTCAGGTCAGGGTTCACTTGGGGGAAAAAAAAAACAAACTTGCACAGATGAATTCTGTAAATGACTGAGCACAAATGGCAGGGAGTTGACTCATTATCACAGCATTGTTGTTGTTGTCGTCTTCGTCATCCGGACAGTCGGTGGGCCCTGATAGCCTGATGTTCATCAGGAACCTCCTGGACAAGATGTCGACCAATCAGCAGAACATCCTCAAGTTCATCGCCTGTAATGAGATCTTCTTGATGCCTGCCACTGTCTTCATGCTCTTCAGGTAGTGCACGAAACACGGCACACATGCTTTTTAAGTTTTTTATGTATTTATTTATTTTAATTAACATGCGAACGAAAATAGCGGCTCTCTTAGAACATATTTCAAACTACCGTAAGTTTAAAGATGACTTTGTCTTGTGGAGAGGCATTGCTTACATTGTTGTGTCCGTCTGAGGAATTATTTTGTTGATGATTTACAAACATTTGTTCAGAGATGCAGTTCTCGACCCAAGCAATTTTTCCTCGCCTTTCTGCTCAGCCAGAGCAAACATCCAGCAAGGAGCACACAGCAATAAGCAAAAAACGGGCACATGCTGCGGACTCTGTAATATCTGCTAACAATACAGGCTAAGGTTAGCTCTTCACTGACGTGCGAATATTAGTCTCTCAGTCGATGTATTACTTCCCTTGACACAAATTAAGTACTTTTTTGTCAATAACTATTCGAATTTTAAGGTTCAAAAAGGTAAAACATAAAAAAAAATGCTGAGAAAGTCATATTTACTTTCTCAGGTAGGTGTTGTATCACCTTTTCTTTTTCCAACATTCAATACATGTTTGTGAACTGGGGACACAAATTGTTCAAGCTTTATAGGTGGAATTCTTTCCCATTCTTGCTTGATGTACAGACGCTCCCCGACTTACGAACATCCGAGGTACGAACAACGGTACATACGAACATTTTTACGGGTATGTCGAAAAAGAAAAGAAAAGGTTAGATTTTGTATTTCACGCCTTTTTCCGAGTACAGGTACTGTAGTACTTCTTTCCGCCGCTAATACCGACGTGTGGCGCTGTGAGAGCTCGCCCAGCATCCACCCCGAATCCGGCTTCCTCTGCCCAGTTGTTAAATATCTCGTGCATCCATTATTCAATATGGTTGGTGAAAAGCGAAAGGCTTCTAATGAGAGTGGAAGTGTAAAGAAGAGGCAAGCCATTTCATTTCAAATGAAAGTGGCAATAATAAAGAAGCTTGATGCGGGTGAGAAAATGGTGAGCGTTGCACTTGCATACAACATGAATCGTTCGACCATCGGTACCATTTATAAACAGAAATATCGGAGCTTCAAGCTGAAGCCGCTGCTAGTTTACCGGGCAGCCAACCCTCGAGCCCGGAAGAACGTGACGAAAAGCTCTCTCCCCGTTATATGGATGTCAAACATATAAGCCTTAAACATACATTCCAGACAAAATATAGCACTGAAGCAACTTACGAACGAATTCACCTTACGAACGATCGTTCGTAACGTATCTCGTTCGTAACCTGGGGAGCGTCTGTACATCTTCAGCTGTTCAACAGCCCCGGGTCGCAGTTGTTGTTTTTTTTTTTTTTAATGCTTAGTGGATGGCGGCATACTGTATGTTTCGCCAAAACTTTTATGTACATTTCAGCGATAATGGTGCCTTCACAGATGTGTAAGTTCCCCGTTCCATCGGCACTAACGCAGCCCCATATCATCACCCATGCTGGCTTTTGAATTTTGCGTCCATAACAGTCGGTATGATTCTCTTACTCTTTGGGCTGGAGGACACAAGTTCCACAATTTCCCCAAACGATTAGAAATATTAGACTTGTCAGACCACAGAACACCCCCCCACCCACACACACACACACTTTGCGTTAGTCCATCTTAGATGTGCTTGGGCCCAGAGAAGCCGGCGGCGTTTCTGTGTGTTGTTGATAAATGGCTTTTTACTTTGCGTCGTGGAGTTTTAAGTTGCACCTATGGATGTAGCGCTAAACTGTATCTACTGACATTAGTTTTCTTCAGCCCATGTGGTGATATCCTTTACACATTAATGTAGGTTTTTGATGGAGTGCGGCCTGAGGGATCAAAGGCTATCGGCATTCAATGTTGATTTTCAGCCTTGCCGCTCGCGTGCAGTAATTTCTCCTAATTTCCTTGAAATGTTCTTTTTGATAATTTTTTGGACCATAAATGATGAAATCTCCAAATTCCTTGCAATTGTACGCTGAGGAACCAGACATGATTGGCAAATTATTGTACAGGTGTTCTGTTTTTATTCGTGTTTAACACAATGTCCCAACTTCATTGGAATTGTATTTGTGTGTGAGCCATTCAGTTTCTCCTTTAAATGTTATGGACTATTGTTTTATTATTTTATACCTATTTTGTTACCAGTGGCCAGGGAAGCTTGCTGCTGCCTTTCATCTACTATCGCTTCCTCAGCCTGCGCTATACATCCAGAAGAAACCCGTATTGCCGGTAAGAGAGCTACAAAATATATGTGATTGCTCTACTCTGGTCTCCATTGAGGGTTGTCTATTTTGTTATTTCTTTGTCAGCACTCTGTTCACCGAGCTGCGAATCCTCCTAGAGCACTTCATCATGAAGCCTGCATGCCCCGCCTTCTTCCGTAGAATGTGCCTCAGCAGCATCGCCTTTGTCAGTCGCTTGGCCCCCACCGGAGTCTGAAGTCCTTGCCATCCCACCTACCTCCTACTCCCTTTTTTGTGTTCGGCCGCCGCCGAGCACGTGACTTCCGTTTTGGATGAGGACACACTGGCAGCAACATTGGAGGACATTTTGGTTTTATCGTTGCAATGACAACTTGACAGCGTGCTCCAGTTCCAGACTCAGCAAGTAATGCACTGAAGATTTTTTTTGTGGGGCCCTCGTCCTCTTCCTCATGTCTCAAGATGACCTCACCAAACTGGTGACCCCCCGCCCCCACACACACACACACACTTTTGTTATGCCAGAGCACATCAGATATCTTAAATGTCATCCCGCGACCTTATTTATTCACTGATGTTCCGAGATGAGTAACAAAATGATCTTATGTAACTACAAGTTGAAACATTGTCAGAAGGGGAAGGAGGCAAAGATGATTATTAGTGTGTAATGAATATTTACAGTAGTTTCTTTTTGTCTATATGATCTTTAAAGGCCTAACTTAACTCCTTTTTGGATGTACAAATGTCACATCTGCTGTGTTTTATAGAATACGCATAAACAATAGGACATAATGCTGTTGGATTTCCTTTTCCAAATGAACTCCATGATGCATGTCATCAGTTAAGTGGAGGCTGCACCGCTTTTCAGTGCATTGATTCAATTCATTTTTATTTTTAATGCATTTACTATCATTGTAGTAATACTTTTCACTTACACCTGCCCTGATTTCTTTCTCCCATGTTGACTGTGTCCATTTGCCTACAGACGAACCACGTTTTTATCATGAGATGAGCACTTAAAGATTATGAAATAAAATGTTGGAAGTAATATTTGGCACTGATTTCGTGCTATGGTTACTACGCATTCCAAGAAAGATTCCGCCTTTCTCCGACTGCGGAAGCAAACTAACCAATCAGGAGTCGTCTTGAATATATACTGTTCAAATGGTATCCAATGACTGCACATGTTATTGCAGGCAACGACGTTGCCATGGAAGCTGGTTTAAGCGTAATGCCTCGTTGCCCTAAACTCGTCTCTACTTCGACCTGGAAGATGCTTGCTTTTCCATTCACCAGCTGTATTTTAGTTTAATTACGACTCGTTGTCGTCTTTGAAGTACTTACTCGCCCACTCGTGTGAGTACATTGCAAATGATAACTCGCTGACTAGCCAACGTTAGCGTGTCGAGCTAATCTTCTTTGAGTGGATAATCCTCATCTCTTCAATCCTCTCCTCTTTTAATGATTCATTTCAAATGTTAGCAGTGACTTGTGACTGACGAATGGACCAATTGCCTGCCACTTTTGTGGCCAGATAAACATCTAATTTGGCGGCTTGTGTTTATTTTCCTCCGGAGTCAAATTGCCCCAAATAAAGATGGAGATTAATCTAAATCGAGTTGACTATATCCAGGTAAATATTTTCTATATCTCGATTATTAGTATGATGAAATTTAAGATTCTGAACGTACTATAACTGTCAAATTATTAATCGTCATTTACAGGTTGGCGTAACATCCCAAAAAACAATGAGGCTGCTGCCAGCACTTGGAAAAAAAGCCACCCAGAAGGTATTATCAATTAATTCCAATTCAAACGGATAATTTTGCATGTATTTCAGTGTTCAAATGATGTAGTTTCATGTCATCGTTATTGCAGGTAGCTGTTGCCGACAATGATGGCATCTTGACATGTTTTGGGATGAAGAAGGGCGAGGCAGTAGTGAGTGATTTCCCCCCTCAATTATGTCAGTGCTTTATTTTGTATATATTTTGTTGCTAACATAATACCATGTATCCAAGCCTGTCTTCAAAACACTCCCGGGGCAGAAAATATCCCGAATGGACCTAGGTGGAGCGGCTGGAACACCGCAGGAGAAGATCTTCGTCTGCTCAGGATCTCAAGTGCGAGGATTCACCAAGAAGGGCAAACAGTTCCTCACCTTTGACGCCAATCTCACTGAGAGCATCAATGCCATGTAGGGAGAAACTCCATAAACATTTTAAGCCTGAGTAACCTATGACTCGTGGTAAACATAAGAACATTTGATCTAGTACCATCCATCCATCTTCTCTACCACTTCTCCTTAGTGATCAAATAAAATGGTTGTGGGTGGAAAAATAGTGCCTGCACCTGACATAAGAATCACAATGTATCCCACTAGAAAGCTGGTGCATTTTGTAGTTTCCAATGCAATCCAAGCTTCTGCAGAGCTGGCCGATGAAATTTGAATCAAGTGTGTTGGAGAAAGGAAACATCTAAACCATGCAGGATAGTGACCCTCGAGGACCGGATTTTGATACAGGCCTGTCCTAGGATCTAGTATGGTCTGACGCTTGAACAATTTGGAATTCAGTCAAAAATATTTTTTTAAAACATGTTGCCCAAAAGTGTGTGATTAACAACAACAAAAAACCCAAACCAGGTTGAGACATGCATTGTATGTCTGGGAGGAGCTAAATGTATCCTGGGTTATTAGTGGAAATTTCACTCTCTACCGCATGTGCATAAATGTGTACTTCAAGTGCTTTTAAAAGTGTTTACTGTACGTAATTATTCATTTTCACCGACAATCCTCATCGTTCTTATTCAACAAGTGTTACGTATTTTTACATATTGAAAATACCTGTTCCGCCTCCCCCCCATTTCATCCTTTGTCCCATGCAGGCATGTGTCTGGCGCCGATCTCTTTGTGTGCGCCAGCTACATCTACAATCACTACTGTGACTGCAAGGACCAGGACTACTTCCTTTCAGGGGACAAGATCAACGACATTGTCTGTTTGTCCTCGGAGAACCTGTCTCTCCCTGTCCCTGTGCTGGCGTGTCAAGATCGCGTTCTCAGGGTGCTGCAGGTAGATAAAGCTCCTGCTCGTCCTGATTTTCCAGATTCAATTATGTCTATATATTTTTTTCCCCGTTTACTTAAATTTATCAGGGATCTGAGCTGGCCTATGAGGTAGAGGTGCCCGGACCTCCATCTGTGCTAGAACGCTACAACAAAGATGGAGGCAAGTTAGTCCCCATTTGATCAGATTTGTTGACAGTTGTACTTACGGTATGTTATTTCATGTTATTTATTTTACAGTTTAATATTTTCCTCTCTCTTGGCTGCTATATATTAACTACTGTCCAAATAAGACATTTCTCATGAAGACCGTTGCAGCAAGTTCCATTCACCAGGTGTCACTGAAAGCTTTCTGTGGAAACATTCCAGGCAACAACAACAAAAAAGCGAACGAAAAGCCAAGCACAGTTATGGAGTAAATTCTTACATGCTCATTGAGTTTGAAGTCTTGCATCGATATAAATTCTGAGTTTTGTTTAATCTTCAAGAAATATTTTAAAGTTGGTTACCAAATCTGTAACACACAAACTTTATGTAACATCTGATACTGCATTTTATTTCACGTGGTTGTTTTCATGTGGTCCCCAACTGAATTGTTGGAACTTTGTCCCTCTCTCAGGAGAGGACATCCTGTACGGGACAACGGACGGCAAAATCGGCCTGATTCACATTGGCGAGGGTTCTGCGGCGACCAAATGGGAGATTGACAACGACAAAAAGAAAGGAGGTACTGTCCTATGCTATTTATGTCATGGATTTCATGTGCGGCTGTACCTAATAAAGTAGCCCGCGATACGGTACTATTTCAAGGAATTCTCTGCCTCGACGCCTATGACATCACGGGCGACGGTGTGAGGGACGTCCTGGTGGGCCGCGACGACGGGACGGTGACCGTTTACAGTTTTGATAGCGGCAACGAGCCCGCGCTACGTTTTGAGCTAGTGAGGGGTCTTTAAATCTAGACATGATGAGCCAGCGTCATGTAACAACTTGTAATTTGCGTCCTTTGCTTGGCATAGGCTTTGTCAGAAAGCGTGACCTCCATCCAGGGAGGCTGTGTGGGAAAAGAGTCCTATGACGAGATCTTGACTGCCACCTACACAGGTGACATCCCAATGAGACTACAACTTTTTAAGCCACATACCCCCAGTTTCCTGCACACATCCTCATTAAAAAAATTAAAGCATAAAGTAGTTGTTCACCTCACTTCTTAAGCTTTTCAATATCTCCACATAATTGGCACATCACCTCAACCCTCACATAAATCAGGAGGAACAAAATATAGTCTCTTGCTCATGTTTAAAGCCACACACCACAGTTAACACTGGATGGAGTTGGCACCCTACCCTCCACTCCTGCACACATCTTAACAGAAAAACAAAACTTACCAACATAAAGCAGTCTTGCCCACACTTTTTAAGCTACTAATCAGGCATTATTTTCAATCATGCACACATTATGTCCATGCTAATTCACCCTAAATTGAAGACTGATACCTTTGCCGTTGAGTAAGTACACCATAAATGAATAAATCCATCCAACATGTCATTATCAGTGCATGTAAGGAAAATCACCCCCTTTCTTTAGTGTCAATCATAAAGTGTATTTTGGCACAAAAATCAAGACCTTTTGGGGCTGTCTTGCATTTTTTCAGGTTGGGTTACAGGTTTGACCACGGAGCCACAAAAGGCTGAAGTGGGTGCTGGAGATGAGGTCAGGATGAGTAAGGAGGTTCTGTCCAAAGTGGAAGGCCTCAGGTAAACGCCGCCATTGATGACTTTGGTCTCTCGAGCGAGATGTGGAAATGCAAGCCAATCTTTCACCGCAGGGCGGAGCTGGAGCAGCTCCAGGTCAAAGTTCAGCTGGGCCGCGAGCAGTACCAACAGACGTCACTGTCCAAGACTGCCGTCTCCGTGGTGCCTGCCTTCAGCATCAACGACAAGTTTACGCTGTGCCAGGACGACGCCAGCTACAGCCTCACGCTGGAGGTGCAGACGGCCATTGACAACCTGCTGCTCCAGGTACCGCCTGCTTTCATATAGCTTCAAGGAGAATGTTGGGCTTTTTGTTTTCTCAAAATAAGTACAGCGGTACTACTTTGACTTACTAGTGACCGTTTGCTCTGCAAATGTTTTTGTCTTGAAATTTTGCAAAAATGTAACTTGTGAGTGTGAGGTGGTTGGAGCAAACTTCACAACAACTAACAGATAGTGAACACTTTTTCTAATCGGATCAGTGCTTGAACCAAGCTTCTCATTGAATTTCTGTGAAATTGAACCATAAAAACAGAAAATTACACATAGTGTATTTAACTGAATTGGTAAAAGTGCACTAGCAACACATGTAAACAGACAATATAACAATACTTAACAGCAACATTATTCTCTTTATCCTCTGCGAACAACAAATCAACTACGTTTGGCTGCCGCTGCTCAACCCGTATTGTTTTGTGTTTTTTGTTATTGTAAAGTGTCCTTGGGTGTCTTGAAAGGCGCTTATAAATAAAATGTATTATTATTATTACCTGTATATATTACTGCAGTTTAATGACTGCCTTTTTCGTGATCTTGAAATGTTTGTTTGTATTGTACTGCCCCCTGATGGCCAAGGCATCAACGCAGAATGAGCTGCATCTTGTCAGCGTAGTACTGTACTGTATTAAATCATGCAAGCCAATCATGATGCACAAGCCGTTTAGTTCTTTAGATTCTATTTAATTAAGTGAATAATAGGGATGGGAATTGATGAGACTTTAGCTGTTTCCATTCCATTGTCATTTCTCTTATCAACTTGACACTGGTTGCGGAATTAAAAAGAAATCATATATATCATTGTCATTATCATGATTTATATATATATATTTTTTTTCTCTGATCTTTTCCCCATTTACATATAAAACATATTTTATATTGAAAAACAACTTGATTGAGAAAAGATAAATACAAGTTAAAATGGCAACCAGTTCAGGTGGTTGCCCGCCGACTGCCCGAAGACAGCTGGGCTAGGCTCTAGCACACCCTGCGACCATTGTGAGGATAAGCGGATCAGAAAATGGATGGATGGATGGATAAAAGTAAAAAGCATTCATTGGGAAAATACAATTCACAATATCTGGAGGTCCAACTTGTCCCTTTCTCTGGTAGAGCGATGTCCCCATCGACCTGCTAGATGTGGACAACAACTCTGCGGTGGTCAGCTTCAGCGAGTGCGACTCTGAGGTGAACCAAGACCTCAAAGTGGTTGAAACAAACACTTTTCTTGTTGACTGACTGCCATTTAGAAACACTCTTTCTTCAGCAGCCTAATGGCAACTTCCTGCTGGCCACTTACCGGTGTCAAGCCAACACCACCAGATTGGAGCTCAAAGTAAGTAGCGTCCCCGACATTGATGCACCACCCAAATCATGTACTGTATACAGTGAATCCGATGCAGAGAACAAAAGTCTGCATAAATAATTGTAATATGAGTTGGAACACCTTACAGAGACCACCAGTATGACCTCAAAAGGCAATATAACTTCAGACTGTCGTGGTAGACTCTCCGTCACATGTTCATTTGTGTGTGCGTGTTGTAGGTGAGGTCCATCGAAGGGCAATATGGCACCTTGCAGGCTTATGTCACCCACAGACTGCAGCCCAAGACGTGTCAGGTTCGGCAGTATCACATCAAACCTCTGTCTCTTCACCAACGCACACACAGCATCGACCAGGACAGGTGACTTTTTTTGCTACACCCTTTTATTATGTAATACAATATTGGCTAACTTTATGATACTATTTGTTTTGTGTTGTGGATGCAGGCCCATGAACAGGCTGAGTCTGGTGGGACAGTTTAGTTTTGCAGAGATCCACTCCTGGGTGGTCTTCTGTCTGCCGGAGGTGCCGGAGAAGACACCAGCGGGAGAGAGCGTCACCTTCTACTTCCTCAACACCTTCCTGGGCACACAGTTGCACGCTACTTACAGGTCAGCAACTGTGTGAGACAACAACACAATCAGAAACATACTCTTATATGCATAGAAGGATTTCAAATGCTCCCGTGGGCTGTTTATGGTCACTCCTATAAAGCAACAGGGATTTGTAGCATGTTTATCTTTATTGTTGTTAACATCACAACTTAATTTGCATTTGATAAGCTAAACATTCAAATGCCAAACTGTTAACATTTGAGCCTCCTTCATGGGCTTTCAATGCAGTAGTTAACCACGTTAGATATTTAAGCTACATGTTAGCAAAGAAAGTTTGATCACGTTAGCTTCTATTCTTCGCGTTAGGCTTTCAATATAATACTTGACATAACCACTAGGGGTGTAGCGAGTCCTTGAGTAATTTGAGTACCTTGATTTAAAAAAAAAAATGATTAAAATAAAAAAAATGTTCAGACTTTTTTTCCTGCCTCAGGTACCCGTCAATGGGTGTGCACGGTCAGGAAGATAGTCAAGCCAGCTGCAGTCGATCATGCTTTGCATGACGGTGACTTGACTCATCTTCCCAACTGGAAGTTGGATGGCCCTGTTTGAGTTTAAATTGCTATAACGCACTGTTGCCAACAATATTAACACAACATCATCATTTATTAAGTGTTATTCCAATTATGTTGTGTTTATATTTTTTTCAAGCAAAGGGGAGGGTCACTTCAAGTCGGACAACATCTCCACCATCTCCATCCTGAGCGACGTCCTATCCAAAGAGGCCACCAAACGCAAAATCAACCTGAACATTTCCTATGGTGGGCTGCGGATTGATTATTATTCTCCTGCAGTTGGGTTGGGGGGTTAGGCACATTCAAGTTTCAATGTGCTGCTTTTCCTCTGCAGATATCAACGACGACTCAGTGAGCCACACGCTCAAGATGATCCACCCTAAATTGGAATACCAGCTGGCGCTAGCAAGAAAAGTTCAGCTCATTGATGCACTAAAAGTATGTCTGAGCATTATGTTTATGTCCATTGTTGGAACTTAAAGCTATTTTTCATACGCATGCGTATCTTATAGAGAAAATGTCAAGAATTTAGGGCTCCTGAACATGACTCTGTCAAACTCATCGGGAGCTCCCACTGAAAATCTAGGGAAAAAACGACCTTCACCAAGTGCAAAGTCAAAGCACACCATTTTGGTTTTTAAGGATTAAAGGGCTCGCGCTCCAAATTCCTACAAGTGAATTTACCCCAATCTGAAGCCGGTGTCCAAGACAAATGAATGATTCTAAATTATAACTTAAATTCATTATCTTCTCATAATTTTCATGGTTTAGGAGTTAGAGCTTCACGAGGGCAACGCGGACTTCCTGATCGCAGAATATCGCAGCATCCTGGATGAATCGGCCAGTCTGCTGGAGGAGTACAAAAGGCAGCCGGCGCATCTGGAGAGGCTTTACGGTGATACTTCATCATTCCCATTTGGCATTCGTGTTATTCGTCTTTATTATACACTGATTTTGTTTTCTCTTCCAAAGGCATGATCACGGACCTCTTCATCGATAAGTTCAAGTTCAAAGGACAGAATGTGAAAGCCAGAGTATCTTCACTATTGGAGATCCTGGATGGTTATGATTTAAAATCATTATTAGACTTTTTCAGGGAGGCTTAATCATGTTGTGTCCATGTGAGATATTTTTGTATTTTTTGCCTATATTTAAACAAGTACGATTAAAAAAAAAAGATATCCACTGCTTTCACTTTAGAATGATGAGTTTAGATCATGTGATGCTTCAGTGTGTTGTAATATATAATTTTCATACCGGTGTGGTGATGAATAAACCACTATATTGATGACTTTGCTTTTTTTTGGTGTACATTTTAAATTATGAATAAGACAATTTGTTGTTTATGCTATGCAACTTAACAACGTAATTTTCTTTTAAATCGGTCAGCTTACTGCCAGGTGGTATTTTTGCAGTTTAACCTCGTCAGGCTTTCAATAGAGATTAATTGACAAAATTATGTATTTTAATATAATTTTCATTTTTACACCCGATAGAACACTCATATTACACTTTACATTATAAAACACCAGTATCTTATGTCATATTAGACAAAAATTAAACATGACAACAGTAAGCCAAGTTATAAAATGACTTGTAAATTCAATATGTTTGTGTATGCCCTCATTACAAAAAGTTCACGCAAAAAATTTAGGATGAAACTAAAATGTACAATAAACATTGCAGGTGAGCTTAAATTTACCGCTCAACGTGTTCATGCAGGTTGCAAACTTTTACATCCGTATAAAAAAGTGGCGGCCCGCAAGCGAAGTGCGGGCCCTGACCACACTCACTGGCCCCTGAACTAACCCCTCTATTTGTTTATTTTAACAAACACGTCTTCATAAAACGCTGATAATCGTCCAATATATCTTTTCCACCAAAAAAAAAAAATGGGATGATATCTGGTGATAAAGCACAATATGTGGTTATTTTGTTACTTGCTTCAAACCCATTGTTGTTGGGTTCAGATAATGGGTCTTTTAGACAATGAATCCAGAAAAGTATTATGAAAATGAAACGTATTAAGAAAACATTTTACACATCGGCAGGTATTTTATCCATATTTATTATGGCATTTGTGTCCTACATGTGGTTAGTTCAAGTTCAAGTCAACTTTATTGTCAAATGTGCTACATGTGCAACATACAGCACAGATTAAATTAATTTCCTCTCAACCACAGGAGAGAGAGGAGCCGCCATATAAAGAACAGTTAACATAAAATGACAAAATAATACAAAACAACACACAGCGTGCAATCTCAACCACTTTTTCTGCATACACTTTGTTGGTTGAAGCAGGTGTAGATGAAAGAGCAGCCCAGTGGATCAAAGACGTCATGCTGAAAATGTGCACACGTCCGCTACAAGCTAGGTTTGAAAGCAACAAGAAGCTGTAGCGTCCATTGATGAAAAAGAGATTGGCTGGCATCTCCTGTCCCATGTAAATCCGCTTCAATTCCAATCTGCGACTCCCAGTTCCACATACGCATCGTCGCTCTGTGCGAACGCTCCTTTCTTCTCATCGTCGGCTCCACAAGTCATCCATCCATCCAGCCGCAGACTGTCCAATAGCACTGACATTTCCGCTGAACAAAGCAGGGCTGTGAAAAATGTTCCCCATTTCAGGCGCCTCCCAATCAAATCAGTGCTGGTACATGCATGCTGCCGAGAAGGCGCAACCACCAAACACAGATTCTTCTTCTTTGACGAATGTCGTGGCCAAAAATGCTGAAAACAACCCACATCAGGTCCACACGACGAAACAACAAACACCATGTGACAAAACAAAACACAAAAACAACAAAAAAGCAAGGCTCTTGAAGAGCACTTGCCGACAGCTGCCTACTCCGGCGCCATTTTAGAAAAAAAAATGGTGGTCTTATGTGGGCAATGCAGTCACACTGATTAATAATTCTCACCCCCTCCAGCATTTAAATTGGCCACCCCTGATCTACATATGATCTCTGTCTAAGTTAAAATTTAACAGATTTGAAAAGGGGCGTGAATGGGGGGGGGGTTCTTGAACTGGAAATGTTAAGGAAAGTGGAGTCAGTATTTTTAAATATTTAAAATAAGTCCACATTGGCCGTTGTACGGTTACGTGCTTTTAACCGCAAACCGGTTTTGAATTTGCAATCAAATTCGCTTGTCCCCGCTTGGTTGCCGTCGACGTGTTAACGTCACCATAGAGCGGACTGGCGATTGGTCCGTTTCAATCCTCGCGGGCTGCTTGAATGCGAGAAAAGCAAGCACACATTCAAGAGAACTGAGTGTGGAAACAGAAAGCGGCACCGGGCGGCGAATCACCTGGCAGGTTGGTGGACTCCGAAATCATGGCACCTTAAAAAATTCTGGGACTGGTCAAAAACTTCGCTCGTTTTATCGCTTTCTTGCTCCTGAGTATAGTAGCTCTTTCAAGTAATAATAGTCTCTTCGGGTGAAACCGCGCTTTTATCTCTCACAAGGTCGCAGCAAACTTTCGCCTCGGTATTGTCTTTGATATCGTTGCCACCCCGCACCCCCCCCAAAAAAAAAACTACTAAGAAGGCAGCTGCTGTACTTCACTGGTAGTTTGAGAGGTAGAATTTTAGAGGCCAAGTCGAAGCATGGCTGGGGCAAACCGTAGCCAAACCAGCGACCTCCACAACCAAGAAAACATGCTGGCAAGACTGCGATGTTCGCTGAAGCCCCGGGCAGCTGACTTGGAGAACCAGGAGAACGTTCCGCCCAAACCGGCGACCACCAGGACCGTGTTGGGGGCTCTGCAGAACAACCTGAGGAGCAAATCCCAGAACCAGCGCGCCCACAAGAAGGTCAGTTGGGCTGGCTCCCCACTTGTTGTAGCCTCGCCGGTTAGTTAGCTTGCCAGCTAAACGAAATATCCTGTATGTAGCTTTAAAAAAATCGAGGTCGCACTGTCATACTTACTCCAATGCCATAATTGACTTGACTGTTTAACTCTTGCACGGCGCTTGTTATAAGCGTGAGCGTTTGTTTGCCAAGTTCATATGATTTCCCACAACCCTTTTGTCCGCCATTTTATAACTCCCATACTTCATGAATTCGCTCTGCGGTGCGACTTAATTTTTAAAACATGAAATCAATTCTAGTATGCTTCTCAAGAAAACAATTCCACGTTACTTCATTCGAAATGGAACAGAAATTAATACAGTATCCGAAGCATACTATACAAAATAGTTTCCCCTCTCACTGTCCCTTTTCAATAACATGAGCAATACGTTTATCACAATGTGGGCATTGTGATATGAACTTATTGTCCAGTATGTCACGCTGTCTTAGTTTAGCTACACTATAAAGTCAACGCCTTTACTTAATCAGAAAATAAATTCCCATTGGGACGCAGGTCTCTTTCAAGGGAGGTCTGGTCAATTAGCAATGTATGCATTAAAGTAAGAGTAGAAGCATTTTGGTTTAAATCAGAAAACCTCTGCGATTGTGATCCACCCAAAATAAAGAGTTGTAAATTCTGACCAAATGTACAAAGCACAACACAGGTAGATTTACTAAGTCAATGTGGGGTGGGGGCACAGTGGGAGCAATTTAGATGAGGAAATTGGTAATGTGCTAATTTTTAAGAAGTTGATGTCAGGTTAATGTTTCAATCATAATCCTGTTGATACTTAATGTAAACAACAAATGTGAGTTAAATTTATATTTATTTTTGGTCACATTGCAAGCGTTTTTATTATTTGCTTGACTTGCCTTTATATGGCTACATGATTCTTTGCATTTACATAATTTCACGATGAGATCCTGCGAAAATGTTGGTTTTGAGAGCTTTATTATTTTTAAATGCTTCTTCATATACAGGTAGTACAAATCTGTAATGGGGTTCACATTAAATTATATTCTGTGTACAGGAATCATCACAGCAGCCATTGTGTAAAAATGAAGAAATCAGTAAAGTCACCAAGCCGCCTCCCTTCCAAATCCATCTGGACCATCCATCTGACGCCTGTGTCAAGAAGCCATGCGATGAAATAACCAACAAGGTTGAGGAGCTCGCTGAGGACTCTCTGAAAATAGACCATGCTGTCGCTCGTCTGCGCCAGCCTCTGGCTACCCTCGACATCCCAACACCGGCCATGGATGTCAGCTTTGGTTAGTAACGTGACTGAAAGTGTTCCAAATTTTTATTTCGTTTTTAAATAACCTGAACTGACTCTTCTTCAGACTCTCCCATGGACATGTCTGTGGTTGAAGGCGAAGAGAAGACTGTCCATGTCAAGGAGGTGCCGGAATATGCTGCAGAGATTCACACGTATTTGAGGGAGATGGAGGTCAGACATTGCATGGTGTCCACATCTGAAATCTAGAGCTACGATGATGAAATTAGTCATTTTTAATACTTAATCATTTTGAGAACGATTGTTCAGATGCTCAATTTCATGAATCCTCCATGAAAGACTTCTTTGTTGGAGGTAAAATAGAATATTTGTTTTTACTTTGGAAAACACCAATTTTTACCCGTCTCCTGACATCTTATGGACCAAATCAGTAACTGAATCCCAAATCTGTAATGTCAATTTTGAATCCACTTAAATACAATAATCAAGAGTTTCAGGCCTATGAACGTCAAAGGTCTGTTTATCATTCTGTCAGGCGACGTTCGATAATCTATTAAACAGTGTACTCTTGGCAGCAAAAAATACAAAATGCCTTTTTTTTTAACTTGGCCCTCAGTTAGAAGAAATCGTCCCAAAAATTACTTTTTCATGGTGCTGCCTTAAGTGTTTGAAACTTGGAGCGCCTCATGACATGAGTGAAAATAGGAGGCTTAAAATAAAGCAAACTAAGCTAATTAAGGTCTCACACTTTGTAATACAATATGTGATGTAAACTCTACACCTTTTTTTTCTTTTTCCCTTTAATTCCTGGTTAAAGGTTTAACCACTCATTTTGGCAATATGATGGAAGAGCGAAGCTGGGAGTGGCTTGACAGGAGGTGAAATGTGTATTTCAGTGACGCGGCGGGCTATCTATGTAGTTCTGCATAACAATCAGATGACCATGACAGCAGCTCTCGCTCTACTTTGCAAATATTTAAGATGACTCCAGTGAGTACAGTCAAAACATACTTTTCTTTTTGTCACTTTGTACTGGCTGCCTTTTGGAAGCGCAAAACTCCCATTTTCCTAGCAACTCAAGTTTTAAATATTTGACTAGTTTGTGGTGTACTTGTAGGGTGAACTACAGGGATTTTTTTTCCTTCCTGCTCATTGCGGGGCTCAGCCATTATCTAAGTTACTATTGTGTTAATCTGTCAGCCAGTGACAGAGAGAACAATTGAATGTTTGTCCTGTAGATGCTGAAAGGTCCAGGTCACCTGTGCAGTTATTCAACAAAAAACTAAACCGATTTCACACAGTGAGTACATGGCTCAAAGAACACAAGCCAGTAGTTTTAAATTTGGCGCAATTATCCCGCAGGTTAAGTGCCGGCCGAGGTCAGGCTACATGAAGAAGCAGCCCGATATCACCAACAGCATGCGTGCCATCCTGGTGGATTGGCTGGTCGAGGTGGGTGAAGAATACAAGCTCCAGAGTGAGACGCTCTACCTGGCCGTCAATTACATCGACCGCTTCCTGTCGTCCATGTCGGTGCTGCGCGGCAAGTTGCAGCTGGTGGGCACTGCCGCCATGCTGCTGGCATCGTAAGTTGTTTAAACACTTATCGCTGTTGCCGCTCCATAATGTTGCTTTACCCCACACTCGTACGTGCAGCAAATTCGAGGAAATCTATCCCCCGGAGGTGTCAGAGTTTGTCTACATCACTGATGACACCTACACTAAGCAGCAGGTGTTGAGGATGGAGCAGCTGGTTCTCAAAGTGCTCTCCTTCGATCTGGCAGCACCCACCATCAACCAGTTCCTCACGCAGTACTTGCTGCACCAACCTGCCAGCAAGCAGGTGGAGAGCCTCGCCATGGTGAGTACTGAATGACTGCTAAAACATTATTCAAGTAATGTTATTGCAAAATCTCCGTCTTGCACTTGTTCCTGGTGACACACGCATCACTCAGCGTAGAAATAAATTGAAACTGCTGGTGAGCCAGGAGGAAGCCAGAGATGCGCAATCTCAACTGCTAAGCAGAACTTGTGCAGCACATCCAGTCAATGATGGACACAGCCATCAGCGCGCTTTCAATAATTTTATTGAACAAATGGTAACAATAGGATGTCAAGCTTGCGTTTGTGCGCAAGCCGCAAACAGACCTTGGTGCTCAGACACTACTGTTTAGAATTTGCGCAAAATGTCATTCACGTACCGTAATTTCCGCACTATAGAGCGCACCCGATTATAAGCCGCACCACTACATTTTTTAAAGGAAAACCAATTTTGTACATACACAAGCCGCACCTGTATATAAGCCGCACGTGCCCACATTAAAACATGTAAACATATTTACAAAGAAAGACAGACAGAGTTTTCAAAGTTTTAATAATATAACTTAACAATAATATAACTTTCTTCCCAAACGGTGCCTGTGACGCGGCAGTAAAACTGTAGCAACATGGTAACAACACGCTAGCAACAGAATAGCAACACAGTATAACAGGTCTGGTAAAAGAACATACCGGTACTTGTAACAGTCACGGTGAGCAGTCTTCATCTTCCTCCTGTGAGCTGAAGCCATCGAAGTCACCGTCCTCAGTGTCGGAATTAAACAGTGTCATAAAGACCGGTCTTAATCTTACCTTTTCTACTCGAGCGCCCCTGGTGGCCGTTAGAAAATTTACATACCGGTAAATTGGCTGCATCACTGTATAAGCCACAGGGTTGAAAGTTTGGGGGGGAAAGTAGCGGCTTATAGTCCGGAATTTACGGTACATAGAACTTAATTCCATTTAGGTGCAGTTAATCTCCTCTACAACGAAATCATGTTTGTAGCAAGAAATATTTCACAACAGGGGACTTTTCACTTTAGCAAATTTTATCTGATATAAACACGAACACACACAAAAAACATGTGTACTTTTTATTTATTCCAATAGTGCATAAGTATGAGCAGACACTTATTTCACACTTCATATAGCCAGCGTAGAAAGAAAAAAAGGGAAAAAATTGCAAAATTTACGATCAGCGTTTACTTTCACTATTTCTTGCATAATGTCATTTATTTTACTTCCTTCATCTTCAGGGATGAGATTTTTCTGCTTCTGGGCGGAATTCCGCTTTTTTCCAGTCAAAATAAACCTTTTTTTTTTTTTTTTTGGTTCCAAATCTGAGATTTTGGGGGTACAATCTGGTGTTATTTCTGGGCTGCTGGACTTGTATTCGGCAGACTTGGGACTCATAATGTTTACAAATAAAGTTAGCAGCATCCATTTTGAATACTGTTTTTTTTTTTTCCTCGAAGCGTTAGCTTGTCGTTACTTTGTTATATGGGCTAAAACCAACATCTTGGTCTGATTGGTCGCTATAACGGCAAATGCAGAATCGCAACCAATCCGTGTTCGCCTTCCTAAACGTTTTTCCCGTGAATTCTGAATGGGTTTTGTACGAGGGATGTAGTGTATTGAAATTGCTTGTGTATGTAGTCTGTATTAAACAAAATGGCGAATGTTATCGAGACTCGTGACGAAGCTAAAGTACGTCAGATGCGGGTCTGAAAAACAAGCTTTGATGGGACTGGTTGGATAGAAAGCTGACGGTGTCCCCACTAGGAACCAGTAAAGAGGAACCATTGTCTGTGCTTGTGTTGGATTTTGTGAAAAAGCTCTGTGTACAGTGTGTGACAATGTCATTCTATAAGGATCGAGAGGATGGAAAGCTTTAGAGTCATGCAACCTCGGTGAAACACCGAAAACAGACTTTTCTGCTGAAAAGTAACTACTCTATCTCAAGCGGAGAGGGCCAACAAGCTTTTAGCTCTTGCTAATAAGCTTAAAATGAAGAGAAAATAAACATTCTACATCATGAAACTGCACATAGTTGTATATACTGTAAATAGACATCCACTTTATAGGATAAAATGCATTCATAACCCAGATATAGTAAACAGTTTGGGGACATCACTATCACTGTATGAGGTAAGAATCAACATATTTTTATCACATTTACACATTTGATGAATACAAGTAATGAACAAATCTTAAATATGGCAGAGAATGTGTTTCCTTTTTTAGTTTAGATTTTGAGCAGCAAATTTGAAGTTGCATGTTGGTGCTCACCAGAATGCGTAAGCAAAATTGCACAAAGGCCTATGTCAAATTTTCACTTGAAAGAATACTCAACAGTCTGGGGGTGGGGGGGTTCTGGTAAAGTTTCAAGTAGTGTGTACATGGAATACACTTCATCTTTAGCATGTTTAATATAAAGTGCCAATTTTGTAAGCAAATAGGGAATGGTATTTCAACAAAAGTTCTAAAATTTTGTTGATAAAATTAATGGTTTTAAGGCTTTAAAATCTCAAATCCATAAGCTAATGTATGTACTCCAAATAAACTTCTACTTTAGTATGAGGTGTCAATTTTATATGCAACTACAGGATGGTATTGCAACAAAAATGTCAAATTTTGTTGATAAAATTAATGGTTTTAAGGCTTTAAAATCTCTAAAATTCATGAGCTTCCGGGGGCTTTGCCCCCAGACCCCCGGCTGATTTTCAGATCTTATAACCGAACAGGAATACTTTTCGTTGTGGGGGAGGAGAAAAGTGCGAATGTCTTTCATGCATGAAAAATGTTTCACACTAGGGGATATTTTCGTTCATGTAGGTTTCGTTGTAGAGAAGTTTCACTGTAGTTTGGATTATAAATGTATATGTATCGCCTCATATCACACACGCATTTTAATGGATAAACACTTTTGAAATTGGAAGCATTAAAGGGTTTGTCGTAGGATTGCTAAATGCAATATCTATCAATGCACATGGTTTGGTTGTGGGCTGGAGCAGAGTTTGACATCTGTGGATTAAATTAACTCTTGTATCATGGCTGAAATGCCTTTTGACACTCTAAAGCAGGGGTCTCAAACTAATTTTCGTTGCGGGCCAAATTTTAGTGGCCATTTCCCATGGAGGGCCATTGTGATTGAAATAAAGTCAAGAATAATGGTTTATTCAACTATTGTTCAACTTTGTGTAATGAGGTGTTTGGCAACAAGAAAAGGCTCACAAAGTCTCTTATTTATTACATATGAGAATTTACATTTTTGGTAGACGTTTTAGAAAGCATCATGGAAGTTGACCTGCTTTCGCGGGCCACATAAAATGATGTGGCGGGCCAGATCTGGGCCTTGGCTTTGACACTGCTCTAAGGGAAAAGATGGAATTTAGGTTGCCAAAACATGAGGTAGTCCTCTAATGCCACCCCCACCCTCTGGAACTCTCTACCACAAATGTACCGACCTTCAAATCTTATCTTAAAACTCACCGCTTTAACCCATTTTGCCTCGTTTTACATGTTTTAAAATGTGTATACTTTGCTATAACTTTGACCTTTTTTGTTGTTTTTTTTTCCTGTTTCTCAATTCTTAAGTGTCTCAGTACCATAGAAATCACTCCCAAATAAAATGTATTTATTTTTAACTACAGGGAATAACAATGTTTTTGTCTACAGTATCTTGGTGAGCTCAGCCTGGTAGATTCTGACCCCTTCCTGAAGTACCTTCCTTCACAGACTGCTGCGGCTGCCTACATCCTGGCCAACAGCACGATCACTGGTGCATCATGGGTATGTTTTATTTAACTGTAGACAGCTTTTAAGCTTTGGCACAAATTGTGACTGGCTTGTGTTGCAGCCCAAGTCCCTGGTGGAGAAGACGAGCTACACTCTGGAGGACCTGAGGCCATGCGTGGACGATCTTCACCAGATGTACCTCAACGCACCGCAGCATGCGCAGCAGTCTGTTAGGGAGAAGTACAAGACTTCCAAGTAAGAATTAATGCCACACGCATCATTTAAGTTTGCTAATTTAACTGACTCTTATCACATGTTCTCTCAGGCATCATGAAGTTTCCACCATTGAACCCCCAACTACTCTACAATTTGACTGAACCCCCTGCCCCCTTTTGAGATTTGTACTTCATGCCACTTGTTTTTCCCTGTGGTATATTCTTGAAGTACTGTTTTTGTACCAATTCCCTATGTTCATAGTGTTTTTAATCTGATTTTAATAATCAGACCAATGTGTAAATACAAGCTGGTTTTAAGCCAAAGCAGTTGTAATTGCTGGGTTTTTTTCTAAGTCAACCTAGTTGTGTTCAAGCAGGCAAATTTTACACATTAAACATGTTTGTCAGTCATGGAGTCGTCTATCATTGAATTTGAGTGACTGACAAATAGTGTGTCAGGTTATCATGCAGCCCTGTCAAATAAGGCTCTTGTAAATAAAATTTACACTTAAAACTCATCTGGTCCATGTCCTGCATATTTTGCTCTGAATGGTCATTCAGAAAAAAAAAGAATCTTTGAGGCATATCGATGACAAAAAAAAATCATCTTCAGCTAAGTCTAAGAACAGAAATACATAAGACTGCTGCCCCCACTGTGGTCACAGGGGGGCAGCAGAGGATCACTTCACATCATCAGCAAACATTGTCTTCAGACAAGCTTGGAGGTGGTAATACAGGTACTCCATTAAATTTAACAGGGCAATTAAAACATGGCTCGTTTGGCACATTAAATTTAATGCAGGCAGGGATACTTTTACTTAAATCTCTGCTGTCAAGGGCTAAAACTCACCCAGGTCCATGCAGTCTGGATCACAAATCAAAAGAGAAGTGTAGGCTCTGTGTATAAGTTTTTGCAATCATTTCAATGGGTTGCGTGAAAACTAAGAGCTGAATTCTATCAAAATTTGAGAAATGCAGCCTTGCTAAAACTAGTTTGCTACTTGAATGCGTCAAAAATGAAGCGATTAAATACAGTCTGGACAAAGGAAGTACAGTACTGCATAGTTATAGCCAGCCCAGATGACTTCACCCCTTGGTTGCACAGGCAACTGAATCTGAAAAATCAAAGATGAGTGCAGCTTGCAGATAAAACTATACAGGCAGTTGAATCCATCAAAACGAAACCTGCATGCAGGCACTGGGCATAGTGATGGTGTCGGTTGTACAATTTAGTACTGTACCTAAAAATGTGGTTGGCTGGATAGTCATTTGAATTCCTCAAAAATCCCAAACCAGAGAAAGCATTGTTGGAACACTCAGCTGTATCCATCAAAAGTCAAGCGGCACACATACCTTTTGCATTCCAGGTCAGCCAAGCTGTAGTTAGCTCTAGCCAAAATGTGATGGGGCTAGGTCGGGTACCAAAGCTCATTGCTGCCTGATCCTGGTTTGCTCATGCCTACATAAACTTTTGCTTTTAAAATGAGTTTCTATTGTATATATATCACTTTGAATCTCTCCTCTTTCATCTCAAACTGCTTTAACAACAAAGCGTATGAGGGGAAAAGTGGTTAGGACTGCACGACTGTCTGTGTTTTATGTTATGTGTTGTGTTTATTATTTTACTTTATATTCACTGTTTTGTTAAGCGCTTTGTTACAGCTTCCGCTGTTGTGAAAGCGCTATATAAATCAGCATGTATGTATGTATATTGAACCAGCTAAGCTTTGCACACACTATTGGGGCTTGGTGGAAGTTTGCAATTAAATTTTGCCTAGCAATGGGAAATGTCGGAATATTTGATTGGGACCGTAGAGATCAATAAAGACAAATGTAAAGAACCTTGCACTCATGAGTGAATGTCTGCGCACCCAACACCCACAGCATTTTGCTTTCAAATGTACACGACTCACAAAAACCTGGGGAAATTTCAGGACAAGCCTAAAACGTATTCAAACTTTTAAAGGTGAACTTATTGTGACTTTCTCTAAGCTTTTCAATGCAACTGTTCAATGTTTCAGTACTTTTTGCACAAGTTGCTGTTCTTTAATGCCAAAATTGACCAATAAATATTCTGATTCAATTAGAGTTGGTGTTCAAACAGTCATCCTCATTGTATCATTCACATTCGATCCCGAATGAGACAGACGACACCCATCAATGGATCAACAGTACTTTGCCAATGTGATCCTTCAAACAGGACTTTCCCGGACGGAAGTGGCTACTCAGCTTAGAGTCTCATCAGCAGGTCGCAACGGAGATGCCAAGAGACCGGATGAGTCGCAGAGAAAGATAAGTGGATGTCCTTTGGCCACATCCCATGCTGATAACCAGTACATTGTGAACAATACCCTGAAAAATGGAATTTCACTCAACTTCAGGCACATTTAAGGGAGATGAGAGGCACCGAAGTGTCATGTCAGACCATTCAAGACAGTTGATATCTGCATGCTAGACCACTTGCAAAGGTACCTGACCACACCACCGGGCACAAGTGTCATCTCTTGCATGTGCCAGGGAGCATTAGGCATAGAAAAATAAGTAGTGTGTTTCCGGTAACATGAAATTTCAGCATAGAGTCGGTAGGTCGGACAAAGTTCTTTTTTTAAATCTTTTTTTCTCCCTCCCTCCCCCATCAAAAACGTAAACAAAATAACCATAAAACATAAAACAAGGAGACATTGAAACCAGTGCCAGATGCTCGTCTGTCAAAGAGGGGAAGCTCAATTTTGGTCGACATCATAAAATGTGTCCGTTTATTGATACTTGAATTCTACTCTACCTCCGTTCCTTTTCAAGAAAATGATCTGTGACCCTGTCATACCAACAAGGCGTCTTTTCCCGGTACTTAATTAGTGTCCTACAACTACAGGAACTACAATAAACCCCACCAGAAATAAAAGATTAATTTGTCGCTAGTTGTTTGTTTACAACAAAGAGTGTCGCTAAAATGATTAGGAGAAGTCTCCAGCTCAACTCGGAACAGAATGCGAGTTGAAAAAATGCTCGCACGGATGCCTACACTAAAAGCTCGGTGACTGGCTCATTTCAATGTCAATCGAACTGGCACACAGACTCAGACAGATCATCCAATCTGATGCAGAAAAGCCCGACGCCCGGTACCCTCCCACTGCCATCCAGTCCCAGAGACGCCGAACTCCGTGGGCGGGATAAAAAACAGTTTGTATCCAATGACTCGTCTCCGTTCAACGCATTGGGACAACCTACCCTGAACTCACTACCGTTTAAAGCACAGCGAAGCTGCGGGATGAATGAGAAAGGGAGTCGCGTCGTAACCAGTAAGAAGAAGCTGATTCGGAGCAAAAGTTGAGCACATTGTAGCGCATATTTAGTCAATGGCATGTACACACAATGACATTTACATATATATATATTTGATCACTTATTCTTTGACATTTTAGGGGAAGCCGAGCTTCCCTTGCAGTCTGAGAGCAATCGCCGCTGATTGAAACCCCCGCTCGGCGGCGAGAGAGTTGAGTACCCGGCGGCTGGGTGTTACAGCCATCTCGTTACCTCTGCGTCCCACGTCCTAGACGGCCCGTAGTGTTCGTCAAATAGTTCGTTGAATCTTTTCGATACAGCAGGGGATGCTATTTTCTTAATATTATGGTGCGAGCATGCGACTGCAACACACAAAACGCGGTTTAAACTGTTGTCGGAGATCGCCGTGTGGTTCCCGTAGTCTGTCAAACGTTGTCTTGGCAACGCGCCGCTGTCTGGAAGTGAGCCGATCAGGTCCCCTTGCGTTTTGGATTTTTTGTCGAGCCCAGAGAGGCGCGCATTAAAAATAAGAGCTGAAAAAAAATCACCGCGCACACTGGCGATGTCCGGAAATGAACGGTTCCCGCCCCATTTGGTCCCGCTGGCGCTGCGCGAAACAAAAATAGTCTGCAGTGCCCCGGGATTTGCAAGCAAAGCCTGAAAACCTCGCCGTGTGGTTTCCGTAGTCTGTCAAACGTTGTCTTGGCAACGCGCCGCTGTCTGGAAGTGAGCCGATCAGGTCCCCTTGCGTTTTGGATTTTTTGTCAGGCCCAGAGAGGCGCGCATTAAAAGTAAGAGCTGAAAAAAATCACCGCGCACACTGGCGATGTCCGGAAACGCGGTTTAAACTGTTGTTGGAGATCGTGGCCGCCGCCATGATTCAATGTTGTTGACAGACGACAGGGCAAACGACGCAACGTGAATATCGCGAGAGTTTGCACCAATGTAAACGCTCTAAATTCATCTTTCCTTGTATTATTTATTTTGTCTGTGGTTTTATTGTTCTTGCTTTGATTGTAAAGCGTCCTTGAGTGTTTTGAAAGGCGCTTATAAATGAAATGTACTATTATTATTATTATTACACAAAAATGTAGAAGGTTTGAAAAAAAATGCCGACCGTTAAGTTTTTTTTTCGAGGTAGAAATTCTCGGTCGGGTTACCGGAAACACACTACGGGCTTGCATGGGTTTTCTCCGGGTACTCCGGTTTCCTCCCACATTCCAAAAACATGCATGGCAGGTTAATGGAACACTCTAAATTGTCCCTAGATGTGAGTGTGAGCGTGGTTGGTTGTTCGTCTCTGTGTGCCCTGCGATTGGCTGGCAATCAATTCGGGGTGTCACCCGCCTACTGCCCAGAGACAGCTGGGATAGCCTCCAGCACCCCCCACCCCGCGACCCTTGTGAGGATCAAGCGGTTCGGAAGATGAATGAATTAATTAATATATATATATCTATATCTATCTATCTATCTATCTATCTATCTATCTATCTATCTATCTATCTATCTATCTATCTATCTATCTATCTATCTATCTATCTATCTATCTATCTATCTATCTATCTATCTATCTATCTATCTATCTATCTATCTATCTATCTATCTATCTCTGTCAGGGTTATCCAATGGGACACTCAGGAATAAAACACAAGGAGGAGACAGGAGACTCAATTCTGGTACCAGGAGGGAACGAGGAGAAGCGTTAGGTTTCAGTTCTCCGCACGTCACCCCTAACGATCTCCTCCTTCACCCCCTTATTTATTGGGAAATCTACTACATAGGTGTGTCCAACCTAAAGGGTGGGGGCTGTTGGAGACACACTGAGCTTGTTTGACTATGTGTGTGTATGTGAGTGTAAATTACGTACATGTGTGCCATTGTTACAAAAACATCCCGTTGCAGCTGGTGTTGATGGCTCCATCCACTGTCGAACCTTGCTCCTGTTTAGTCTTAAAACTTATCTCATCCCAACCACGTCCTCGAAAAGGTGGTTGCGTTCCGAAACTTCTTCCTAACCTTTCACACAGTGCACTAAGCATTCGTGAGTATAAAGGTGAGCATATAATGAATACAAGGATTATAACTTTATTAAAAGCATAAGCGTTCTTCAATTTATCATTGCAGGCATAAGCGTTCTTCATTGCGAGCATAATCAATCAATCAATAATAATGTAACATTAATAATAACACTAGTAATAAGCGAATGTATGATAACTAAAATAATCAATCCATCACTCTCTCTCTCTCTCTCTCTCTCTCTCTCTCTCTCTCTCTCTCTCTCTCTATATATATATATATATATATATATATATATATATATATATATATTCATCCATCCATCCATCCATTATCCGAACAGCTTGATCCTCACTAGGGTCGCGGGGGGTGGGGGGGGGGGGTGCTGGAGCCCATCCCAGCTGTCTTCGGGCAGTAGGCGGGGGACACCCTGAACTACTTGCCAGACAATCGCAGGGCACACACAGACGAACAACCATCCACGCTCACATTCACACCTAGGGACAATTTAGAGTGTTCAATCAGCCTGCCACGCATGTTTTTGGAATGTGGGAGGAAACCGGAGTGCCCGGAGAAAACCCACGCAGGCCCGGGGAGAACATGCAAACTCCACACAGGGAGGCCGGAGCTGGAATTGAACCCGGCACCTCAGCACTGTGAAGTCAACGTGCAGGCATAAGTGTTCTTCATTGCGAAGAAGAAAATTTTTCAATTCGGGGTGTCACCCGAAAATTTTTCTTCTTCATTAGGGGGGTGCATATGTGTGTGTGGCGCCAATGCCGGCCCCCCGCAACGTGCTAACCACTGGACTACCGGGCCGACATATATATATATATTTTTTTCAGTCTTTTGATAATCAGCGTTATCACATCAAAAACGAGTAAGTGCACACTTTCTTCAAACCATTTGATCAAAATAGTCCTCACTTGGAAAAAATGTGAAGCTGTTTTTCGGCCCATGTTTGATGACTGTGATTTAGAGTGTTCCATTAACCTGCCATGCGTGTTTTTGAAATGCGGGTGGATCCAGAAATACCCAGAGAAAACCCACGCAGGCACGAAAGACCCTCTTCCATGCTTGCCCATTGAAAATCTGCTTAATAAATCCAACCGTGGCCTTAACAGTTTGGATTCAAACAAAAGAAAAGCTAAAACTCTCGCATTGTATCTTGACAAACCCCAAAGCTGTACAACTTTAAAATATTTTTCCCCCAAATTAAGGTGGGATTCTGAATTTTACCATCTTTGGAATTGCATTTGAAATGAATGCAATTCATCTAAAAATAATAAACGTTTTGCTGTGATTTTTTTTCCCCCCCAGTGACGTGCATGCAGCCAGTGGCATGCCAGTCCCTCCTCCTCCTTCCTTCTTTCCTTCCTTCCTTCCTTTTGCTTCCCTGTCAGGCAGAGTGAGACAGGAGCACAAGGAAGGGGGACACAGCTGCAGGAAGAAGAAGAGAATGTCCATTTCAATCATGGAGACCGATGGGAATTTCATCACCTAGCGCTCGGCTACCTGTTGGAATGTCTGCGCTCCATCCCTGAGAAGTTTATTTATTTTTCTTCTTCATTAGGGGGGTGCATATGTGTGTGTGGCGCCAATGCCGGCCCCCCGCAAATTTCTGCTGGCATCCACATCGCTGCCCTTGCAGCTGGACTGGGGCTGGAACGTGAGTGTGTACCTGGCGATGCTGCTGGGGCTGCTGGGTCTCATCATGCTGCTGCTGTGGATGCTCATCAAGCAGCTGCGCCACTCGGTGGGCAAAGCTACGATGCAGCTGGCCAGATCCTTCCGACAGCCCCCCGCCAACGCCATCACCGCCTCCACCGTTCAGGATCTCCGGCATGTGCTGTGAACGGACCGCCTCCCACCCCCCCACCTTCTCCTCGTGGACTGATGTAAGAAAACAAAATAAATGTGATGGACTCCTATTGGCTTACTCTAAAAGGACATTGACATGTTGCATTCTGCCTGATTGGAGCAATTTCCACCTCATTCTTATTATTAATAATTGTTATTCTTAATTATTACAACATATTTTTCTAATGTGCCTTTCCTCCTTTCATCCTGACGAAAAAGGGCTTGATGATGACCACCGCGGTTTCCTTTGGACATCATCTGGATGAACCATTTAATTGCACAGCTGGTGGAAAACTGCCTAAGGGTAAAAAGTTTGGATCGCTACTGTTTTTTCCCCCTTTCCTTTTCTTATTTATGTTTTTTTTTTCAATAAAATATGAATTGTGTCATTCTATTTTGATGATTAAATGTACTGCGGATCACATTGAGCCATTGACTTCATTCGTGAAAAACAAAAATGAACACAAAATATGTGATGAAAACAAATAAAAGTAAAAAAAGTAGAATTTTGTGTTTGTGTGTGTATATACAGTATATATATATATATATATATATATATATATATATATATATATATATATATATATATATATATATAGAGAGCTGTCAGTTTAAGCTGCGTTTTATCGGCATTAATTTAAATGACTATTATCGGGATTAAAAATTTTCTCGCGAGATTAACGTGGCAGACGTCACAGCGGATGTTACGTTGCTCTATAAATAAACCAGAAACAAAACATCAAGCTCGACATCATTTCGGATGCTTGTAATGGAGGCTCTCGCTGGCAATCCGTAGTGGAGTTGTTCATTTAATTCCGTTTTTCACGGCCCCCCGGAATAGGGATTGTCGGTCAGCATGGAAGGATCTCTCGTTCTGTACTTTTTTGATCATTTATTGGAGCACTTTGCAGCAGAAGTAGTAGTAGTAGTAGTAGTAGTTGTAACAGAAGTATCAGAAGCAGGTAATAACCTAAATTACACATACATGCAGTAAAAAAATTAATATATCTATCTTTCTGCATCACAATGTAAATATGTATATAATTGACATTAATTAATACCTTTATTTAACAATGCGTTTAATAAATAATGTAATCAACCCTGATTTCACTATGTATCAATATCGTCATCATTATTCATTGTTTTAAACGTAAGAAACCATACAACACAAACATATCAAGTCGAATCGAACAAAAGAACTACAAGTCCCAAAGGTCCAACCGGAAGTGGAGCGCGGCATTATTTACCCCAGCTGCAACGCAATTTACTTCGTTTAAACGTCAGATTGCAGACGGACAAACATGACAACTATGCAAAAATGAGCTAAATAAAGACAGCCCTGTTCTAGCAACATTTTAGCCCACGCTGTTTAAATTGCCGATTGCGACGGTAACTGACTGTGATTGCATAGCGATCGCGGCAAACAAAGCAACCGATCATGACCGAATCTAAAGCTAACTTTACACAGATGACCACCGCGGTTTCCTTTGGACATCATCTGGATGAACCATTTAATTGCACAGCTGGTGGAAAACTGCCTAAGGGTAAAAAGTTTGGATCGCTACTGTTTTTCCCCCTTTCCTTTTCTTATTTATGTTTTTTTTTCAATAAAATATGAATTGTGTCATTCTATTTTGATGATTAAATGTACTGCGGATCACATTGAGCCATTGACTTCATTCGTGAAAAACAAAAATGAACACAAAATATGTGATGAAAACAAATAAAAGTAAAAAAGTAGAATTTTGTGTTTGTGTGTGTATATACAGTATATATATATATATATATATATATATATATATATATATATATATATATATATATATATATATATATATATATATATATTAGAGCTGTCAGTTTAGCGCGTTTTTATCGGCATTAATTTAAATGACTATTATCGGGATTAAAAATTTTCGCGAGACTAACGCGCAGACGTCACAGCGGATGTTACGTTGCTCTATAAATAAACCAGAAACAAAACATCAAGCGCTGCACAGGTCCACGCGACGTTTGTTTTGCCAGCCACGGCAGCGCAAGACACAAAACGGATACTTAAATAGTTTATGAATGGAAAGTTTACTTTTAAAAGTTGCCAGATTGTTCCAATGACAAGACCAAAGTTACCCGTATGTTTTGCTGTCGTAAACAGAGCTATCATCATAGCACGTCGAGTCTGAAATACCACTTAATGGCCCAGCACACAGCTGACGTGCGTACTCCCCCTCTCAGTCCGACAGCTATGGATCATTTCAAAGCAAACAGCGTGGGCTAAAATGTTGCTAGAACAGGGGTGTCTTTATTTAGCTCATTTTTGCATAGTTGTCATGTTTGTCCGTCTGCAATCTGACGTTTAAACGAAGTAAATTGCGTTTCAGCTGGGCGCTCCACTTCCGGGTTGGACCTTTGGGACTTGTAGTTATTTTGTTCGATTCGACTTTATGTTTGTGTTGTATGGTTTCTTACGTTTAAAACAATGAATAATGATGACGATAATGATACATAGTGAAATCAGGGTTGATTACATTATTTATTAAACGTATTGTTAAATAAAGGTATTAATTAATGTCAATTATATACATATTTACATTGTGATGCAGAAAGATAGATATATTAATTTTTTACTGCATTTATGTGTAGTTTAGGTTATTACCTGCTTCTGATACTTCTGTTACAACTACTACTACTTCTGCTGCAAAGTGCTCCAATAAATGATCAAAAAAGTACAGAACGAGAGATCCTTCCATGCTAACCGACAATCCCTATTCAGGGGGCCGTGAAAAATTATAGGCTGAGTACTAGTTTACCTTAGATGTGCACTTTATATTGCGCTGTTTTGATTCCATAAAAAGAGCTGTTTAAGCAGCTGTTGTGTGACAAAATATTTTTTTCACTGTTGTTGATGGACAGTAATATTGTGTGAGAGATAATGTGTGAATAACTGCTCCAAGTGAAAAATGTTCATGTAAAATTGAAAATTGAAATTATTTCAGTAAATATTTGCATTTTGCCCATAGAAAACTGATTCATGATTCCATGTTGATGAGAGCATTAAAATGGGGGAAAATAGGACAAAAAATATAAAAGGAAATTCAGAAACGATAAAGAATGCGTGAGTAATCATGATTAATTTTTAGTTAATTTGAGTTAATTATGACAGTTGAGTTTTTAATTAGATTAAATATTTTAATCGTTTGACAGCTCTAATATATATATATATAGATATATATATATAGGCCCCGGGTTCAAATCCCGGACGAGCCCCCAGGCGGCTGGATAGCTCAGTTGATAAGGCATCGGTTTGGCATATGGGAGACGGTGGTTCGAATCCCGCTTGGGGCAAAAATGAGCACATAACACCATCCAGTGTGGGTCCTTGGGCAAGATCCTTCACGCTAATGCCTACCTCATACAATGATGAGAGACAATAAAACGAATGACGCTCAGACGTCGCCCGGCCAAACAAGGTCTGCGTCAGGTGCTGGGGAACCAGAGCACCTTGATGAAAAATGGGCTACTGGAACAAAGCGGAGATGGGCGAGATGCGATAACATGGCTCTGTTGGAATGCTACTACTCAAGCAACCCTAGTCAGAGGGGTTACATGCAGAGAATGCAGGCTGAATGGTTACTTCGAAACCCACAGTCACGGTTGACCACGAAACAACTTGTAGCTCAGTGTTCCAACATCCACAAACGGCAATTGCTGTCACAACTTGAGATTGATGAGGTACAACGCAGGTTCCATGGTGAAGGGCCCCAGGCTGCCAGATCAGAGGAGGATGTCATACCAGAGATTGGGAGGCAAGCCCCAATGAATGCAGATGATGAGATTGGGAGGCCAACCCCAATGAATGAAATGCTGAGCGAGGCAGCAACTGACCTGAAAGCTAAGATCATGGCAAGGATGAAAGCTGGGCAACCTAGAAACCGATTACAACGGCTATGTGAAGTACCACCTGAAAGTCTCATGGAAAGTGTGAATGCAGCACTGAGGGCGATCCCTACCATAACGATCACGGAAACCAATGAGCTGATATACGCTTCAGCGTCAGTGATCCTAGAAATCCTTGGCTATCGGAGCAACCATGAGACACGTTACCCACCATGGAAAAGACAGTTGGAGGCTAAGATCAAGGCGGCTCGGAAAGATGTGAGTCAATTGACGGAGGCCCAGAGA
Source organism: Hippocampus mohnikei (assembly GCA_026261675.1). Taxonomy (NCBI): domain Eukaryota; kingdom Metazoa; phylum Chordata; class Actinopteri; order Syngnathiformes; family Syngnathidae; genus Hippocampus; species Hippocampus mohnikei. The sequence goes on along the minus strand of JAKGUB010000557.1, from coordinate 1,781,568 downwards.
GGTGTGATAAAAAGGCCGATACCTGAGAGGTACATCCAGATGACCATACATGAAGCACTCGAAACTGCCAAACAAAGGCTCCAAGCCTTGTCCAGTCGCCTAAAGAGGTACACGAAAGAGAATGAGGCCAGGCGAATAAACAGGCTGTTCGCAACACAACCTGCGAAAGTGTACACTCAGTGGCAGGGTCCTAACAGCAGAGCTGACCCACCAAGACTGGAAACTGAAAGGTACTGGAAAGGCATATGGGAGAGGGAGGTTGCACATAACAGCAGTGCAAAATGGCTGGTGACCCTGAGAGAGGAGCACAGCAACCTCCCTGAGCAGAACCCAGTTACCATAACAGTGGCAGACATACAGGAACGAGTCTCAGATATGAAAAACTGGACAGCACCAGGCCCGGACATGGTCCACACCTACTGGCTAAAGAAATTCACAGCACTCCATGATCGCCTAGCAACACAAATGAACCAGTTGCTGAAGGATGGGACTCACCCAGCATGGCTAACCGAAGGGCGAACAATCCTGATCATGAAGGATCCCTCAAAGGGTACAGTCCCATCCAACTATCGGCCAATAACCTGTCTCTCCACAACATGGAAGCTCATGTCAGGCATCATTGCGGCTAAGATAAGTGGACACATGGATCAATACATGAGCGAAGCGCAGAAGGGCATTGGTAGAGATACCAGAGGAGCCAAACATCAGCTCCTGGTTGACAGAACAGTCGCACAAGACTGCAGGTCCCGACATACCAACCTGTGCACAGCCTGGATTGATTACAAGAAAGCCTACGACTCGATGCCACATACATGGATCACTGAATGCTTGGAGTTGTATAAGGTGAACAGGACCCTAAGAGCCTTCGTTGTGAACTCGATGAGGATGTGGAAAACCACACTTGAAGCCAATGGCAAGCCGCTTACCCAAGTGTCCATCAAATGTGGCATATACCAAGGTGATGCACTCTCCCCACTGCTGTTCTGCATAGGACTGAACCCCCTGAGCCAAGTAATCACCAAGACAGGCTATGGATACCGCCTCAAAAATGTATGCTAAGAGCGAAAGGGACATAGACTCCCTGATCCACACAACCAGGATCTACAGCAGCGACATCGGGATGTCATTCGGGCTTGAGAAATGTAGTCGGATGGTGACTAAGAGAGGCAAGGTAGTCCGCACTGAAGGGGTCTCACTCCCTGAAGGAACAATAGCAGACATTGGGGACAGCTATAAGTACCTCGGTATACCACAAGCCAATGGCAACCTCGAACTGGCAACAAGGAAAGCGGCTACGGCCAAATACCTCCAGCGGGGGAGGCAAGTCCTAAGAAGCCAGCTCAATGGCAAGAATAAGACAATAAACAGCTATGCCCTGCCAGTGATCAGATACCCTGCAGGAATAATCAGGTGGCCAAAGGAAGAGATTCAGACCACGGATGTTAAGACCCGGAAGCTCCTAACCATGCATGGAGGGTTCCATCCCAAATCCAGCACCCTGAGACTGTACGCAAGCCGAAAGGAAGGAGGCCGGGGACTAGTGAGTGTGAGAGCCACTGTCCAGGATGAAACATCCAAGCTCTGTGAATACATCAAGGAGAAGGCTCCAACAGATGACATACTCAGAGAATGTCTCAAACAATGGGGAACAGAGGATGAGATGCTGGAAGAGGGACCATCATGGGAGGACAAGCCCCTACACGGGATGTACCACCGGACCATAACTGAAGTGGCTGATCTCAAGAAGTCCTATCAGTGGCTAGAGAGGGCTGGCCTGAAGGACAGCACAGAGGCACTCATCCTGGCTGCTCAGGATCAGGCCCTGAGCACCAGAGCCATTGAGGCCCAGATATACCACACCAGACAGGACCCAAGGTGTAGGTTGTGCAAAGAGGCACCCGAGACGATCCAACACATAACTGCAGGGTGTAAGATGCTGGCAGGGAAAGCCTACATGGAACGCCATAACCAGGTGGCTGGCATAGTCTATAGTCTGTGCCGAGTATGGACTGGAAACCCCAAGGTCAAAATGGGAAACACCTCCGAAGGTGGTGGAGAATGACCAAGCGAAGATCCAGTGGGACTTCCAGATCCAGACTGACAAGATGGTAATGGCGAACCAACCGGATATCGTGATCATAGATAAAGGGCAGAGGAAAGCCGTTGTAGTGGATGTAGCGGTTCCAAGTGATGGAAACATCAGAAAGAAAGAACACGAGAAACTCGAGAAATACCAAGGGCTCAGAGAGGAGCTGGAGAGAGTCTGGAAGGTAAAGGTGACAGTCGTGCCTGTGGTGGTCGGAGCACTCGGGGCAGTGACCTCCAAACTAGATGAGTGGTTGTAACAGATCCCGGGAACAACATCGGACATCTCGGTCCAGAAATGTGCAGTGCTGGGAACAGCAAGGATACTGCGCAGAACCCTCAAGCTTCCTGGCCTCTGGTAGAGGACCCGAGCTGAATGGGGGACGGACACCACCCGAGGGGTGAGACGAGTATTTATTTATTTTTTTTAATTTTTATATCGCATCTCGCCCATCTCCGCTTTGTTCCAGTAGCCCATTTTTCATCAAGGTGCTCTGGTTCCCCAGCACCTGACGCAGACCTTGTTTGGCCGGGCGACGTCTGAGCCGGCATGTCATTCATTTTATTGTCTCTCATCATTGTATGAGGTAGACATTAGCGTGAAGGATCTTGCCCAAGGACCCACACTGGATGGTGTTATGTGCTCATTTTTGCCCCAAGCGGGATTCAAACCACCGTCTCCCGTATGCCAAACCGATGCCTTACCAACTGAGCTATCCAGCCGCTCTGATGGAAACATCAGAAAGAAGGAACACGAGAAACTCGAGAAATACCAAGGGCTCAGAGAGGAGCTGGAGAGAGCCTGGAAGGTAAAGGTGACAGTCGTGCCTGTGGTGGTCGGAGCACTCGGGGCAGTGACCTCCAAACTAGATGAGTGGTTGCAACAGATCCCGGGAACAACATCAGACATCTCAGTCCAGAAATGTGCAGTGCTGGGAACAGCAAGGATACTGCGCAGAACCCTCAAGCTTCCTGGCCTCTGGTAGAGGACCCGAGCTGAATGGGGGATGGACACCACCCGAGGGGTGAGATGAGGATTTTTTTTTAAATATATTATACCTACTTGGTAATTTTTTTCAGTCTTTTGATAATCAGCGTTATCACATCAAAAACGAGTAAGTGCACACTTTCTTCAAACCATTTGATCAAAATAGTCCTCACTTGGAAAAAATGTGAAGCTGTTTTTTGGCCCATGTTTGGATCTCAAATAGTTTTCTCAACTTGCAGAATATGACCATTTCATGTCTAAAATTGCAACCAGTGTGCTGTGCACAAAAAAAAATCAGGAATAAAAAATCTGCGTCATTTCTATTGAAAGTATATAAATAAAAGAGTGTTATTTCTCTCAATATTAAAATGTTTTATTTCCATATCTTACATTTTATTTATCACAATATTACATTTGATGTTGATGCCATAACATCATTTCTTTTATGCATGGGGGGCATTTTTTTGAAGACTGCAGTCTTGTAAAATGCTTTCACTATTGTATTGTTTCCCTAAAAGTAATAATATTACATTTTATTTCTTGCAATCTTAAAAAGTGATTCTCATAATCTTTTTGTCCGAAAATGGTATAACTGTATTTCTTGTAATACTGTATTACACATGTATTTTTTTTCCGTGAAAATAGCCAGTATGACTTATTTCTCGCACAAAAAATATTCTCAGTTTTCAGATTTTCACCCCCCTATAATTTATCTTGAGAGAGTTTCTCTCTCTCTCTCTCTCTCTCTCTCTCTCAATAGATAGATAGATAGATGGATACATGAAGCTTAGGAACTTTTTCTGTGGATTCATAATAAAAATCACCGTGCAATACTGTGGCTTTTATTACTCTCTCTCATTTCAATGTGAAGTGAAGCCACCCGATGATAATTGGATGACTATCTGCATGAAGTACAATGGAGCATCGTGACATGTCCCGCCAAGGAGTGCCAGAGTCTGTCTTGGATCTTCACTCAATCTGATCACGCCATTATGAGCTGTCGTGTATTTAGGTTTTGAGGAAATTGCCTGCAGACGGGATTCACAATTCGCTTTAATTGAGGTACACTGAAATGTGAGCGGTGTGTGTGTGTGTGTGTGTGTGTGTGTGTGTGTGTGTGTGTGTGCGCGTGTGCCCGTGAATGATGATGCCCACTCCTCCAAGATGCCTGAAAACAAAGTCGTCCTTGCAACGGACTGAAGCAATTGAAATAACCGGGACTAGAAGAGCAGCACGTGTTCAAAAAGAAATAAACACTCATCAATAAAACAAATGACAAAGACAGATGGATGACACACGAGTAGGCAAACGCTAATCCGAGGGTACATTCAGTTAGTCATTTGACATAACACATTTAAAAAACTAGTTCTCATAACATTCTAATTTTTTTATACTTTTTGGACGATATTTCAAGAATACATTTGTGAGCCTGTCACGAGACTTCTTGTTTAAGATTATATTTCTAAAATAAATAAATGCAAGAAATTTGGAATAGTATGTTGAATTCAGGGTGGTCTGGTGGGCCAGTGGTGACCGCGCCAACCTCACAGTGCAGAGGTCGTGGGTTCGATCCCAGCTCCGGACTCCCTGTGTGGAGTTTGCATGTTCTCCCTGTGCCTGCGTGGGTTTTCTCCGGGTACTCCGGTTTCCTCCCACATTCCAAAAACATGCATGGCAGGCTGATTGAACACTCCAAATTGTCCCTAGGTGTGAGTGTGAGCGTGAGCGCGGATGGTTGTTCGTGTGTGTGTGTAAGCCCTGCGATTGGCAAGCGACCGGTTCAGGGTGTCCCCTGCCTACTGCTCCAGCGTGCCCTGCGACCCTTGTGAGGATAAAGTGGATCAGAAAATGGATGGATGTCAAATTTATTTTTGCAGCGTAACACATAAAATTTGTAATTATTTTTAAGTTTCAATTGAATGCCAAACGTCATGGACCTGGTCCAAAATATCACCTCAGCGAGGACCCGTATCAGGGGGCTCATTTACTTGTTTTACTCAAGGTGACACAATAGAGCCTTGCCTGTGTGGTCATGGAGACGTGCTGTGGAAGATGACACCACAGGTGGACTGGCTGGGGTTCGCTTTCTTCACCTGACACGCAGCACAGATGCCACTTAATGAGCACTCTGGGAAAAGAGGACATACTGCGACAAGTAAGACTTTCAACGTCCTCCTAATCTGCAATTGCGACCACATTACGTGTTTGTTATGATAGATGCTAGCATGTCACGGGTTTGGTTGCAGATTTTTCTTTTTTGCCTTCAGCTTTCTATGTAGTAACTTATATTAGGTAGCTAATAGACTATATTTTAACATAGCAACTTGTAGCTTGTTTGCATTTTATTCTCCCTCCTTGGCACAGTCGGCTTCGGTTTCAAGGTTATAGCGTTCAGTGCAACCGTATGCAGCATAATGTGCTGGCGTCCTTGTTACTTTGGTTTTCATGTCGTCCACAAATATATCCGAGTCATGGCATTTGAACTATTTAATGGAAGCCAGAAAGATTGACACAACCCTGGGGTCTTTTTTTCTGCCAGATGGATGAAGAAGGTCTCTCTTCCCCCAAATTATCCCTCTTACTGTATGTGCATACATCCATCCATTTTCCGATTCGCTTATGCTCACAAGGGTCACTGTGGGTGCTGGAGCCCTACAGCCATCTTCAAGTAGTAGGGACACCCTGAACCGGGTGCCAGCCACTCGCAGGGCACACGTAGACGAACAACCAACCGTGCTCACACTCACACCTAGGTACAATTTAGAGCGCTCAATCAGCCTGCCTTGCATGTTTTTGGAATGTGGGAGGAAACCGGATTACCCGGAGAAAACCCACACAGGCCCGGGGAGAACATGCAAACTCCACTAGGGTGGTCACAGCTGGAATTGAACCTGGTACCTCTGCACAGGAGCATATATATATATAGATATATATAGATAGATAGATATATCTATATATATAGATAGATAGATAGATAGATAGATAGATAGATAGATAGATAGATAGATAGATAGATAGATAGATAGATAGATAGATAGATAGATAGATAGATAGATAGATAGATAGATAGATAGATAGATAGATAGATAGATGATGGATGGATGGATGGATGGATGGATGGATGGATGGATGGATGGATGGATGGATGGATGGATGGATGGATGGATGGATGGATGGATGGATGGATGGATGGATGGATAGATAGATAGATAGATAGATAGATAGATAGATAGATAGATAGATAGATAGATAGATAGATAGATAGATAGATAGATAGATAGATAGATAGATAGATAGATGGATGGATGGATGGATGGATGGATGGATGGATGGATGGATGGATGGATGGATGGATGGATGGATGGATGGATGGATGGATGGATGGATGGATGGATGGATAGATAGATAGATAGATAGATAGATAGATAGATAGATAGATAGATAGATAGATAGATAGATAGATAGATAGATAGATAGATAGATAGATAGATAGATAGATAGCACCTGGTCGAAGGTAAGTGTCTTGATCAGGCTCATTTGTTCATAAAATGATGACTCATCATTTATAAGAAGAACAACACAGTAAGCATTTTATCTTCCTCAATAGGTTCGGACACAACCATATTAGGTGTTTGATGATGCTAGACTTTAGTATGACAAATGTTAACATGACCATAGAACCTTAAAAGTAGCCTGTGAACCAAATGAGTGTGGTCTTGTCTCTTTCAGCTTTGTACAATCATCAGAAACGAACATGGTGAGTTCTTTCTTTGGATTTGATCACGACATCTTGGGTGTAAGCCATCAAGGATTCAATCAGTAGCAAATACGTGTCTCGTCACACGGGCTGCCGTGTGTAATGAAGTGAGAAAAGGTCAATGGCTTTCCCTTGAAGAGCAGATAATACATTTAATGAGTTTATTATTATCGCTTCCTGCACCAGCCCATGATAAGCAACTGAATGCGTATTCATTCATCATCGCATTGTTTTTTTTTTTTTTTGGAATGGTGAGGGGTGGAACACGCTTCATTTGACATCTTTCATGACTTTAATCCCGTTGTCATGGTCACACGTATGTGATAAACACTATGGTGAATGCTGTGATTTTTTAAATTGTATTAGTTCTGATTGAATGTGCACCTAATTTTTTGAAATAGCGAAGGAATAAATGGAGAAGCTGAACCAAAATGCTTTTATAAAACATAACTTCTGTAGAGGAAAAAAAATCCTTAAACGTGACATATCAAATATTGTTTTACACTTTTTGCAATTACTGCTAGATCGATCATGTTTAGGTGGATAGATCCGATGCCCCCAAAAGTTTATATCAGAGAAGAAAAAAAGGAAATTCCCGATAAAAATATGCTGCATTATATGTTGCTATTTATTTATTTATTTAATAGTATATACTATGTAAAATGGCAAAAAGATGGTGAGGATATTGTTAAAAATGACTTCAATGCAATCAAAATCTTTTTGTAAGCAGATGTTTTTAGGTGCATAGGATCTGAGAAGGATGCTAGCCTCGCAACTGGTAGCATGCTAGAACTTTTTGCTCATTTGCCCTCCAAAACAGAACCTGACAAAATTTCATTTACCTTTTGATATACTTGCTGTTTGCATAGCAGTTGGTTGCATGTTTGCTTTTTATCCTCGTTTTTAGGCTTTCATATACACATAATTTGGCATAACGTCATTTGGCTTGGTTAGAATCACAGTTTTTAACATGCTCGAAAGAGGTGAGCAAACTGGATCGCAGTTTGTTTTATTTTACAACTACATTTCAATGGAACTAACCTCACAATGAATTATTCACATGTCAATTTTAAGAATAAATAATTAAATGTATTTCCTTCCTGCAGACATACCGAGGTAGCGTCCGACCTTTTGTCAACTTTGACGCCGTACACGACGCCGATATCCTCCACCGAGCCATGAAAGGACTCGGTAAGCGCTTAACTTTGATGCTATTCTCAGCATTCGTATTCTCAAAATGTTTCATTTGCATTCGTCTCAGTATTCTTAACACATATCTCACTCTTACCATTAATGTACCACGGCTTTCAGTGGAGTGGACTACAGTAACAGATGTCTAACGCTATTAGAGTGAATAGTGACAATTCACACCCACACGAAAAATGTTTATAATTGCCTACATAATAGGCCCTATATAGTTCATTGAAATCCAAAAATTAACACCAAAACACAGTGATGTTATTTCAAACTCATTTTACAATATTTAAAAGTTTGGAAAACACTGTCTTCATGATTGCTCAATCCCACTGGTTTCTTATATCGGGCTGTAAAAAAAAAAAAGAAAACTGTTGACACTTTGAAATTGTGTTTCCATTTGAATGTTTTCCATTTTTCTTAATTTTTATTTAGGACCACTGGCATTTATTTATTTATTATTAGCATGACATTTTAAAATATGTTTTTGTTAATGCTATCTGATCTGTATTGTTTTTCTCATATGTGAAGAGTCTTTGTAATGTACAATCTGTTCATCAAGTTTATTTTAAATAAAATTTAAAAAAAATCCCACTAGTGCACACATTAGGCGGCCCGGTAGGCCAGTGGTTAGCACGTTGGCTTCACAGTGCAGCTCCGGCCTCCCTGTGTGGAGTTTGCATGTTCTCCCCGGGCCTGCGTGGGTTTTCTCCGGGTGCTCCGGTTTCCTCCCACGGTCCAAAAACATGCATGGCAGGCTGATTGAACACTCTAAATTGTCCCTAGGTGTGAGTGTGAGCGTGGTTGGTTGTTCATCTCTGTGTGCCCTGCGATTGGCTGGCAACCGGTTCAGGGTGTCCCCCGCCTACTGCCCGGAGACGGCTGGGATAGGCTCCAGCACCCCCCGCGACCCTAGCGGTTCGGAAGATGAATGAATGAATAGTGCATAAATTCAAATGCGCTCATTTGTATTGATCAATGACTTTGATGATCACTCTGTATTATAAGGTTTTCAACTTCACCCTTTTCAAATAATGCAGCATCACCTTAGTTTTTGAGCTCTGGATTGGTATCTGTTCCTTCACATAGACCCGTGTTGTTTTTTTGGCTTTGTTGATCCATTTGAGATCTCTCTCTCTCTCTCTCTCTTATGATTTTCACAAGATATCCATGATTAAATCACCACCTTCGCCTGTTCTCCTCTCAGCCCCTGATCCCAGTCTTTTTCTTCTTAGCTCATGAGTCATTTGTCCAACAGGGACAGATGAGGACGTGATCCTCATGCTGCTGGCGGCGCGCAGCAACAATCAGCGGCAGCAAATAAAAGCGGCGTACAAAACGGCCTACGGAAAGGTGAGCCTGGATAACAGACATCCGACCTGTTTGGGAGGAGGCATTTACTTCTGCCCTTTTGGATGTATATTATTAATGCTATGAAATGAAGAAAAAAAAACTGCAGAGAATAAACATTATTACAGCTTCATGGAACAAATCTTAGCATTTCGATTCTTAAGAACCACTTGTTTAAAGTTACTGGCATACTGTCATAGTGACTTAAACTTTCTTTTTTAAATCCAGTGCAGTGCATTTTTAGGTGCACCTCAGTTCTATTTACATTCGAAAGCGGAAGTCAAGTCAAAAACATTTGTTCCAATAAAATGTTATATGTAGGGTGGCCCAGTTGTTGACTGATTAGTGCCTATGTGGGTTTTCTCTGGGTAATCTGGTTATCTCCCACGTTCCAAAAACATGGATGGCAGGTTAATGGAACACTCTAAATCAGGGGTGTCAAACGTACGGCCCGCGGGCCGGATCCGGCCCGCAAAGGGGTTTAATCCGGCCCGCGAGATGATCATGTAAAACAATACAGTAATCCCTCGTTTTTCGCAAAATGGGGACCAAAACCACCCGCGAAAAACGAAAATCCGTGAAGTAGCGAACAATTAACAAATATTTTTTTTAAATTGCCCCACGTGGGCCTTTGCGGTTGAGCAGAGCGCACGAACACACACACACACACACACACACACACACACACACACACACACACACACACACGCGCGGGCCAGGATCTCTCCGTGTGCAGCAGACGTGTTTATGATTAGTCAATTAAGGTTGTTTAGACAATTAAGGATGGAGGGCAGACGCTATCAATAGCACTCTCACATTTACACATTTAATAGCACTCTCCTTAGTTTGTAAGGTGTAGGCAGGGATTACATTTAGATTTTATATGCACGTGTAAATAGTTTAAAACTTTGTTTCTTTATAAATCTCGTTTAATCTTAAAGTCCATTCCTATATTTTTCAATACCAATTACTTGTTAAAGTTTGTACAATCAGTGGGATCAGTTTCAATGCATATATGTGAATGATAAAAGTAAATTGCACATTTGTCGATGGAAATGTAAGGTGCTTCATGAAATGTTTTGTAAAAGATATGTTCATTAAATTTCAACATTTTCCTAATGTTCTTGTGCTTCTTTATACCAAAACAAAGGAAAGACATATTGTTTTGGTTATTTCTAGCAAAGTATGGTATCATTTTAATGGTCCGGCCCACTTGACATCTACCGAGGCCGTATGTGGCCCACCATGTGAAATGAGTTTGACACCCCTGCTCTAAATTGTCCCATGGATGGTTGTTTGTCTCTATGCACCCTGTGAGTGGCTGGCAACCAGTTGAGGGTGTCCCCCGCCTACTGCCCAAAGACAGTTGGCATAGGCTCCATCACACCCTGCGATACTTGTGAAGATAAAGCAGTTCAGATAATGGAATCTGCAACTCTGCTAATCACTGCCTTTGGGCTCAGCTTGTGAATGTCACATGACCATGGATTTTGCTGCTTAGTTCTTATTCCACAAATGCAATATTAATCAGAATGTTGTGTTTAGACTGGTGGGGCCACATCGAACATTTTTGACTTGACATCCCCTTTAAGTGCAACATCCAAGTTCCATTTAATAATTTCTTGACATTCTACTGCCGACATGAAAATGTTTTAACGACACAAAGAAAAAAAAAACATTCACACTTGGTCGTTAAGTCTCCATTATGTCTATATGTCACTCTGCTTATACGACGGATTACGGCCCTTTTTTTTCCTTCTCCAAATTGGTGATTTTCCAAATGAAACACAAAACAGTTCGATACAAATGCAGTTATTACTGAGGGCAAACGTCATCGATCGTTCGGCTCCCGCAGGATCTGGTCAGCGCTCTCAAATCGGAGCTGGGAGGTTTGTTTGAGAGTCTCATCGTGGCCCTGATGACTCTGCCCGTCGTGTACGATGCCACACTGCTACACAAGGCCATCAAGGTAAGCCTGACGCCAAAAACATTGGCAATTGCGCACAGAAGAAACAAATAGCACAGGAGTTCCACATTTATGTATGTCAAGTATTGAAGCAATAGGTCACAAGTTGTTTTCTGAGTGTCTGTTTGTTAGTTCGCTATCATGGACTTTTTTCCATCACGATTTTTCCTTTAACCCTTTCATGCACCCTGTAACATGATAAGCTGTCCACTGTAGTAACCACTGTCCCTGAAAGGGTTAATATTGTTCCACAGTATACTTGCAACATTCCAAAATTGATAAGGTCAGGAAAGAAAAGTCTTAGCTTGTATCTCGACCGAATGAAGCCTTATATTTTGAGAGAATTGTTTCATGGTGTGTTTGTTTTTATCGCTGTCTTCAGGCAGTAGGCGGGGGACACCCTGAACCGGTTGCCAGCCAATCACAGGGCACATAGAGACAAACAAACATCCATGGGACAATTTAGAGTGTTCCATTAACCTGCCACGCATGTTTTTGGAATGTGGGAGGAAAAAGGAGTACCCGAAGAAAACCCACGCAGCCACGGAGAGAACACGCAAACCCCACACAGGAAGGCCGGAGCCAAAATCAAACCCTGCATCTGTGAGGCCAATGTGTTAACCAGGCGACTGCCGGGCCATAGCCATTTTCCATTCCAAATAAATGCAATGCATGTGAGCATCTTACTGAGGAAATATCCATCCATCCATTTTTTGATCCACTTATCCAGAAAGGGTCGCAAGGCGTACTATACCCTGATACCCTGAACTAGTTGCCAGTCAGTAACAGGGCAACATATAGAAACGAACAACCATTCACACTCACATTCTCACCGTCACTGAGTGGGAACCGATCCCACGCTGCCCGCTCACAAGTCGAAACCATCAGCGACTTCTGAAGAAATGATAAGAACCAAACATTTCAACGCTTGTCAAAAGGCTTTCGAAAAATGCGGTGCTAATGATGGTAAAGTGCATAACAATAGCAGGACTTCGGCATCTGGATCTGTTATTTACACCTAATGAAACTTCTGGGTGACAAGTTGGAATATGTGCACTTTGAGATTATTTCTGGCAGCTATTCAGAGTATTTTTCACATTTTTATTTTTCACTAATGAGGGGGTGGGGGAGGGGGGGGGCGGCCAAGTGATCCAGTGGTGAGCGCGTCGACCTCACAGTGCAAAGGTACCGGGTTCGATTCCAGCTCAGGGCTCCCTGTGTGGAATTTGCATGTTCTGCATATATTGTGTCTAGATAATGTCAGTGCTTACGAGGAGCAGTCCACGTTTCCATACAATGTCCTCCATGATTATTGGTACCCCTGCTTAAGATGCCTGAAAAGAAATTCGATTTTTCCTGCAGGAACATACTCTCACACAAAAAAATAGTACCAGTAAATATGTTTTACCAGACACAGAATCAAGCTCCTTCCATGGCCATCTCAGTCCCAAGACCTGATCCCATTGAAAACCTACAGAGTGAGCTCAAGAGGAGGAGACCCAGGTTGATGGATGATTTAGAAAGATTGCACAAAAAGCAATGGTCAAAGATCCCTCCTTCTAGTCTGCAATCTAGTGAAACGCCAAAAGAGAAAATTTGCCTTCGTTTTGTTGGCAAGCGTGAGTTGTATTCACGTCAGGGGTGTCAAAAATTGTGACACACATGAGTTGATGAGAAAGAATGATTTCTCATTGTGGGCCTTGTGAATAAATGCACTTGAATTCAAGGGTGGAGCTATTATCATCCATCTGATATTGTTTATTGAATTACAGATTACTTGGTTGCTTGTGTTTGTTTAAAAAAATGCAAGAGAGCAGAACCTTGAAAATAATATTCACTTTAGAAGAAAAAAGTGATTATTTTATTTGTATTCTTTTTTTCAGCCCTAATACACTATGTAGGGTATATTACAGGCTACTCTTGAGAGTCTCTCCGCAGCTGTGCAGCTCTACGGCTCATCAAGCCGCAACATGACACTTCATGACAAAGGCTGTGTGCAGCCACCATTGAGACGAGTGTGAACCAGAGTTAATTAAATATACAAAAGCTAGAATTGGGGGTGTTCTGAGTCGCCGTGGCAACTCAGTTTCACTTGCATCAGACAGGAAAATTGAGACGGGGAAATTTATCACAATCATATTTTTGTTCCAATAACGCTGGAGCCATAAAAAGCACACTGGTAGCTTCTTGGTGATTCTTTCTTGTTGCACCGTAGGGTGTCGGGACTGATGATGACGTGCTGATTGAGATCTTGGCCTCCAGGAGCGGCCCGCGCCTTCGAGACATCGTCAAGGTCTACAAGGAGGGTGAGCGGATCGATAAGCATGCGCTTTTGCCACCTTTATTGAGCCACTGTGACATAAACTTGCACCTCTACGCAAGTGAAAAGACGAGTCAAACCGCATTTATGGTCATGACTGATTGTGTGGATCCATGTAAGCGTCAAGGATACGGTCACACCAGTGCAGTTAAATGGATCTATTGCTCATGTTAGTTTCGAGCCATATTGGGCAAATATTCTTCCTGGCTATTCTTACACGCCTGAGGCATGTTCTACAAATATAACCCCCGCCCCCCACCACCACCACAAACAGTGAAAATCCAAAAGCAATTATTTTGTAATTGGCTATAGCTGGCTCAAGATGACAGCAAATGACTACTTTTGTCTTTACAAACCTCCTCATCTTACTTCAATTTTTTTCTTTGGCTCCAAAATACAACCAGGTGGTGCCAAAAAAATGGCAAATAGGTGAGTTTTTCAGCAAATAATGGAGCATAGGTTGAAAAAAAAAAAATCTCAAAGAAATCCGAGGAAACAAATTTCCAAATCCTGGACCACAAATATAGGGAGTTGCCTGCATTTTGTTAAAAAAAGAAGTAATCATTCAATTATGATGTTAAATACAATGTTTTTTTTTTCTTCAAGGAAAATTAAGGCTACATTCTACCGGAAAAAAATATGAGAAACAAGTACGTAAAGAAATGAAAAATAAAATTGTGATACTGGAATAACTAAATGGATTTGTGGAAATCAAACTTGAGAAAATAACTCACTGTCACTAGGAGAATAACTTTATTACATTGCCAGCCCAAAAAAGTGATCATTTAGGAACAGTTACAATAGAAAAAAGAAAGATGTAAAGTAAAAAAATTATGTAAAGTTAGAAAAAAACAGCAATTGCAAATAAGAAAAATAAAAACATTGCAATGTAACAAGAATAAAAGTTTTCATCAAACGATAGTAAGCGTAATTGTAATATTTGAACTAAACTACAGTATCTCTCAATGTAATTTGTGCCTTTAAGAGTTTTGTGAATGGGCAGAAATGGAAAGAAAAATCTGAGAAAAATTATGAAAAATTCAAGGGAATTTTTTGGTAATATTTCAAGAATGTTACAGGGATAATAAAAATGTAACATTGCAAGGTAAATACAACATCAACTGGTTAGCACGTCCGTCCGTCTCAGAGTGCAGAGACTGTGGGTTTGAGTCTGGGTCTACGTCGGTTTTCTCCGGGGTACTCCGGTTTCCTCACAGATTCCAAAAATTTGCATGGCAGGTTAATGGAACACTCTAAATGTGTCCTTAGGTGTGATTCTCAGTGCGAATGGTTGTTCGTGTATATATGCCCTGCGATTGGCTGGCAACCAGTTCAGGATTTCACCCGCCCACTGCCCAAAGACAGCTGTGTTAGGTTGAACATTTTCTCATTGTTCATCACTAATAAGAATGAGATACATGTTCCAGAGTTTGGCAGCAATCTGGAGAAGGACATCTGCGGCGACACGTCGGGATACTACCAGAGGCTGCTTGTCATACTCCTGCAGGTGACGTCTATTTAGAACATTACAAGGAGCTGAAAGTTGAAACCACATTTTATTCACATTGACACATATTTTCTGAAGTTATCTTGGAAAATAAGACCGAAAAGTAGGAATTTTGCACAAGGATGAAAAGTATGATTATTTTTTTTTAACAAACTTATTTTGAAGAAAGTTTTGTACTACAAATTCGTCCTTTCATGTTTTGACATTATTGTTGTAAAATTACAGCTTTTTCCAGATAATTATATTTTTCTCGTAAAATTAGAACACTAGTCTTGAATAATATTTCAGCTTTCCTCTTAGAACTACTTGATATTTATACAGGTTGACATTTCTTGATTAGGGGTGTCAAATTATCGCATTAATTGCGATTAATTAATTATGGTCCTGTTTAGCGCGTTATGTTTTTTAATTGCGTTAATCTAAATGCTAATATCTGCCTTTATTGTTTATGTAGGTGGGTTGCCTTTTTCAAATATCCTTTGTTATGTGTTGGCTTCCTGTGTTAGAGTTGTTGAGCCTGGGGAAACAACTATCAATCACAGCCTGAAGCGGACATTGATTGGCTCCCTTTATGTTGGGGCTTGTTTAGCCTAAGCTCCCATTGGAGTTGGGTGGGCTTAGTAAATAGCCATGAGGAGTGGAGAGGTGAAAATGGAGAAGCATGTGAGGGTTCTCGGCACCATGAATGGACAATTTACTTTTCAAAAATGCCCTGACGGCACTATTGATAAAAGTAGAGTGTTGTGCCTAATTTGTAAGGAGTTTGCTGACCACCGAAGCAGCTCAAGTTTAGCCTTCCACATTAATGCAAAGCACCCAGTCGCAAGTGCATCCACAGCTAACCTTAGCACCGAAAGCTAAAGCAAAGCAAAGAATATACGGGTTTTCTCAGCACATTTTAGATAAGATTGAAATATAGATTATTAGATAAATTAATTACAGATCATAATTAATTAATCTCACATTTTTTAAAATCTCTTGACAGCACTATTCCTGATATACATACACTTGCTTCAAAGAATTGCACGGTCGCTGATATGTGCTGTGTAGTGGTACAATTGCCTGACCTGTGTGCGGGCAGTGTGGGAAGGGCTCCCACTCAATGACAATGTGGATGTAGGTGTGAATGGGTGTTTGTCTCTATATTTGTCCTGTGACTGACTGACTGGCGACCAGTTTGGGACATAGCCTGCTTTTCGTCCCAAATCAGCTTGGATAGGCTCCATCGCCTTCCTCTCACCACCCCACCCCGTGACCCTCTTCAGCGTAACCGGTGTAGAAGATGGACGGAGGAAGAAAAAAAGAATGTTACAAAAATCCAGTTATTCTATTTCATATTTGTGCATTTTTTGACTTGAAGTAATTTTATGATAATGGATGTACTTTTTGTGTCTATCTTTCTGTGGTTGTGCTGAGAAGGCAAGCCGAGAGGAGGGTGTCGATGAGGCAAACATTGCGAAAGATGCAAAGGTAAGAAGCAAAAAAACATCATTCTCTATTCCCTACACACACACACACACACACACACACACACACACACACACACACACACACACACACACACACACACACACACACACACAGAGTACACAAACAGAGGCAGGGTTTTGTATAAGGTGTTGGTGGCAGGTTCGCAGAAGCACAGCCTCTTGGGAAATGTTGTTCTTGTGTGGCTGGAACATCCACACTATGGAAATTGTCTCTCTTGCCACTGCAATGGAGAGAGAAAAGAAATAGAAGGAAATAGGACATTTGTGCTTGCTTAATGACCAGGTGCTGAGCTACCAGCAGGGGACGTTCAGTTAGTTGTGGACTGCAAAGAATTGAAATTATTGCAATTGCTCGCCCCCCACGCCCCAAATTTTTGGGGGCATTTTTTTTTCCTTTACAAATCATCAGAAAACGCTGATAAATATTTGTTTTCCATGATTAACAAAAAAAAAGAGGAGAAAATCATGGAACCCAACCCCCCCCAAAAAAAACCCAAACAAAAAAAAGTGGAAAAAAATCTAATAAAATCCCAAACATACAAATCCACAGGTGCCGAGCTGCAAATACATCGGGGTCCACTGTCTTAAGTTGTAAGCTCACCAATCACCACTAGATGGCAGACATGTCTTAGTTGCACTTACATTAGGTCTTCTACTGCCCTACACTAAAACAAATTGGAGGAATAATGTTTTCGTGGATTTGGAATGATCTTCAGGATAAACATACAGTAGTACCTCAATAACTTTTGGGTGAGTTGATTGTTGCGAAAAAAAAAAGGTACAAAATGAGTTATTACACTGTATGTTGATTTGCTATTCAGGAGTCCCTTTGCACTATGGGGGAAAAAAATACAGTATTCGATGATTTTT
Source organism: Hippocampus mohnikei (assembly GCA_026261675.1). Lineage (NCBI taxonomy): Eukaryota > Metazoa > Chordata > Actinopteri > Syngnathiformes > Syngnathidae > Hippocampus > Hippocampus mohnikei. Next base: position 1,764,041 of record JAKGUB010000557.1, on the reverse strand, counting down.
GGCGTTTGCTTCAAGCTAGCTTTGTCGTCGGGTTCGGATAGTGGATCTTATACACCTGCATTGAAAAATGTATGATCAAAAATAACATCTATGAACAGCAGATATTTTGTACATATGTATTTTCTCCATATAAGTCAGCAGAATTGGTCTGGCCCAGCTCCGAGGCAGACACGGCAGTACACTCGGCCCACATACCTCATATTTGTCCTCTGGTCAGGAAGAATGTGGTCCTCCCCCCCCCCTTACCCACCCTGTATCACTAATGAAAATTTGTGACTCCCTCTTGCATTGAAGGTGCCCATCCCTGATCTAACAAGTGATTAATTTCAATCACTTTTACTGTAATTTCTAAAAACATGAATCACCCTTACGCGCTAGCAAATTTCGATGAGTTTGTCGGCGCGTGGAGGCCTGCAAAATGGAGATGAATTTGTCAGAAGAAAACTGATGAGCGGCAATTCCAACAGGGCCTGGGCAACAGCTGCTGCACGGGCATTAATAACTCACAAGTTGTAATAATCGCAGCTTGTTTACCGTGACCACAGGACTTGTATGCAGCGGGCAAAGGCAAGTTCGGCACGGATGAGGAGAAATTGATCAACATTCTTGGAAATAGGAGTGCAGAACATCTCCGTCAAGGTGAGAGTAGGTTTATTGGAATGTCGGGCTCAATGTTTGACTTGAATTTGTGTTTGTCATTTACTACCTGTACAATATATTTTTCAATATACAGTATTGGAATAAAGTTATACTGTAATTTAGGATTAAAAAAAGATGTGATATGAGAATAAAGTCCAAATATTTAGAGGGAAAAAAAGGCATATTATGAGAATAACATCATTATTTTGAGCAGGAAAAAAAGTCCTAATATAGTGTATTGTGCCTCATCTATAATATTAGGACAATAAAGTTGTAACATCAGAAAACGTCATATTATAAAAAATATACATATATTATTTTGTGAGAGTGAAGTTGCAATATGAGGAGAAAAAAATGTGAATATTGTGATAATAATGTCAATATTATGCAAATAAAGTGTTATCATGATGGGACTAAAATATTGTTACAAAGAGAATCGTTTTGCAAAATTGCGAGGAAAAATACAAATTACAATTATGAATGGCCCAGTGAGAATTTTTTTTTTTTTCATTTGATGTAAAGTGCAGAAATAGAAATCAAAATAGAACAGAGAAGAGGCAAAGTGGTCTCAGTCAATGTTTAGTTCCAATTTTGATCTATTGGGGGCAGCCCATTGTTGCACTTCAGCACCAGGGCATCATCCAGAAAGTGACTTTTTCATGGATTCGGTGAATGTTTGGATTTTGGCAAATATGGCACTTAACTTTAAACAACAAAAAAATCAATATATGATACAATATATCACATGTAAATTTCAATAAAAGATGATTAATATTTAAATGATTATGAAATTAATTTGATTCAACTAATTAAACTTTGACATGTGTTTAATCTGTAGAAAAACCACAATGACTATAAAAACAAACATCCAGAAAAGGTAATTCTCTCCATATAAATCAGCCATCTTTGCAGTCAATCCCCCCCAGGTTTTATTGCAGCTATAAAGCTCAAAATCACTCTGCTGCAAAATGACAAAAAAAGGAGTTAGCCATTGCTTGTTCTCAGTGGCGCAACTGGGATGTATTGTACAATAACCCCACTTGATTGTTCCATTATTTGCCATCCAAGTCAAGAATTTTTTTTCTTCGAATGAATAACTTTGGTTCTGCCTTCCAGTTGTTTTGGGTGTAATTCCACTGTTGATCACTAGATGGCACACTTTTTAATTTGACATACTGCAAATTAGAACCGAAACAGGAAGTACAGTACTTTTTGAATGTATAATCCGGATAAATGCTGCTTTCTACGCCTACAGAGCGCGACCGTTGAAATGAAAATTGAGATTGTTAGTTTGGGGGAGGGGGGAAGAGTTTGTGTACTGTTAACATGTAGAGGCATCAGCTCTGCGACGCGATTTGTACAATGTTTTTGTGGTATCCACCTCTTGCTCTCGATGTATTATATGTGTTTTAAATCCATTTGTATTATTTGAAAAGCGTTTTTGAAGAGCTTCAAAAACAAAGTGCCATGAATGCTATGAAAGCATGCCGAGTAAATATTTGGATGGGGATTACCGAGAGTGTGTTTGTGTGTGCAGTGTTTGACGCCTACAAGAAGCTGTGTGGTTCCGACATTGAGGACAGCGTTGAAGGCGAGACCACAGGAAATCTGGAGAACTTGCTGCTAGCCGTCGGTATGACATTTCACTAAGTCATTAATATTTAAGGACACTTTTATGATGAATTAAAACAGTTTTGTTGCCTCCGCAGTGAAATGCAGCCGCAGCGTTCCATCTTTTTTTGCTGAGTCCCTGTACAGATCAATGAGGGTGCGTGTACTTTATGTGACGTTATCTCTGATGATGATGTGGGGATTTTTTTTCCCTCCCTCCCGTAATTGTGCTACAAAGCAATTCCAGCAGAATGGATTAATTGGAGGAGGTGTTCCCCGTGCACCTGTTAGTGAACAGATAACCCAACAGCAGGGAATTCAGTTCAATTTCATTTCTGACACACTAGCTAGCATCATTAAGCTATCATGGCGCTAAGGGTGACATTCACGCACTCACTGGAAACGTCATTAGCAACTTCACTATTCGAGGTCGGGTTTCAAGCATGTGTAATGCTTCATACAAAGTATATTGTCAAGCTAGGGTTGGGTTTTGTAAGGAGGGTCTCAAGCCGGCGGCCTGGTGGTCCAGTGGTTAGGTCCGGCCTCCCTGTGTGGAGTTTGCATGTTTTCCCCGGCTTGCATGTTTTCCCCACCCTCCGCGACCCTTGTGAGGATAAAGAGAATCGAAAAATGGATGGATGGATGAATGGGTCTGTCAGAGTTGTTCACTCGGACAGTTTAACAAACAGACTCAGGAAGAGATTGTCTTTTCTACCGGCAGGAGGCGCAGTTTTTCTACGAAGCCACTTCGTGTGCGCTTCCCACTGACACGCAATGGCTAACTCCTTTTCCCCTGCAACCTCTGCCGGCCTTTTTATTGGTTGTGTATGCAAATGACAAGTGATATATCAGAAAAACACTCCCTTCTTCACATGTCACACCTCTCAACCCAGCCCACCGATACGCCCCTAAGACGCCAAAACATCTCTTGCTACAAACAATGGCTTATCATGCTGCCCTCCCGAAGTTGAACCTTCCTGCCGACATTATCAGTTGATGAGGACTTGGCTTTATTCAGCTCAAGTTGGCCCTTTTTTCTGTGTGCTCCATTGTGTACAAGTTGTGAGAACATACCGTTCGAGGTCAATCAAGCATGTACAGTACTGAAATGAAACTTGAAAACATGATAAGATTAAGTTCGTCTTTCTCCATCAGGGTCTCAAAACAGGATTAGGCCTTCAAGTTAGGCTGTAAAACAGAGTCAGGGTTTCAAATTAAGCTTTGATTTTTCAGTCAGGTTTGAAGCCAGCATTATGAGGTTGGGTCTTCAATGCCCCGCACAAGTTCCTGTAGCGTCCATGTGATTTTTACCATCTCCATGTCACTTGATGTTGTCTTTATTTTTGAAGCCTCCCGATTGTTGTTGTTGTTTTTGTGAGTGTTTTATGTTCTGCAGCGTGCTGGGACGGACGACGACACCCTGATGAGGGTCCTGGTGTCCAGGAGCGAGGAGGACATGTTGGACATCGCGGCTTGTTTCAAGGACAAGTACGGCGCCTCGCTCTACAGCACTATTCAGGTTCCGTATGCTACTTGAACTATAAATATTGACATATTTTATGTAATTAAAAAAAAAAAAAGAAGAAGAATATCAATAAAATATGACTATACATATTGACATATTTTATATAATAAAAAAAGAATAAGAATAACAATAATGATAGTAAGAACAATAATAATAATAAATAATAATAATAATAATACACGTGGTATGCATATACCCGTGTGTGTGTGTGTGTGTGTGTGTGTGTGTGTGTGTGTGTGTGTGTGTATATAGCCTGAAGGACAGCACAGAGGCACGCATCCTGGCTGCTCAGGAGCAGGCCCTGAGCACCAGAGCCATTGAGGCCCAGATATACCACACCAGACAGGACCCAAGGTGTAGGTTGTGCAAAGAGGCACCCGAGACGATCCAACACATAACTGCAGGGTGTAAAATGCTGGCAGGGAAAGCCTACATGGAACGCCATAACCAGGTGGCTGGCATAGTCTACCGAAACATCTGTGCAGAGTATGGACTGGAAAACCCAAGGTCAAAATTGGGAAACACCTCCGAAGGTGGTGGAGAATGACCAAGCCAAGATCCTGTGGGACTTCCAGATCCAGACTGACGAGATGGTAATGGCGAACCAACCGGATATCGTGATCATTGATAAAGGGCAGAGGAAAGCCGTTGTAGTGGATGTAGCGGTTCCAAGTGATGGAAACATCAGAAAGAAAGAACACGAGAAACTCGAGAACACCACCCGAGGGGTGAGACCAGGATTTTTTTGTTTTTTATATATGCAGAAAGTTTTCAGGTTAGAGTATCAAACAAAGATTAGTGTTTCAAATGAATGTTTGTAGCCTGGGTTAGGGTTGTGAATTATGGTTTCAAGTCAGGTACTTTTTCGAATTGAAAACTTGATCCTGTCGAGAACGCTGTGATTGAGGTTTAATTCTCTGAGGCAGTGCGTAACATGTACTGCATGGTGCAATTGCTCCAAATAAGTCCAGAGAGTATATGTGGTGTCTTTCTCCATTTCTAGGAACAAGTTCATACACATCCTGTAGATAAGTCCATAAAAGCAGAGTGATGACATAAACATTCCTACTAAGCAGCTCTGCTCAGCTTTAAGAGGAAAAGAGACACACACATAGTCACTGTGTGTGTGTGTGTGTGAGAGAGAGACTTTAGTCTAAACAGTTTATAAGGCTGAGCTGAATCTGTTCAAATATGGCGGAGGCTGACGTAATCCGCCGAGCGAAACATCCATCAGTGCAATCGGCAACCTTATCACGTCCTCCCTGACGCTGCACTGTTCAAGCGGCAAGTATATTTGCGTGTTGCAGCGGAGGTCCTGCATTAGATCCTCCCTGTGTGGAGTTTGTTTGCTCTCGGGGACTCCGGCTTCCTTCCACATTGACAAGGTTAGGGCTTGAAATCAGAGTTGAAAGGCCTGGTAGGGTTAATTAATATTTCAAGACATGGTTAGGGCTTGAAATTGAGGTTTTAAACCTTGGTTGGAGTTTCTAATTAGGGTTTTGAGCTCAGGTTAGAATTTCAAATTAGGGTTTCAAGCCTGCATTCGCCACCAAAGTGATGTCCAGGCTGTTTGTTTCCAGGCTGAGAAAATTCCAACTTGAAAGTTTGGACTGGAAACTTATGTGCACATGCATCTGTGTGTGTATATGTGTGTGTATATGTGTGTCTATGTTTGTGTATAGGAGGACACAACAGGCGCGTACCGGAAGTGTTTGTTGTACCTTTGCCGCTCCCGAGACTGAGCTGAGCTCCCCACGCCGAAAGAAATGTTGCTCCTCACCGGACAAACAAAATCACCACTGCTGATTGTTTCCCTACCACGTGCGGTTATTGATTACATTCATGTGATTGCTTTGGGTGTCATGTTTGAAACGGAACACAAATAAAACATAATTGAACCCTTTCATGGACTGCGGCTACTACAGTGGACGGCTTATGTTATCGGGTGACAGGGTGAATAAAAATATTGCATATACTGTATATGTGTGGCTTGGTCACCAGCTGGATCTGGCTGCGACGGCTTTCACCTGGGATTCAAATGTTGAATCAGAATCATCTTTATTGGCCAAGTATGTAGAACACACAAGGAATTTGTCTCCGGTAGTGCAGGCTACACTAGTATCCTCATAAACTTAAGGACATGACAAATAAGTATGGAAGGACATTCTGTAATGTAAGGGTACCGTTGTGGGTGGTACCCCCCCCCCCCCCCCCAATGACAGCTGAGAGACGATGTGCAAAGTATCAAGCAGAGCAAAAGAACCACAGCAAAACTTGTTGCAGTGACTTGTACACTGTGCAACGGCTCAATTGCGTTTGACCAGGCCACTCGGTGTGCAGCGGGCCTCATTAATACAGGTACCCTACCTAACATGCTATTTTAGCTTGAAAACTTACCTGGACACAAACGTTCACGCTCGCCCAATTCAGAATGATACCTTGATCGCTAACATCTCACAGACCCGAACTTAAGACCTAACCCAAGCACCTACTACAATACTACCCTGAGCTAACAAAATCCTGATGTTAGCCTTGACCATTACTCAACTTGATCAGTACAAAACAGTTAATTCTACCAAAACACTGACCTTTTCTCTAAAACAATGGTGACCCAAGCTTAAATGGTGGTGCACATCCTTTGCCACACACACACACACACACACACACACACACACACGCACGCACGCACACACACACACACACACACACACACACACACACACACACACGCACACACACACCTACAGACTGAGGAAAAACACACCGCAGCACACACATAATATTTTCTTTCAAATGTTTTGTATTATACAGCAATTATGATATAGCAACAACAAAGCCAATCCAAATGATGGCAACGGTAAACAAATCAACACAATTTTTACAATGCACAAATTAAAACACACTGAAGAGAACCTAATTGCATCACTCATATTCCTGATTCCATGATAACTGTCTATGATGATACGAATTGAATTGTTAATTTATTTCTTATTGGTCAAATCATCTCTCTGTTATCTGAGACTAATTAAGCCTCTCATGACCAGTCTCTGTCTGAGGCAATATTGAAGCCCCATAATTACTCTTGCTTTGTAACAAAAGTTCTCATTGAATTCGGAAGTGAAATATTAATATCATATTAAGCGAATGTATTTTGTGCATCAGTAGCACTGATGAAAAATTGATGGTTTCTTCCAGCTTTCAAGTTGCCCATCCCCGGTCTGGTCCGTACAATACATTAACCCACCCCAAACGCGACCCGAAACACTTCCCCAAACTCTCAACCAACTGTATCCAAACGTTAAGCACAACCATTCCTACAACACTCGCCCTTAATCTCCTCTGTACTTTGTTCTCTTTAAACAGCTTTCAAGGTTCACATCAAGGTTATTTATTTCACAAGCTCATTAGACCTGAAACTATGCAGCTTACACGCACTCCCTCCTCATCACATTGGTCAATAGGGAGCAGTATAATGGAGACATTGAGAAAGATACAAAGAAAACCGTCACAACTGACTCAGTAAGCTGCAGTAGTGTTAGCTGAGGATAAAGAATATATGCCTACGAGTATTGTTGTATTCTCTGTCTAAAGGTTTCGCTTGGTTACAACACCACGACTGTCGATGATGCTTGTTGGCCTTCCGCCGGCATTTTACATTTTGTGTAGCTAATGTTGACTTGTCAGCATGCATCACCTTGCACCATAGTGAACAAAAAGGTGCAAAAATCAGACCAGGCCTCTTCGCAGTACTCCCGAGCCAACGTCCGGTTCTCAGGGATGCACGACTTCACTGAGGTAGTGGGCAGAGCCTCTTTGGTCCGAAGCCTGAAGTGAGCCTCCGGGGGTGCACGCCTGCACACCGCTGCTCTAACAGGCGCGCCGCCCACCTGGCACAAAGCCCCGTGCCTCCGGAGAGCCCGACCTATCTGCTTCCAGTACAGTTTGGGATCGGCAGTGTAGCCGGGACATGAGGAGGGCGTGGCGGTGTACTCACAGATAAAAGCGGACCCCCGGTCAGCGCAGGTGACCACCAGGGTGATGTCGTGGCCCTCACCTGCCGCAGCCCAGCTACACCCACGCTTGGCCCTCCCCCGGAAAGGACGCAAGGGCACCATTTTTGCACCCTTATGTCCATCCATGTCGTCTCTTTGGCCACTGCTCACCACCGCCAGTTTCTGGTAGAGGCACGCCAGAAACAGCAGTCGGATCATGTTGGAGACCAACAGCATCAATACTACCCGGAAGATGACTGAGAAACAACAGAGGTGGGAATAAGTCACACACGTGCAAGTCATCAGCCGCTGCCCGCAAACTCTGGAACTCACTCCCACTCAACATCCGAAATCCTGATTCTCTTCCCACATTCAAATCACATCTCAAAACCCACCTATTTAAAATCGCATACTCAGTTTAAATTAATCTTTCCTTTTATTATTTATAAGTTTTTTTGTGGTTTTATTGTTCTTGTTTTGATTGTAAAGTGTCCTTGACTGTTTTGAAAAGCGATTATAAATGAAATGTATTATTACCGGTATTATCATTATTATTATTATCATTCCCAAGTCTTAACCCTCAAGTTTCAAGCAAGTACCAAATTAGTGTGGCAAAAATCAAGCAACTCAAGTCGAGGTCGCACTAAAATTTCATGCAATTCATGATTTAGATTCAGCAAGTCAGTCGAGTCACACCATTGTGTTCAGTCAAAACATTATTCAGTTTGCACATTATTCACCGAAATTATGATAATGACAGAAATTACGTTTCTCTACTAAATCTGTAACATATCGACTAATGATAGGTGCATTTGTATCTTATGATCACAGTCATGTACTGCAACTCATTTCAACAAGTATTTGATTTGGATTTGGATTTTATTACCTCTGCCAAACTAATGGACTTACCTTCACAATTCACATCCAAACAGATTTCGAAATTCTCCAGGGTGAACTTTTGTTTGTATGCCTTGCTTCTCTTCGCACCAATTTGAAGAAAAAAAAATCACGATCTCCCCTTCACACGCCTTTACACATTCTCACGCCCACACTTTCAGTAATTCGTTCATTTTGTCTGCTGTAAAATAACTATGAATGAATATGTTACATAGGTGACATTAATAATATTATGAGGCTATAGAGCTTCCGCTTTAATGTAAAAGCCAAAATGTCATCAAACCTTGTGAAAGCAACTTCTGCAGATGTCTTTTCAACAATATTGTCATGTTGAAGTGGCCTCTTCTTTTAGACAACAGTGACACTCAAAGGTCTCGAATGGAATTGCACTTATACTCGATTACTCGGTGAAGCAGATACTGTACATCATGTACAGTATCTGCTTCACCGAGCAAGTGTGTGTGTGTGTGTGTGTGGACGTGTTACAAGTGCATGCATGTACAGTACATGCATGCACTTGTTCACACACACACACACACACACACACACACACACACACACACAGAAACAATAAATTATATATATATATCATTTAGGAAAGTTAGATTTACAAAACTGTAACAGCTTCTGGCAAAATAATGAACAATAAAAATCCAGGTAAAAAACGTCTCTTTGCAGCATTTTGCAAAAAAAAAAAAAAATCTCCCCCTCACTTGCACTCTCACACCCATGCATTAAAAAAAAAATCATAATACAGTACAACTCTAAATCAAGTTATGTGTTACATAAATTGAATTAATGACGTTATGTGGTTGCAGAGGCGGCCCGGTAGTCCAGTGGTTAGCACGTCGACTTCGCAGTGCAGGGGGGTTCGATTCCAGCTCCGGCCTCCCTGTGTGGAGTTTGCATGTTCTCCCCGGGCCTGCGTGGGTTTTCGCCGGGTACTCCGGTTTCCTCCCACATTCCAAAAACATGCATGGCAGGCTGATTGATCACTCTAAAATTGTCCCTAGGTGTGAGTATGGGCGTGTATGGTTGTTCGTCTCTGTGTGCCCTGCGATTGGCTGGCAACCAATTCGGGGTGTCCCCCGCCTACTGCCCTTAGACAGCTGGGATATAGGCTCCAGCTCCCCCGCGACCCTAGTGAGGATAAAGCGGTTCGGAAGATGAATGAATGAATGAATGAATGTGGTTGCAGAGCATCCACTTTAATATAAAAAACAAAATGTGAAAAGACCTTGTGAAATCAACTTCAGTACTGCATGTCTTTCCACCAATCTTGAAGTGGCGTCTTTGTTTAAGCAACAGTGACACTTAACGGTGTAGAAAAGAACTGCATCTGCACGCGATTGTTCCGTGAAGCAATTTGGTCAAGAACAGAGACGTTCGAAAACTGAGGTTTGACTGTATGTGCATGTATACAGTATATCATTATTGAGCCGCACTCACAAGAATGACTGAAGACAATGATTACAAGCTGAAAGGAAAACTTTATTCACAATTTACACATTGAAGCACTTAAGAAAAATCAAGCGTTGCCTGCCCACATCCAAATTCTTGAAGAACAACAACAACAAAACACTGATCCTGATTCTATTGCAAGAAATAAGAACAAAGCCAGAAAAGTTAGCCAACATCTGCGCAAAGGCCTTTTAAATTATTATCTCAATAAAGGTTACACCAGTATGTGTGAAACCTGTGAGTGTGTGTATGTGCAATCTTCTGCTATAAACATAATTAGTGTGTGGAACTCCATTTCCTTGACTTCAACTGGATGGAGAAAAAAAGCACGGTTAGCTTACAAGCTAGCAGCTAAACATGATTAGCATGGGTAGCCTAACTCTATGATTTTTCAATTATAACAGTGTTGTTTTGGTCCGTCACATTTATCAGTGTAATACCACAATGCTAAGTGCTATTTTTAAAATATATTTCAAGTTTTGAATCAAATAGTGTGGTAGGTTGATTCTAAATCACTTTACTTGTATGTCAAAGCAACATTCGCCCTTATTAAATATTTACATTTTTGTCCCAAAAACAAAACACACGCAATGGCTGGTACCATGAAAAACTTGTAAATTGGAGCACTTGTACTGTCGAGCTACTACTGTATGATAAATGGACGCTAACAATTAAGTCAAAACGTTCTTACAACTGTAAGAATCGGCAGTTTGATCATTGGTTCAACTCAATATGACCTTTTGATTCAAATAGATCTAAAGGTGGCCTAGCTTACAGTAGTTTGTTGGAATGAGATTTGGCAGTTTCTAACGCTATTTAGGCACAAGCTTGCTGTGCTGTATTTTGCTTGTTTCATTTATCTTCCCACAAATCCCTTATCGTTGGAGGAACCGATTGTCTAGTTTGTTTTTGTTTTCACATCAACAGCAACTAGTCTGTAAACTCAGAAGCGATATGTTAGCAGGACATGTTAGCATTAGCGCACAATGCACAAAATGAAGAAAAACAAACTGGAATACATTCGCTTGCCCTAGCTCAGTTATCGATGAATGTATCCATGTTGTTTTGATGAGAAAAAAAAAATGTAGAGTCAAATTAGTAAAAAGTGTGGGAAAATCCTGAGATCTACTGTAAAAAAATAGTTTGTCTTGAGAACAATATTTCTCTACTTTGTCATTGAAATGTTAATTCACCAGAGACATAAATGTTAATAAAACACGGAAATTTGAAGTACAGTGATGGAAATAGCTATGGGGGATATATTTCGGGTAGTGATTGATTTGATCGGGTAGTGATTGTTTATCTGTGGTTGTTATCCATTTGAGTCATCATTAAAAAAAGGTCCTGAGGTTTATTGAAGGGGTTGGATTGTGATTTAATAACCTAAAAAGAAAATAAGGGTTTTTCATTCCATGTCCATATATTTTTCAATAGACATTTCAAATGTTTGATTTTATGAACGAAAAGTCACTCTTTGGTTTAACTTTTTTTTTTGTAAATGAAAGGGAAAGAACCCGGAAACCCCCAGTTGATTCAGTTTTTGAATGATTTAAGATGAAGAAAAAGATAACAGTTTTTGGTCCACGTGGAGATCTCAAGTACTGTTATGAAGGTGCAAAATTTGAACGCAATCTGAATGTACAGCTCTCTGTGTTCTGCGCACAAAAAAAAAAAAAAAAAACGAAACAAAACAAAAAATCATCATCAAGGACATTGGATGGAGCCTAAAGTCAAATTTCATCACAGAGAGTCTGGTAAAATTTGCATTAAAAAAAAAAAAAGGCTCCCCTAAAAATATTCAGTTTACAAACTCTGAAAGCGGCATAAGCATGTCGCAGGGTGAGCAGTAAATGCCAACGTGAAAGGCAAAAGTCTTTTTCGCAACAAGCCCAAAATATCCACTAGGATGATGTTACTTTGCGTATTACTGTAAACATTTAAAAGTCATGCTAGCTCTGGTTTGTCCATTTGTTTTTTTTTCACGTTGTTGATGCCGACATACTGCCAACATAACAATAGGCGTCATTTTCTGTTGTCCTCAAGAATAACGAAGCAAAGACATTGGCAAGTCCTTGAGCAGCAAGTCGTTACCTTCCGTGGCTACTTAGCCGCTGTTGTTGTCGTCAAAAAGAGATTGAAGTCCACTTCGGATTTTTGCCTCCAAAGAAATGTAAACAGCTAGGCGGCAGCCCCGTTCATGTCCGGCAGGAAGGATGATCAAGATGAAAACAAGTTCTTCGTGGTGAGAGAAAAATCCTGTTTTAGAGTTGAGTGGGCCTCGGTTTGCCTAGAAGACCAAAGGGAATTCAATTTGTTAGTTTTACAATCAAAGCAATGTTACGAGATATATGCTATGTGAATATTTGTAGAACAGTGGTATCTCTACTTACGAAATTAATTGGTTCTAGAAGAAATTTCTGTCCTAGAATATTTTGTAAGTCGAGACGCATTTTCCATGTAAATGCCCTAATTTGTTTTGAGCCTACTCAAAATTCAGACATAAATGTTTCCCAAAGCATAAAAATGCATTAAAATATGTAACAAATATATGTTACAATTAGATTATTGCGCAATAAACGACAGTTGTGCATAATGTAAAAAACAAAGAATAAAGAATAAAAATGATGGTCATTTAACTTTTAAATGCGCCATCATTTTTGCCCCCTTGAGTTCATGTTCTCTCTCAGAAGTGGTTTTGGCCTGCCGTTTGGTCAAGAACTGATCCAAGGACGTTTGCTTTTGTCGGCTTTTAACAATCCTTCGAAAATGCCCAAGGCAAACCTCAGCACAGTGAGCGATCGCCCGACTGGTGAACACTTTTTCTGGGTGATTCACATTTACGTAAAACTATCGGAACGCCTCACGTTGCTAGGGGTGAATGACGAGGACGCTGCAAAGACACACATCTACACGCATAGACTCAAACTGAAGAGGTCCCTCTTAGCCAATAGGATGCCAGGATGATGCTCGATAACAGCCAACGGGAGAGCAGCAGTATTTTGCGTTCAGGAAACTCGGAGCTGCGAGTAGCAGCCCATACTGTATTTTTATCGTTCGTATCTTGACATTTCTTTCATAACAAGAGGCAATGTTTTCCTGTTGAAGCCTTTCGTAACTTGAAAATTCCGCGTGAAGAGACGTTCGTAAGTAGAGGTACCACACAGTACAGTAAATACGGACTGAGTCTTGCCACGAAGCAAAAGATCAAGATGAATTGACGCTGCCCCAATCTTTAAATCAATCGTTGACAGAATAACTCTAGCACAAATTAAGATCCCAAAACAATGAACTATCATTTAGGATTTAGGAAGACTTCATCTGAAGTGTGCATATACACCCTCCTTAACAATGCAGGCTAAACCTTGCTCCTTGACAGCAAACACGACTTTCCCATTTCGCCAGGGCTTTGGTCCCACCAAGTACAATCTTGGGGCATGACAGTGAGAGTACAAAAATAGCAACCGCAAAAATTTGTTTTCGTGAAAAAGATAAGGATAGTTTTCACCAAAAGAAACGTGAATTGGTCAGTTAAGGTAAGTTCTACCTCTTATTTATTTAAAAAAAAAAGTGTGTGCTGCACACACACACACACACGCACACACACACACACACACACACACACACACACACACACACACACACACACACACACACACACACACACACACACACACATTCTATTTACTGACTAATCTAGTATTCCGAACCAAAACCGACGACTTTGTCCTCATAAATCTGTTGTCCTTTTTTTTTTTTTTTTTTTTTTTCTCAGATTCATTCAAAAAGCCAGCGTTGTCATTTGGCATGTACTTCGACTCGTCGTCTCATGAGGCAAAAAAGTCATTTCAAGGAATCACTTATGGCATGGAGACATGGAATTGTTTGGGGCTCCAGCAAGAAGCAAATTGCTTGTTAAATGGCCGCATGAATGGCGCCACCTCTGACGGTTCTATTCCCGACTATGGATCCAAAACAATCGAAACTCATGCTCGTCCAGTCAATCTATCACCAAATAAAATAAAAACACGGTGCGGACAACTCACCGTGCACGTCTTCATTGAAAACATTTTTTTTTTAGTTCCAGTGAAGTTCGTGGCAGCTGTGGAGATGAACATGAGAGAATTAGACTTTGGCATTGTATATCAAACAAGTGGCAATATTTGCTCATGCAGTTCTGGAGAGTAAACTAGCTCAGGTTGTCAAGTGTTAAAAAAGAAATAATGACTCTGAGTGTTAAAAAGAATAAAATAAACGATGACTTCTCCAGGCCTCAATGAAGATTTTTAAAGACTTCAATTTGCGGTTAGCTTCAGAAAAAAAATGTCACTTCTAATTTGGACAGCTGCGGGCTGAAATGTCTTTCCTGACATGTATTCAAAACTGGTGTGAAAAGAGCGATAAAAGCAATACATGTTGGAAATGACAAAAAAGAAAATTCCAAAGAAACGATTTTGAATTTCTTGAGAATAAAGTTATCCTGTAGTAATCAAACAAAATATTCCCGGTTTTACGAAAATGTCATTTTATGAGAAAAAAAAGTCATATGACACAAGAAGAACATTATGTAAAAAAAAAAATTAATTACACTTGTTGAAAAAATCGTTTTTGAATGTTTTTCTCCAAGAAACGATGCCACGCAAAAATGCATTATTGTGATAACGCCAAAGCTAATCCACAACTAAAAAGAAAAAAAAAATACAGCACAAAAACTACAGATTTATCGCATCTTTTTATTTGTATTATTTCATTTTGGGGATCAAAACGTGGTCCAATTTGCTGCCAAAATAATATCTGCAGCTCAGTCCACGTTAATACTGCAGTTTTGTGAAGGCCAGTTTCTCTTCTACATTGCTTCCCAAAATTCAATACATCAACATGAAAACACGATCGTTTTGGCCGCGCGTGGACACGTTCTCATTTATCTTTACGACGTTAAACAGCGCCCTGAAATAAATGAGGGTGCACTGAGTCATACAGGATGCATCATTTTAGTGTGTGTGTGTGTGTGTGTGTGTGTGTGTGTGTGTGTGTGTGTGTGTGTGTGTGTGTGTGTATAATTCACTTGGAAATTTCCATATCGGCCATGTGAAATGGCCCCTCTGGCTTCATGGAACTCACAAAACAGCATCATATATGAAATAACATTCATGCAAAACAAAATAAAGCAAAAGAAGATAATGCCCTCATGCAGCATTGCCATAAAAGGAAAATCAGGAAATGATTTTGAGTCACACCATGATGTCAGTCTCGGGAGAAGAAACGCTCTAAAAGAAGCTTCAATAAAGAATTGAGGCGGGTTAAAAGAAAGAGAGAAAGGAGGATTCATTGTGCATCAAAGGATGGTTAGAGCCTGGAATACTAAACTGTTATGGACCCCCCAAAAATGGAATGTTATGAAAATAAAGGGTTATGAAAGTACAACAAAATATGTTTTTTTTTAATGTTAAAAGAATTTTTAAAATATTAAGAACATACAGTACTCTTTTACATTTAATCCTTTCAGGGACAGCGATTACCACAGTGGACAGCTTTTCATGAAATACTTGGAGTATAAGGTTGGAAATGTGCGTTATTTTACAAAAACAACCAGTTTACAAGAAAAAAAACAATGTTCAATAATGTCAGGATATTCCACAAAATTGTCTGTTTTGTGAGAATAACATAACATTTCTACATGAATATGTTCATTTTGCAGGGGAAAAAAAAAGGAGTAGCATCAGAAAATTCACATGAACAAAGTTGGGATTTTTCTTGGGTAGAAAAATATGAATTAAGATTTGGAGATTTTTTTTTTAAACAGGAAATGTTAGGAAATGCAAGGAGTAAAGTGTAATAAAAAACATGATGAAAATTAAGTTTCATTCGAAAACATTCGGTATTAACACAAACAAAATGAAAAGAAGAAAATTTGAAATGTCAGAGCAGGACATGTAAAAGTCAGAATGTTGCAATAACTGTATTTGGCATGTACGGCATATTACAGGGAAAACAATGCACCTCATAAGAATGAATTCGGGGCATTGTGCAACCCCCCAAACAAAAAATTTTATTCAACAAGGGGAAACAGAAATGTTGCGTAAGATTAAATCAGTCACTGCCAGCCCAGTAAAAACAGATCTTTGATGTCTATGGCTGCAATGACGAAAATGTGAATGCGTTAAGGTAAGGTCATAATTTTAGTCAGAAAAACTGATTATGGAAATGTTACGATCACGGAAAATGGAAAAGGCTGAGCCATTCTGGAAGAAGTGCTTTTAAACCAAACAAGATGCTATCAGACACACACACACACACACACACACACACAAAAAGTACCTTCGGGAGCCACAAGAAAATGTGGGCTCTCGGTCACCAGTCGATGTGCCTCGGAGGAGCCGAGGCCCGCGGGAACCTGTTCATGGTATCGTATGTTGGGATGCTGGCACAGGAACAACATTATTAGAAGCCATAGACGGGGGGAGAAAAAGAAAGAAAAAGGACCCCCCCCAAAAAAACAACACCTATTGGGATTAAAACAAGAAGCTCATTAGGCGAGAGAGCAAAACATGAAAGTGTCACCCAAACAGGCACTGCCACTGAAAAATTAAAATCAACACTTATTTGATTTAGAATAAAATCCAAATCAAATGTGTGTTGATTGGAATGTTTTTAAATGTCAGTCTTCAGAGTTTCTCTTTTTTCAGTGCCAGTGCTTTGTTTGTTTTTCCGCGTGCTGGCTTTCACCTTGCATTTTATTTGATTTTCACTTTCAAACTAACAAACATCGGTAATTAAAAAAAAATTCATGCTACAGTGCTTTATCGCTGACATTTTTTTGGGTGATAATATACACAAAATGTTGCGTTAAAAAGCCTTTTATTTCCTCCAGTTTATAATTTCATGCTCATTTTCATACCCTGGTTGTTTTATGATGAATTGTGCTAATTAAGACTAATCATGATAATATTTTTGTTACATGTTTTATCTCTCTGATTAACGTTATGGGCGAATAGTCAACCGGTAAGAACAACAACAACAAAAACAACCCATGCAGTTATTTTGTTATTTTATGTGACATTAAAGCTGAAAGGAAAATAAGCACAATCCCAAGCGTTTTTGCCATGCTTGCCTCTCTGGGAACAAAAGGATCAGGTGCACATTCATCGGACTTTGGCTGATTCTAAACGAGAGGAGACAATGACTTTGTGGCACACGTCATACGCGGCGTGCAGGATGTTCGTCCTGCAACGCCGCCACCTCGCCAAACATTCAGCAGCAACCAAATTGAAGAATGGATTCACAAACAATTCCTTAGGAAGGCTTTTTTTATGCTTTCCCTGCATTGGCATTTAGCAAAGCTGTAGGCTACATGTATTGGGAATTGGGAATTTCTCTTATGGAACATTCAGTATTGTACCAAAGAAGTGCCCAGATCCCATACATGATTCAGTAAACACAGTGCAGCTCAGCCTCTGGCAAGCGATATGTTTGTGGCTCAACTGTATGTCAAACTTGCGTCAGGTATTATTGAGAGGGGTGGAATGAAATTACATAATCTTTAACCTGAACTAAATCAGTTAAGTGCAGGTCCTGGATCGTCCCCTGAACCATTTGAATCCCTCAAAAAAAAAAAAAAAAAAAAATCTCTCATGGATAAAGCTATGTTGAGATCCTAACACCGATCTTCAACTCCTCCCTGGCACAGGCCACCGTCCCATCATGCCTGAAAGCAGCCGCCATCATACCCGTCCCCAAGAAACATACCATCAGCAGCCTGAATGATTACAGACCAGTGGCATTGACCCCAGTGGTCATGAAATGTCTTGAGAGGCTAGTTCTTCGCCATCTAAAATCACGCCTCCCACAGAACTTTGACCAGCATCAGTTTGCCTACAGACAAAATAGATCAACAGCTGATGCCATCCCCACCTTTGTACATGCTGCCGCGAGCCATGGAGAGAAGCAGGGAAGCTATGTCAGGGCGCTTTTTGTGGATTTTAGTTCAGCATTCAATACCATCCTGACCGACATTCTCATCTCAAAGTTGAAAGACCTGGACTACCCATTCCCCACCTGCAAATGGATCAGAAGCTTCCTGACAGATCGACCACAGACTGTGAGGGTGGGGCCTCACACATCCTCCACACTGACACTCAGCACGGGCTCCCCCCAGGGCTGTGTGCTGAGCCCCTTCCTGTTTACACTGTACACACATGACTGTACCCCCATGTATGACTCAAATGTCATCGTGAAATTCGCTGATGACACAACATTGGTGGGTCTCATTTCCGATGGCGATGAGACAGCGTACATGGAGGAGCTAAAGAGACTCGTAGGCTGGTGTTCATCAAACAACTTGCTACTGAACACCTGCTATGCACTTTCTACCGCTCCACAGTGGAGAGCGTATTGGCGTACGGCATCACAGCGTGGTATGCCGGCTGTACGGCCAAAGACAGGAATGCTCTGCAAAGGGGTCATAAAGGCGGCACAAAAAATCATCGGCTGCCCCCTGCCATCCCTGGATGACATCGCAAACTCAAGGGGGCTACAAAGGGCAAAGAAAATCCTGACTGATCCATCCCACCCTGGCAGGTGCTTCTTCAACCTCCTGCCCTTGGGCAGGAAATATAGAGTTATGAGAAGCCGGACAAACAGACACAGAAACACTTTCTATCCCTGGGCAGTCAGGCTGCTGAATCTCAATTCCTCAAATCGTGTGCATGTGAATGTGTAGGCCTGGGGGGAGTGCAATTCTACTATATACCTCATGATATCTCCGACTGTATTTCAATGAGTCCGAAATAGTCCACGTACTGTCATGTTAATGCCTGATTGATATCATTTTGTAAGACAACTTTGACTGTACCTTAATTAGTGACGAATATTTTATTAATTTTTAAATGTGTGCATATGATTGCGTGTAAGTCCAGGGGAGTGCAATGTATTTATATACTTTTATATTTTTAGATTTCACGACACTTTGGGGGTGGAGGCTCCTGCAAAATTTCGTTGTAACAAGTGTGCAATGACAATAAAGTATTCATTCATGTGGTTGTCTAAATGGTCAGTGGAATTGCAAAAAACAAACAAAACAAAAGAGTGAAAAACTGACCCAGAGAAAATGCTATGTGGTCATCCACATAGCCTTAGAAACCTTCATAAATCCAAGACAACCCACACAAATGCATCCTCCGAATAACGCAATGCGCTCGGCTGCACAGTCATTTCAATTCCGCAAAAATCCAAACGCCGCCGATAAATGTAGACTAAGGCTAAAAAAGCTATGAGTTCATCCGCATAGTCCGTTGAACCCTGGAAAAACACAACTCCAAATTCAAAGCAAACCCAGATAAACGGGTGGTCACGCACAATCAACAGAGGCCGTTGACGGCTTTAAGGTAGGCAATGTACTTGTGTGGCTGCATAGCCTTTGAATGCTTCCAAAGTCAAAATGAAGCCTTATGAATACAAGGTGTCAATAGGGCGATGCGGTTTTGTCGATCAGTTGAAACGCTCGAAAAAATATAAGCTAAATCTAAATGTAAAATACAGTCCACTGGATAAAAGTGTATGTGTGTGTGTGTGTGTGTGTTTGTGAGTGTGCTTGTGCGCATGCTCCCGCCACCGTATTGCATGCACTGGACTACCAATGAGCATATTTACCTGGTCACAGGGGGGTTTAGGATGCCTTGCGCGGGCTCGCTATGATAACCATTATTACCACTTTCCATACTGAAAACAAAACATTGCATACAAACAAAAGCATGAAAGATGTGAGATGAAACATGTGGCATGCTTCTGGTCCTTTTCATCGAGGGCACCATTTTCTTTTCTGTTATTTACAGCGGGGCGCAGTCAAGCTTTTGTAAGGTCGCGATTGTGAGAGCCCTTCAGTGAAAGCTAAGGGACACTTTTCACTCCATAAAACAGCACCAAGAATTTGTAGTCGTAAACAATTCAGCGGTGGAAAGCAGAAATGGGCGTTTCATGGAAAAATTAAAAACACAATAATGTTCTATGGAATGCCCCAGGAAGATACCAGACTTTCCCGGATACTAAAGAAATCATGCCTTCCAACCCGGAGTGTCTTTGTAAAGTGCAGATTGTAAAGCAGAAGAGGAAGATGCCAAAAGCAAAAAGAGACGATGAAGGGTGAGCTGGATGATGGGAAATAGTAGAAATGGTTATCACAAAGTAAAATGCCAAGTCCCGGAAACGGAGGAACTACGAGGAAGGAAGAAATAAAAGCGGGAAGAAAGAGTTAGGGTCAAACAAAAGAAGCTTGAAAACAATATCTCACTCAAATTTCATTCTCCAACTCATTCTGACTGTTTTCTCACAGTGCTGCGTGATTTAAAAAAAAAAAAAAAATCTAATAAAGCACTCACTCATCGTAAACGTCCTCCGTGTCCATCCTGCGGTAAAACTTGGCCAGCTTGACGGCGAGTACAATGCTTGGGATGAGGAAGAGCGTGCTGCAGCCCAGACCCATCCAGAACACGTTCTGCACCAAAAGCATCCCTTAGGCATTACCATCAGCGAATTGAATTGTATGTACTTTGTCATATAGATGGAGGAAAGGGAACATTTTCAAATCAAGATTTTTTTGGGGAAAACAATTGAATGAGATAACGGACCCGCCCCCCTACGAAAACTTTTATCTTAATACAGTATTTGACAGCAGCATATTAATTTTCAGTCCCAAAATATGTAAAAACAGTCAAATTCAATTGAGGAAACCATTTAATTTCTAGCTTTTATGATATCTGATATATTGGATACCATCGAGTCCACCAGGAAGCTGCAGGTAAAGATTTCCATCGTGTCCAGCACGTTGCTGAAAGGCTTGCACGGCGCCACCTCCAAGGCCAACTGCATCAAGGCAACGTAAAAAATACAGTGCACTGCATATTAATATAATTTAACAATTATGTCATTACATATTATTAATGTATTATTACGGTATTATGACTTACAGATGTCTTGACCCACTCTGTGTATTGATGGAAGTAACCCACAAAGGTTGATGTGTATTTTGCATTTTCCTGAAGGGGAAAACACATTTAAAATGGTCAATTATGTTATCGTAATATGAAATAGCATCGATCTGTAATGGGAGTCGTGATGGTACCCGATCAATAAGATGTGTCGCATTCTGGGAGATGAGATACTGGGCTGCATTGATGGCGTCCAGTATGGCTAAGACCTTGTTCTATGGATAAGAAATATGACATTTAGTTTTCTGTTTCTTTGCAGCACTTTCTCTGTTTAATTTGCTTAGGCGTAGAAAAAAAAGTAGTGTGTTTCCGGTAACCCGACCGACCGAGAATTTCTACCTCGAAAAATAACTTTACGGTCGGCATTTTTTTTCAAACAACCTTCTATATTTTAGTGTAATAATAATAATAATAATAATAATAATAATAATACATTTCATTTAGAAGCGCCTTTCAAAACACTCAAGGACGCTTTACAATCAAAACAAGAACAATAAAACCACAGACAAAATTATAAATAATAAAAGGAAAGATAAATTTAGAGCATTTACATCGGTGCAAACCAGTGGCGATTGCTCTCGGAGTGCAAGGGAAGCTCGGCTTCCCCTAAAATGTCAAAGAATAAGTGATCAAATATATGAATGTAAATTTCATTGTGTGTCCATGTCATTGACTAAATATGCGCTACAACGTGCTCAACTTTTGTTCCGAATCAGCTTCTTCTTATGGGTTACGACGCGACTCCCTTCTCATTCATTCCCGCAGCTTCACTGTGCTTTACACGAAGGACACCGAGCGTCCGCAGAGAGTTTAATGCCCGGACGCCCGGCTTCTCGAGAGTTCAGGGTAGGTTGTCCAAATGTGTTGAACGGAAACGAGTCATTGGATACAAGCTGGTTTTTGTCCCGCCCACGGACGCCCGGCGTCTCTGGGAGTCTATAGGACAGTGGGCGCGTGTCGGCCCCGCCTGGGCGCTGAGCTTTCTGCATGAGGATTGGATGATCTGTCTGAGGCGGAATCTCATTATGATTGACAGCAAAATGAGCCAATGATCGATCTTTTGGTGTCGGCATCCGTGGGAGCATTTTTCAATTCTCATACTGTTCCGAGTTGAACTGGAGACTTCTAATAATCTCGAGTGGCAACACTCTCTTTGTGGAAAACGACTAGCGACAGATTAATCTTTTATTTCTGGTTTGTTTTATTGTAGTTTCTTGTGTTCGCAGACTGACTTATATCACCACAGGTAAAAACCTGGAAAAGACGCCTTGTTGGTATGCCAGGGTCACAGATCATTTTCTTGAAAAGGAATGGAGAGTAGAATTCACATACATTTTATGACAGAGCAGCATCCGCCACTGGTGCAAACTCTCGCGATATTCACGTTGAGCGTGCGCGTGGTTTGCCCTGTCGTCTGTCAACAACATTGAATCATGGCGGCGGCCACGAACTCCGACAACAGCTTAAACCGCATTTTGTGTTGCAGTCGCATGCTCGCACCATAATATGAAGAAAATAACATCCATTGATGTATCGAAAAGATTCAGCGAACTATTTGACGACCACCACGGGCCGTCTAGGACGCGGGACGCAGAGGTAACGAGATGGCTGTAACACCCAGCCAGGGGGTACCCAACTCTTTGGCAGCGAGCGGGGGTTTCAATGTCTCCTTGTTTTATGGTTATTTTGTTTACATTTTTGATGGGGGCAAAAAAAAAAAAAAACTTTGTCCGACCTACCGACCCCATGCTGAAATTTCATGTTACCAAAAACACACTACTTTTTTTTCTACGCCTTATGTTGCTTGTTTCATTTTGGTAGTTTTATCCTTCAAAGGTTTTGTTCTCATTGGCTTCATACGACTCGCATACGGAGCCGACTGAGTGGCTTTTCTTCAACTAAAGTTCACTAAATTGACTCAAGATCTCTTGTGAGCGGAATTTGTTAGGGTCGCTTGAGTGAACTCCGCTATGGTAGCCTCTAGCTAGTTTCCATTCCTGTCAGGCTATCGGCTATTTATTTATTTTAACAAAGCTCTTTCAGTTGAATCTTTTGTGATGAGTGTTGCGTATCTATCTGTTGGAAGCATTGAGGTAGGGTATGGCCTGCTATGTTAGTTTATAGCTAGCTCTCGCCTGTTGAGTTGGTTTAACGCTTCACCGGTATCAAGAAATTATTACTGATCAAAGGGCCAAAATATGACAGGGTATATGGTTGACTTACTGGCAGGTCAGAGGAAGTTCTCTCCAGGAACCTCATGCTCTGGTTCAGGGCGCTCTTCAACGGAGACAAATGAAAGAAAATCAAAAGTGCAGCACGACTAACCATCAAAGCGAGAGGTATGCCCGGATTAAGATGATGATGATGACTCAACAGAAATGATATAATCTCAAAAGTAACCGCAACTGTCACATTACACATGCAAAAGTATTGTGTTCCAAAATGAAAAGACCCTTGAGTTCATCATCCATTTACTAGACCACTTATCCACATTTGGGTAGCTGCTTGTAAGCTCATGAGCTAATGAGGACAAGCGCTATGTATAAAATAGATTCATTTGGAAAAAAAAATTCCACAAATAAATGGATGATGTACCTTGTGACTAATTGAGGCAAAGGCCATTAGTTGAGGAAATCAGGTGGTTTTGACACAATACAATATGTGACCTTCACTTTCAAAGAGAAGGAAAGCAAAATGTCCAACTGTTGATTGTAAGTGGAAGCTTGTTGGCATTTTGGCAACAAAGTCCTTCAATACCACATCTTAAAGCCGTGTTTCCCAACCATTACTGAGCCAAGACACATTTGAAAGTCGAAAAATCCCACGGCACACCACCTAACAATCACAAAAAATAGTATAATAATAATAGACAATACAGTAGTAATTGAATTTATGAGGGACCTGACTCAATAGCTGATTTTTTTTTTGATGGCCAATGAGCGAATGGGCAGCACGATGCCCATTGAATTATCATCGTTTTTGACATTATAATTGTACAGTATATATAAAGGAGTGCTGTTCTTTAAAATGAACTCATTTAATGCCAACTATTTTTCTCAAATTGGGAGAGCCGATGCCAGCCAGTTTTGACCAATTTTTTAAAGGGCTACAGAAAATTGTGTTCACATGTTTTTTTTTTAGGGGCAATGTAACGGATTAATGACATATGCATTCATTTCAATAGGAAAGGAGGATTTGAGATACCACATTTGTACATCTGAAATTTGGACATATCAATTGAAATTGTTGTGGATGGGAATCATTGCTTTGGAGGATATAGACGCGTGTTTGCGCACACACACACACACACACACACACACACACACACACACACACACACACACACACACACACACACACACACACACACACTGTGACTGTATCCCTCTAAAACAGTGGTTCTTAACCTGGGTTCGATCGAACCCCAG
This sequence comes from Hippocampus mohnikei, assembly GCA_026261675.1. Lineage (NCBI taxonomy): Eukaryota > Metazoa > Chordata > Actinopteri > Syngnathiformes > Syngnathidae > Hippocampus > Hippocampus mohnikei. The sequence continues at coordinate 1,739,509 of JAKGUB010000557.1, read as the reverse complement.
GGGTTCAACGGAGCCTCTGCCGTGGAGGTTAAGACACACCCGACTCAGCATGCCAATTAGTTATGACATGCCCGCTTGGCCATCGCTGGCTGCAGATGATCACATTACATTGCTTGACCAATCAGTCCTGCGGGAAATTTAGTTTGCTCAGTAATCAACGTGTGACTGTCATGATAGTAAGTCACGTGATTTAAAAAAAATGTTTTGATACATGCTATGTCGAATAAAAAAAAGAAAGTGGTCAGTCGAATATGTACAACGTGGATTCACATGCATCACGGAACGTGATGAGACTCCGATCTGCATGATTTGTCATGCCAAGTTGAGCAACTCTAGGCTCACACCGGCAAAACTGAGCGAACACTTCTTGAAACTGAATGGAGATGGGGAATACAAGATAATAATTTACTTCCTTTTTTCAGTTTTTATATTTTGAATTAAAAAACAAAACAAAACAATTTTAAAATTGTCCTTCACTAATGAAGGGTTCGGTGAATGTGCATATTAACTGGTTGGGTTCAGTACCTCTAACAAGGTTAAGAACCACTGCTCTAAAATGAGATACATTTTTTTCAGTTGTGCCATCAGAAAAACAGACACCACTCTCATAACCTGTTTACATCAAGAAGTGCAGTTCAGTATTGCTTGTATTACCTCCACCAAGCACAAAAGCAGCATTACACAAGAAATACACAAAGGAGTGTAAATGTTTCATTGGGGGTGGGGGGCTGGATTTCACTATATCGCAAATATTTACTGTCGCCTTACTTGCTACCTGCACCACTTGTTGGAAACACGGCTTCCACATTACACAAAGTAATGAAATAACAACAACAAAAACACAAGATGGACGGACACACTTGTGTGCACGCTTACCCTGGCTCTAACATATTCCTTGACGATGAAAGTAGAAAACAAGCATAAAGAAGTAAATTGGAATAGATGGCCTGTCTTCTTAAGAGAGGCTCACGGCTCATTTGGTACAGAGTGAAATGTCAACAAAACAAAATTAAAAGAGGGAGGGGCTGCAAATGCAGGTGGAAAAGGGGTGTGGCGTGAGCTGGAGTGTTACCATGGCTTGCTGCATGGGGACCACCTGCTGGCTGTGGATTTGTCGCACGGTGCCCACGAGACCTTTCAATGACGTTTGCAAGGGACCACGAGGCTGGATAACACACAACCCAAAAAATACCCCCCTCGTTACACACCTAATGATGTTGTAGTTTATAATATAGAACGAGAAATTAACATCCACCTTAAAATGGTTGGTAGGCCTAATGGATGGCAGCAAAGCACATTTTCTCTATTAGACCAGACGTTTTATGAGACATGGCTTTGGCTTGAACGCGAAAGCAGCAAATAGGTGAGTTTATATGTGATTAACGGAGAGTGAATTCCCAGAAATTTGTGGATGCCAAACTGCGAATACGCAGGGGTTAACTGTACACTGAAATGTTTTTACCTTCTTCAATTACTCCCCTTCTAATGTTTTACTTTTATTTACCTATTAATTTTACTCTGCCGTCTGCCGCCAAGTCGACATTGCAAAATCTGTTCTCAATGGCCTCACATCGACAAATAAAGGTTAAATAAATAAAATACAAATATAATGGTGTAAAAATAGATTGGTTCAAAGAAGAGGGCCACGCAAGGAAGCTTTATATTTATTGGACATTTAGGTAACTAGACTTCACACGCATCTGATCGGATCGGCAGAGATTTCGCAACCTATGCAAATTCGGTGATTAATTGTAATGTCATAATTTGCCAATCAATCAATCACATCATTGATCGGATCCGCTAAATAAGACATGACAGCAAACACGACCTTGTTTATTCCAGGGGCGTTCTGTGCTGCCATCGTTAATGGTTTCTCATTATATTTGGTATCCATGCATCCATTTTTGGTCCATCTTCCAAATCCAACAATTTTCTTGAATAAGGCCATGGATGGAAATGACCACCTGAGAGCCACCAAGTCTCAGTCAATCAAGAGCATTGTAACCAAGTATTTGTACTGTGTTACTTCCCACCGCTCTTTACTCGTAGAAAGCGTCCATTTGCAAACATGTTTATTTTACTACAAGCGAAGCCCCACTAGGCCTGGCAGAGACGCTCTGGCGGAGGCGTATTAAACATGAATAATTGAAATGAACAGACGACTGGAGCGTGGTGTTAAATACCATCAGGTCTGTCTGGGCTTCCAGCTCTTTGGCAAACGAAAGCAGGTCCACAACTGTGACGCCTTTGTTGACCTACGGAAAGAAATCTCATTTATACGCTTTGGTAACATTTCATTTACACGGAATTCACTTTGTGATCCATTTGAGGAACGTGCAAAGCATTTTCATCAATCAGAATAGCCATGAATCTCATTTTGCGTGAGATGCGTCACCTCTTCCAGGTAATCCGCGTAGTTTGTTTCCGACAGGCCCGCCTCTGAGAAATCCAGAAGGTTCTGCTTGCCCTCCGCTTCCAGCAAGATGACCCCTCTCAGGTCGATTTTCATGCTGCTCAGCAGGGCCACCAGGTCCTTTGTGAACTGCCAGCAGAGAGAACAAGTCCATCACAAAAAAGTGGAAATATTGTTGATTTTCCCAACTGCAGAAAGGGGAGGCAGCTATTTGGCGACATAGAAACTTGAGGTGTGAGTGTGAACACCGTGAATATATACATTAGGAAAACAAAAATGGGAAGCTGTCGTTTTCCCAACCACATGTACTCAAGGCATAATTTCATGCCGTATCGACTGATTAAGCAGCCAATATCATCATTAAATGATGTTTAGAGTTTAATTTTGGTATTTGGTTGGCTGATTCACATATGGGATATGACTTATTTGTATTCATTCAATTTTACATGTATACTTTCCATATATTCACTTATTGAAATGTTACTTATTTAATATACAGTATTTGTTGCATTAGTAGTATTTATAGAACATTTTATTTTTATTTGTTTATTGTTTATTTAAATTTAGCACTGTAAATAATTTATTTCAATAAAAACAAATATGACTCATTTTTTTCAGTAGTGTCTACTATTAATAAATGAATACAAATTATTAACTATACTAAATATTCATCCTTGCATACCTTGAAGGGTGTTTGATTTTTAACGCTATTACAAATAACATCATTTTTATTAATTCCATTATCAAATTAAAGTGATGTTCCCAGGCTACGTTTTACATCGATAAAATATCCACGTAAAAAAAATAAAAAATCCAGAGTCATACAACAGGACGGCGAATGCGCATGTTGCGTTCACTGACCAGCGTGTCGTTGAGGAAAGACGAGACGTTAAAAACTTTGTCCAAGCGCAGGGCCGAGTAGATGCCTTTGTTTTCTTTGCAAGTGCTGCAGGAGACACAGAGGAAATTTTAGTCAAAGCGTTTGCTGCCACCCAGCGATCATGACAGGAAGTGTATCTCTCTCTCTCTCTCTCTCGCACACGCACACACGTACGCAAGCGCGCGGCGCGCACACACACACACACACACACACACACACACACACACACACACACACACACACACGCACATTCTTTATGGACAGGTAGTTTAGATTAACCACAGACGCATGAAGGCTGCACATTGTAAATCTGACTTTAGGTTTACAACGAATGCTGTGTCATGTTCATGGCTTTAAATGGACACGATGGAGCTGAACATGTTTGGGAAGCAAGGAATGATGTCAGCTCCACAAAAAACAAAAACAAAAAACATCCTCTGGGGTAGTCGGCACAGTGGTCGACTGTGAAGCACGTTGGCCTCAGAGTGCAGAGATGTCGGGTTCGATTCTTTCCTGGAGTTTGCATGTTCTCCTCGTGCCCGTGGGGGTTTCCTCCCACATTCCCAAAACATGTATAGCAGGTTAAGGGAACACACGCGCGGGGACAGCCCAAAGAAAATCCTTTAAAAAATGGCGAATATGATTATAACCATAGAAGGGAAAGTAGAGGTTGATCCTCACTAGGGTCACGGGGGGTGCTGGAGCCTATCCCAGCTGTCTTCGGGCAGTAGGCGGGGGACACCCTGAATCGGTTGCCAGCCAATCGCAGGGCACACAGAGACGAACAACCATCCACGCTCACATCCACACCTAGAGTGTTCAATCAGCCCGCCATGCATGTCTTTGGAATGTGGGAGGAAACCCGAGTGCCCGGAGAAAACCCACGCAGGCCCGGGGAGAACATGCAAACTCCACACAGGGAGGCCGGAGCTGGAATTGAACCCGGCACCTCTGCACTGTGAAGCCGACGTGCTAACCACTGGACTAATGGGCCGCCCAATAATAATAATAATAATAATAATAATATTTATTTTTAAAAAATGAATAATGAAGAAAATTGACATTTTTGACATCATAAAAAGGAGACACCTCCCCCTAAAATGCCCCCCCCCACCCAAAGGAAATGTGATAATAACCACAGAAGAGGAAGTGAAAGATACTGCCTTATAGTTTAAATCAAAACAACATAAAAAATACGACAAAGTGTGACAAAATTGAGCTACTCTGTTATAATTGCACACCGTGAGGCCCTTTGAGCCAGTCAGAGGTCTTGAAGAAAGTCATTTCTGGAAAAGCCGGATTGAGATGGAATCGCAAATTGAGGAAAAATGCGTGGTAACATTGAGTGATTACCAGATAGCCCCACTTCCGTCATAACACCAAGACAAGACAGATTTCCATTACTTCCTATGGGAAATATAAATAAATTCCGATTTCAAAATCAAAACATCATATTTTCACCTGTATAAACTCTCTGCTGTGAGTTCCAGCTCCGAGTCGTTGTACAAGTACCCCGGTATGAAGTTCCTCCACTCAGAATTGACCAGGTACGGCGCATCCACCACCTGGAGACCAGTTGGAAGCAGTGAGTGGAGTGAATGGCGTCGACCAAGCGCGCTGATTATTGTCGTGTTGATTGGTCGCTGGATGACTGGCCTGAAAGAGTTCCTTGGTTTGAAAGGGCTCACAGATGAGTTTCTCCATGTTACCGCCCACCAGGAAGATGGCGGTCAGCAGGCCCATCAGAACCCAAGAGAAGATGAAGCTGAAGCCCACGCCACTGGGGACCAAGAGAAACATCACAAACAGAATAATAATAAGAAGAATACATTTAAAAATGTAAAAAAAAAAAAAAAAAGAACAATTTCACATTATATATCTGTAATACACTTTTGTCTGTCAGGCATCTTGAAAAGGAATGAGCAGTTTTACTTTACTGTCGTTTTATTTCCCAACCTTGTCTTTTGCCTTTCTCTTATTTGTAACTTTTTTTTGTTATAAATGGTGTTAGAAGCTTAGAAACATTTTTTATGGGGCGGCATGTTGGTTGACTGGTTAGCACGTCCACCTCACAGTACAGAGGTCATGGGTTGGATTCCGGCCTTCCTGTGTGGAGTTTGCATGTTCTCCCTGGGCCTACGTGGGGTTTCTCCGGGTGTTCCGGTTTCCTCCCACATTCCAAAAACATGCATGGCAGGTTAAGAGAACACTCAAAATTGTCCCGAGGTGTGAGTGTGGGCGTGGCTGGTTGTACGTCTCTGTGTGCCCTGCGATTGGCTGGCAACCGATTCAGGGTGTCCCCCGCCTACTGCCCGAAGACGGCTGGGATGGGCTCTAGCACCCCCCCGCGACTCTTGTGAGGATGAAGCGGATCATAAAATGGATGGATGCCAAATAATACAACTTTTTTTGTTTAAGGTAGCATCCGTCAGAAGTGGTGTTTGATGGGAAGATCCGCATCCAAAATATGGTTTATAGCTTCTTATTTAGATGTCTGAATGAACAACATTTTTCTCAGTATTGGTATCAGAAGCGGGGTTCCATTTTTTTCCAAGGTGATAAAAGGGCATCCGTTGAAAAAAAATGTAGGTTATGTTTTTGGTTTATCCAATTAAAGAATGTTTTTTTAAATGTCTTTTTAATTCCAATTAAAAAAAGAAATTGAAGCGCTGACATAAAACTCAGGATCCACTTTGTTTTTCTGTCCAATGAAACAGTTTTTTTGGCTAGACAAGAGTCCATTTTTAACAATTTTTTTGAAGTGGTGTCAAAAGTGGGGATACATTAAAATGATTTTTTTTTCACCATTCAAACATTTTTTTGTCAGAAGAGCTGACATAATTTTGAAATATGGCTTCTTGTTAAGTCCATATATATTTTTAGTCAGAAGTCGCGTAAGATTCAAATTTTTTTTTCTTTCAAATGTGGTGTTTTATGTTTATATCCAATAAAACAACTTTTGAGTTGGAGGTAGTGTCAGAAGTGGGCTCCATTGGAAAAGTGACGATTTCTTACGCCATGAGCATGGTGCCTCCTGTATTGGAGATGCAGCCTCGGGTGGTGGGTGAGGCGTGCTTGTCATATCCCAGCGTGCCGCACAGCAGGCCCAGGTAGTTGAAGGACAGCACCAGCACTAGCATGCAGCACAAAGCCACGCAGCCCGTCCACCTGACAGCACATGCACACACAACACATGCAAAAAATAAAATAAATCGTGAGATGGAAATAGGATCATTTAAATGCGACACACATGCGTCACCCTCCATTTGTGCTATTTTTAAACTGCAGCCAAGTAAACTTCAAAGTGATGTAAATCCAAAACATGGTCCAAGTATATCACAGGTGGGCAACCTGAATGTTAAATGTTGAAGGGGAGGGGGGGGGGGCACAATTTTTCATCAGTGCTACTGGGGGGCACAGAGGACCAAACATTTCCTTACTAGATGTATGACAAATATGGTATTTTAAATATGGACAAAACATCTGCCCTTAATATATTTCATTTTTGATACTAACTGTTTTCAATGCTTGGATAAAAGATCCACTATGCTCACCCAACAACTAAGGGTTGGAAGTAGAGAAACACAATAGCCACATACAGTATTTTTTTCCATTGCAAAAAAATTACTCGTGTGAAAATTACCATTCAATGATGGTAAAAATAAAAACCCTGATGAACAATAAAGAAATATTAACCTCAATATCTCATTTTGTACATTTTTTAACCAAAATGTTAATATTATTGAGGTACAACTGCTGTCCTGCATATCATTCCAAATCTGCAAAAAAATGATTAGGCCTACTCACATTGTAGCATTGGGTAAAAGACACTTCTGACGAAGCACAACTAAGACATGCCTGCTATCAAGTGGTAATTGATGATATAACAACGTAAAACTAAAATTCACCCCAGCATATTTGCAGATTGGCACCCATGGACTGCACATTTGCCATTTGTTTTCTTTGTTTTCATTTTTTTTTCACATTTTAGATTTTTACGGAAAAACAGGAATAACATTTTTTTAAAAATTGGGTTAATCTAGGGGCCATTCAGAGTGGCCCATCGCTAGTGTACATTGTTCATGTAGTATATTTTTTTTAAACTAGAATTTTAATTAATTTTATATTTGAATGAAGCACACTTTAAATTTAGGTGATATTCCACACATTGATGACATAAACAGCAGTGGTCTGACCTGTAGAAGTCCACCTTGTCAATTTCAGGGTACTGGTCCTCGATCTTGGCATGGACGTGGCTGATGAAGAGGGTGAAGTTGGACAAGGAATTGTGTACGGGCAACGATTTGGACAGGTTGCCAATGTTCCCGCCGATGTCGTCCACCAAGCTCTTCACCCCTGAGAAAGTTTCAATGAAAACAAAATACAATTGTCTAGCGGACATCAAAATAAAAATGTATACACCATATTTATAAAAAGAGATCCCCACTTCCGATCCCAAAGAGTTTCTGTAGTGGATCCCTACTTCTGATACCATCGGTGACAATTTTTTTAATTGAATTGAAAAAGAGATGTAAAAAATAAGAAGCCATTTTAAAATAAACATTTTCTCCAAAATTTTGTTTGACTTACTGTCAACAACTGCTCGGGTCTGTACCATCACCATATAAGGTGTGTCGTTCAAGGACGCGTAACCCTAAAAGAGGTGACAAATTTTTAAAAAATGCATATATTTACAGTGTTATTGATATGATTTGTTCTTTTTCTGCAAAAAAGTCACCAAAAACACCAAAGTCAAATGAACGACAATGAAATGAAGATTCTTCATTCACCTTGTGAACAACGTTGCTGAGGTCCGTTTTCAAGATGTCATTCATCTTCTTCAACGGAGCGTTCACATCGGGAAGCTGACACGAAAAACAAACAAACAAACAAAAACAATAGTCATGCAGTTCAGTAGTGACATCACAATGTATTCAATCAGGAATCCATTGATTGAAAACTCATTTTGACTTATTTATATGTACCGTAAACTTTTTTTTAATGTTTGTGAAACAAACACAAAAAATACCAAGTTAATGGTGGCTAGAAGTGTGTTATTTAAACATAAAAAATTATTCACAATGGACAAAACTGTTCCCGGTAATTAAACATGAAATGTAATTAAAGTTGGATTTATTTTAGTTATTTAAACGCAAAACATGCATGGAATGTTGGGTAAAACTGTTATGTACGCAAAAACACAAAAAAACTCATTCGTGCTAGATAAACTTTAAATTATTTAAACAGCCAAAAACAAATTGTTTGTTCATTTTCTGTACACAGCAGTTGAAAAGTTTAAATACATGTATTTCTTTAAATGTATTTCTTTAAAATGAACGCGTTGATATTATGAATGTATATATGTATAAAGTATATAACTTAAATAAATAATAAATAACACACCTAGCAATTACATTATATTTTTTTCATGTAAAAACTTAAGAATGTGAAACAATTGCTGGTTAACGTTGTACGTAAATCTGTTTCAAGCTTGTATGTCGGGTACCCGGGTGAAGTTAGCGCTAATGTGCAGCTGCTCCAGTGATTGACGGATGCCCCGGCATAGCTGGGCTGAGGTGGCGTCTGACTCCTCGTCGTGGCACCCGGGGTCGTTGAGGGAGCGCTTAATGTTGGCCCGGACCAGGCTCAGGTTCAAGTCCAGCTTGCCCGTGGCCTCCTGCAGCACTTGCAGGGACATGCTTACGTTCTCCAGGGCCTCCTTGGTTTCACGCATGGCTAGGGAATGAAAACACCGTGTTAGCATAATCTGCTACCTTAGTTGCAAAATATGTTAAATATATCTACAGGCTGACTATATCTAGCCAGCCAGCTAGCTACCCTATCCCTTAAGGAAAGGTTCTCGGACTAAATTTTTGCATTTTTTCGGCACCGCTTCGCCTCACTCCTAAATGTAGTTTTAAAAATGTCTTTATTTTCTTTTGGGGCTCTAAATACACAGAAATGATCAATTTCAGGGTGGTAAAATTTTGGCAAGGTAGTGCTACGGCGAGGCTAATTAGCAGCAGCTTTCTTGCTAGCATTTTACCTTACTCAATGTCTGTCTGTCTATCTATTTAACCAGAATCAGAATCATCTTTATTGGCCAAGTATGTAGAACACACAAGGAATTTGTCTCCGGTATAACACGCTGCATTAGTACCATCATAAACAAGGACATGACAAATAGGTATGGAAGGACATTTCGTAATGTAAGTGAACTGTAGTGCGGTGGTACCACCCAGTGACAACTGTTAGACAATGTAGCTAGGCTAGTGAGCTAATCATCCCTCCTGCTCGTGATGTATTTATGAATTTTAACCTTCTATATTATATAATATTTTGACATCTTTAAAGTAAAATTAACATGTTTTTTTGCTCAGCATTTTAATATATGTTATATATTTTTATTTATACAATGTGGCCTATGTTATTTTACTTAGTTGTTTGTTTCCCTCAATAATGACTTATTCAATATGCTTTTAGGTTTTTAATGTACGCTGTGAGATTTTCTCTACAAGTACATAATTTATAAATCTGCCCAATAACAACTTGGTTGTTTGGGCAATCTAGCCCAATCAAGCATGCTATGATTGCTAACATTTTAATAGCTTTTAAATGCAAATATTTGTTCTTGTCGTTGTACACGCAGCAATCAAAAGCTTAGAAGCACCAGGGTACACAACAAACAAGCGAAGGGTAGGTAGATGACAAACTCTCCCCTTGGTAACCATTATGCGACACGATTTGGGCATGCATGAGTCCTCCTGCATCTTTGAATGTACCGTACTCAAGATGCAGGGTAAGAGGAAAAAAGGACACTTGTCAGATTCAGTGTTCACAAAAGTTCATTAAAATTGCACCAAGCAGGAAGCCACAAGATAAGTTTTTAATGTTTATTGCTTTATCTCCCATTTGGTCAACTAAAACAAACATTTTAAAATGCTAAAAACAACAAATTTCACACATTGACAAGAAGCTGTCCTAATCCCACTGAGAGTCATTCGGGTCTCTAGCCAGGAATTCGAGTTAGCAAGAGGCGAACGTTGGAGTTTACATCCTCATCCAGTCAAACAGCACAACGTCTCTTTGTTCACAAAATGCTGGTCAGATAGATTCCTGTCAAGCCAAAAGGGAACGGGAGTAAGCTTGAAGTTAATATTATAGTCTATGCCTTCCCTCAGTACTCTTTCCTGTCAAACAATAAAACCAGATCCATGATGCCAGTCAAAGAAAATCAAAATGGAAGTATTTTGTTCACAAAAAGCTGCTTAATCCAAGCCATGTCTGTGAACTTGAAAGAAGAACATAGCAGTCTACATCTTCACTCAGTCAAATGGCATAAACATATAGAATCAAATGTACAGCAGCAGTAAAAGCAGATCCAAATTAAAGATTTTTTATTCACAAAAAGCTGGTCAACTAGAGTCCTATCAAGCCAAGCGGAATGGGCGCTAGCTCAACGTTAACCAATAAGACTACCGTTACATCACTCAATATTCCCATGTTGTCTAACATTGCTATCAGATGCATCATACAGTCACATACTGTATGAAGTCCTTTGTTCACAAAAAGCGGCGGCAGAAGGGCTAACACAGACGGCCGTCTATCGCACGACATCGGTCACAGTAGCGTTCCAGCAAACATTCATGGGAGCTGGCTTGAAACAATCTTTATCTTCGCAAATGAATCTTTTGTTCACAAAAACAACACAACACAAATATATATACAGTGTATGTATCAGTATCGCCAAGAGCAGTCCCTGTTTGACCTCATTTTATAAGTACAGTGCAAAGTGCAGTTTTAATGTTCACATGGGTCTGTAATACTACATGAAGGAGCCATGAAAGGGGAGGGAGGGGGGCAAGGGTTTGGAGGTCTTGGGAGGGCTCACCACTGGGGACAAACCAGACTCAAGGTCATAGTTCCAGTCCTTTTACCTTTAATGGCTCTGTCGATTTTCACTTCACAAAAATCCATCAAAAAGGAAGAAAAGCAAAACACAAGAGGCTAAATGATGACATCATCAAAATGGAAACCACCCTGTCATGTCAGTCACTGATTGGTACAGAGAAGGCAATATTTGTGACTAAATTGGAAAATACTCACCAACAATCTTCCACAGTTAATTATTTTTACCCTGATTTTTATTTCTTTTTATATGGGATGGTTTACACCGTTTTTCTTTATTTTTCATTCATTAAACAAAACACCACTTTTTGATTTCATGTTTCTTTCCATTTTTTTTCCCCCATATTCATTAATTGGGCGGCCGACTGGTTAGCACGTCAGCCTCACAGTGCAGAGGTGTAGGGTTCGATTCTGGCTCCGGGTTTCCGGTGTGGTGTTTGCATGTTCTGCGTGGGTTTTCTCCAGGTACTCCGGTTTTCTCCCACATTCAAAAATATGCATAGAACACTAAATTGTCCCTAGGTGTGACTTTGAGCGCGGGTGGCTGTTTGTCTGTGTGTGCCCTGCGATTGGCTGGCAGTCAGCTTAGGGTGTACTCTGCCTACTGCCCGAAGAGAGTTTGGATTGGCTCCTGCACGTTAGATGGATATTCATTAATTCACTTGATTTCTGCTATTATTTATTTCTATGTAATGATTTTACTGCACCCCTCCTTTTTTGTCTGGATTTTATTTTCATTATTTCACTACATTATTTTAGGTATTTTTTCTTTTAAAAATTATATTCATCAGAATTTTACTTGACACAGTTGGCATTATTTTATTAGATATTTAAAAGATTTAATTATTCTATGAGATGTTTTCATTATTTTAATTGTGAGCTTTCATTATTTTACTCCTTTTAATTTGATTAGATTTTTATTCATAATTTTGCAACATTTTTGATAGTTTCAACATTTTGATTTGCAGTCTGTCTTACCTGTTTTTCTGCCAAATTTGATCAGATTAAAAAAAAAACAAATTTCACTTGATTCTACAGTATGTCAATATTTCACTTGCTTTTTAAAGTGCATTTTAAAAATAAATCATTGAATCAACTATTTTGTTTGATATTGATTCATAATTTTTACTTTATTCTTTTGTGTAATAATTTTAACTGACATAAAAATCCCATAGACATATTTTTCCAAGTCTTTACATCGCTGATGTTGGCCTGTACCTTTACTTTATATCCCTTCATCATTCATTCACCAACAGAATATGACTTGTTTTGTTGCCATCTCGATAGTATCGCTAAAGGATATGAAACGGGGAGCTAATATGCACCTCCTGTCATTTTCAGCACGGCGTCCAAAGCCGGGTGCACCTCCTTATCCAAAGCGTCGCGTATCCTTCCACCTAATAGTGGACCTATGTCTGGGGCGGCAAGAGGAGATAAACAAGTATTAAAAGATAACACACAGTTCATTGTGTGACTTGTGACTGCCATTTGGAAAAATACAACACACAAGGTTCTCCACAGATTTAATTTTTGGCGGCTCTGGATTATCTTCAGTTTCTACAATCAGATACCACACAAACATATTGGCTGCCTTTATTTTTATGTTCTTAGTCACAGAAACAAGATAATAATAACGAAAAGAAAATGCTCACCAATGTAAAGTAGGCAAGGAACTATACATATTTGCTAACTTGAGTTAAATTAGTAGCCTCAGTGTTAGGTAACAATTACATAATGTTGTTGTTGTGACTTTTGGTTCAGGTTTAGGTGACAATTAAATTATTAACTATAAGAAATGAAATTATATTTGGGGATATGACTCCAGGGTAGGTAAAGGTATGACCGTACATTAAAATTATTCGCGTGTAGTTATGAAACTCGCCACTAGGGGGTGGAGGTAGACAAGGAGTGGACTTACTTTCCAGATCGTAGAGGACTTGGTTCTTGGCGGTGGCATACTGGGAGGTTAGGTAATCGATTTGCTGCAAACAGGAAGCACAAAATAAATAAATGTAAAAATTTGCAAATTGTATGTATTTAAGAGGTACCGAACACTACCATCCCCGAAAACCCACTCAACAGCACAAGTAAAGAAAATTCACCCCTTGACACCAGTTCCAATCATCGACACAAACATTGGTTGAATTGTCAAGCCCCTGTCACACCTTGACGATTTAGCCAGCGTATGCCGACGTAGGAAAAATTTGGCAAATACGCTGGCGTACGTCGAATAAGTTATGGGTAAGTTTTGTATACGTAACAGCACGCTGAAGCACGTTGGTATACGTCGAAGTACGATCACGTGACGTAGTCTATAAAAAGGCTGGCGCTCGACGTTTCAAATCATAACTGCACTAGACATTGCAGTACCAACATCTGTTTGGGGACTATCCCCCCCCCCCGGTCTAGTTAAAATGGTATAACCCAAGAGGCAAGGTGCGGCTTGCCATCGTTACTGTGAGTTGCTATTCACGCTATTAAAGCAGCAATCAAACGCCATTATGACTTGTGTCATTAATAAACCAAACAACATCAGCGTCATGGCAAAGAAAAGTCTGGGGAGCTCATCAAAGGTCTCGCAGAGGCTCAGCCCATCACAGCCACTGCAGCCTTCGCCAACTACGTGCGTGAAAGTTCGAAAAGCACGGATGTTGGAGAACAGCTAGTAGGTATTCTCGACGTATTTGGACTTATGAGTAACCTACACTTAACGTGTTTGAACGTGTGCAACGATCGCATAACTTACCTATTACTTATGGCCTGCGTGATACGGACGTATAGCCATACGCTGACATACGCCGAGAAATTTTAAGCATGCTTAAAATTTCTCGACGACTCGACGATTTCCGACGATACCAACGCGCTTCAGCGTGCTGTTACGTATACAAAACTTACCCATAACTTATTCGACGACGCCAGCGTATTTGCCAAATTTTTCCTACGCCGGCATACGCTGGCTAAATCGTCAAGGTGTGACAGGGCTTGAAACGCCGAGCGCCAGCCTTTTATAGACTACGCCACGTGATCGTCGGCAATACGCTGCTGCACGCTATGCATAAATTAGACTATCGTTGGGCATAAGTTGTGTACGCCGGCAACACGCTAGGCATTCGTTGGAATAAGTTATCTATAAGTTATCGAAACGTTCTATATAATTTACTGATACGTTATGTATACGTCCAGCCCGTTATGAATGCGCTATGTATACGCCCAAAATTGAAAAAAAAAATCGATAATTCAGCGTATGCCAGCTGTTACTGCCAATATTTCCTATTAAGCAGTTTCATTATTGGTGTTCTGTTGCCATCTAGTGGCGATTGTTGGCCGGAACCATTTATCGCGAATAAAGGTTCACCGGACCCTAGTTGCCGTGCACATTGACTGGAGCACGTTAAAAGGACACGTTTTTGTAAGCTTTCTGTAGACTTTTGTAAGAAGACAAGAGTGCCGAGAACCTACCGTATGAGGCAAGTCGACGACGGGCAGGATTTCGGACGAAGTTTAGCCCCTTATGGGTGTGAGCCCACGAGGTTTGTGTGCATTTTATGTTAAATCAATTGTCTTCGTAGTTTTGTCTTTATTTGGTTGAGAAGGCTTCGGAGGACATTAAAACGTCTCAAGAAGATATCAGATTTATGACGAAATTGAAAGAAAGCATCAAGCATAAGGATAATGGCCATGATGAGATGCCACTTCCATTCAAGACTGAAATACCTGACTTACCCAACGACAAGGAGTGTGCCATTCAACGGCTCAGATGTTTGGAAAGAAAGCCAAGAAGAAACAAGCAGCACTACGTGGATTACGAGAAATTCATGAAGAAAATCAAAGCCCATGGAGATGCTGAAGAGAATCCGCGCCCAATGCCTCAAGAGGTCTGACGGATAAAGAACTCATAACATCGAAGTGGTTCACAGTGCATAAAACAGTCTGCATCTCTTACAGAGCTTTCTTCTGAGGCCTCGTCAACATATTCAAATGAACCTCACAGTCCCTTCGCCCTCATCAGGCAGACCCGAGCAGCTCTCTCAGGCTTAATTAGCCCGAGCAACATCAAGGCGACGGCAGCCCATAATATTAAGCTGCTTCCATGACTCACCCTCAATCCCGGCAGAATTGTCAACGCAGCAGCTCACAGCTAGGACCAGTTATACAGTATATTTATATATTACGTGCATGCGTGTGTGTGTGTGTGTGTGTGTGTGTGTGTGTGTGTGTGTGTGTGTGTGTGTGTGCGTGTAGGTGTGTGTTCATTTTCGAGCGCACGACTTTTGTAAAGGAGCAACTTTGATCATCCGGAATCTTCATGAATGATGTAAAAGCGATTGTGTTTTCCTCTCAGAAGGTGTACACAACATGCAAAGCGAGGGCCGGGCCTTTCTCCTGCCTCTTCAGTCGTGTTGCTAATGCGTGAAGAAGGCGCATTTCATCTTCGCCCAACCAAGTGGATGGCTTGGGTTCGCCGCCCTGTTGACCCCGTTCTTCTGCACACCCCTGATCACTGGTGATACATTTTTCACGTATGAACCGAACAATGTCATGTTTGACTGGCCAAAAGGTTCACAAATATTTATTTAATGGCCTTTCATTAAATGAACATAATCAAAAGGAAAAAAATAAATACAATTGTATTGTATTGTACCAGTGTTTATGAATGTGCGGTGTCCCTTTCAAATAAACAATAAAAATGAAAACTTACATAAATTATGAATTGATATTTTAAAGATGGTTTAATGGCTATTAAATGATGTGAAATCAATCAAATGAATGACTCTAAATTAATGAATCTGTCCCAAAAAAGTTTTTTCTTACAATCAAATGTAATACAAAAAAATTGGCATAAGTAAATTTGAAAAAACAATCACAACAAAATAAAAATAAATGAAATTGAAATAAAATGGGTGCCATACAATTTCTGAGATAATATTTTGGAATTTAATTAATAAATGGACAATTTAATCATTCATTTTAATTCGTAATGACTAGGGTACTTTATATTAGTTTGAAACATACCTCAACTATTTCTCAAACGACCAATCAAAATGTCTCAGAGGAAATAAGAAATTTACAAGTGCACCGATCACAATTTTCTGGCCAATCCCGATCCTCAATCCGACCTGCCGATCCCAATTTTTTTCAGAACCATCAGCATACACCTTGAATATTCCAGTCTTGTTTTATCGTAAAACATTGAACACAAATAATAATAATAATAATACATTTTATTCATAAGCGCCTTTCAAGACACCCAAGGACACTTTACAATAACAAAACCAATAAAACACAATACTATATCTGTGAAACAATACAAATGGGTGTTTTTTAACTGCACGTGAGGTAGTTGTCTAAATAAAAATGAAAATACAATTAGTCATCTCACAGCAGAGGAGGACAGTGGCTGATTAGGGAGATTAGATTGGTGGTTTTATTTTAAGGGATCGGTCCATCACGGATGCCCAAAAATTAAGAAACGAGTCTCAAAAAATTACTCAATGATTCTATTAGAAAACAATAGCAAAATAAATAAAATAAATGACTGGGGGAAAAAAGAGTCGTTATGACAACCTTGGCCTTGTGTTGCCCCCACAAGAGGGGGCAACACTCACCTCCACTAATTTAGGAGAGGCTACGTACAGGAACAGACACATGAAAGTCAGCCTGTTTGAAAATATGAAGAAGGAAAAGGAAGAGGAGGGCATCAATCTAGCATGAATGTAGGCCGCTATTGGGGCTGACACGGTCTGCCAGCTCCATAGCTAGTAGCGACGCTAACAATGGCCTGCATTCAACGGCCGGGCTCCCCCTCCCTGCTTCCACTAGAATGGAAGTGAACCTCCATCATCATCTCCGCACAACAACACAATAACAAGTGCAGCCACACGGACAGAGGAGACCTCTACCAAGGATTTTCGCTGGCTCTCACAAAAAGAAGATTACGACAATAAATCAGCCAACTGAGAAGATGCCCTCGCATTGAACGGGCTCGCATTTCACCTTGTGGGAAAAAGAATGGAAGAAGAGTTTCTCATTTAAGGAAACCTACGATAAATATGTTTGTAGGTGATTCAGGAAATAACTTGAAACTCAAGTTCTCCATTCAGAAATCGAGAAACCGCTGGACATTGCGACGTTTTATGTCGACCCAACAACAAGGCATGACATCAGTGACTTCAAAGGCACTCCTCATTAGGATTCTTCTTGTCTGCATTTCACATCAACGGGGTTCAGAGTTAAAAACCCAAAATGAAAATATTTCAATAGCCTGATGCGCTAGGAAAAAAGTCGAGAACTTTCAGAAATCACCTCAAAAATAGGTTCTGGGAAACCTAATAAGCCATCCCTGATTAAAATTTGCTGTTGAGCAGTGAAACTGAGGCTACATATCATGATTTACAAGTAGATTGCCAAATGAAGACGGAGGTAATTTCAGCATGGAGTCAGGCTGTGGCGATCATTTTGGAGAATCGCTGTGAAAAGCTGAAAAACAACCAAACTTGTGACCCTACCATTGGCGTGTCGTTGGCGAAGGTGTGCAGATCTCTCATGTTGCTGTTGACCAGACGTCGGATGTTCTTGACCTGAGCGCTGAGGTTCTGGTTGGCGGAGTAAGCACACAATACGCCGACCCTGCCAAATGCGAAGGACGACAACGCACTTCCTGTTAGCTTGGGTGACAATGACGAGCCCCAGTGTATCATCTCGATTCAGAGACTGCATATAAAAAATGAGCCTAACATTAGCCTCTTTCAGGCGGCTAGCAAGCAAATTTGCTGCATAATAACATTTTACACAGAACCCAGCAAAGCGGGATAACCCCCCCCATTCGCAGTAGGTCAACAACCAGGATTTGATATGACATACAAAAACCTTGTTGGACAGTAACAATTCGGTTTCTGCAGAAAGGAAAATGCCAAAAATGTTCAGTAATGTTGTTATTTGGCAACATCTCGATATAAAAGATGCTTTCGCTCCTACAGTATGTCGGAATGCAATTATAATTTCATTTAAAAAAATAATAATTTTTTAAGCGCAAAAAGAATACTGTAAATGTACAAAATATAAACATAAAAAATACATAAAAATAAAATAACATTTAAAATAAATGTTAAACAATTACAATAATACAATTTAAAAAGAAAAAATATTTATTAAAATATAAAACAAAATACAACATAAAAACATTGTGATCTTTTTTTATGTTTTATAAATTATAATACAGAATGACAAAATATTAAAACAAACCCAATATCAGATAAAATACAGTAAATGAAAACTGAACAAAATAAAGTTAAAATATAAATGTCAAATTGAAAAATAGAATACATTGTTCAAATAATAAATACAATACCGATAAAATGAAGAATATAAAAAAATGAAATACAAAATACAAAAATGAATGAACAAAATGAAATCTAAAATAGGCACAAAATCACAAACATGACTGGAAAGCTCAAAAATATGTAGAAAGAGAAAAAAAGAACACTTAGTCAACCTCATTATTATTTTATTGTTATTATTGTTTTTACCATCATCACCGACATACGTCCCCCTGGTCAAAAAAAGCATAAAACAGTCTGCATCTCTTACAGAGCTTTCTTCTGAGGCCTCGTCAACATATTCAAATGAACCTCACAGTCCCTTCGCCCTCATCAGGCAGACCCGAGCAGCTCTCTCAGGCTTAATTAGCCCGAGCAACATCAAGGCGACGGCAGCCCATAATATTAAGCTGCTTCCATGACTCACCCTCAATCCCGGCAGAATTGTCAACGCAGCAGCTCACAGCTAGGACCAGTTATACAGTATATTTATATATTACGTGCATGCGTGTGTGTGTGTGTGTGTGTGTGTGTGTGTGTGTGTGTGTGTGTGTGTGTGTGTGTGCGTGTAGGTGTGTGTTCATTTTCAGCGCACGACTTTTGTAAAGGAGCAACTTTGATCATCCGAATCTTCATGAATGATGTAAAAGCGATTGTGTTTTCCTCTCAGAAGGTGTACACAACATGCAAAGCGAGGGCCGGGCCTTTCTCCTGCCTCTTCAGTCGTGTTGCTAATGCGTGAAGAAGGCGCATTTCATCTTCGCCCAACCAAGTGGATGGCTTGGGTTCGCCGCCCTGTTGACCCGTTCTTCTGCACACCCTGATCACTGGTGATACATTTTCACGTATGAACCGAACAATGTCATGTTTGACTGGCCAAAAGGTTCACAAATATTTATTTAATGGCCTTTCATTAAATGAACATAATCAAAAGGAAAAAAATAAATACAATTGTATTGTATTGTACCAGTGTTTATGAATGTGCGGTGTCCCTTTCAAATAAACAATAAAAATGAAAACTTACATAAATTATGAATTGATATTTTAAAGATGGTTTAATGGCTATTAAATGATGTGAAATCAATCAAATGAATGACTCTAAATTAATGAATCTGTCCCAAAAAGGTTTTTTCTTACAATCAAATGTAATACAAAAAAATTGGCATAAGTAAATTTGAAAAAACAATCACAACAAAATAAAAATAAATGAAATTGAAATAAAATGGGTGCCATACAATTTCTGAGATAATATTTTGGAATTTAATTAATAAATGGACAATTTAATCATTCATTTTAATTCGTAATGACTAGGGTACTTTATATTAGTTTGAAACATACCTCAACTATTTCTCAAACGACCAATCAAAATGTCTCAGAGGAAATAAGAAATTTACAAGTGCACCGATCACAATTTTCTGGCCAATCCCGATCCTCAATCCGACCTGCCGATCCCAATTTTTTTCAGAACCATCAGCATACACCTTGAATATTCCAGTCTTGTTTTATCGTAAAACATTGAACACAAATAATAATAATAATAATACATTTTATTCATAAGCGCCTTTCAAGACACCCAAGGACACTTTACAATAACAAAACCAATAAAACACAATACTATATCTGTGAAACAATACAAATGGGTGTTTTTTAACTGCACGTGAGGTAGTTGTCTAAATAAAAATGAAAATACAATTAGTCATCTCACAGCAGAGGAGGACAGTGGCTGATTAGGGAGATTAGATTGGTGGTTTTATTTTAAGGGATCGGTCCATCACGGATGCCCAAAAATTAAGAAACGAGTCTCAAAAAATTACTCAATGATTCTATTAGAAAACAATAGCAAAATAAATAAAATAAATGACTGGGGGGGAAAAAAAAGAGTCGTTGCGACAACCTTGGCCTTGTGTTGCCCCCACAAGAGGGGGCAACACTCACCTCCACTAATTTAGGAGAGGCTACGTACAGGAACAGACACATGAAAGTCAGCCTGTTTGAAAATATGAAGAAGAAAAAGGAAGAGGAGGGCATCAATCTAGCATGAATGTAGGCCGCTATTGGGGGCTGACACGGTCTGCCAGCTCCATAGCTAGTAGCGACGCTAACAATGGCCTGCATTCAACGGCCGGGCTCCCCCTCCCTGCTTCCACTAGAATGGAAGTGAACCTCCATCGTCATCTCCGCACAACAACACAATAACAAGTGCAGCCACACGGACAGAGGAGACCTCTACCAAGGATTTTCGCTGGCTCTCACAAAAAGAAGATTACGACAATAAATCAGCCAACTGAGAAGATGCCCTCGCATTGAACGGGCTCGCATTTCACCTTGTGGGAAAAAGAATGGAAGAAGAGTTTCTCATTTAAGGAAACCTACGATAAATATGTTTGTAGGTGATTCAGGAAATAACTTGAAACTCAAGTTCTCCATTCAGAAATCGAGAAACCGCTGGACATTGCGACGTTTTATGTCGACCCAACAACAAGGCATGACATCAGTGACTTCAAAGGCACTCCTCATTAGGATTCTTCTTGTCTGCATTTCACATCAACGGGGTTCAGAGTTAAAAACCCAAAATGAAAATATTTCAATAGCCTGATGCGCTAGGAAAAAAGTCGAGAACTTTCAGAAATCACCTCAAAAATAGGTTCTGGGAAACCTAATAAGCCATCCCTGATTAAAATTTGCTGTTGAGCAGTGAAACTGAGGCTACATATCATGATTTACAAGTAGATTGCCAAATGAAGACGGAGGTAATTTCAAACAAAAACTGGCACTACATAAAATGATTGACATGTCGACATAACTTACGGGTTGCCTGTGAAGTACAAGGCTAAGGGAGGCATACTTGGTTTGACCCGAGGTACCTTAAACTAGTTTTCTTCTTTAAAGACAAGAGCAGTCGGTTGCTTTGAATCCCTGAGAAAAAAAACAGAAAAGTAATCCCCAAAGAAAAGGATTGCTGGAGTCAGAAATGGAAGAGAGCGCACAAGTCAAAGCAGCTTTTTTGTTCCCGGGCTTCTCTTAATCGCAGACTCAAGAAATAAAAAGGATCAATCGACAGTATTTTCTAAAGGGGAGCTATTTATATACACAGAAATCCTCCCGGCCAAAAGAAATGAACGATCATCGCTTAGCCACCACACGACTGGATGGAGCCTTAAGCATTCACTTTCAGATTTTTAGGAAACGTAATTTGATGGGTTTTTTAAAAAATGTATGGAATTTTATTTGTGTCTGCAAGTATGGATTTGTTTCATAGGCGGCTCGGTGGTCGACTGGTTAGCACGTCAGCTTCACAGTACAGAGGTTCCAGCTGCGACCTTCCTGTGTGGAGTTTGCTTGTTCTCCCCGGGCCTGAGTGGGTTTTCTCCGGGCACTCCGGTTTCCTCCCACATTCCAAAGACATACATGGCAGGCTGATTGAACACTCTAAATTGTCCCTAGGTGTGAGTGTGGGCACCGATGATTGTTCGTCTGTGTGTGCCCTGCGATTGCCTGGCAACCGGTTCAGGGTGTCCCCGGCCTAAAGCGGATCAGAAAATGGATGGATGGATGGATGGATGGATGACAAGGAAGCAGTGACAGCTCACGCTGTCATTGAAAAGCACAAAGAGGAAACTCCAGATGCTTTTTGGTGAATGGCTGAGGCTCGGTGGAGGTCTGTGCTCCGTTGTTCCACAGTCATCTCTCATTCTTTTGTAATTTTTCTCTCTGCGACTATTTTCTGCCTACGCCTGGCCGCCCTTGCGGGCGTCGTTTAGTGGATTTCACAGCCTCCTGTTAGTCAATTTATCGTGGCATGAGTCACTGGAAGATGTTTGTCCGTATGCACGCTCAGATGACCATTGCTCTGCCATGCTAACATCTCATTAGCGTCATTAATGGCTATTTGTGTGAATGCCGAAGAGGACCGACATTTGTTTTCTTTTTCTACCCATCTTTTCTCCTTTCACATTTCTTAATCAATTCAATTTCCAAAAACATAACGGTTGTACATCCAGGATAATTATATAAATATTCATCACATTCCCCAAATGGACACATTTTCAGAAATGAGTTCCTCAAAGAAAGATGTTTTTACGTTTACATGTACCTTCTCCTTCCATGTTTCTTAAGTGATTCAAAACATTCCAACTTGAAACTGTTCAGCTCATTCAATACGCTATGGAGACGGCTTTTCATCTTTCCCAAATTCCCACATTTCCATTTTTTTAATAAATCCAAGTCATATACCTCTATCATTTAATGCATGCTTTTTTTCAATCTCACATTCAAGATTTGTTTTTAAAAATTTTAATGTGTATTCTCCAATATTTCAGTCATTTTATAATTTATTTTCATGAAAGAGCAATGTTCCCTTCCTAGGTGATATTAAAATAATAATCATAGGAGCAATGTTGCCGTTTGGCGTTCATCTTGGATTAATATGGGGTCCAAATGAGGCATTTAATGGAGTTGAGGGTGGGCGGGTGGCATCGATATTATCATTAATCAGACCCCCGTAGGATTGGTGCGGCGGGGGGTTTGCCTAGCTCGTCATGTTGCGATCTTTTGCGCTAATGGTGTTAGACAGCCTGCGACTAAAATAGAGCGTGGAAATACATGCTGGGTAACGACATGAGACAAGTTGTCTTTTGACGCACTTGCAAAAATAACAATAACGTTGATTTAATTATGGTTCATTTGATTGAATTTCTTAAGACACAAGCGGCTAATTAGCACGCAGAAATTGGGTTCTACATTCAGTTCACGCTCAAATGTTGATATTTTTGGAAAGGTTTAGCACCAGGGAATGCATATCCACATATGTCTACGTGCACATATGGACATTTTGAAATGGATTCGTACCAGAAAATGCATATCCATTCCATTTCCTGTATTCATGGTGCTAAACCATTCCAAAATGGGCACACACACACATATGGATACATATTTTCTGGTGCAAAACCACTCCAAAATGTCCACCCTAGTGCATTTGTTGGTGCAAATCCATTCCAAATGTAAATCATCATTGAAAACAACAACAACAAAAACAACATACTGATATGTAGTATTTGGTGCTAAATGATTCCAAAATGTCCCCACTCACACACCAACGGATTTGCATTTGACAGTGGTAAGCCATTCCAAAATGTCCATCCTCGTCGAATAAACTGGTCCGAACCAATTCCAAAATATGTAGACAAACACAATCAAGGAGAGTTGCAAGTAATGGGGTACCTTGACTTACTTGAAGTTTAATTTGTTCCGTAACTAAGCTTGGAACGCAATTTACACAGGTTATCCATTCCAGCTCCTTATTACAACATCATTTTTGGGTGCATTTTTAATAAAGAAAAATGGCACTGTATTGCATAAAAGCATTATACAACAAAATGAATGAATGTAAATAATAAACTGGTCTTGTAAAGTGTAATTACTGTATGTACTGTAGTGTATGTGTGTTGGGAGTGTGCCTTTAAGGGGTGTGGCCGAGTGGATGATGTCAGAAGATGGAGTCACTGTACTTGAGTGTATCACACGCTTGCTTGCAACTTGCATTTTGGCTCACACAAACAAAAATAAATACCAAGCGACGGCTTGTCGCTTGAAAAAGTTCCACATCCAAACACACTGGTAGCATTTCTGATGCGTTTGTCCATCCATCCATCCATTTTCTGAACCACTTATCGTCACAAGTGTCGTGGGGCGTGCTGGAGCCAAGCCCAGCTGTCTCCGGGCAGTAGGCGGGGGACACCCTGAACTAGCGAGCAGTCAATTGCAGGGCACACAGAGACGAACAACCATCCATGACCACACTCACACCTAGGGACAATTTAGAGCAGGGGTATGGAACTCCGGTTACTCAAGAGACGTATCCTGCCTGTTTTCGATCCCTCCCTACTCCAAACACACCTGATTCAATTGTTCAAGATCGTTTCAGGCCTCTACAGAGCTTGCCAATGAGCTGATCATTTGAATCAGGCGTGTTAGAGTAGGGAGGGATCTAAAACAGGCATAATATGGCTCTCGAGGAACCTGAGTTCCCTTGCCCTGATTTAGAGCGTTCCATTAATCTGACACGCATGTTTTTGGAGTGTGGGAGGAAACAGGAGTACTCGGAGAAAACCCACGCAGGCACGGGTAGAACATGCAAAATCCACCGGAATCGAACCCTGCACCCCTGCACTGTGGGGCCAACACGCTAACCAGTCACCCACCGGGCCTGATGCGTTTGGGTCAGTGGGAAAAGAAAGCATTGCCATGGCAATGTGGCAGGGGTGTATTTACTTTGACAAGAGCTGACTTTCCTCCATGATTGGATTGAGTCTGACTTATTGGAAATTCCAAAGCACAAGGAGCAGGCACCAGGGAGCGTCGTTACTTATTAAAATCTCCCCAGCGACCAGAGCAGAAACTGGAGTGAAATGAGGACCAAATGGCACCTTTTTTTTTTTTTTAATCATCCCCACTTGACTTTTACAAAATGTATGTTTTCTCTTCAGGAACACTTTGAATCAAGTTAGATCCAGATAGAACCAGAAACACCCAGAGAGAGATGGAAGAGTTTGTAAATGTAGAAGTGTATGGTGGTAGATAACATCAGAAAATGCATATCCATATATGTTAATCAACACATATGGGTATTTTGGATTGCTTTAGCACATGAAATGTGTACACAGCAGTGGCTTGTGATACAGATTCAATTTCTGGAGGTACGAGCCAAATATTTTTTTTTGCTTTGACGTAAGGAAAAAATTCAGATGTGAGAGCTGTACGAAAGCAGTGAACTCAAACCAACTCACTTGACAACAAGCAGAAGTTTGGCAAACGGATAAGTATTCAGAAAGGAGCCTTCAAGCTGTTTGCCAATTATTCCAAGTTCAAGTTTACTGTCAAACTAAACATCAAACAAAGTGAGTTCAGTATCAATATAAAACGATATAACCGCCTTGAAGTCTACGTTTAGTCTAGATATCCGACCACAAATAATTGAGCAACACATAATTGAACAATAAACACAGGAATGAATTATTTTTCCTCTAAACGAAAAAGTAATATTACTGCAGCTAACTGTGGTGCTGAAGACCGTCAGTAGATATGTATAGTTGACCCCTGCTGTTCACGGTAGATAAGGACTGTGCTGGTGCACAAATGGCAAAAATCTGCATATAATTTATACCCATTAAAATGCATTGGGAAAGAATAAAATATAACTAAATTCTTTGAAGAAAAAATGCTGATGTACATTCAATATATGTTATCCATGAAAAAACATGGGAATTAAAAACAAAACTGAACAAAACAGACAAAAAAAACTCCCCAAAATATATATCTTTTGATTAAAGTTTTTTTTTATTTAAAAAATTGCTAATATGCAAAAATGGGGAAAAGACACCAAAACAAACATTTCAAAAACCACCCCAAAATACAAAAAAATATTTTTAAATATTGAGAAAATAAATCCACTAATATGCGAATCTCTGTGAACCAAATGTCTGTATGTATAAAAATGATAAAAATTCACTTGGACACAGGAATGATGCACATTTCATGGTACAGGAGTAGAAACTAGGTTGCAAAAACAAGTAATGTGAGAATAGGAGCGGATCTAATCAAGCTTTCACGTGAAAACATTCCATTAACAAATGTAAAAAAAAAAAATTAATGGAGAAAATTGGGGTCAAGGAGATTGCGACTAGGGTTGTAAGTACAAAGCATTTGAGGGAAAAATACATTTCTAAAAAAATGGACACTTAAATTAAAAAAAACAAGTATAACAGGCAAGAACATACTGCCTCGATGTGGCCAAGCACACACACCAGAAGGAGCAGCACTTTCCACTGAATTAAGGAAAAAAAGGTGGCAAAGACTATTGAATTTCTTTACGTTCCACTGAATTATGTAATTATGTATTTTTTATATAGTACTGTGATGTTAATTGCGATTTTTCCCCCTCATCAAAAATAACACATTACATTTTTTCTGTATCTTTTGGGAGACTGGAACAAATGAATGCCATTGCCATTCATTTCAATGGGGAAGGATGATGTGAGGTACTGAAGTAAACTAAATAATTTCCAAACGTGTTTACTCTACACACTACAGATAGGTGGCCATTTTGAAAAAGTTAAAAACCAGAAAATGCATGACCACATACCTGTAAGTTCATGCACAAATGTGGACGTTTTTTACCATGTTTTAGTACCAAACAATGCAGAGACATGAACGTTTGTGGCTACCTTGCAGTGGTTTGGGGCACTAAACCATTACAAGACATGTCATGTCTGTGTGTCAAAAATGTACTTTTATGAGTTACTGTAGTTTGTTTCCTGTGTACGATTTTTACTCACGTGACGACTAGCGAGGTGGAGAAGAGCAGCGTTCCCAGCAGGCCTCGTCGACAGTCTGCGTTCTTCCTCTGCCGCTGGTGCATCTCTCCACCGCAGTTGTCACAGCAGCGGCAAAGACAGAAGAAGAGGCCCACCACGGGCAACAGGATCGTAAACAGGACACCCGCTGCCGCACACACCACGAAGCCCATCTCGTAGTAGACCGCCTGGGAGACCGAGGGGGGGATGACAGTCAGGGAATGTGTACAAAAAGAGTGGTTTAACACCCAAAAATATGTATCCACTGATATTGAGGATTATTTTTTGGAATAGGTTCGCACTTATTGCTGCACTGGCAAATATGAATATTTTGTTTTGCTTTAGCACCAAACAACAGAGCCATACAATGATTGTGTGTGCAAATATGGATATTTTGGAACTGTTTGTCACCAGATGTTCACAGTATATCCATGCGTGTTTATATATATATATAAGTGTAGACATACTGAAATAGTTTCGCAGCACAAAATGCATATTCATTTGTCTATGTGCAGAAATTGATATGTTAGAACAGTTTGGCAATATAAATGCAAATCCCAATGTGTTTGAATTCAAGGATAGGCATTCTATAATGGGGAGACACTCTGGAATGCTTTATTATGCATATGCAAAGATAGACATTTTGATTGGTTTATACTAGAAAAAGATAAATAAATCAACGTTTGAGGAAATATGGATATTTTTGAATGTTTTAACAGCCCCCCCTCATAATTCAGTGGAATGACTATGTGAAAAAATAAACATGTTAGAACATCCACAAGCACATTATAAATCCAAATACGTCTAAATACAAATGTATACATTTTGGAATGGTCCATAATGCATTTGTACATGATTAACTTAAGGGCGAGAACATTTATACTTATACATCAGTGCAGTGAATTTGAACTGTTTTAGAAAGAAATGTTGTATGTGCAAACCTGGACAGTTTGGAATGTTCGAGCACAATAATATGCAAATCCAAATTCATACATATACAAATGTACACATTCTGCAAATGTTTATGTTCAGAAATGCTGTCTTGATGTGTAAATGTGGACATTTTCGAAGGGTCGCAAATTTGAAAAACAAAAACAATAATATATATACCTGTATATGTACTGTATATATATATATATATATATATATATATATATATATATATATATATATATATATATATATATATATATATATATATACACACACACACACACACACACACACATATACACAGGTATATATATATATATTTAAATAAAAATAAATATGGACAGTTCTTTAAATGATTTATCAACATGAAATGCAAATTCAAATGTGTCTACATACAAGTGGAAGTGTAGACATTCTGAAATGGTTTGGCCACAGAACATGAATATCCAGTTGTATTTGTGTGCAAATGAGGACCAAAAATAGGGGCAGCGTACTTTGGGGATTGAGAAAAAGTCAGAGCGCACCAGAGAATGTGTGGATAAATGAATCTCACAGTGTATCGATTGCGTGTCCAAATAGGATTCGTGTAAACAACACTGGGTCAAGATTTTGCTGAAACTGTATGAACATTTTAATAATGAACCATTCTGTGATGTTATTCAGTTTGATCAACATTATTGTTGGCACACGACTCGCAGATCAATGCGTGTATCCTTGTGCTGCTGCCGCATCACTAACAAAAGCGGAAAGACAGAATTTTTGATGAGAGGATGGACTTCCAGCTGAGCGGCCACAGAGAAAGTTGGACTTAAATCAGTATCCAATGTTAAATAAATAAATAAAACACCCCGGCACCCCCCAAAAATTCCAGTTTCATGGAATGTATTATATTCAAAATCATCAGAAAAAATCAGCTATCCCACTCACCCCACTGTCTTATCTTGGGATAATAACAATTTTGTGCGTTTTTATTTTTTTTCCCCTCTATGGCTTAGAGCTCATACTATTTTTGGACGATTACTTTGTTTTGGCGAAAGCCTGAAGGAAGAATGTGACCTTCCGCAAAGATGAGGTGGCGGCGTGTTGCTGTGGTTAAGACGTTAAAAAATCACCAAAATAGCCACCGAAGTGTCTTGAGGAAGGTTGCAGCTTTGTGCTTGGAGAGAACTCATGCTAAAATCTCTGCCACTTTCTTACATTCTGGAACCATAACAAATCATTTCAAAATATGTTTATCGCCACAAAATGCATATTAAAATAATCACGTGTTCATGTGCAAAACTGGACATTTCTGCGGTGGTTTAGCACCAGAAAAATGCATGTCTAGATATTAAATATGCACATTTCTTAATGATTTTGAGCATCCAGAAATGGTCATGTGCAAAGATGAACATTTCAGCATGTTTATGAACAGAAATACAGATCCATAAGGACAACGAATTTGTGTGCAAATGTGGACATTTTTGAATGGTTTGCCACCAGAAATGCATGTTCACAAATGTTTACGTGCAAGGGTAGACATTTTGGATGCTTTAGAACAAGAAAAAGGCACAAATATGGATTTTTTTTTTTTTTTTAATGGTTTAATCCCAGAAAACGCACACTCATTGTCCCCCCAGCTCAGTGCCTATACATTGGGGTTCACACCAGTGGATGAGAGGGTAGCCTCCCTCCGCCTTTGGGTGGGGGGACGGGTCACGACTGTTGTTTGTGCCTATGCACCAAACAGTAGTTCAGAGTACCCACCCTTTTTGGAAGTGCTTGGAGGATGTGCTGGAGAGTGCTCCCTCTGGGGACTGCCTTGTTCTGATGGGGGACCTCAAAGCTCACATGGGGAATGACAGTGAGACCTGAAAGGGCGTGATAGGGAGGAACACCCCCCCTCTCCCCATCAGACCTCGAGTGGTATTTTGTTTTTGAACTGCTGTGTTCATCACGGCTTGTCCATAACAAACACCATGTTCAAACATAAGGGTGTCCATATGTGGACTCATGGCACTAGGACACCCTTGGCCACAGTTCGATGACTGGCTTTGTGGTTGTATCATTGGATTTGCGGCCACATATTTTGGACATTCGGGTGAAGAGAGGGGCGGAGCTGTCCACTGATCACCACCTGATGGTAAGTTGGCTCTGATTTGGAGGAAGATGCAGACATGGCAGACCCAAACGTATCGTGAGGGTTTGTTGGGAGTGTATGGCAGAATACCCTGTCAGAAGGGGTTTCAACTTCCTGCAGAGCTTTTCCCACATCCCAGAGGACGCGGAGGACATTGAGTCCGTGGAGACCATGTTTTGCGTATCTATTGTTGAGGGGGCCGATTGGAGTCTGGTGGCCGTGGCCGGTGTCTGTCGTGACATGGGAAGAGTTCGATGAGGTCACGGAAGCCGACTTCCGGACAGCTAAGAGGAAATCCTGGTCCACCATCTAACGTCTCAGGAGGGGGAAGCAGTGCGTCATTAACACTGTGTATAGTGGGGATGAGGCTCTGTAGACCTCAACTTGGGACATTGTCAGTTGGTGGGCAGAAAACCTTGAAGACCTCCTAACTCCACCAACACGCCTTCCTTAGAAGAAGTAGAGTCTGGGGACCCTGAGGTGGGCTCTCCTATCTCTGGGGTTTAAGTTGCTGAGGTGGTTAAAAAGCTCCTCAGTGGCAAAGCCCGGGGTGTATGAGATCCACCCTGAGTTCCTCAAGGCTCTGGATGTTGTGGGGCTGTCCTGGTTGACACAGCTCTGCAACATCGCGGGGTCATCCGGGACAGTGCCTCTGGATTGGCAGACCGGGGTGGTGGTCCCCTTTTTTAAAGAAGGGGGACCGGTGGGTGTGTTTCGTCTACCTCAGCCTCCCTGGTAAGGTCTATACAGGGGTGCTGGAGAGGAAGGTCTGTCGGGCAGTCGAGCACTGTGGTTTTCGTCCCGGCCGTGAAACAGTGAACCAGCTCTACACCCTTGGCAGGGTCCTCGGGGGGTGCATGGAAGTTCGCCCAACCAGTCTACATGTGCTTTGTGGACCGTGTCCCCCGGGGAGTTCTGTGGGACGTGCTTTGGAAAGTATGGAGTGGGAGATCGACAGGTGGATCGGTGCAGTATCGGCTGTGATGCGGACTTTGTATTGGTCTGTCGTGGTCGATCAATGTTCCTACCCTTATGTATGGTCACAAGCTATGGATCATGACCAAAGGAACGAGATCTCGGATACAAGCAGCCATATAAGTTTCCTCCGCAGGGTGTCAGGGCTTTCCCTCCATCCGGGAGGGGTTCAGAGTCAAGCCGCTTCTCCTCCACATCGAGAGGAGACAGATGAGGTGGCTCGGGCCTCTGATTAGGATGCCTCCTGGAAACCTC
This sequence comes from Hippocampus mohnikei, assembly GCA_026261675.1. NCBI lineage: Eukaryota > Metazoa > Chordata > Actinopteri > Syngnathiformes > Syngnathidae > Hippocampus > Hippocampus mohnikei. The sequence continues at coordinate 1,708,359 of JAKGUB010000557.1, read as the reverse complement.
CCTGCTGAGGTGTCCCAGGCATGTCCTACGGGCTCCTGGGAGGAGCTGGAAGAAGTTGCAGGGGAGAGGGAAGCCTGGGCTTCCCTGCCAAAGCTGTTGCCCCCGCAACACGAGAATGAATGGATGGATGGAAGGATATGTCCAGAAAATGCATATAACTGTGTATTTATGAACACAATTGGCATTTCTGAAACTATTTTGCACCAGAAATATTTACGCACAAAGGGTGGGATTTTGGAATTGATCTAGCACGAGAAACTGACCATTCATATGTGCTTGCCTACAAATATGGACATTTTGGAATGCTTTAGAACAAGGGTGCCCAAACATTTTGGACCTCAGATCGACTTTTCCATCAACCAACCTCCCGGGATCGCCCCTTACCGTGCGCGCCATGATGAGGAACAGCCTGACACGCATGCGATGCACTTTTGCAGCCTGTTAACTCATTCAGTACCGGCCAATTCCAAACCAAGTCTGAAATGACGTATAAAAACGTCTTTGGAAGTGAATGAGTTAACTATCTAGCTAGCTCACACGTACCGTTTTAAAGTGCTTCCCTGGGCCCTCTAGATTGCTATTCTTTGCCCGTGCCCTCAGTGAATTGTACACGGAGCAAACTCTGAATGACAATAATGACGATAAAAGATAAAGCGCAACAGCTCTGATAACAAGCTGCAATTGCAGACTGCTGAGCGCTAACAACTTCCGTAGACGTAATCATGCGCCACCGTAGGTTAATGATTTACCTGCTTTATTTTTCAAATATTTTTTTCGTGAAAATGAGACTGATAGGACGATTAGGGTGCAGCGTACATTAACACAAAAAATATATTACTAACATGTACAAAGACACAAATGTTTTGGGGGATTTTTTTCTTCTCCTCTACACCCCTCGGATACACTTGGGACCTGTCCTAGATCTAACGGTCGATCAGGATCGACGTAATGGGCACCCCTGCTTTAGAACCATCCATAGAGCTTTGTTTACACAGGTGAACTTTTTCGGATGATTTAGCACAAAAGTCAAACTGAAATTACATAACATACACTACATTGTCATACAGCTTGTACGAAAATTTAAAATGTCCAAAACAGGTACATTAGTCATAAAAATTAAGACTAACTAATTTTTACACATAGCAGGACAGTAACTTCAAACATTGCTAGTGCGAAAAATTTGAGATTCCATCATATTTAACTAAAGGAATATATCACTTCCAACGGGATTCCTCACAAGGTCTTAAACAGGTCTAACATGTCATCAGGCGCCGACAGGTATGGCAGCCTCGGTTACACGCTCCCTAGTATTGTCCCTGTTTTGGGCATTTTCGTTAGTTTTTGGCGACCCTGCGTGGCTTACTTACACGAGGGAAAAGCTGCTTAGCATTGGGGAGTCGACACTCGGACTTTTTTTCACCAGCACACGAAAATCCACAAGGTTTTTCAGAGCTAATCGCGGCGGCGCTGTGCGGCGCATGGAAACGACGTCGGAGGATTGGGAAGCGAGCCGGCGTGCTAGTCAAGCTCCGGCAACGTGGATTTCGAACCCCGCTCCCATCGATCCATCTTGCTAATCTACGATCTCTGCCAAACAAGATGGATGAGCTTCTCCTCCTCACGAAGACCAACAAGACCTTTGCAAGCTCTGCTGCGCTCTGCTTCACTGAAACCTGGCTCAGTGACCGCCACCCGGATTCCGCGCTACATCTACCCGGCTTCCGCCTTCTCCGGGCCGACCGCGACATGGAGCTATCAGGGAAATCGAAAGGTGGTGGGATTTGCTTCTATATCAACGAAGAATGGTGCACTGATGTCACGAAGCTCGACGCACACTGCAGCCCGGACCTGGAGTCGCTGTCTTTAAACTGCAAGCCATTCTACTCGCGTGAGTTCACCTCTTTTTTACTCGTCGGTGTTTACATTGCGCCACAAGCTAATGCTAACGTGGCGATACAAACGCTAGCTGAACAAGTAAACAAACTCGAACTAAAATACCCAGAGTCACCCCTGATCATTTTGGGCGATTTTAATAGAGCACATCTTAACCGCGAACTTCCCAGATATAAGCAGCACATCGACTGTTTCACCAGAGAAGGCAACATCCTAGACCACTGCTATACAACAATCAAAAATGCATACCGATCGATCGCCCGCGCAGCATTGGGTCTTTCTGACCACAATTTAATCCACTTAATACCTACATACAGACAGAAACTCAAATGCGCTAAACCGGTTGTTAAGACGGTGAAAAAATGGACAGATGAAGCAAAGCTAGCTCTACAAGAATGCTTAGACTGCACTGATTGGGGCGTCTTTGAAACTTCAACGGGCACACTGGATGAATACACAGACACTATAACATCATACATCAGTTTCTGTGAGGACATGTGTGTACCAACGAAGTCCTTCCGCTCCTTCAACAATAACAAGCCATGGTTTACTCCCAAAATCAGGCAACTCAGGAAAGAGAAAGAGGCCGTAGAAGTGGAGATCGGGCACTGTACAAACACGCCCGAAATCAATTGACAAAGGAAATTAACATCGCAAAGAGAAGCTATGCAGAGAGGCTGAAAAAACAGTTCTCTGCTAACGACTCTGCATCTGTGTGGAATGGCCTGAAAGCAATCACAAACTATAGAACGCCATCCCCCCAAACAGTGAACAATAAGGGTCTTGCTGATGAACTAAACACGTTTTTCTGCCGATTTGAAAAGGACACCCCCATTTCCCACACTCACCCATCTCTACCAGATACTACTCTATCTACCCCCCCACCCTCTTTTTCTCCACTACAGATCCACGAACAGGACGTGAGACGGCTCTTCAAGCAGCAGAAGATCAAGAAAGCTGCGGGGCCCGACAAAGTGTCCCCCTCCTGCCTGAAAGTCTGCGCTGACCAGCTGGCTCCGGTCTTTACACAAATCTTCAACAGATCCCTGGAACTGTGTGAGGTCCCATCCTGCTTCAAACAGTCTACCATTATCCCAGTTCCCAAGAAACTGAACGACTATAGGCCTGTCGCTCTGACGTCTGTGGTCATGAAGTCCTTTGAACGCCTTGTGCTGAACCACCTAAAGAACGTCACCGGACCCCTGCTGGACCCTCTTCAGTTTGCCTGCCGGGCAAACAGGTCTGTGGAGGACGCAGTCAACATAGGTCTGCACTACATCCTCGAGCACCTCGACAGCACAGGGACCTACGCAAGGAAACTGTTTGTGGATTTCAGCTCTGCGTTCAACACCATCATTCCGGAACTCCTCACCCCCAAACTTCTCCACCTCGGTGTGTCCCCTACGATCTGCCAGTGGATCCTCAGCTTCCTGACGGGACGGACACAACAGGTGAGACTGGGAGCGACAACATCATCAACACGCACCACTAGCACTGGAGCCCCACAGGGATGTGTCCTCTCTCCACTGCTCTTCTCCCTCTACACAAACGATTGCACCTCAACAAGTCCAGCTGTCAAACTCATAAAGTTCGCAGACGACACCACGGTCATCGGTCTCATCAAAGACGGCGACAAGTCTGCGTACCGACAACAAGTGGAGCAGCTGGAGCTTTGGTGCAGCCGACACAACCTCGGGCTGAACACACTCAAGACTGTAGAGATGATTGTGGACTTCAGGAAACATCCTTCTCCAGAGTTGCCCCTCACACTATCCAACTGCCCTGTGTCAACCGTCGAGACCTTCAAGTTCCTGGGAATCACAGTCTCCCAGGACATGAAGTGGGAAGTCAACACCATCTCCATCCTGAAAAGGGCCCAGCAGAGGATGTACTTCCTGAGGCTGCTGAGGAAGCATGGCCTGCCACAGGAGGTGCTACGTCAGTTCTACACGGCAGTCATCGAATCAATCCTGTGTTCTTCCATCACGGTTTGGTTTGGGGCCACCACAAAGAAGGACAAAATCCGACTTCAACGGACAATTAGGACGGCAGAAAAAATCATTGGCACCGCCCTACCCACTCTTGAGGACTTGCACACTGCAAGAATCAAGACAAGGGCACGGAAAATCCTCCTGGATCCCCCGCATCCTGCCCACCACCTTTTCCAGCTACTCCCCTCAGGCAGGCGCTACAGATCCATGCACACCAAATCCAGCAGACACTTAAACAGCTTCTTCCCTCTAGCCATTAACTCCCTAAACAGTCACTGACGTAGTCACTCTTCTTGTACAACAAATATTGTATCTCTCTAAAATGGTTCAATGATTTTCTGCACCAACTGTACAAACTGTAATAGTATTGTATTCTACCACTGATCACTTTAGCTCTGCTTGAAACTACGGTTCACTTACATTACGAAATGTCCTTCCATACCTATTTGTCATGTTCTTGTTTATGATGATACTAATGCAGCGTGTTATACCGGTGACAAATTCCTTGTGTGTTCTACATACTTGGCCAATAAAGATGATTCTGATTCTGATTCTGATGTTTGCTTGAAAGGAAGAAAAGCAAAATTGTGCATTTTGTGGATCGCGATGTAAATGAAAAAGGGAGTGCTTGTCATATGAGGAGTGGTGAAGCTTCTTATGAACTTTTACACTTTACCTGCAGGCTCAGTACAATGTTCTCTGGCTGAAGGAGATATCAGATGGTTTCACATGAAGAAGAAGAAGAAGAAGATGCATGCAGAAGACAAAGCATTAAAACACAAGCGTCAAAGAAAGAGCAGGAGCAAACACAAACAACAATACCAACTGAAGAGGAAATTATAAAAATGAGAAATTTGGCATGCGCACAGATAAACAGACTTCTGGGGGTATATTTCATTTCCCATGAGGAAAATGTGATTTCTTAAGTGTTTGAGGCTTTGAAAGTCATCCACTCACCTTCTGATATTCGGTCTGAAGGGCTCCAAACTTGTCCTTGGCCAGTCTGATCAGAAGATCTGCAAGACATTGCAAAAATAGTTTGGTCGTGGTTCAGCAGACAGAGGTCGCTGCTCGTTTCAAAATGTCAACCCATGTACAAAGTATATAAACACATTTTTGGGTACTATATCATGCCAAAATGTCAACATTTTCACGTTAACAAACATGAATATGCATTTTCCAGAGTTAAAACATTCCAAAATGTTAAAATGTACACATAAGTACTTGTAAAACGTATTTTCAAGTGATATGCCATCCAAAAATCAATACATTTTCATGTACAGTATTGATAAGCATTTTATGGCGCTAAACTATTCCAAAAGAACCAATCAATTCTTTGAGTACATATAAATATAAATTTTGCAGTACTCCTTTGTTGAACATGTACTTCTGATGCTAAACTACCGGTATTCCATAATATCCCTCCTTTACCACATTAACAGACATAAATATACATTTCTGGTGCTAAACTATTATAAAATACACACATTGTGCATCTTGTGGGGCTCAACGGTTCCCAAATACTCTGTCTTTTTCTACTAAGATACATGGTAATGCATTTCCTGGTGCTAAACCATTCCAAAATGTCCCACTCTGTATATAAATATACCAGTACCAGTCAAAAGTTTGGAAACACCCTCAAATTCAAACAGTCTTAAACACATTCAAAGGTCAAGAAATTCAAGCTACTAACTCTTGATAATGCACAGCTGTGAACTGAAAGTCATTTCAGGTCATGAAGCATCAGCCACATCATAAAAATGACTGAGAAAAGACAAAGATGTCCAAAGCTGTTATCAGGGGATTAAGGTCCCTACTTTGAAGAATCTAAATTATAAAATGTAATTATTAAAACAAAAAAAAAAAGCATGCCTTCTGTTTTTTTGGTTGCCATTTATATTTTAATGATGCAGAAAATAAAATGTTTTATCACCCAAATTTCGGGGTTCCGAACTGGTCCCGATTCCGCACGAATTGTGAGAGTCAACTGCGAATATATTGCTAATAATATATATATTTTTTAATCCAAAATGCATCACGTGGTGCAATACATACTGTACAATTAATGAAATTATAAGGACATACACATACTTGCATTTTATAATGCTAAATAATTTCAATATGTTTCTTCTTGTCTTTTCACAAGGATGAGGGTTTCATAGTGCTAAACTATTCCAAAATAATTCCATGTGCGTCCATATTTGGACATGGAACATTCTTCATATGTATTTCCTGGTGCGAAATGATCCCAAAATGTGTGGGGGGGAAAAATGTCCATGACACACATGGGAACATGCATGTGCAATGTAGACAGATACAAAAATTCCTTCCCAGTTAAAATTGATAACTGCAACCTTACCAAACAGAAATAAACAGATAGACTAAGAAATAAACCACAGAATAAAAAAAAAGAAAAAAAAAAGGAGCACACACGTATTGTGAGAGCAGAGAAGTGACATTGACGGGACTTTGTCAGCCAAAATCTGCTACAACCCCCCAAACGAGAAATTTCCCCCTTGGGTTCAAACTGACAAGGTCAAAAATGTTGATGAATTCCCTTTGATCATCCTGTTGACATACTGCTTGCTTCAGCACATCTTCCCCAAAAACTATTTCTCGGATTCAACTCAAACTAATTCTTTTGAAACATGACAGACCTCCGAGCTGCACTGCAACTCTAGAAACTGGTTATTTCTATTTGTTCTGTTTGTTTCTATTGTGCAGGTGGCAGTTATCATGATTAATTAGTGAGCGGAGCAATCTCACAAATGGTAAATATCCCCCCCCCCACTCAAAAAAAACAGTAAAAGGGAAAGTTTGCCATCTGGTGACAGTGAACACCTGATAATTCTCTCAGTAAGAAAAGGTCAGTGTGTCCTACTATATGTGGCCGTTTTTGTGTGACTTTGAATGGCTTTTGTAGGCATCTATTGTGGGTTTGGGGCCAGGTGTAAAATGATCGGGGCTTTAGGAAGGAACGCGAAAAAGGGAAAACTGCATAAAGATCTTTGAGCCTTTTGTGTGGTGGCGGGTTTCCCCTGCGCCCAAAGACAAAACAATGTCCGTGTTACGTAAAATCAACCAAAAAGGCAAGGCAAGGTAAGGCAGCTTTATTTACTGCATTAAGCGCATTTCATACACAAGACAACTCAACGTGCTTCACACAAGCAAAGACAACACCTGAAGGTATTTACAAACACAAACGCTAACGACATTCCGAATCTAAAGAACCTAGAAGTCTTGTAACTTTAAAATAATAATAATTACACTAAAAATAATAAAATGTAATATTCTATAGTTGGTATTATTATTATTAATAATAATTATATTTAAAACACCATGTTACTAATAGCATTATATATATGAATGAATGAATGAATTAACATATAAAATAAAAATCTCTTCTGATTCATGTTAAAAATTCATATTACTACTGGTACCATTCATCATCAACATCATCATCACTAGTAGCAGTAGTAGTCATAGTAACAGTAGAAGTAATAGGACAGTGAAACTCCTCTACAACGAAATCATGTTTGCAGCAAGAAATCTTTCACAACAGGGGACTTTACACTATAGCAAATTTATCTCAGATGTAAACATACACACGCATGCACACGCACACGCACACACACACCCACATATGTGTACTCTATTTTTATTCCAATAGTGCATAAGTATGAGCATACACTTATTTGACACTTCATATAGCCAGCGTAGAAAGAAAAAAAGGGAAAGAAATTGCGAAATTTACGATCAGCATTCACTTTCACTTACATAAAAGTCTTGCATAATGTCTTTTACTTTGCTTCCTCCATCTTTCATTTTTATTACTTTTATCCTGTCTTCAAGCATTAAAGCTTTTCTTTTCTTCACTCCTTGGTCTGCAAAGGTCCGTTTTTGTAGCCATTTTAGCAATGCAACGGTCGTGCTGTGTCTGAAATTTACAATAACAAATACTTCCTGTACAACTGCGCATATGTAAGCCACTGTGGTGTTTGCTGTTGCCGTTTCCGAGCTAAGCAGTAGGTGTCGCTGTAGGCTGAGGTTGGATTCGACTTTTGCGGAAGGCTTGTTTTCGTTGTAGTAAATCATGTTGTCGTGAATCTCATTGCGAGGCAAGGGCAGAGAAAAATATTTCACATAACGCAACAGGGGGATTTTTCGTTGTAGGGGGAGCAGAAAAGTGGGAATGGTTTTAATGTATGAAGATTTTTTCGTACTAGGGGGTATTTCCGCCCATGTAGGTTTTGTTGTCGAGGAGTTTCACTGTAGTAGTACTAGACATAATACGACCATTGTATTTATTGTAGTAAAAGAGTGTGATGCGTATATATTTTCTGATAATACGAGTGACCACTCGGCTCAGTATCCAGCTACTATTTTCTGATCAGATTCTTAGCATGTCTGCCAATTGAGAAACTCTCAGACGAGCTCAGCTCAAACATAAAATTAGCATAGCGGCGCTCAACGTGCTGAACACGGCTCGCCGGTGTCAGGACTGAGGCTTATCCTCCCGTCTTATGACTCGCTCGGCATTAGCGCAGAGGAGCTAAAAGGCTGAAAGTGTACACTGAATAAATATATAAAACAGGCGAGGGAGACAGAAGGAAGAAAAAAAACCCCGTCTGTGAATAGAAATGTGCCTGACACGGATGGCGGATGAAGAAAAGCAAAAGTGAGAGGTGAAACATGACATGAATGAATGGATGGATACGCAAGGAAAGTAGAAAAACTAATCAAGTTGCTCTAATAAACGCCACCAGACTCTAATATCAGCTCGATGGCTAAGCTGCGTGCTAACCGGCTTACGACACAAAGTCGGGGGGAAAATAAATATGGAATATATAAGCCAGGCCGGGACACGCTGGCACGTAGCTAAACTTCATTCAGCCTTGCGCCAGTAGTACAATGACAAAGCAAACAGCCACTCGGGGATTTCGGCTGCGACGTTATCTCTGTGAATTTGATGTTCCAAATCGTGATCCACGCCGTATTGCACCGCCGAAGGCGGACGTTGCTCGATATATGCCGGCAAGCTTGCTGATGAGCTCAATTTATTACATTGCAAAAGACACGTTAGAAAAGTACAGATTTGAAGGGAAGAAAGATTAGTTGATGGAAGATTAGTCTCGTTTTGTGGTTGGTATGAACCCCCCAAAACCCGGGTTCAAATGCACGTTGATTTTCCCCAAAAGTCAATGTGGTGTCAGAAGTTGGAAGCTACTTGGTCATTGTACCCCTGCTCCACCCAGTCGACCTCCGATAAAATCCGATATAAGGTTACTTAAGTTTTGTGATAAATTGTGTCAGAAGTTGGATCACAAACAGCTAGCTACCAAAACAATAAAACTGCATCATTCACGAGAGGGTCAATCTACACATTTAGCCCGAGATTTAAATGTGAATTGAGTTTACATAATGCCCCTGCTAAATGGTGACAGAGGTGGGAAGACAAACTATCCATGGTGTGCCCAGTTGAAAGCGACAGATCTGGGGCTTTGGCGGTATTGTCAATTTACAGATTTTCAAATCAAAGCAATTTCTAATCATTTGTGGGTATTCAACGTGGAATCACAAGCAGTGGATGCGAAACTGGAAGCTGCCTCTCAAATAGCCCAGATCTTTGGTGGCATGGTCAATATACAGTTTTCCAACCTAAAAGACCTACGTTTCAAATGTGTGTTGAGATTAGAATATGCAGGCCTGAGGATTTCACGGTAACGAGCGTTACCGGTACTGTGTCGTTTCCGTGGCGTCATTTTGACGGTACCGAAAAATCGTTTCCCATAAAAGTCACCGCACACGAGTTGACTGTACGCGATCGAATCTCTCCTGTGTGATCAACGCGATTTCACTGTGCCTCCATGTGTGTTTGTGGTGTGGCGTGTTTAATTTACTTTCGTTTTGTTTTTTTTTTTCAGTGTTGGAAGGGGAGTGGATGGGCGGGGGGAGGGGGGGGGGGCAGAGAACGTTATGTGAGCATGCGGGTTGCTATTTTAGTCCGCAAACTCAGAAAGCCCGCGGACGACAGTTTGAGATGGCGGCGAAAAAAAACACACAAAGGTCTACTAATTATGACATTTAAGAAATGGGAATGCAAGTCAGATTTATCATACGAGTCGTCCGAAGGGAGTATCACACTAAACTCACCTGTGATGTATGCACAGAACACAAGAGCAAGATATGACGGGAGGCACCATTCCGAGGCAAGTATTGAAGTTGGTCATTAGATCTATAGGCTAATTGCTATGAAAAGTATTATGAAACAGTCTTAGTTATTGTATAATTTACTGGTTGTAGCATGGTAAATTTATGAATAAAACATTCGTCACAAGGTGTAGTAATAACTGTCAGTAAGGCCTAACGATGACGTATGGCAGATTCTTTGGTCAAATTGATAGTAGATTACACAGTGCGTTGGGGGTGCAAAGAGGACGTCAAGCCATGTCAATATGACAGTTCCTGGAGGGCCGCTGTCGTGCATGTTTTGCAAGTCTCCCTGTTGCAACACACCTGGTTCAAATGAACAGGTTCAATGTCAGGCTTCCGCGGAGCTTGCTGATGATCTGGTCATTTGAATCAGCTGTGTTGCAACAGGGAGACTTGGAAAACATGCACGACAGCGGCCCTACAGGAACTGAGTTTGAGACCCCTGATGTATAGCAATAAGGTATTTTTTTAAAAGATGAATCACATCATTTTAATCATTCAATTCCTATGACATGCTTTTGTATTAATAAAGGGGGTGAGTAGCCATTGATATTTTTATTTACATAAATAGTACACACACACACACACACACACACACACGTATAATCATGTTAACAGTATCAGGTGTACTTGTGGCCCATGATATATAGCCAGGACTGAAGTATTGTGTACACATCTGTGTTTCTGATGGCCATAGTATTCCACAGTAATTGATATATTCATTACCAGTAAATTCATCTTTGCAGTGTGAGACTGGAAAAAAAATACTCTGATATTGTGGTATGCTGTATTCATGATGCCATACGAGTACAATAAAGGGGTTAACATATTTTGATCCATTTATTTTATTGAATAAACCTGGAGTACGCAGCTGCTGATGTAATTATGTTAAATGTTAGTGCGTAGTTTTCAAACATTTATACAAGAGGGAATTGTCGTATTGGTATCAGTCTGAAAAGAAATCCTATCAAACCTCCCCCAATCAATGTTTACCTAAAAAATAAATACAAATGAAGCATGAAAAAAAAACGTTGAGGACAGCCTCACCTCAACACAGCAATGTGAAGCAACAATTTGCCACTCTGCCACCATTACACTTAATAGCGCGCATATGTGTGTGTTTCAATATTCCTCCTCTGCTTCATGAGCACACTGTAAAACAAACACCTCCGCGCACGGTCAGAACTGTGACCATAGAATCGGTTACTATGGAGAGAGAATCCGCCTTTTAACACCACACAAGTTTGTTCCTTCCTACACACGTGTGCTTGGCATGTTCAACAGATGTGTCCCGCCTACCGTGCTATAAACAAAAAACAATCAGAATGGACCACGTGCGCAGCTGCTAGTGCGCTTGACTGACCACATGAGCATCTGGGAAGAAAAAAAAAAAGACTGAATGCTTGCAACATGACAGCCTCCCCCTCAAGTGGGAATCGCACGCGCACACGAACACATGTATGGAGACGAGCTGTCATCGCGTCAGCTAAACTCAAACGGACCGAAATCGATGTAGTTGGTCTGGATGTGACATGGGCGTGAGGTGACACATAGTAGTAGCTGGGAGTCATGACGTAACCTTACGCACCAATACAACATTGCCTCAATGCAGCTCCATGTTACCATACAAACAATGCCTGGATGGCATTAGAGAGGCTGAAAGTTGACAAATGGGGTCAGAAGTAGCATCACTAGTGACGGTGTCATCCGTGGCGTGCCCAGTTTGAAAGCTGTGGCTACATGGCTCTTTAGTGGCATGGTCAATGAATAGCATATTTCAACCGAATTGACGAGTGGTGAGGTTATCCTGAGTGTGCCCAGTTTGGAAGCTGGCTCGCTGGTTCTTTAGTAGCTTGTTAAGTGAACCTGTATATTTCAATCTAACAGACCCGCAGATTCAAATGCAGGTTGAGGTAAGCCACCGTACATGACAGTTGGTGTCAGAATTGGAATCAGTAGTTGCGAGTTCACCAGTGGCGTGCCCAGGTGGAAGCTCGTACTGAGCTCTTTCGTGGCCTGGTGAACAAACCTGTATATTATAAACTAATAGACCCGAGTTGAAATGCAAGTTGAGTTTACCCTCCATCCATTACAAATGGTGTCAGAAGTGAAATCACAATCAGTGGGCCCATCCATGGCATGCCCAGATTAGAAACTGGCAACCAGGCTTTCTGGCGGGATGGTTAGCGGTTACAGTCTTTGTGACAAATGTTGTCGGAAGTGGGATCCAGAGCACTGGGGCCATCATTGACATTACATATTTGTGATTCTTTTTTTCAGAAGTTGTAACAAGGCATCACACAATCCCATTTGTAACAATTTTTGCATTCCCTCAACCCAGATTTGAGGATGGTTCTATTGACGTGAAAATCCTAGTTAAAACATGCTCGGGGTACTCAGTTTTTGTGAGAAAGGTACATGAATGGCAATGGAAAATGGTATTTCTCACACCACGCTCCACCCTAAATATGGATTTGAACTCAGGAATCCAGGTTTGATCCCACTTCTGACAACAAATTAAATTCAGTTAGTTTTAATTTAGTTTTTAGAGCAGGTCTGTTAGTTTTTGATTTTTTTGAAAAATCGTCATTTTTGTTTAATTTTATTAGTTTTAGTATTATGATTTGAGTTTTTTTTTTTGATGTGGCATATTTGGTGAGTACAAGATTAAAAAGAAAAAGGCCACAAAGCATTTGTATGATAAAGTAAAGTAACCCACAATTCTCAAAAGACAGTTTAACCTTTTTTCTTCAGGACGCGTATCCAGCAATAACACCCCCCCCCCCCAATTGTTTTTAAAATGTATTAATTGGAAATATTTGTATTTATTTTATTTTAATTTATGTATTCTCATTTAAAATGAACCCTGGAAAAAAGGACATTTTGGCCATAATTATAGTTTTATAAACTTAAGATGTAGTTTCAGTTAGGTTTCATTTTTTTTAAACATTTTTTTTTTAAAAAGCTTTAATTTGATTGCCTTAACAAATTTCCCCTAGTTTTAGTTTGTTTTGTTAGCTCTTGTTAACTACAATAACCTTGGCGTCAACTCAGTTTCTAGAGCCAAGTGGTTAGCGCATCCTAAGCGGAAGCCGTTTTGGCGGCAGGGGTGAGTCAGTCCGTTTATCGTCCATTTGCGAAGGGGAGGCACCGCGGCGCCAACGAAGTGGAAAAAGTAAGCGGGGAAATGCATGACTTGCTATCCCCGCTTGCCTCGGTCGCCGCGCTCCTCTGATGACCCGAATGCGACGTCCCTCCCACTCAACAATGATGAGACGAGTCCTCAGCAGCACCCGGAGGAGGCGTGCGATTTTTCCGCCATTTTGAAAGCGTCCGTTAATTGAGTCGCTCCTTTGCTAGCCTTCCTTTTGATGATGTCCAGATCAAACTTCTTAATGTTGTGCTTGCTCCAATGGCCCAACTGGTGTGGATGTTTTAAGCAGATTCTAATTCCAAAATTTGGTTGAATAAAATTTCCATAACCGATGAATCGATTAATTTAAAAAATATATAATGAATAAAATAACTTTACAACATTAAAGATATGATTTACAGGCAGAACATTTGTCTGAATTAGAGCAACAAAAAAACCCGGCCAATTTTTGTTGATTTTAAAATAGCGCTCAACAGAATATCAACATCTATTTTGAGTTGTCTTAATTTCATACACAGAAAGATATGTCAGAATATCAATATCTAATACTGGTGGTATTGACACTAAATACTATACTCCAACACACAGACGATGATACAGCACATTGCAACATTTAAGGAAAGTGTAGTACTGTTCTATGGAAAATAACGATCCATCTACTAATTGTGGTCTTGATATTGTACCCCAAGAGATAAGCAACCATTGTGTTGCCATGTCAATATCTGAACTTAACAATATGTTGCTGGTGTATTGATACCAGTATTGATATTAAAGGGCACGTGCTACTGAAGTAGAGATGTAGAGAGGTAGTGCAGAGAGAGGTAAATGATATGACATTTCATGTCATGATATCGACATTTCATGCTGATACTTTACTTTTAGAATATTTACACCCCTGAGAAAAAATGACGCATTGCGATATCAAAATCTAATAATATTGGTTATCAGTTATGTATCGACCATGAAGATGATACTGCATTGGCATGGTCGAATTTGGATACCACCAGCATAGCATTTCAGGATATAGTAATTGTATCATTACATCAAGATTGAACACATGCAGTTTAAATAGATATAAAAAGTAATTTCAGTCTTTATATCCTACACTAATTACTAATTACTTAATGTGATGAAGTCTCTTTTTTAATCCGAAAAAAAAAGTCTAGACATTTTTAATGTAGTCATCCGTCATGTCGTCACCTGAGAGTTCATTTGCCCTTCGCTACCTTGCGTCTTTTCCAACGATTTGACATCTACGCTGGGAACGCAAAACACGATATTATGCAGCACTTTCATTCCCTGCTGACAGCTCGTGCTAGCTGTCACCAAAATAGCCTTTAGTGATAGCACGTTGTTAATGGTGAAAAGGATCCCAATCTGGGATTAAACTCTCACAGCCAGACTGACTGGCTCGTGTTAAGAGCAACCGCAAGGTCACCGAAAATACAGTGAAACCGACTGAACACCAAGTACACCTAACACCGTGTTTTCCAACCTTTAATGAATCAAGGAACAGACTGTACGTTGGAAAAATATCTCATAGCAAACCACCCCAAAATCAAAAAGTTTACAGCATTCCCTAATATTTTAGTAATGGTCATTGATTTCACAAAGCAGAGAGAATGTGTGCCTGTGTGCTAAAATATCACTTGTTTGAGGGTTTATGATTACTGTACTTTAAAATCGAGGCTAATTTCCATTAGCCCATCTGTGGCTTTTCACATGATACAGTGTGTTAACAAGCTAGAGTAGTTGACTTTCATTACACAAGATTATATGGTTTTGTTGATTAGTCTGGTGTTTTAAATATATCCAATTTATTTGTCTTTCATTTTATAGCAACAGTTTGCAGTAAACAAGTGGGAGTGACATTAACGGTGGAAGCAAGAACACTTTGCTCCTATTTAGGGAACTGTGTTAGCAAGAGAATGTGAACAGGCGCACAGGAATGCGAGCATTTAAACAGATATATTTAAATGTGTTTAAATAAGCTAAAATGTGCATAAAGGGTATGATAAAACACTATCCCTCTTTGATTCGTGTTGTCCAATACTGAAATATTTGTGATTGATCCGATGCCAATTAAGTACCCAGCCAGCATGGATTTTCATGACCTTCAATTTTTCGGGCCTTGTTGCCTTTGGATTATATTACAGTACCGGTAATTGGTCAAGCAACCTTTAAAGGATTTGGGCAACATTCATAGTGAACCTTTGACTTAGTCTATACTGCATATGTCAAATATGCAGTATCCCTTTCATGTTCACACAAAAGTGAAGATTTATAGTCAATCGAATCTGACCTTAACTTCCAATATTCATAATCATTTCAAGAACACAGCTCTCTGAAAAATGTACGGGATAGAAACCAGTAACTCAATTATCGATGTCGCTGCACTAACACGAGCATGAAAGCAAAAATCACAACATGTCGTCAAGGCATGGCAGGGAAGCCGTAATCAGACCGCCAAAAAGATCAGCACCCCCTGTGCCATAACAGCGCGGCGCTTTGACGCCGCTTGTTTTACTGATTGTGCCTCACCGTGGGAGTTTGGCGGAGAGAATGCGCATAGAAATGTCAACGCTCGCTCATCTGATTGCTAGGAGCTGCTCATCTCGGTTCTGGGAAAGGTCACTTTGTGTTTGGTATTTGGAGGAAAAAGATAGTGTTGGCGAGATTATATAGGCCTACGGACGAAAGTATTGGGACATATGGCCGTTGTGAAAATATCAGAATGTTTCAGAAAATTAGAGTATCTTATAATTGCGATCATATCATACTAATTGTTAGGTTAATAAATATTGAGTCAGATTTCGAAGGTTTTTGGAAGCAACGTGAAAAATGACTACATTTTTTTCAACATGTGAAAGTAAAAAAACATTTTTTGCAATTGTCATATGATTTGTGAACAACCGACAAGAGGCACCACTGTTGGTGCATTGCAGGCTTCAGGGCAGCCACAGATTCAAACAGAATGCCTTAATAAAAACATCAACGCCTTCCCTCCCCTCTCTGCCACTCTCGGCAAGTGAACATCGTTTGCATTATTTAAGAGAAGAAGAAAAAAAAATTGTTGATGAATTATTGGTTGAAATAATTAGAGCGTGTTGCTCTGCGTTGAATCACAGCGAACACAACTAGAGACCAACTACTTGGAATCTGTCTCATAACTAAACTCTGCAGGGGGACGTAATACTGAGTAATCCCTGAGATATCATGATAGGACATATGACAATATCAAAATTTGCTGGTTGCGTATCGATTTGATAGTCTTGCTATATCAACACCTAATGCCTGTGATTCCATATTGTCCAGAACGATAACACTGTGCCACAAAATCAATGTCAATATCAATACTGGTATATCAATGTGGCGAATGAAATAATACTTATTGATATCTAAAATTAGTTATATTGATCCCACATTCTGAGAATTAAAATATGATAAATTGTGATATTTATTTTGAATACTTATGTATGGATCATCTACCATGAGGCCGAATGACAAGTCACAATATCGATTGATGTATTGATGATAGATTCTAATACATGGTACCCTGAAGGATAGTCATGATATCAATATTTAATTCTGATAGAGCACTATTTTCCTCCAAAAGATAACAATGTGTGATAGATTTTGATATCTGATTGTGGTGAATTGATACTGTACCGTAGCATTATTAAGATCTAATGCTAAATGGGAAAATAGACCACATCACAGGAATGATGTCTAATGTTGGAGTAAAGAGCCTTAGAGATTACTGTATGATACATATTGATATCAGTGTTTCACATGTCTCGGCTGATCTGGAGTCAGTTGGTGTGCAGAATGAGTGAGTTGCTTCCTGATGACAGTGGACAGAACAGCCTGAGGCAACGTGGAGACGGATGAAGGCACCACTGAATATTTGGGCTTAGTCACTCACACACACTCACAATGGAACAGTGGCCACACTATTCAACGACTGAAGCAGCAAACAACAACAAGTCCTACTAGTACATGACATGAGTGGTCATTGGTAAAACAAAACCACAAGCAGCCATTGTGTGCAGCCACAAAGTGTTGAGTGGCTTCCCGCGGTTGCACGCCCATTAGCAAACACAATGATTTTTCACAACAGCAAAAAAGATTATTCTAACCTTGACGCACACAAAAAAAAAATGTGATATTTTTGTTTCTATCAACAGTAAAAAAAAAAAATGGAAATCATATTTTTTGGCATGTCAATATTTCGTGCAGGTGCTTCAATACTGTAATCTTAGAGATAACAACACGGCACGCATTGATATCTAATGACGGTGTATCGATACTGTACACACAGATAATATGATTGCGATATTTAATGCTTGTGTATTGATACAGTACCCTGAAAGATAAGGATGCATGACAATATCAATTGCAAATCATCATGTATTGCTACTAATCTCTGAGACAATACAAATCGATATCTAATACTGGTGTATTGATACTATTCTCTGAAAAGTAACGAGACGATACACAATTATATTCAAGCTATTTCCCCCTAAACGATAAGGACATGATGCAATATAAATACTGTACGTAATACTGGTGCATCAAAATGCTACGATAAATGTTGATATGTAATGTTCATGTATGCAATAGCAATGAATGCAAAGGTATTGACACTGAACACAGAGAGACAATGATATGATACATTGTGATATTAATATCAAATGTTAGAGTCGGGTGTTGTTCACAGAAAGATATTATGATACATATTAAAATACAAGAGGCTGTTTGTCAATATACGATCTTGAGATATTAACATTTGTCACAAATAAATATTTAATGCTGGTGTACAATAGAGCTAACAATACAGTTATATAAATAATGTCAGTGTATTGATTTGATACATTGCAATACATTTTGACATCTTTCGGTTACCGCATATATGGACGTGAGGTTCAATGAACTGTAGAAGAAATGTTTAACAGTATAATATTATGTACTCTCCATTGTGTGTGTGTGTGTGTGTGTGTGTGTGTGTCTGTGTGTTTGTCAGTGTTTTGCGCTTGGATGGAACGGAGACTTTGAACAGCATATGGTGCAAGGCATTATGGGATTTAGCGAGTTAACAAGGTGACTCATCGAGCTGTTAATCTGCAAAATGTCCTGTAGACTTAGACAGAGGGCATCTTGAAACATCCCAAGACCCCCGTTTCACACAAACACACCAACACATGGAGAGACACACACACACACACACACACACACACACACGCTATGTGCGTGTGTGTGTGTATATATGTGTTTGTGTGAGTGTGTGTTTAATTGCATTAAGTGCAAACTAATAGCATCCCAAAGAAAAAGGAAAAATACAATAGAAGGGGCGAGACGTACATGTATTTGGTGAAAACGCACACAAGATAACAAGCTGAGTCAATATTTGCTAATGCTAATCTAACATGGCAAAATAGAGGCTAAGCACGAATGTACCAGTTTGTCTTGATGCCAATTTCTTGCGCCATGTTGCATGTTTCACAGTTTTCATTACCCGTGGCCATGCTAATGCAAAGCGAACATGGTGGACGGATGCTAAGTGACCTGGATCGCTGCTAATGTTAAGCTAACATAGCAAACAGAGGCTAAGCTAAAGTGCCCATCCAAAGTTTAGTCGAATTGTGCATTTCGAACACTGTGATCAACATACTGTAGCACATGGCAATCAGCAAGGGGGAATCAGCAACAAATGTTGGCTTTGATTAACAGTCAGTCACCAGTACCCTCACAATCACAGATGACATAGGTGTTGTGCTGTTATGCAGAGTACACCAAAATCGGAGTGCCGTGGTGCACTTTAGGCACTCCGACTCGGCACACAGTGTGCGAGTGCATCAGGCAATCCAGATGGAAACAGTTCAAGAACAAGCTGCTGATTGGTTTAGATTAGAACATGAGCTACGTTTTGAAATTAATGAGAGCGGATCACACTCTGCCTCTTCGAACACACGCAACTCCAGAGTAGCGCAAAGGGCATCACAAAGAATTTCCGAACACGGCCATTGTGAGCACAGGCCATGCACCAATATAGCCATCGCAAATTTCATCTTGACTCTTTGCCAATATGGCAACAAAAGATAAGGCGTAGAAAAGAAAGTAGTGTGTTTCCGGTAACCCGACCGACCGAGAATTTCTACCTCAAAGAAAAACTTTACGGTCGGCATTTTTTTCCAAACCTTCTACATTTTTGCATAATAATAGCCTTTCAAAACACTTAAGGACGCTTTACAATCAAAACAAGAACAATAAAACCACAGACAAAATTATAAATAACAAAAGGAAAGATGAATTTAGAGCGTTTACATTGGTGCAAACTCTCGCGATATTCACGTTGCGTCGCTTTCCTGTCGTCTGTCAACAACATTGAATCGTGGCGGCGGCCACGATCTCCGACAACAGTTTAAACCGCGTTTTGTGTGTTGCAGTCGCATGCTCGCACCATAATATGAAGAAAATAGCATCCACTGCTGTATCGAAAAGATTCAACGAGGCGAGCGGCGGCGGCGTTCGAAGTCGACGCGAGGAGAGGCGGGGCGGGCGTGGCGGTGGGACGGCGGGGTTGTGGTACGGCGCGCCGTCGTTGGCGGTCGTCTACTCTACCCCGCCACGAACACCAGCGCCCGCCCGCGGCCCGGCCGCGAGGCGGCGGCGGCGCACCTGCCTCGAGCCGGGCGAGCGAAACCCAAATAAGCGGCGGCGCCGCCGCCGAGCAGCGGGGCGTCGCGGGGAGGGGCGGTGTCGGCGCGGGTCGGTCGGTGCGCTTTGCGCCACCTCCGCGTCCCGCCCGTCCCCGTCACTACCCCGGTCAGGCGCCCGTCGGCGTTCCCCGCCCACCCACCCCGCCGACCAGCGCGTCTCGTTGTTGCGTCGACCCCGTCCGCCTTAGTCTTACGGCACCTAGTCCAGGCAGACCCACGACCACCACGGGCCGTCTAGGTCGCGGGGCGCAGAGGCTCTAACACCCAGTCGCTGGGTACCCAACTTCGCTTCGCCGCCCGGCGGGTTTCAATCAGTGGCGATTGCTCTCGGACTGCAAGGAAGCTTGGCTTCCCTAAAATGTCAAAGAATAAGTGATGAAATATATGAATGTAAATGTCATTGTGTGTACATGTCATTGACTAAATATGCGCTTCTAGCGTGCTCAACTTTTGCCTCGGATCAGCTTCTTCTTATTACTGGTTACGACGTCACGGCGAGTCCCTTCTCCTTCACGCCGCAGCTTCGCTGTGCTTTAAACGATAGTGAGTTCAGGGTAGGTTGTCCCAATACGTTGAGCGGAGGCGAGTCATTGGATACAAACTGGTTTTGTCCCGCCCACGGAGTTCGGCGTCTCTGGGACTGGATGGCAGTGGGAGGGTACCGGACGCCAGGCTTTTCTGCATCAGATTGGATGCCTGTGTGCCAGTTCGATTGACGTTGAAATGAGCCAATCACCGAGCTTTTAGTGATTGAGTTTGAAATGAGCCAATCACCGAGCTTTTAGTGTAGGCATCTGTGCAAGCATTTTTTTCAACTCGCATTCTGTTCCGAGTTGAGCTGGAGACTTCTCCTAATCATTTTAGCGACACTCTTTGTTGTAAACAACTAGCGACAAATTAATCTTTTATTTCTGGTGGGGGTTATTGTAGTTCCTATAGTTGTAGAACACTAATTAAGTACCGGGAAAAGACACCTTGTTGGTATGACAGGGTCACAGATCATTTTCTTGAAAAGGAACGGAGCTAGAGTAGAATTCAAGTATCAATAAACGGACACATTTTATGATGTCGATCAAAATTGAGCTTCCCCTCTTTGACAGACGAGCATCCGGCACTGGTTTCAATGTCTCCTTGTTTTATGTTTTATGGTTATTTTGTTTACGTTTTTTGATGGGGGAGGGAGGGAGAAAAAAAGATTTAAAAAAAAAAAAACTTTGTCCGACCTACCGACCCTATGCTGAAATTTCATGTTACCGGAAACACACTACTTTTTTTTCTACGCCTAAGCACTAATCTACCTGTCACATGTGCCATTTTTTGTTTGACAGATTTTGTCACCTGTAACATCACTAATGCTAAGCTAAGATGATGTATCGAGGCTAACAAAAATAAATAAAAAGCCGACGTGTTGACACATTAGAACAGGGGTTATGTATTTTTTCATGAAAAGCTATGTGGCAATGAATGCTATTGTAACAGTTCTTATGGAGGTTAACAAAAACAAACGACGCATTAGTGCAGAGGTTATCCATTTCTGTTTTACACACACACACACACACACACACACACACACACACACACACACACACACACACACAAAGACAATTAACACTAAGATAAAACTCAAATACTGTATGTTGACACAGGGTTGTCCAATTCGGTATTAAAAAAAAAAAACACAAAACTGTGGTGGCTCATGCTAATCTAACAAGGCTTGTAGAGGCCCCCACCCCCAAACAAATCAAATAAAAACCTGAGGCTGCTGACACAGTACTACAGGGGTTATCTAGTATTTCTGTTATATATATATATATATATATATATATATATATATATATATATATATATATATATATATACATAAAGTCTCTTTACCATTTCAAAAATGTATTAAAAATGCAATTGATTAGATATTTTATTCTGATTTGGTCTATTTTATTCAGTGTTTATTAAAGTTTTTTTTTTTAAATCACACTGCCCAAAGGTGAATGTGTGGTGTGGGATCATGTGCAATTGAATAATTGGTCCATTTCTCTTCAACGAGACATTCATTTCTCCAAATGTTTACCTTGACCTTTGAACTGAATATGTGACACCACAACTGAATGACCTTCAACCAACCATCATTTTTCAGCAAGATGGTGCACTGGCACATTGGGGGCTGCATGTTCGTGGGTTCCTCAATCAAACATTTCCAGACCGGTGGATTGGAAGGGATGGGCCAATTCCTTGGCTGCCACGTTCACCAGATATCACTCCCCTGGACTTCTTTCTATGGGGCTATGTTAAAGATATCGTGTATCGAACAAAGATAAGGGACATTACTGACCTTAAGCAAAGGATTACTGATGCCATTGCCACAATAGATGAGGCTATGCTACAGCGAATATGGCAAGAAATCGAGGACCGTCTTGATGTGCTTCATACAACTAATGGTGCCCATGTAGAAGTGTATTAAAAAAGGTAAAAAAAACTTTAATAAACGCTGAATACAATTGAACAAATCTGAATAAAATATCTAATCAATTGTATTTTTAATTCATTTTTGAAATGGTAGAGAGACTTTATGGACACCCCGTATATATATATATATATATATATATATATATATATATATATATATGACTGCTGTCAAGCTGCTGAATAATCATACGTGAAAACCTGTAACCTTACGCTGTGTTTTCTATGCTACTACTAATTCATTATTTATTTATTCTACAAATATATTGCTAATGCTTTATTTTTCATTGCACTCATATTGAACTGTGTACAGTTCTTTTCTGAAACATTTATTTTGTGCAATGAAACACTATTTTTTCTTCCCCTCCGATGTTGCTGCTGTAGACTGCAAATTTCCCCAGTGTGGGAGAAATAAAGGTTATCATATATATATATATATATATATGTATGTGTGTGTGTGTTAAAAAAATAATGGAATCAACTAATGTGAAGCTAGAATGGCGCTTTAGACCACGTGCCTCAGGTTGCACACTGACGCATTATAAATAGTAAACTTTTTTTTGCATGCATTTCACAAAATGTTTGACTTGTACATTTTACAGACAGTTGCTTTGCTCAATGAATCAAACCCAGGACTCATAGATCTCAAGCGGCTCTCGTTCACTCCTAGAAACAGCGAGTAATTAAAAATGTAACTAAAAAGTATCTTGGTGGGCTTTGCTTACCTTGCGGGAAGTCGTTGGGCTGCACCACGCACAGGAAAGTGTACACCATGTGGAAGAGAATGCCGATGGGTCCAGGTTCGTAGTGGGCCACCGTCTCGTACACTCCGGCGGGCACGTAGCCGAAGTCCAATTTAGCCGGCGGGGGTGGCAGCCTTCGCGGCTCCGGTTCCTGGAACTCCCCGGAGCCTAGCAGCATGCAGAGAAGAACCAGGATTCCGTTCTGAGCCATCGTGAGTCCACTCGACGGCAGCGTAGATCTTCCGGGTAGTGGCTCAAGTGAACGGGTTACGATGTGAAAACGTGTCCTCGTAGGAAGCACCGGCTACCGGCGATCGGGCATCGTTTTCCCCACCGAGCTGCGGTCTGGCCCTCCACAACGTGAGAGCCTCTCTCAGCCTTCTCAGCTCCTCGACGAGTCCCCACGCAAGGACGCACTCGCAATGGTTGGCGGCGCGCGCGCGCTCCCCGTCCAGCAGCATCCAGGCGTGTGTCGCGGGAGCGCGCGGTGACTGGAGAATGGGCTCCCCTGCTGCAGACAAGTAGAAGGACAATGCTACGAACAGGGGTGTCAAACTCATTTTTATCACGTCAAAGTCAAACATAGTACAGTAGTTTGTTCAATTATTGTTGAAGTGTGTGTAAATAGGGTCACAACATTATTGCAAAACCTCAAAGTTGTTTATTATACATGACAATTTGACACCTATGGTTTCGAAAATACTTCTGACTTTTTGAGGGGAAAATACTTTTAACAAAATTATGCACACGACGGTTCAAAGGTTTAGTGACAAATTTGAAATTTCCTTTTCAAAAACCACATAAATGCAATGTGCTCACTGTATTTATGTTCAATGCAATTATATATTCAAGGAAAGAACATCTAGGCTGGAGCCCATCCCAGCTGTCTCCGGGCAGTAGGCGGGGGACACCCTGAATCGGTTGCCAGCCAATCGCAGGGCACACAGAGACGAACAACCATCCACGCTCACTCACACCTAGGGACAATTTAGAGTGCCCAATCAACCTGCCGCACATGTTTTTGGAATGTAGGAGGAAACCGGAGCACCGGAGAGAACCCACACAGACACAGGAGGACATGCAAACTCCACACAGGAAGGCCGGAGCCGGAATTGAATCCGGCACCTCTGCACTGTGAGGCGGTCGCGCTGACCAGTCAAACACCGTGCCCCCTGCTCCTCTGCCCCCACCCTCAATAGAAGGGGCATTGGTTTAATTCCAAAAATAAGTATACTGTATTGATTTGGGTTACCAACATTTTTGAACTATGATGAACGTATAGATTTTTTCTAAATATATTTTACATAAATATAGCTGTTTATTTATAAATAAGACCTGACTGAGTAGTATATCAATACTGTACCCTAAGGAATTAAACAAATACAAACAAAAATAATGCAAACTTTGACTTTTACACGAGGCTGCCATTTTGTTTCTCATTTTTGGTCCATTTATGTCAAGTGGAAGAAAATGAGTAATTCACTCACTTTATTCATTCCATTTACTTTGCTAAAATGTGTTAAAAACATTTGAGTGACATACCTGTTAAATCTCTATGTCTTCCTGTTTCTATAGTTACCATCACCGATAACTCCTGCATATTGGCACCCAAAGCCAACATGCTCCATAACAGGGGAAGGGAACTCTGGTTCCTCGAGAGCCATTTCCTGCCCGCTTTCGATCCCTCCCTACTCCAACGCACCTGATTCAAACAATTAGCTCATCAGCAAATTCTGGAGAAGCCTGAAACGATCGTGATCAATTGAATCAGGTGTGTTGGAGTAGGGAGAGCTTTGAAACAGACAGGATATTCCCTCGCCCTGCTATACACCTTCCATAAAATGTCTGCCCAGTCTAAATTGTACCAAGACATTTGACTGAAAGTACCTTGCCTCCAGGGGCCCCCTGACCTCCAGGAAGAGGACAATGATGTCATTGTGGCTCGTCAGCAGGTATTGGATGTCTATACCTTCCCCCTGAGAGGCGCTCACGCCCCGCAACCCTTGTGAGGATAAGCGGATCAGAAAATGAATGGATGGATATTAAATCACATTTAAGACAATGACAAAAAATTGAATGAAGCTTAGTCAAAAAATGAACAATCCTTTCATTCTGACGCAGATTATGAGTCACCAATGTGCTGCAGTACAGCGCCAACTACTGTTGAGGAAGACTTACTCAATGCCATTTCTTTAGGCCTTCAGTATCAAAGGCCACCAATCGGTACTCATCCATCTTTACATTTTTGTTTTGCCACGGAAAAATGTTATACAGACATTAGATGGTTTTCTTTAAATATTGTTAATTATAAAGAATATTCGAAGATGAATTATACAAGATATCATACTTTTTTTTGGTTTTTGTCCCCAATACAAAAAAAAATGTTTTTTTCTTTGTTCCAGATAAAACCTGGCTGACTAAAATTTTTTTTTTCTTTAAAGATCTTTACCCGCTCATATTTAGCTGCAAATTTAGGATAGGGTTTAAAACAGAGGTGGGAAAACTACGGCCCGCGGGCCGGATCCGGCACGTTGGGCTTTTTAATCCGGCCCGCCGAAGGTTGCTACACAACACAATTAAGGTTCGATATAAATGATTGCATTCATTTCATTTGGACTTGTAATGACAGGCATTTCAACGCCAGGTGGCGCAGTTACTTGAAGTTGCAGAGCACAGGGAGGGAGGGGGAGACGATACGGAAGCCAGCAGTAGCGCCAACTCAAGCAACTCCGCTCGATCGACTGAATAAGTGTGCCGCGCCGCTATTTTCTATCATTGGATCCAAAACAGCGACATGCAAGTGACTCTTCGTTGCAGTGAGTTTTACTGCAGTTGCGAACATTTTCACGTCCTGTCGATCATGGCATGATCAGCGAAAGGTACAGTAATGGCCACGGTAGAAAGTGAAGTGTATCTTATTAAGCGAAGCGAGTTACAAAATACTGAAACATTCAGGAGGCGGCTTGGAGTCTGCAAGACTCAAATCTACAAGACTTTGAAAAGCGAGAAAGTGATTTGTGCTCAGTCCGATTCTGGCTATTTCCATGCCCAGAGTGAATTGCTTGCGGCTCGACGGACAGTCGAATAAATAAACGTTTCCTGGAATGGTTTGACTGCTATTGTGCTAAAAACTTTCCGCAAACTGGACCGCTAAAAGAGAGAAGCGAGTCCCAGGCGCTAACTATGAGCATAGAAGACTTGAGCGTCCGTGTCTGGCTTCAAAAGTTAAGCTCGCAACATCAGCTGAGCAACGCTGTCATGTGTGGTGATCGAGGAGGTCAAGTCAGAGACAATGAGTGAGTCAAAGAAAAGCCACCAGGTCTCTTACACGTCTCATTTTGGAGCAAATAGTCCTAACTTTGTTATATTTTGTCATATACCTGTACTGCTTGCTGCAGTTTTTGGCCAACATATTGTTGCACTTTGTTGCTTGTGTTGTCACACATGTATGTTGCTCACATACTTGAACCTTCATACAGGACATATACCATAGTTGTTTCACTGTTCTCATTAAAAAAAGAAAAAAGGTATGGGACTACTTGTTCTGTTGATGTTTGGTATGGACTGTCAACATATAAATTTTTTTTATATGTACCGTATCTTGTCCTGACACGGCCCACCTGTCAAATTTAGAAATCAACGTGGCCCCCGAGCCAAAAAGTTTGCCCAGCCCTGGTTTAAAACCTACTTGAAGTGCCCGTGCCCCATCTTCCTTCCATTTTCTGTACGCAGGGCCAATCGGAAAAATGTGGATTTCCTTCTTTAAATGCTTTGATTTTTCTGATGAATGTGGTGGATGTTTTTAATGGTGATGACCTAAGTGCGTCTTGGCCGTGAGCGTCCTCTCATAAGGAGCTTAATGGTCGTCTAATAAGTGTTTGCGTACAGCGTGACACACGTCGGGCCTCCGAGACAAGTGAGGTCGTCTGGGAGGTAAATCTCAGCTTACTGGTACTCATTGAAAATAAACAAGGACAAAGCTAGCTCCCTATCGACAGCGATGCGCAATGTGAACGCCGCCGTCAAATAGGTCCTTCATAAAATTAAACTAGTATGAAGTGTCAATTTCATTTTGTGACATGTCTGGGAAAAAGAGCGAGGTCATTTCACAGGGTGTCTGTGGAAAAAATGGGGTCAAACTGCAAGATCTTTGTAAGTTAACTGATAACACTTTTGCAGAACCTTTGTGTGACTACAACGGCATTTCAACAGGGTTTCTGTATGAATGAGTCGGAATGAATAGAAGGCCATTTTGTACGGACTGTGTGAATGAGGAGGTTAATTTTGCAGGGTCTCTGCATGAATTCTGCATTTCTTTTCTGAATGAGAGTGTAATTTTGCTGGTCTCATTCTGAAAATACAAGGGGATCATTTTGCAGGGTCTCTATATGAAAGTGGCAGTAGATTTGCACAATGTGTGTGGGATAGAGCATCATGTGACCTAGGTTTATGTATAAATGAGGTAATTTTATACTAAGTGAAAGTTAATACATCTGCATGAAAAAAAGCAACTACTTAGTAGGCTCAATTTGGTAAAAGAGTATGTTCATTAGACTGAAATATGTGTGAAAGAGGATGCAATATTGCCAGGTATTTGTTCAAATATCAATTTTTGCAGTGTTTTGATGTAGAACAGTAATTCTAGACCATTTCTTTATGAAAAAAGGTGATACATTTGCAGGGTCTGTGTGAATGAGGAAGTCTGAATTTTATAGTGGCTCGGTGTGAAAGAGTCAGCACACCTGCAAGAAATCTATGCAAGCAAAAATGTTACCGGGTTTATGTAGGAAGCGATAATTCTGCACTTTCTCTGTGTGGAATGTGGTCATTCTACAGAAATTCAGGATGCAAAAGGATACGACTCCAACGTTACTGTCTGGAGGGAGTACATTTGAAGGTTATCGATGTAAAACGGGCAGTAAATTTGCCGGTTCTCTGGAAGAATGAGGCGGTACAGTAATTTTACAGTATATCTGTGTGAAAGGGGCAGTCGCATGACATTAAACACACTTCAACGTTGATTGACTACTCTATCGAGTTGGTGGTCGGATTGACTTGTTTGACAGGTAATCAAATGTGTGGCCTACACTCGCGAGGCAAAAACAAGTCAAAAATGGACTGATGAAGCAAGAGCATCAGAAATGACTCACCTCATTCTCAGGCCTGTTTGGGACTCTTGCAGACGATGACAACATGCCGACAAACCCCCCCCCCCCCCCAAAAAAACCCTTCCAAACCAAAGAAAAAACAAGCCCAAAATAAAAACAATCCAAAATAATGACAAGTAGCATAAACATTGTGACAGCTAGAGCGTTTAAATATTTTCAACAATATGCAGGGACAAAACAAGTAGAGTCATGATCACATCACCAGTGGCAACTCCCCAAAAATATTTTATTACATTTTATAATTACAACAAAGGCAGTTAACCATTTAGAAAGTCTCTCTTGCGTATCCCCCCCCTCCCCGACATGGCAGGAAAGTACCTTAAATAAAATTAAATAAATCACACCTGACATGTCACATCTTGTATCAAATAAAAAGCAGATTATTCATATTTCTGCAGGGAACAAACAATCGTTTCATTGCAATCAAAATCAATCCGGAAACATTCCCGATGTAAAGGCTTTCATTACGAAAACCCTTCTGACTACGGCAAGGATGTAAACAAGACGGCGAAGGCTCACGAAGGCAACGAGCCCATTTGCGCCATCAATGCTAAAACTACACGGACAAAAGTATCGGGACAGCAGGCAGGACGTCGAAAGAGCGCGTCAGAGTTGGTCCGCCATTTTGGGGCGAGAGCAGCGTTCACGCTTCTGAGAAGCGACTGAACTTGGACTTGTGTACTGGGAAGAAGAATAATTATCAACAAAAACAAGGCGGTCATTTTGTGGACTCTCGATGTGAAAAGGGCAGCAGAAATACAAACCCAATTCCAATGCAGTTGGGACGTTGTGTTGAACATAAAAACAATAGAACGATTGGCAAATCATTGTATTCAACCGATAGTTACTGCCATTGAATGCACTATACCAAAAAGACAAACTGATGAACTTGATTGATTTTAGTAAATAATCCTTAACTTTGAATTTTATGCCTGCAAAACTGTCCCCAAAAGCTGGGACAGGTGTCACTAAAGAGGGAGAAAGTGGAGGAATGCTCATCAAACTCCTGTTTGGAACATCCCAACGGTGAACAGGTTAACCGGGAACAGGTTCAGAGAATCTGGAGAAATCACTGCATGTCAATGGCAAGGCCATTGGCATCAAGGTGTCAAGGATTATCACCGCATGGGCTGAGGAACACTAACGTCAGCGGATACAGTTTGGCGCTGCATTCATAAATGCAACTTAAAAACGCTGCAATGCAAAGCAAAAACCCAATTATCAACAACAAAAAAATGCAGCCGACTTCTCTGGGCCCGGGGCTCGTATCAGATGGACTGATGCAAAGTGAGGGGCGGGGGAATAAAGTGTCTCTGGTCTGACGAGTCCACAATTTGGGAAATTGTGGATGTCGTGTCTTCCGGGCCAAAGAGGAAAAGAACCATTAGGATTGTTATGGACGCAAAGTTCAAAATCCAGCCTGTGTGATGCTACGGGGCCGTGTTAGTGCCAAAGGCACGGTAACTTTCACATCTGTGAAGGCACCATGAAGGTACATGGCGCTTTTAGAGAAACATATGCCGTCATCCATGAAGCATAAAATATGACAACGCAGACCTCGGGCTGTTGAACAGCTGAGGCTGCACATCAAGCAAGGATGGGAAAGAATTCCAGCAAGTAACCTTCAACAATTTGTGTCCCCAGTTCCCAAATGTTTCTTGAATGTCGTTACATGAAAAGGTGCTATAACACAGTCGTAAACCCGAAAAAGCTTTTTTGGAATGTGTTGCAGCCATAAAGTTCTAAATTGATGTTTATTGGCTAAAAGCAATAAAGTTGATCAGTTTGAAGATCAAATATCTTGTCTTTGGAGCGTATTCAATTAAATGTAGGTTTGCAAATCATTGCATTCTGTTATTATTCATTTAACACAACATCCCACCTTCATTGGAATTAGGTTTGTAGATGGTAATTTCGCAGAATGGGAGGATGAAAGTAATTTGACAAGATCTGTATGAAGAAGGTTATTTTGCATGGTCTCTGGATATAACATTCTTGTCATTCTTCAGGGGTGACCAAGGCTGCTACTCTGTAGGATCCCTGTCTGAACGAGGGAGCAAATTGCATGATTTCTGTGTCAAAGTGGCAGATCTCTGTGTGAATAAACCTATAATTTAGGGGATTCCTGTGCAAAAGAGAGGGCAGTATTGCACGGTCTTTATGCAAAAGAGGTGGCCATTTTGCAGGATGTCAATATGAAATATGCGGTAACTTTAAAGGGTTTCTGTCCATCTCTTTATGGATAAGGCTAGAATTCTCTCGGATCTCTATGAGAGATGGTAATTTTGCAGGGTCTCTGTGTGAAAGTGACAGTTCCTGCAAGATTCTAATGAATACGTTTCTGACTTTGCAGTGCCTCAGTATGAAGCCGGTGATAAGTTTTACAAGCTGCAAGATCAGTGGAAAGAAAAAGAAAAAAATGGATGTGAATATATAGTGTAAACAGTACGAATTTTGGTCGTTATGTGAAAGGGGGCAGGAATTGTGCAGGGTCTCTGTGTGAAATGACAAGGGTTTTCTGTGCCAGAGGGTGTAAGTGGTTCTAATTTTTCACTGTTTGTGAAAAAGGCGATGATTTTGTGGGCTCTCTGTACAAAAAGTTGTGGTAATTTTGCAGGGTCACTGTGTTAAAGAGGCAATACTTATACAGGGTCTCTGTATAAAGGGAGCTGTAATTATGCAGGCTCCGTTGCAATGAGGCTGGAATTTTGCAGGCTCTCTTTGTGAACCATGCCGTAAATTAGAGGCATGGGAGCTGTGCAAACTCAACTGCTTGCTGGAACATGAGCTTCTCTTTGAAATTGAAGCAAACAAACAAAAAAACTAAACGTAATTATTGCAAATCATCAAATCAAAGGAACAAGCGTGACTCGTCGTCAAGGTCTTGAGAAAGTGTAAACCCCGTTTTGTGCGCCATTGTGACATTCAGGATGTGAATTCTTTGGAGTCTCTCGCAGAGTCCCCCTTCAACCATTTGTGTGGTTTCCAGCTGTGCTCTTCTGCACCTTGAAAAGTGCTTTCAAATCGAGCTCCCTCACACACTGGTGATCAGCCCGCTCAATCTTGCTGTCGTGAAACGTCTTGAAACGACAGCAAACTACCACAACGTTCATCCAATAATTTAGTCTTGTGTCTTTTCGCTCAGTCGATGCGGTTGCCGCAGATCGTGAAACGGTCGATCTCCAGAAGGTCCTTTTTGGGAGCCTTGGGCCTCCCCTCAGCCGCGTGCTCCTGCTCCTCTTTCGGGGTAGAAGGAGCAGGCTGCTGGGGTTCTGGTCCAGGAGGCGAATGGTCAGGACAAGGAGAGTGGGGTCCAGGCGCTGAGGCCGAAGAGTCAACGGAAGGCTGGGGAAAGTCCCACCTCGGTGCTGGCTGGGTAGTCACTGAGGAAGAGGAGGGTGATGAGGAAGGAGGAACAGAGGGCGGCTTCGGGTTCAGCTTGTCGTCACCTGTGAAGGAGAAGTAAACACAGTGAGTGACTGCGACGGTCATGTTCTACTCCGGGCTGTAGCTGTCAAGTGACTCACAAATCGCATTTCAATCCCCTGACTGAGTTCCCTCATCGCCCGGGTCTGAGTGTTGATCACCCGCCACAAAGCATCAAGCACGATCGGTAACTTTCCCATGTCGAATAAAGCTGCCCGCTTCTACTGAATTTTGCAATAAATTAGGAAACTGCCAGCTCCAAACAACATGATACGTGCCATTAGAATTCCATGAATGTAGGCATCATCTTCCACATCCTGCGGGCAGTATTGACAGGCTTCCACTTGTTCCAGACATCGAAAGATTAACCAGCCATGAACATTCCAAGGTTAAAAGATTTTGGATCATGATTTCATGTTTTAATTTAATGAGAAAAAAAGGTCAATAAAAAGGGAAAAAAAAAATACAATTGGCAAGAGGTGGTTAAAGTGCAGCGTCTCAATGTGTAAAAGACAATCATTTTACAGGGTTCTGTATAAAAGCAGGGGCGATTTTGTAAAGTCTCTGTGTAAAAGTGTCAGTGACTTTGCAGGCTCACCGTGATTTCATGTGATCTCTGTATGAACGAGACAATTTTACTGAATAACAGTAACAGTTCATTTGACAGCACCTCTCTGTGAACAAGATGTTACATTTTCACGGTGTCTGTAGAACAGTGATTTTGCGCGATTTGGGAGGGAACATTTTGGGTAATTTTCTCAAAAAAAGACACAGAAGTACAGCGTAGCCTTTTGGTACAAAGCCACAATGATAACGTCCCAATAATAAGAGGGACAGAACCTGTGGATTTTTTCTGTTTGGTTATTGTAGAAATATTTAATACTTATCAGTGTCCTTTTGCATTTTTGTTTTGTGTTAACACGAAACAAAAAACCCCAAACTTTCTGCTATTTACAGGCAGGTACAGTCCCTATACCGCACAAATTGCATGGGTCCACTGGAAAAATAAAAGGCGAGAGTAACTTTTGGAATCTACACAATATCATGGAAAAAAACCCCACAAAGGCTATTGTTAAAAAGTAAATAAAATGTTTTAAAAAATACATACAGTGGGGCAAATAAGTATTTAGTCAACCACCAATTGTGCAAGTTCTCCTACTTGAAAAGATTAAAGAGGCCTGTAATTGTCAACATGGGTAAAGCTCAACCATGAGAGACAGAATGTGGGAAAAAAAAAACTAAAAATAATTTATTAAACATCATGGTGGAAAATAAGTATTTGGTCAATACCAAAAGTTCATCTCAATACTTTATGTACCCTTTGTTGGCAATAACGGAGGCCAAACGTTTTCTGTAACTCTTCACAAGCTTTTCACACACTGTTGCTGGTATTTTGGCCCATTCCTCCATGCAGATCACCTTGAGAGCAGTGATGTTTTGGAGCTGTCGTTGGGCAACACGGACTTTCAACTCCCTCCACAGATTTTCTATGGGGTTGAGATCTGGAGACTGGCTAGGCCACTCCAGGACCTTGAAATGCTTCTTACGAAGCCACTCCTTTGTTGCCCTGGCTGTGTGTTTGGGATCATTGTCATGCGGAAAGACCCAGCCATGTCTCATCTTCAATGACCTTGCTGATGGAAGGAGATTTTCACTCAAAATCTCTCGATACATGGCCCCATTCATTCTTTTCTTTACACAGATCAGTCGTCCTGGTCCCTTTGCAGAAAAACAGCCCCAAAGCATGATGTTTCCACCCCCATGCTTCACAGTGGGTATGGTGTTCTTCGGATGCAATTCAGTATTCTACACGAGAACCTGTGTTTCTACCAAAAAGTTCTATTTTGGTTTCATCTGACCATAACACATTCTCCCAGTCCTCTTCTGGAGCATCCAAGTGAACTGCAGACGGGCCTGGACATGTACTGGCTTCAGCAGGGGGACACGTATGGCAGTGCAGGATTAAAGTCCCTGGCGGCGCATTGTGTTACTGATGGTAGCCTTTGTTACTGTGGTCCAGCTCTCTGTAGGTCATTCACTAGGTCGCCCGTGTGGTTCTGGGATTTTTGCTCACCGTCCTTGTTATCATTTTGACGCCACGGGGTGAGATCTTGCATGGAGCACCAGATTGAGGGAGATTATCAGTGGTCTTGTATGTCTTCCATTTTCTAATAATTGCTCCCACGGTTGATTTATTTACACCAAGCGTTTTACCTATTGCAGATTCAGTCTTCCCAGCCTGGTGCAGGTCTACAATTTTGTCTCTGGTGTCCTTCGACAGCTCTTTGGTCTTGGCCATAGTGGAGCTTGGAGTGTGACTGACTGAGGTTGTAGACAGGTGTCTTTTATACCAATAATGAGTTAAAACGGGCGCCATTAATACAGGTATCGAGTGGAGCCTCATTAAACCTCATTAGAAGAAGTTAGACCTCTTTGACAGCCAGATATCTTGCTTCTTTGTAGCTGACCAAATACTTATTTTCCTCCATGATTTTTAATAAAGTCTTTAAAAATCAAACAATGTAATTTTCTGAGTTTTTTTTCCCCCACATTCTGTCTCATGGTTGAGCTTTACCCATGTTGACAATTACAGGCCTCTCTAATCTTTTCAAGTAGGAGAACTTGCACAATTGGTGGTTGACTAAATACTTATTTGCCCCACTGTATAGGCAATAAAATGTAGTACTTATGCAGGGTCTCAGTGTGAAAGAGCCTACACACATTGAGTTGTGTAAAACCTTTCCAGGGTCTTTGTGGAAAAGTGGCTGAGTGTGTTTGACTGAATGTTTCCGTTTGACTAAAAGTCATGTGCAAACGGCTGATGTCGAACTGCTCGTTGCCCTCATCTGCCCTGCGGATGAACACTCAAAAGCAGATGGTGTGTCGTTGTGCTGTGCAAATGCAGGTGATTTGAAAAAACTAAGACATGCGCTTGAACATATTGTGCGGTGGAGTGGCACTTGAGTAAAGGCGAGGTTGAAAGTGAGGTGAGCATGGCAAATGACAGCGCTCGTTCGAATCCCAGCTGAAAGATATGGCGCCTTGTCGCTTCTATGGATCCAGATAAAGCTGACAGGAAGTGACACGTCTTCTTTTGTCACCTCAAAGCTCCTGTTGAGAAGTGTGGGCGGAACCATGGGTGGAGGTGAGAGCCAAGGGGATTTGGCTGCAAATGACGCCGCCGCTTCCAGGAAAACATGTGACTCTTGGTGTTTGGCCTGATGACGTGGCACGTCTAAAAGCTGGCCGGCCCAAACTGCACCATTTGTGCAGTCTTACAAGATGAACGCTTCCCGCATGTTGAAGTGCGCCCGTGTTGAAACGGCGGTCATTTCACGGGTATCTCCCTATGACAGGGGCAATCGTGCTCCAAGCTCGCCATGTGATACAGGTTCACATTTCATATGGTGTCTGTGTAAAAGCAGCAGCCATTTTGGAGGACCTGTGTCAACGTTGTGGTTAATATTCAGTCCTTTGAAGAGTCTGTGTACCTTTTTTTTCCCCCATTGGTGCTAATTTGACAGGATCCCTGTGTGAAAGAGACTCTTGCTTTTCACTGTCTCTGTGTGAAAGTTTCTCTCATTTTAGAGGATCTCTGCATGGAAGGAGTGTCATTTTTCAGGGTCTCTGTGTCTGTCTCATGGCTGTCTTTTCGCAATTGTGTCCCAGCGAGCTCACTAGTTTCAGCATGCGGCATCCACAACACAAGGATTTTTCATTAAAAGGGAAAAACTTTTCCGTCGTTAAAAGCTGTTTCCATTCAGAGCTTGTTGTTTGGCATCAACACGATTAGGGAACCTATTTCCATACCAGAATCGCAGGACCAGCCAACTTTTGATAAGAAACTTCTACTCCGGAAAATATGGTATTTATCAGGGTCTTTGTGTCAATGTGTCTGTGACATTGCAGGATTTTTGTGTAAAGGAGGAAGTAACTTTGTTGGATCTCTGTGTGAAAGTGGCGGAAAAATCATTAAAGTATTAGTATTACCTGTGGGCGGCGTGGTCGAAGCGTGGTCGGCTTTGTTGTTGGGGGTCTTGGCTGAGGACGACGAAGCCGCGGCGTGGGGCTTCGCAAACAATTTGCCCTCCATGTTGGCCCTCTTAACGTACACGCATGACTTGCCCAGCAGCACGATGCTGTTCAGCACCTTCAGTGTGACCAATCTGCGGCGAAAAAAGGGGTTATTTGATCGGACCTCTGTGTGAAGGTGGCGGCAATTTGGTAGGGGTCTCAAGGCAAAAGGGAGTAGTTTAAGAGGATCTAGGGGGATAGTTTAAGAGGTAAAAGACAGTCAGATCAAACGGGTCTTGGTAAACTAGGTGGTCATTTCGCATTGTATCTGTGTGAAAATGGGGGTAATTCTGCAGGATTTGTGTTAAGAAAGAGGAGGTCATTTTGCGGGCAGGATCTCGGCGTGAAAGAGGCATTCTCGACAAAAAGAAATAATTTTGCAGGGTCATTTGTGAAAGGGTATTATTTATATGAAAGATGTGAACATTTCACAGTTTATCTCATTGTAGGTAAAACAAATTCTCAATCACGTTTATTGGTCAAACACTGGAAAGGAATTTCATTATCCATGTGAAAGGGGACCATGTTACAGGATCTCATTGTTAAAGAGGTGGAAATTGTGACGTGTCAGTGCAAAAAAGGTACATTTGCAGGGTCTCTGTGTGGAAGTGTGGCATGGCACTTTGCGAACTCAACGGGTTGTTCATCTTCAAATGAATGTGATTAAAATTCTGTGAAAGTGATTGTGGCACAAAAGCACGTGTTCAGTGGCGTGTAAAACTACTACTGGTCCACTGCGATGCATTTGTGGTCCAAGTGTGCCATCATCAGGGCTAAACTGGGCGTCACTGATGACAGGCGGACAAAATTAGGTCTGCGGAACTGCTGCCTGCTGCTGCATGCGATGAGGTGTGAAGAGCAAGCGCATGTCGATGCGGCCGAACTGTTGCCGGGGCACGGCAGTGTGTTGCAGCAAGGGCTATTTTTAAACCGCCGAGATGCCAGCTGAGATGACAACATCGTACTGTTCACCCCGAGGGGGAAACTCTTCAATGGCGCCGGCCCGACGAGATACGGCGAACGAGCATGAGGAGAATGCGAGGACACGGTATTAATGCTTATGTAACGGTGGCATGCGTGTGTGTTGTGTGGGAATATTTGAGTCAGTTCTCTGACGTACAATATGCATGATTTGAACAAAAATAGATGCAAATAAAAAATGTGTCAATGGACATGGCAAAAGCTTTAGATTGCATAGCGGTGGGGGGATGGGGGGACCTCTGAGCAAGAGGCGGACGATTTAAAGAATCATTGTGGAAAGAATTGGTAATAGTTTTGCAGGATCTCTGTATGAGGTGGAAATTTTTCAGGGTCTTTATGTGAAAGCCCCCCCACCCCTTTCACATATTGAGGGGTGATTTTCTTTAATCTATTCTTGAAAGTGAAACAAATGATAATGTTCCAGGATCATAAAAGAAGCAGCCGTTTTCCAAGATTGTTGTGTTAAAGAAGCAATCATTTTGCGGGATAGGTTTGAGGGTATCACAGGGTCTCAGTCTGAAAGAAGTCAGCATTTTTGGGGATCTCAGTGAAAGAGGTGCTCATTTTGTATTCTCTGTGTGAAAAAACCCCATGACTTCAAAAGGCTCTCCGTGTATGAGAGCTACTCTTGTGTGAAAAAAAGTGGGATTTGGCAGGATCTCAGTGTGAAACGTGTGCTAATCTTAAAGGGACCGAGTGAAAGAGATAGTCCTGTTTGACAGGGAAGGTCATTTTTCAGGATCTCACTATTAAAGAGGTGGTACTCTTGCAGGTAATGTGTGCAGCATCCCAGTGTGAAAGAGGAGGAGGTAAAAGACCTCACAGCAGAGTAAAAGAGGCTGTGGCACTCTTGCATGGGCACTATGTGAAAAAGGTGGTGCAGTGTGAAACTGGCAACAATTTTGCTGGATCTCAGTGTGAAACAGGTGGCAATTTTACTGCATCTCTGCGTGAAGGACACAGTACTGTAGCAGAACTTAAGTGCTAAAGAGGGCGTCATTTTGCAGGATCAGTGGTCATTTCGTAGGGTTCCTGTGTGAAAATGACAGATTTTGGAGGAGCTTCGTGTGAAAGACGTGAGTTCTTATCTAAAAAGAAAACACCAGCAAAACACCCTTTGAAGCTTCAAGGACTTTTCAGCTGTGCTAAATGACACATTTTAAATTAGGGTTAGACATATAATGCCAGATGCACCAACCTCTGACCATTACTTATTGGTTTGCAGAAGCAAGCAACTGAAAAGTGAATTGGGTCTTACCCGAGATAAAAGAGGAACACACACGTGTATGACAGCGCTCCTTGCACCTTCACTGAACTCATGACCACCCGGATAAGCTGTTCAAACACAAAACGAAAGGTGTTGACATCCTGTATTTGCAGGTCAACAGCGTTTAGAGGGCGCGCCATCTTACGAGCACAGCCAAAGGCAGCGGGATGAAACCCATCCGGCGTGCCACGGAGTCGCTGTAGTCTGTGTAGGCCTAACACAGAAAACACTTGATGTCAACGGAGCGACAGCACAATCAAAAGAAACTACCGCTTACGTTTTTCTGTCGACTGCTGACGAGATCAAAGGCTAGGCTGGCTCTGTATTCGCTGTAAACCTGACAGAAGACATGGCGGACGTAAGAAGAGGAAGGCCCGAGGGGAAAAAAAAAATCAGTCCTTACATCCGCCGTGATGTCATTGAACTTGGTGATGAAGGCGTGTTTGATGGCGTCAACGGCCACTTCGGAGGTGAGGACCATGAAGACATCAGGGAACAACACCCATAGGTGCTCTGCGACAAAGGAAACGAGCACAATCAATTAGACAATTGAACCAATGAATTGCGTGTCAATTATACATGCATGACATTGTTTCTGTATTTGCAAGGTCATTTTAACTCATTATTGTTAATCTTTGCTCGTTAAATGATGATTCTAGATACATTTTCATACTGCGATTTTTGAGTTATTGTGCGGTAGAAACCTCCGTTTTCGTAGCATGACTTAAATCAGTCATGTCCCAGAACCGCTGAGCATTCATTCAACGCATTCCGCACGTTATGACGGCAAAAAGTATGCCACAATGCAATAACCCTCCTGGTCTGCTCGGTAACATGGGGTTAGCACATTAGGTCAAAAGTCAGAACTTCAAAATAAAACTATCCAGTATAACAATGGCTTCACTCAACTTCATTTAGCCACACAGCATGCACGGACGGCACCGCACCGGGACTTGGGGACGCTCGTCCCCGTCAGAAATCTGTCTAGCTCACATTCAGCTCCCCCAGCAATTTATTTACAAACCCATTACCAAAGAAGTTGGGATGGTGATTTGCAAATTATGTTCAGCCTATATTGAATTGAATACACTGCATAAAACGAGATATTTAAAGTCTAAACTGATAAACTTATTGTCTTTAACAAATAATGATGAACTTTGAATTTTATGGCTACATCATGTTTCAAAAAAGCTGAGACAGGGTGATGTTTACCACTGTGTTACATCATCTATTCTTTTAAAAACATCCAATAAACATTTGGGAACTGAGGACACATCTTATTGAAGCTTTATAGGTGGAATTCTTTGAGATTCTTGTTGATAGCTTTTGCTTTGCATAGTAGCGTTTTAAGTTGAACTTATGGATGTCGCGCCAAACTATATTTACTAACATTGGTTTTCTGAAGTGTTTCTGAGCCCATGCGGTCATTACCTTGACGCAATGATGTCGGTTTTAGATGCTGTGCTATCTGAGGAATCGTATGGCACCATCCAATATCTGAACCGCTTATCCTCACGACGGTTTAAGATGATTTTTTATTTTTTTTAAGTTCACAAGTAACCATTTCATTCTTCTTCCCAGGTTTGTGCTGCAGCTATACCCCATGTGTGTGTTTGTGAGGGCAGGGAAGGGCAGAGTGAGTCTTTCAGTTATTTGCACATTAGGGGAACATTCGGAAATAATCCCTGCGCGGGCACTGATTCACTGCGACGGTTCGGAAATTTAAGAGCGTTGTTCAAATTCGTCATTTGGCTATTCAGAGTGCAGAAAATGCACGGCGCTCCGACTGGGGACACTGTGCGCCAGCGCTAGCTGCGTTCAAAAACTAATGAGGGCGGCGTGTACTCAAACCTCTCGGAACACACTCAATCTCAGAGTCCTGCGTGGACATCAGAGTGAATTTTCGAATGTGCTTTGGGATAGCGTTAGTTTGCAGTCCCTCTTAGCAACGCGCGCTTAGTAATACCCGTAATAATTAACCCCCACAAAAAAACATCTCCCAGTCTCCCAAGGAGGAAAGAAGAGGCGATTGGAAAAATGAGCCTGGTCCAGTGCCTTAAGAAGCAACACCCGCAGCTCGTACGTGCAAAGCCTTCAAAAGAGTTTGCAACAAGCATTCCCCAAGAAGTGCAGCATAAAACAGGGAGGTGAATTTGGACATTTCTGTCACACAGAGCAGTGCGCACAAAAGATGCAAAGATCTTATCAATTATGGTGATTGGACAGTCGAGTCCAAATCTCAAGCTTTGGGCAATTGTGACCCCTGATATAATTATAATAAATTATATCAGGGGTCACAAACCACTGGTCTGCAGACGCAGTCACACAGAAACAGACCTGCGAGCCATGGGCACATTTACTCCACCAGACGTGGTAGAAATGTGCGTGATTCTAATCTAGCCCATCGGAGTCCTATTTCTAACATTGGTTTGCAAGTTGAAATGAACAGAATCCGCCAATAAAAGAAAGAAGAATCAGTAAACAGAAAGTAAGAGTACGGTAAATTGCCCAAACGCGTAGCTGATGGGCAGCCATGACTTCCGAAGATGACGCTATTTGACAAGGGAGCGCCTCCCAGCAGTATCTCCAGAGCAACGTGGTAGAAGCTGTTGTTCATAGCATGTCGTCATAAACAAGACGATACAAGAAAGCTGTTGATCGCTAATCGCTAATAACTAGCCGGCAGCAACCGGATGAAAGCAACAATCAATCGTGTCCTATTTGATCAGTCACATTCGTAAGTAGCAATAATGCTAATGCCGTAACATCAATATTATTATGTTTACATTATCAGGTGTATTTATTATTCCTGATTGGTCCATTTCTTAGTACAGTACTTCATTGTGTTATTGTATTCTACATTTGTTGTACATTAGAATAACAGTTTGAAACAAATGGAAAAAAAATGTTTCTATATCATTATAAAACCATAATTAGTGTTGTTGTCAGTTCCAATGCTTGAAAATTGGCAATTTAAAAGCAATGAAAAAATGGTCACCGGTCCTTGAACAGCATGTTGTCTCAAATGGCCCAAACACAAAAAAGGTTGCGGACCACTGCCTTATATTGAATACGTCTCTAACTGCGCACTCACTATTAGTTTGGGGGAATTATACTTTAAAAACAAGAGAACCTTTCCAGTGACGTCATGAAAATTGGGGGGTCCACCCTTTGTGAAAAGACTTCTTGAAAAAGTTCTCAAGGGATGTTCACAACTCATTCAATTGATAGAACTCCAGTACTGAAGTTTGTATAATAGGCTTTGTGTCCATTTTCACGACTAAACATTGCCATTCATTATAGGGAAATGACTAATGACATAAAATGGGCTTGGAAGCTCATTCAGAGGAAAGCTTGTTATACTAGCTTATCACGACCAAGCATTCAAGAGAGCGACCGTGACTGATGAAAAAAGGGTTGGAGCGAGCGCGACGGTGTCACAGCGTGGCTGACAGGCTGCGTCTGTCAGTCAGCGCCCGTGCATTTGCCTTCAGGAGCGTCCAGGGGAGATGCCGCTTGTCACGGAGCTGTCAATTGGGCTGTCATGCCTTCGCTGCTCAAGAGGACTCCCCTGAAGGACAAAAGTGCTCACGGCTCAGCATGTTTGCTCGCAACTGTGGAGCCATTCACCGACTGCATATGACTTCTCTGTGATATTCCGCTTTTGTCAGTGCTACTAGTGAGTTCTGACTACAATATTTGGTGCAAGTTTGTAATTGAGCTTATATTTATTTTTTGATACCATATTACGGTTGAAATTACTTAATTTGTGCTGAGCATTCTGTTTCTCAATTATTTCCATTACGCTCCCCGAGGAAGAAGAAAACACACCTCCTACTCTAAAAGTTCCCACGCCAAGCCCTTTGTACCGCACCACCTCAGGGTGCCCCGCTTCACTATGTGAGAAGGACTGGCTAAGGACGATTCAGCTTTGTAGTGTGTCATGTTGTTAAATGTAATTACTGTGCTCAAGATCAAACTCTGAATCATAGTAAAACAAACATCCATCCATTCATTTTCTGATCCGCTTATCCTCACAAGGGTCAGGGGGCGTTCTGGAGCCTATCCCAGCTGTCATCGGGCAGTAGGCGGGGTACACCTTGTATTAGTTGCCAGGCAATCGCAGGGCACACACAGAAGAACAACCATCCGCGCTCACACTCACACCTCCGGACAATTTTAAGAGTGTTCCATTAACCTGACACGCATGTTTTTGGAATGTAGGAGGAAAGTATAGTGAACCCAGGGAGAACCCACGCAGGCAGGGGAGAACATGCAAACTCCACATAGGAAGGCCGGAGCTGGAATCGAATCCTGCACGTTTGCACCGTGAGGCCGACCGAACCGTTGAGCACGGGCCGTCGTAAAAAAAAAAAACAACCAACCAACCAAACAAAAACAACAACCTTGGTTCAGTGCTTTTTTTTTTGTATTTAGCCATTAGTTTGTCAGTTAGTAGGCCAGTTGACTCCAATGATTTTCCCACCACAGACCGGTTGAAACAAGTACACGCTTTTTGTTTTTAAAGCATTGGTACTGAAAACAAAGGTAACTAGAGAGTACTCAAGATATGAAATATATTTTCAAATGAAAACAAAAAAAGATGATTTGGAAAAGCAGTTTGGAAAATGGATGTATGGATGGATTTTTTTGATTCATTTCAAACATTTTTTTATTCAACAACGCAGCAAATGAACAATATAAAATAACAGAGTGTGAACTACTAAAAACTGGCCTCTCAGGAATAATCAACATGCCTTGAATGTAAACATACATTTTGATGTAAAGATCCTCCTACCCATGGCGTTCACATCACAGCTACTTGCAAGTGTGCATGATCAAAAGATGACACTACTGATTGATGCTTTCGTCCGTTGGCTGCACGGCTATTTAGTAGAGGCTCTAGTGCTTACGCTACGATGGCGGCAGGCTATTTTTTTTCATGCTTTCCACATCTTCCAAATTTGTAGGAGAACACATCCTGGTTCAATATTCATTCTGAGGGGTGGATGTGCTTTCATTCATACATCAAAGAGTGGAAAAAACAGATTTCAGAATCCGCATCTTGATCCAGATGCTCACGATATCCGAATTCACGATTTCCTCATCAAACCATGTCCCACCCATCAACCAAATTGACTTTCTGTACATTTTCCAACAGACCATTACTGTAAACCCAAAGCACATACTCTACTTGGGATAGGAATAGTAAAAGCCTCGGGAGCAGGTAATTGACTCCCCCTGCACCACTCATAAAAAGGTTTATTGTGTAATGAAATTGCTCTTCCTATTTGTGTGTATAATAATGTTGTCAGACTTCTTTTGCTATAACGTAAACATTTGTCCACTGTAAGACCCAATTAATTCAATGTTGATTTTTACTGTCATAAATCTTGCGACAAATCTGTCTGCCAAGTTCTGATATTTTCCGATCATAAGCAAATCCCCACTTCCTCTTTGAAGGTTCTCAAAAGGAAACCTTGGGGAATACTGATCCAGCTAACTACATGACATATTTATGAACACAGTTTTCAAAATAATTACCCAGATTCCACGAGAACTGCTCCATATTCCTCAGACACACGATGAGCATGAGAACGTAGCTGGTGAAGCGCTCTTTGATATCTGGCGGGAGAAGACGAAATAATGTGAAGCCATAATGACAAGTGCTGCTGAACACTAACGACCCGTCACATCACGCTTGTCAAGAAAATGGCTGCCGCTGTCACAACCAAGACATAGATAGCTT
This sequence comes from Hippocampus mohnikei, assembly GCA_026261675.1. Classification (NCBI taxonomy): domain Eukaryota; kingdom Metazoa; phylum Chordata; class Actinopteri; order Syngnathiformes; family Syngnathidae; genus Hippocampus; species Hippocampus mohnikei. The sequence continues at coordinate 1,664,521 of JAKGUB010000557.1, read as the reverse complement.
CCAGGACATTTCATGTACGGCTGTAATAATACTTTAAGCTCTAAGCACATAATGGGTTCAAAAAGGCTCCAAAGAGAAAATAATCGTAAAAAGCCCCACTGGCCTTTTACACTGTGTGGAACGGGCAAGTAGAGTAGATCCTGAGAACATGAACATGGATGCACACAACATTGTGGAGTCTACTGTTGTAATGTTAATCGCTATTAAGACTTTTCACCTCCATATTAGGCACTCACTGGAGAGAAATAAGGCTTAACATCACTTCAAGATGCAATTGCTACATAGAGAAAGCTTCTTCAATAAACACTTCTCGCTGATGTCACTTCACACGCGACACTTAGTTTGCGGCGCCGTATTTGAGAAGCCGCACGTGGAAGGGAAACACAGAGAAGCCTTATCCAATGTTAGCGTTATCAGTCATGTTGGGTGGATCTTTGTCTCATAATAATGAGTTACGTTGCTTTTGGTTAACACAGAAGGTCAATCAATATTTCAATGATATGAAACGTAATTCATGAAATCGTTTGTGTCCGGATAAACGCTGAATGGTATCAAAGCCTTTCAAGATAGTGCTTAGCTTGCTCGCTGCTAACAAAGAGAGGCGCTTTGTTGCAACACATTGCCCAGCAGACATTGAGTCTTGGCTTAAAATGTTGCGATTGTCATGTGAAAATGTCAGCAAGACAGACGAAAAATGTTCTGTGATATTAGTGTGTAAAATGTGTATTCCTACATAATTAACAGATTAATAATGAAAACTTCCATGGGTATGCAAAAAGGTAAGCATCATGTCTACCTCGAATTTTGGAATGTATTGCACCTTTGATCGGTTCACTCCTGATAAGATGCTGAAGCATATCTTACCGCTGTTGGACATTTGGAACAAGTTGTTCTTCTCGAATTTCTTGAAAACGCTGCCTTTGATCTCCACAAACTGTGAAATGAGAAGCGGTAAGTTCCTTTTGCGCTACTTAAGCGTCATCATACAAAATAACCTTGTATATTTTAGACTCCTCCAAGAATGTATGTGTGTGTGTGTGTGTGTCTATACTCACGTTGCTTGACATCATGATGGTAAGCAGGGACTTGTTATGCGAGTTGAAGGCGACGTTTAACGTGGAGGCTTGGACCATGATGAGGATGGCGTGGAGGACTGGGCATGTGATGCTCAAGAAAACATTTAAGCAGTAAAAGCCATGACAAAAACAAATTGCAGTCATAAATCAGTGTCATTTTGTTGTTTAAAAAAAAGGACATATACACACAAAGGCACTGGAAAATTTCTCCCTTGTAAAAAGTTCCACGACCCAAAAAGTGTGTGAGAATCTCTAATTTAAAGTAAGACGCACAAAGGCAACCAACAACCTACAGCTGGTGGTCACACGTTTTGAAACACTCATCCAGCACCTCTGGAAGGATACAAACATAAAAGACGGCCATGAGGAAGTGAGGGATGACTCCGATGCTGTCCCTCTTGCGCTCTTTGGGCTCCGTGGCGGTCCAGTAAAGAGCGTCCAGGATATCTTGGCCGAAGGAGGAGAAGAGGCGATCTGCCACCTTTCATCAAGGATGATTTTATTTGCCCATGTGGAATAATGGAAATAGATGAGTTCCAGTCTCAGGTCAAATGGTCACCACATGTAATACCTAAATAAAATTGTGTATGTGTAAAAAGAAATTGAATACTGAAAAACAAAACAAAAAAAAACTGTTACGGTAGTCTACTTTAACAATCAGTCTTGCGTGATGTCATTCATGATCAATCTTTTTCCTTAAGTGTTTCAAAAAATCTAAATGCGTGACTCAACTTAATTTATTGTACTTGACAATTGACAACATTATAAACTGAGCTCTAATAGGATTTGGAAAGGAATCTTTCGTGACATCACGCACAAAAGACAATGCTGAGTCCATCACTCTTTAGGACACGCCACACTCCCACCCAAAAGCCATTCTTAACATTGGATCGGCAAAGAGAGCAGGCCATTTTCAACACCTTATATACCCACGTGAGAGCCAATAGCACCGAAGAATATGAAAAGGTCAAATTTGGAAAGTTCAGCCTAAGGCCAGCGACACTGAAATCCTGATGATTTTGTCTCAATTTTACTTACAAATAGCCTGACTCAGACTGAAATCTGGCCCTGTTTAACTGAACTCAGATTCCGAGTTCTGTTGTATAAATGGCACAATGAATTGTACTTTCGACCATGCACCAAAAGAGACTTTAACATCGCTCCAATAGCACCTCCAACATGTTGTAGATGAGGTAGAGCTTGATAACGGACTGCCCTCTGATTAGGTGGTACATCATGGCGTAGTCCACGTAATGCATCATGGAGAAGCACAGCACCAGGATGAGGCCTTTCAGCATGTCGCACACCTGCGCCGGCTGCAGCAGCCTCGATCCACTGTGAAAGCACACAATCACGCCCATGACTCAACTAGATACTACGTCCATCACTTCCATTTATTCCACTATTCCATAAAGTCCTGCATGCTGGACATCAAAAGACAAACTACTAAACGTGCAAAAAAATATCTATATTATTGAATAAGACAAATAACCACATTTAGCAAGCCCAGTGTGAACATTGATGCTAACATTTTCAGTGCTTAGGATCAAAAATGCAACTCTCCATACTAGCATTTATGGTGCTATGACAAAAAAAGCTTGAGGATTCATGACAGATATCACAGCTGTGAATAAAGCCAGCGAATAAAAAGCGAAGGCGTAAAAACGCCGGCTCTCTTGTTGGTGGCCATCTCCGTGTAAAAGAGCCGGGCAAGATGCACTCTTTGAATAGACGGATTAGGAATTACTTTACTAGCACATTTATATCACACATTACAGTACATACAAAAGAGACAGCCTCAGTATGTAGAGGATGTCACCCGAGGCAATCAATGCATTTGAATTTAAGTAGCTTTTGACATAGCCACTCCCACCACACATCAGCAGCACTGCCTGACTCACTACTCCTGTCCTGCTACTTGTCACGTCACTTCCTGATAGGGTGAAGCACTACCTTCCCATTCTACATACTGTATAGATAAAACTAAGGAAGAAGTCAAGCTGATGCCATGCTGTTCTACTTTCGATGGCACACAAGTTATGATTGGAACAACAGCGCCTCTTGCTGGTTGCAGCGAAGTAGTGCACTCCATTGATCCTCGGTGGCTTCCAAAATGAGTCAATTGGATATCAAGTAAAAATTAAACAGAATTTCTCCTACTTGTTTTCCATATGAAAGACTCTTTGGTCGCATTTGTCAACTTCAAAGGACTCCAAACATATACAGTATCAAGGATTTGTTTGTGTTTTGGAGCAAACAACACGGAGGAACGGAGGATGAACATGCACTCTGTGATCTTCCGCTGTGGTTGAAAGCAATACCACTAAGGTGCTGTTAAGTGAGCCGCAATGATGAGCAGCTGAACATCTAAAGGGCACGATGGAGATGAGGATGAAGGTAGGGAGATGGTCGGTTGGTTGGTTGGGGCTGTGAACATGAATAAAGCGGAGGGAGCATACCTGCTTCTTCTGCAGTAGGGGCATGTGCGTGCCCTACAGAGGACGGGCACAAACATGGAGTAGTTGCTACAAGATTTAGTAATTAATTTTTTTAATAGATACATGTCTCACTCACTCACTCACTCACTCACTCACTCACTCACTCACTCACTCACTCACTCACTCACACTCACTCACTCACTCTTCACACTCACTCTTCACACTCACTCACTCACTCACTCACTCACTCACTCACTCACTCACTCACTCACTCACTCACTCACTCACTCACTCACTCACTCACTCTCTATCTATATATATATGATATTTAAGAATACCAAAAATATGTTTTCCAAAAAGTTATTCAATTGACAGGGTCCAGAAGCTTGGAAATTATACTGAGGAAGCCTTTTTGGCTATCAACAAAAAATATATATTTGAATTTGTTTGTGTTTATTTGTACAAAAACACTTCCTGGAAATACAATAGAAAAAGTATTTGCCCCCCTCCTGAATTCTGTTTTCTTTTGCATATCTATCACACACAAAGATTTCAAATCCTCAAACCAATGTTAATATCATTCAGAGACTACCTAAGGAAATACAAAATGCAGTTTTCAAATGACAATTCAATTTCTTAATGCACAAGAAAAAGCCAAACCTTTTTGACCCACAAGGAAAAGTAATTCCCCCCTGAACCTAAAAGCAGGTTGTGCCACCTTTGGCAGCAGTAACTGAAAGCAAACTTTTGCGATAATTGGTGATGACTCTTTCACATCACTCTGGAGGAATGTTGTACCACTCTTCTTTGCCGGATTGTTTCAACTCTGCCATATTGGAGGGTTTTCCAGCATTAACTGCCTGTTTAAGGGCTCAATTGGATTTCAATCCAGACGTGGCCACTGTCAAACCATATATATATATCTTTTTGAGCCATTCAAAGGTAGACTTGCTGGTGTGTTTCAGATCGTTGCTGCATGATTCAAGAGAGTGAGTTTGAGGGCACGAACTGATGGCTGGACATTCTCCTTTAGGATTTTCTGGTACACAGCAAAATTAATTGTCCAATTAATCACAGTAAGTTGTCCTGGTCCTGAGGTCGCAAAGCAGCCCCAGATCATCACAGTGCCACCACCATGCTGCACTGTTGGCATCAAGTTCTTTTAATCACATCCTGTGCCATTTGTAAAGACAGATGTAACGAGCCTCACACCAACCAAATAGTTACTAGTTAGTTTTGAATCGACAGTCCACAGAATGTTTCTCTCAAAGTCGTGAAGATGATCAAATGTTTTAGGGCCTTTGTATTCTTTGCTGACAGCAGTGGTTTTCACCTGGGAACTCTTCCATGGATGCCTTTTTTGGCCAGTGTCTTTCTCATGGTAGAGTCATGAACACCTGCAAGTATTTAGATGTTGTTCTAGGCTCTTTTGTGACCTCCTGGATGTGTGGTCGTTGCGGGCTTGGAGTAATTTTAGTTGGTTGTCCATTCCTGAGGAAGGTTTGCCACTGTTCCCAGTTTTCTACATTTGAGGACAATGGCTGACAGTGGTTCGCTGGAGTCCCAAAGCATTTGAAGTGGCTTTGTAAATTTTTCCAGACAGATGGTTTTCAATCACTTTTTTTCTCATTTCTTCTTGAATATCTTTGGATCGTGGCATGATGCATTGACTCTTGAAATCTTGTAGCCTACTTTGCATTCTGAGACAGATTCTATTTAAATGATTTCTTGATTCAACAAGTACAGTGGTAATCAGGTTTGGGTGTGGCATGCGAAGTTGAACTCACCTTTCCCAAATTTGTGCTCAGTCACAGTGCTTTGTGTTTCACAAGGGATGGGGTGGGGGGGGGCAATAACTTTTTCACAGAGGGTCACAAAGGTTTTGATTTTTTTGTGTGTGCCTTAATAAATTGAATTGTCATTGGAAAAACATTTGGACTTACCTTGGGTCGTCTCTGAGTGATATTAACATCGGTTTGATGATTTGAAACCTTTGTCTGCGATAGGTATGAAACAGAAATCAGGAGTGGGGGACACTTTTTCATGGCATTGTACATACACATCCATCCAATCATTTTCTGAGCCACTTATGCTTACCTTATGCTGCACACAAGTCAGGCGAGTGTACAATACGCCATCAGCTACTACTACTACTACTTTTTATTTTATTATTTTAAAATTGTAATTTGTAAAACGACATAAAATGTTGATAATTAATTGCGTGTCTTTTAATTTTCAGTTTAAAAAATGTTTTAGTTGATGATTCTTTTGTTATTATATTGGATTTTGTTGTGTATTTCTAGGAAGTGAATCATTGTTTGCACGAATGCACTTCCTAGAAACAGATGACGAGGACCAACCGTTCCAGCACTGTTTTAAATTTCCTATGAAGACAGAGAGACTTAGCACAATATGAAACTGTTGCTCTGTATACATGTGTGGATGTGTGATGTTTCTGACCTTAAGCCACAGCAGGGCAGAGTGAGGAGGCGGAGCACAGCCAGCAGCACCCTGAGTGGCAGCAGTGTGAACACGTACAGGAAGGCGTCCACGCACAGGAAGAAACCAAAGATCATCAACTGCAGTATAAACACAACAATCGAAAATTACTGACAACCTAGGTAGATCTAAAGCAACAATCTAAACAACATACTTCTACTGAGCCCCAGCAAAAAATAATGTTCTCGTCATTTTGGTGCTGTGAGGCAACACGGCAACATCCTCTTAAAGAAAAACAAAGTCGCAATGTTTCGACCTTGGGAGTTGTGAGCCAAGTAAAGATGGACACCAATGATGGAGTCTGCGTGAGTTTCATCAAGCAAATAGGAGATATGTTTATAGAAAGACACACTCGGAAGATAAATAAATTAATGTGTTGGTCAAGCTGTTTGACACAGTGAATGTACAGAGTTCTACTATGTTTACACACATTCCTCTGCGGCCTCATCGTAGTCTAGCAGGGAATGGTGCGGAAGTCGGAGCTACTCTCCAGACTGTTATCTGGTGCCTCAGGACAGAAACAGCAAACTATTTAACTGAATTCAAAATGAACATATTGTCAATACAGTTAAAACTAGAGCTGGTCTTACTATCTTCAGTGGTGCCAGGAGATGCGAGCCCCTTGACTCAGAAGTTTTTCAAGAAACAAGACTTTTTTTTTTTTTTAAACTGAAGACACAAGCAGAGCTCAGCTATACTCGTCCAGAACCAGATTGATGTGTGAATCACTCAAAAGAGTTAGGCGTAGAAAAAAAAGTAGTGTGTTTCAGGTAACATGAAATTTCAACATAGGGTCGGTAGATTGGACAAAGTTTTATTTTTAACCCCCCCCATCAAAAATGTAAACAAAATAACCATAAAACAAGGAGACATTGGAACCCCCGCTCGCCGCATCTCGTTACCTCTGCGTCCCGCGTCCTAGACGGCCCGTGGTGTTCGTCAAATAGTTCGCTGAATCTTTTCGATACATCAATAGATGCTATTTTCTTCATATTATGGTGCGAGCATACGACTGCAACACACAAAACGCGGTTTAAACTGTTGTCGGAGATCGTGGCCGCCGCCATGATTCAATGTTGTTGACAGACGACAGGGCAAACCACGCGCACGCTCAACGTGAATATCGCGAGAGTTTGCACCGATGTAAACGCTCTAAATTCATCTTTCCTTTTATTATTTATAATTTTGTCTGTGGTTTTATTGTTCTCGTTTTGATTGTAAAGCGTCCTTGAGTGTTTTGAAAGGCGCTTCTAAATGAAATGTATTATTATTATTATTATTATTTTTACACAAAAATGTAGGAGGTTGTTTGAAAAAAATGCCGACCGTAAAGTTTTTTTTCGAGGTAGAAATTCTCGGTCGGGTTACCGGAAACACACTACTTTTTTTTCTACGCCTTAAGTTGCCCCGTGTATAAAAATTGCTACAGTATCTAAATAAATGTGACTTGACTTGCCTGAAAGCACCTCAACTCACTTCACCATAGTTCCTTGGGACCAAGATGCCACAAGTTGGAAATAAAGCACTACTGTTGTCAGAATGAAGCTCCCCCACACCCCAACTCACTTCAACTTAGTTCCTTGATACTAAGACACCGCTACTGTATATGGCAAACACTATTATTGTTTTGACCAGAACATAAAAACGTGTGACAGAGGCTTCGGGGCACGGCGCATCCTGAACTGGATTACACACATTTCATTTGCTGACTGAATGAAGTAGGAACGCTACAGTTGTGTGTTTCATGTCTAATACAATCATTTTTTTCCTTCATGCTGTATACATGTATTTGTAATTGCCATGTTTATAATAATAATAATAATAATACATTTTATTTATAAGCGCCTTTCAAGACACCCAAGGACACTTTACAATAACAAAAAACACAAAACAATACAAAACAATACGGGTTGAGCAGCGGCAGCCAAACGCGCCAGCGTTCACTCAACCCGGAAGTCAGAAAGAAACCACGAGGGAGGGAGAGGGGGAGAAAAAAAACCACGCTCGAACTATCCTCATTTTGAGGATAATTTGAGTTAGGCAAAAAAAAATAAACTCCTGCACAAGCATATGACAGTTACAACAGGTCACAAGACATAAACAATGAAGACGGTGATACAAGGGAGTGTATAAAGGAGGGGTGATGGTGGGGGGACTAGCTTCCGTGCATATTTTCATCAGGGAAGGTCGAGATAGCAGATGTTGTTTTGGTAGCAGGCTGCCCAAGAATTTAAGACAGCCTTGAGTCCGTGGCTTATGTCTCTTCAGTGGCGTCGATCAGCCAAATCCGTGATTTCTGTCAATATTTGAGCACGGATTCCAGCTGTATTACATGTTTATATTTTTCAATCTATAAATGTTCATACTGTATTATACTTATATTATTATATATATTATACATATATATTATGTGGTTTTATTGTTCTTGGTTTATGTGGTTTTATTGTTCTTGTTTTGATTTTAACGTGTCCTTGAGTGTTTTGAAAGGTGCATGTATTATTATTATTATTATTACACAAAAATGTAGAAGGTTGTTTAAAAAAAAAAGACGACCGTAAAGTTTTTTTTCGAGGTAGAAATTCTCGGTCGGTCGGGTTACCGGAAACACACTACTTTTTTTTCTACGCCTTATCCGCAGTATCACTCTGGGACTGCTCCAATGTGATCTGCTCAGGAAAGGCAGGCCATTCAGTACAATACTTTGCGCTGATTGGGCGCTGCAGCAACTTGTGCACGCCTAACAAACTTTTGTTTTGACCAAGCCCAGTAACGGATGAAAATGTCATCCCCGGACGCGCCTTGTATTGACCAGCACCATGGCGTTGAGCTCACAAATACAGCAATAATTCAGCTTGCAGCCAAGATTACGACGTTGTGTACTTTGGACCACCACTACTGGATGATGACAGCAAACGTACATCAAGCCACCATCTATTCATATTGGTTTCCTTGGTATGGAAGTACAATATCAGTTGGTGACAGTATTGCACATTGAGCGTGTTTGCCAACTTCCAAAAGACACCATAGAAAAAGAAGGAAGGCCAATACATTAAGTACAGTCATGTTTTGTGCCTGCATTTTCCGTGTTTGCAGGTTATGTGGAGAGCAAAGGTTATTACTGTGTGGTTTTATAAAATACAAAACAGTCTGAGTGCAACTTTGTGAGTGGAACATTTAAAAAAACAAAAACACATTTTGGTTGGCTGTCCTTTTTTTCGTGATGAGCTGGAATGGATTAATTGCAATTCCATTCATTTTAACAGGCAGAGATGATTTAAGTTATGAGTGTTTTAAGTTACGAGTGTGGTCACGAGGTGAATTAATTTTTGGTTCATTGTTTTTTTCGGGCTGGTGGAACCCCAACACACAAAACGTGTGTGTGTAGGCGCTTGGGGCTACCTTTTCCAACTCTTTGGGGATGCGCATGCACGTGTACACCCTCTCCCGACGCTCTGTGTACTTGGCCTCGTTGTGCTCCAGGAAGTAGCCTCGGGTCAGCTCCGTGCAGATGAAGCGGGTCAGTGATGAATCTGGAATGAACACAGCCCTCATTGTCATGTCTACTATTGTGAGAACAATAGCTATTCATACACAGAAGGTTTCACAATGACAATTGAGAGAGTGTTATCGTTCTCATTATCTTTACAAACATGCAGAACTGTGATACAGTTGAATCCGGCTTGTATGAAGTAGGGCCCAAGAGACAATGGATTTTTTTTTTTTTTTAAGGCTGATGCTTATTCAGATATTTGGATGATTTAAATTCTGATGAACGGTCATTTCAACGATTCCTTAAAAACATATATACAATGAAAAACACAACTTTTCTGGTCCTTTAGTTTACAAGTTTACGCGAGTACAATATGAATTATAGACAGTACATTTGACCATTTCTCACTACTTTGGCCCTTTTGTTGTTGTTTTTTAATATAATTATATAACAGGGAGGAAAAAATGGCAAAAAAATTCAGCCATTTTGTTCTACTTGTTACTACACGTTAGTAGTACAGATTGACAATTTGTTGTAAATAAATTATTACATGTACTACAATAAGTAAAAATCACGGAAGTGAAAGTGAATAATTTCGCATTAGAGGTTGACACTCATTGCTGCTTTTAGTCGCCGCTTGACTTCGCCCCCTTGGTGGATTTGGCATAAATGTCACTCGATTTAACCTTAAGTCAAAGCAGAGATCCTTGATCAATGAAAACATACCATTAATTGGTGACGGGGAAGAAAAATAAAAACATCATCAAGTCAAGTCAAGCTTTATTGTCAAATATGCTCCATGTGCAACATACAGCACAAATGAAATTACTTTCCTCTCTCAACCACAGTGTAAACATTCAATGCATTGAAACACACACAGTTAAAAATAAGGGCATCATTCAAACCATCTACCCTGTTTTCTCAATTGCTCTGGTTTGGAAAGGAAGGTTGTTTGTGGTGGAAGAGGACGCCCCGTTTTTGTCACTCGGAAATTCGTGTTACGCTTTGACGAGTTTAAATTTGGTTTCACGGTGCGTTCACGAACTACCAAACGATTTATATTTTTCTTCAACATTTAGGTTTATCAAATGAGCATTCAGGTCTAAACGTCCCAATTCGACAGCCCCTAAGCCCTTAACGCTTTGATCACTTAAATCGTTAAATATTTAAGGAGCATGGATAAATATTTAAGGAGCATGGATAAATGTGAAATTGGTTTTGATGTTACAGTGGTTAAAATAACAATAATGGGGGTGTGCGACGTTTACCTGCTGAGTGGTCCCTTGGCTCGCGCCTGATTTCAGCGCTAATGTCGTAAAAGCCCAAGGTCTCGGGCAGTGTCGAAGAAATAACGACTTTTCCCGACTTGCTCCCATCTTGCCACGGTCGCATATGTTGCTTGTTTTGGCGTTCAGTGTCCGCTTCTTTCTCTTTGTCGTCTGACAGCTCGGTCCCAGGCGCGTCGGCCATCTTTACTGTGGGACCAGACTTTTCTGTGTCGCACCGTTTTGACGTCATAAAACTAACGTCGACCAAGGCCAACACATCAGGACGCGACGTAAACCTTTCACGCTCGTTGGTTATTTGTTTTATTCTTTAGGTATTAATGTGTGTTTTGCTGATCAGTAGTGTTGATATCTTTTGATTTTATTGTCTTTTTTACAGCCCACAAGCCATATGTTGTACATTATCATTATGTAAATCTGTCGATTAAATATTTTTTTTAACCTGTTACCATTTTACGACTACGACTTTGGTTATATTTATTCTTTACATTTAAACATCGAACATGTGACATCTTATTGATCAATATATTTTTTATCTTTATTTTTTTCTGAATTTGTGATTCCAATGCACACGTGTTTTACTTTAATGTCTGATACCTTGTAACAATGAAGTTTTGTGAAAAAAAAACATGTCACGACGACTTCACTTGAAGCAATATCAGTTTATATTGTATAGTAGATGCAAATTTGCAAAATGTAGTACTGTATTAGATTATATAGTATTAGTTTTTATTTTTATGATGTTAATATTTCATATCAACCTTCTTGGGGAAATGACAAACGTTTAATATTTTTTAGCCTTTCGTTCTCTTAGTCTTCAACAATATTTTTATTTTTTTTCTATTTAAATTAATAATTCAAAGAGAATCCACGGTGTTCTGTTCACGAATTATTAAAACTATACTTTCCACACTTAGTATTGTTGTTATTGTGTACTCGTTGATTTTGTTAAAAAAAATAGAAAACTATTCAAACTAGCAAAATTATATTAACATGAGAATGTTTTTGCAGTACCCTGCGTGAGCTCCTTGGTGTCGCTCAAGATCCACCGAGTCATCTTGCAAGGCAATTCCAGAAGAGTCCACGTGTTGTGGTGTTGTGTAGGTTATCGCCATTTAAATATGAAAATACGAGTACGCCCCCCATCCCCTCCCTCCCTTAATGAATCCAATGATGGCAATCTTAAATTCACTCCCATATTGGTTTCTCATTCTTGCATTTACCCCAATCACCAGTTTTAAAAGCTAGAAAATAGCCACATAACATTGTTAAAAGCCATAAACCTATCCTTGAGATGCTGCTAATCAACATAATCTGCAGGAGAATCGTTTCCAATTTAGTTGCAAGTTGATTTTCCACCTTATTAAGCATCCTTATTCGCTTAGAAGAAGTCACCCTCTGTATTATTTGTAAGCACGGTTTTATTGGCACAAGTTAATGGTAAAGCATACATACCAGACATCAGATATGACACGGAACACCTCTGCTATATATAGTACAAACGGTGTCTAATAATACTAGCCTCAAACATATTCAGAAAAGTGTGTGTTTTGCTTCCTTACAAAAAGATTGCACAAATAAATAAGCAGTCGTGTGAAGACATGCGCCTTTTGTCTTCTTGGGAAAAGTTCAACCGAGAAGCCGACATTCACACAGAGAGCCTGAAAAAAACGACCAAATTTGAGCCGTAACAGCAACGCAATATCTTATTGCCGCTGTTGTCTGCGGTATCCTGCAATCTGTCAAGTATCTGCCTTCATTTGATGTTGTTGGGAAAAAAAATATCAGCTTTTCGCAGTCAGTGTAAAAAGGGCAAATGGTTCACAAGGTTAGCTTCAGTGCAGCTTTTTACACAAAGATCCTGCAAAATTTCATCATCAGAGCTTAAGCACAAGAAACAAACTGACATTTATCCACCTTTGGTCTTTAGTCAGAACTGAGCAAAGGTGAGATTTTGCCCGTGTTTCCTGTCTCAGATGACAGTGATCAGAGCCGTAACACATCTGCCTTTGCCTTTAACACACAACTCTGCAAAGGTGGCATATTGTCAGGTCAGTTGTGAATTCAGAGCCGTACCAGATCTGCCTTTTCCTTTTACACAGAACCTAGCAAAGTTGGCATATTGTCAGGTAAGTTGTGAATTCCTTAACATGCCGATGTTGTCCCATCTCTGTTATGGCCCTGATTTTACTTGCATTCATGGAAAATCACCATTTCATTCTGTCATTCTTACATTTTTATAGAACAGAGACATAGAAAACAAGAAGGAAAGATTCAGCTTTTGACAGGCTGCATGAAAGGGTAGCTTCATTGTTGCTTCCTTCACACAGAGATCCCGCAAACATTTCCTAACTGATTTTGAAATGGGACCTCGCAAAGGTGGGAACTGTGACATCACATTTCTGACTGTTTTTAACACAATCAGGTGGGAGAAACAGGTGTTGGACTTCGTAGCTTAATGGAATCCCCTTACACATCTCTGTTTCGGCTCGGATGATAAACTTCACAGAAAATAAGGCAGAGAAATCCCAAGGTTTGCAGGCAGAGTAAATCAAGTAGTAGCGACTCAAATGAAGAAGCTTGTGAACACAATTAAAGGGACGGCGCAGCATTTCTGCAGGGTGGCTTCGTTTTGATCTGCACCTGTGTCGTCACCAAATATACAAGAAATGCAAATGTGTTAAATTGTTGCTTTGGTTGTGCACTAGCTAAAAGAGGATAGTAGGGGTGAGGGGCACTGGGGGAATTTTGAACATCGTGGACAAATATGGAACCTCCCGTAGAAAACAAAACAGCTGCCGTTTCCAAACTGCTTTCCGTGGCTCATGGACAAAATAGACTTCTATTTACACTTACAAACCTTCCCAAACTGATAGAGGACAATCAGATTGTTGTGTGCATTTGATTTTTTTTTATAAAGCACATATAGGAAATAAAAAAAAAAATTGAGGAAACCCTATGAAATCATGCAGTTTGGGAAAATTAAAGCAAAAAAGTCTTTTTTTGTTTGTTTTTTCATTAACAAAATCACAGAGCGGGAGACCGAATCCAACTGCTTTGAATTGAAATGGTGGTAACCAGTGTGTGGGGTCATCCCTCTGCCATATTGTTGGGTGAGCTGGAGCCTACCCCGGCTGAAAGGTGGGATACACTCTGCACTGGTTCTTGGCCAATTACAGAGCACATTTAGACAATCATTCACACCTATGGTCAATTTAATGTCCAATGAAACTAACATGCACGTTTTTGGGACGTGTGAGTAACCCAAGATTCAAGATTTGAATCGAAACCTCAAAACTGGCTGTATTACCCACTCAACCACTGCACTGCCTAAAACCAAAACAAAGGGACGTTTATTTCTTGCTCATTTGAAACAGAAAAAAGCAAGAGAGTATCGGCAGTAGCCTCAAAGAGTGTAAGCTGGTTCTTTTGAAAAACAACAAAACAGATTCCTCAAGCGCCACTGTGTGATGTCATGTGACTCTTGTCCACCAGTCACAGCAACGATAGTCCACTGAAAGCTTCTCTTTCCCCCCCAAAACAAGTCCACACCTTGCTATTGTTTTGTACATTTACATGTTTTTTTTTTGTTTTGTTGTTGTTATTGTTGTGTGTTTTTTTTTTAATCCAGTCGTGGTGGCTATTACTGCTGTCATTGTTCCGCAAGTGCTGCTCCTACTGCGAGGCCTGTGGCGCCGTGTTCTCCGCTTTGCCGTCAGGCCCACCATTGGGCGCCTTGCTGCTCCACGGCCCGTTGTTGGTCAGCGCCGGCGAGCTGGTGAAGTCATCGTCATCGTCCAGGCCGTTGGTGGCGTCGTACTGCGTGTTCTCAAGGCGCGTGATCAGACGCTCATCTTCGTCGCCGAACTCGCCGCCCATCAGCGTGGGCTCGCCCACCACCATCACGTCCTGGAAATGACAGAAAGAAGAGGGATTGAGCTTGTTCCATCACGTATGCGTCCTATTTTCATCTCTCAGACCAGTGTTTCCCAACCGTTGTGCCAATCATCAGAGACGTAAGGTGAAACCACATTTGTTTGTGGTATGCTATTAATAAATGTGTTTATTTGTTTGGTAAAATTCTGCATTTTACATATTTATGTACTTTCTGTAACACACTATGATGCCACAATGGTGCCAAAATCCCCGCAAATTGGTGTATGCCGGAGTAATACATCTTGATCAGGCATAGTCAACTGGCGGCCGCGCCCACACTCGGAGTGGCCCTCAATCATTTTTGGAAAACAATGTTTGCAGTTGATCAGTTTTAAGATGGAATAAAATTGTTCACCAGCAGATATTTCTCAAGAGCGCATCCAATCCCAAGACTGTACTTCTGCATCAGAGAGGAAAATAGCATGTCCTGGCTAGCAGCAAGGACCAAATTAGATCAAGAAAATGGGTCTCTTTATAAAAAGGAATAGGAAACACATTTAATGTTCACCAAATTTAAATACAAAACTATCTGCTTAGTTTGCTCGGAGACACTATCGGCCATGAAAGACTTCAACATAAATTGCCACTATAACAAGGATCTCAATAGTACACAAACTTTATTTTTTCTTCACAAGAACTGTTGACAGTGTCAGTTCGTTTGAAGTGCATTAGGAGTGAGTCAGCCAAATATATTGGAGGATTTTGAATGACACGCAGGACAAACATACGGTAGTATATTATTCAAATCTTAAATTTGCTAATTAGATGACCAAGTGTTCTGAGATCAAATAATACTCGCATTGGCTGTGATTGGCTGGAAACTAGTTCAGGGGACACCCCGCCAACTGCCCAAAGTCAGCTGGGATAAGCCCCAGCACCTCCTCGGCCCTCGCGAGGATAAAGCGGTTCAGATAATGGATTGCTGAATATTGGCAAGTGTCAATTCTCCAAAAATTGGAAGAGTGTCACTTACAGTTTTTTTTTCCTCTCTATAGGCATCAGGGCTCAGACCTTGTCCCTTGCGAATAGTTTACTGAATCTTTGTTCATCTATCTATACTTGCAACATAGCATGACAGACAAGACAATAAATGCTCTACCACTAGATGGCAGAATTTGCAAATAACCTGTGCGTCCACTTGTAGCTAGTAGTACATAACATAATCATTTTCTTGACCTTTTTAAAACAGCTCCTCTGATATAGACCCTTTGTTGCTTCACATGATGTTTTGGTCACACACATTTGAAGGAAACAGCACCATCTGCCGAATCTGGTGTCTTGTCCGGGGAAACCAAGGCAACGAAAGTCTTTGTACAACGATGAGATTTATTTCAGCTACAGTCGATGGAGAAACACCATTTACAGATCTGTGATGGAGCAACTCCCCAAGCAGTGGGGTGCGGCCCCACTTATACCATTTTTTTCTTCTTGGGAGTAGTTAAATCACACGTGTCAATGTCAAGGCCTGGGGGCCAGATCTGGCCCCTCACGTCATTATATGTGGCCCGCGAAAGAAAATCACGCATGTCAACTTCCATGATGCTTGGTAAAATCTTAACTCAATTTTCTAATTGTCATATGTTATCCATAATAACATGGGGATTTTGCAAACATTTTCTCGTTTCCAAACCCCTTATTACATTAATGTAAACACTGCTTAAAGTCATTATTCTTGATTTCTGATTTCAAAGCCACCTATCCACCAATTCATTGTGTGCTGTGTATGTAATATGTGGAGGTGATTCAACATTGTTATGGTTTCACAAAATTTCACAGTCATAACGACCCTCCAAGGGAAACCATAACTATGACAAAAATGAGTTTGACGCCCCTGGGTTAAAGTGTAAAACAAACTCTCAACATATTATCAATATGGTTATGTTGTACAGTACTTCATTGTCATTTGTTAGACGTATTAAAAAAAAAAGAAAAAAAAAACAAGAGTAAAAGAAAGGGGAGAGTGCCCCTGTCTTGACATCTGTTTGCAGCTCATCCTGTTTTGCATCTACATGTGTGAAGCACAGGAAAACCACAAACTTGCACAGCAACGAACTTGAATAGCAACACTTACAGACAGCAGGATGCGATACAAATTAACACAGTAGAGTATAAAATTTCCACTACACAGGTGGTACAGAGGGAAAACAGCTATGTACGCCATAGGCAAACAATATGATTCATATGCACTCTCCTCGCCCACTAGACTGTTTGAATGGCAAACAACCAGCTAAAAATCACAACTTGGGGTTAAATATAAAACAGACTATTAAGTAGGAAGAGAAATAGCAGCAAAAAAAACATTTGGTTGTTTAATTTCAATTTGATGGGAGAACAGGTGCCACAGAGACCCAAATATTTATATAAAAGCAAATCAAAAGTCCATTATCTAAAATGTCCCCTTTAAAATTCAATTGGATCAAAAACTCCCCAAACCATCACAAACTACGGCCCCCTACTGAAACCTGGGACTGAAACGCAGGACCACTAAATGGAGCGTACGCTTCAGTGGTCATGTGTGTCAACGCCGCCTGGCTCGTTGCACTCCAATAACACACATACATTGGACAAACATGTACACAGTGCAAGATTTGCTTACCAATGCAATATCATATCATAACACCACAAAGAGAGATTAAAAAAACCACCGGAAGGCAGATTTGCACATACTTTAATTATCACAAACCATTTCCAGTACTGCTTAATCTTATTGGGTGAGCTGTAGCCTATCCCAACTGACAGTGGACAACGGCTGAGGTGCACTGTGGGCTGGTCGCCAGGGCACACATTTTCGTTGTTGGACGGAAAACGTCCTATGTCCCAATATAGTCAATTACTTATCGTCCGTTATTTTGAAAGAATATTAACCCAATTATCCATCCATCCATCCATTAATCGAACCGCCTGAGGGTCGTGTGCGTGCTGGACCCGATTGCAGCTGTCGGTAGGCGAGGTACACCCTGGACTGGTTGCCAGCCAATCGCAGGGCACATATAGACACACAGCCATTCACACTCGCAATCACACCTAAGGGCAATTTAGAGTGACGCATCAAACTGAAACGCATGTTTTTGGAAGGTGGGAGGAATCCGTAGTACCCAGAGAAGGCACGGGGAGAACATACAAACTCCACACAGGAAGGTCGGGCCAGGAATCAAACTCACGATCTCTGCACTGTGAGGCGGGCATTCAAATCAGTCGACCAACGTGCCGCTTAACCCAGCAAAGTGTTGAAAATCGCTTCACATCAAACCCACTAACTGTCACTTCCCACACTCTGGGGAGCCGTGCAGCATTATGTCGGCTTAAGTCTGAAAGCATGAATGTACTTTTCTTTTTTTTTAATTTTTTTAAACAATATCCATTTTCTTATCGGTTTATCCTCACAGGGGTTGCGGGCGCGCTGGAGCTTAATCCAGCTGTCTTCCGGCAGTAGGTGGGGTACACACTGAACTGGTTGCCAGCCAATCGCATTTTTAGACAATAAGTGAAAATATTTCGATTACATACATTTGAGTCAGCCACGGATATGTTTGCATGCAGATTATTTTCTGCCCATTACACTACAGTACTTAGTTGTTAACTAATTGTTTTAGTTATTGCATCACTCATGGCTACAAGACATTTGAAAAAGTGATTGTAAAGATGATTTAAGGTTTGCTGTTGTAAAGCATTAATGGAATTTTCTCTGGTCGTGGGTTTGGAGTGAGAGCAGATATTGATGTGCATGGCTGGCCTTGGCCATGACAGTGTAATAAATTATCCAATTTTTTTAGGGTATTAAATTAGCCACTGAACATGATACAGTATTGGGATTTTGATTTTGTGTTGATGACGGTGCACAATAGTATATAATATCAAATACCAACTTGAATGAGTCGGTGTTTGATGGCTCAAGCAAGATGGCATTGTTGGGGTCATTTCATAGCCTGACTGCGACGATATAGAAAAAACAATCACTCACACTTGCATTTAAACCAATGAACAAGTTAGCATCCAATGAACCTAACCTGCCTGACTTTGGAATGTGGGTGTGGGAAGTCGTCGTACTCCGAGGAGGACACGCAAACTCCACAAAGGGCAGAGGCCGGCGCTGAGATTCAAACCTCAAACCTTAAAACCATGAGGCCGAAGTGCTAACCACTTGCTCAGTGTGTTCCTCACTTGATTTATCAAAGTCACCCAAAAAAAATGAACATCCAAACAACCCTTTTTCCACCCAGCTATGTCTTAATCGAGCTAATTCATTTAGGTGAGCTTTTCAACTAAATGACAATATCCACACTGATGTGTCCATTTGCATAGCTAATTAAGTCATTAGCTCAAAAACGTGCTGATTGCCAACAAGCTCACCCTGTTCGCCATCTGTTCCCATGAGGAGGCCTGTCAACCTTCCTCTGGAACCCCCACCCGCCGACTGCCAAAAACTCCTCTAATGACAACAGCTGGTGGCGAGTGAGGGACTTGGCGGCGTGTTAATTGCTGGCTAATTATCGCTGCCGACTTGACTACTCATCTCGTTAAGAGTTAGCCTTGGTGCTAGTAGAGGCAGTAAGACCGAGATTTTGAATGGGCCCATGCCATTTGTAGCTAGTGGCTCATTAGCATATTTTTGTAGTAATTACCTTTAATTCTGGAAATCTTTTATAGGTGTGACGCTTATCAGAAACAAACACTGTTAGCTAATGCTGATCTGCGCCTCCACAAAAAGTTCATTGCAGCTCTGCTTATCTTTTGGCTTTGACATTATGTGTCACACCTGTTGGGTTTGTAGATGATTGCGTTTATGACTTTGTAGCTTGAGAGAGGCTTTGGATCTTTGCCAAGCCCTGTTAAGTCACAAAAACATATGGTACCGTATTTTCACGACCATAAGGCGCCATTAAAAGTCTAGTGTATGAGCCGAGTTCCAAAGCCTGACTGAGCGCGCTTCTGGCCGACACGGCTGTTTATATAGAGAAAAGGCGGGCGGAAGTGACGTCAGGCATGCGGAAGTCTGCCAATGAGTGAAGGGTGGGCGTGCCCAACAACACGGGTGCGCCGAATGCTCGTGAAAATACGGTACTTAAAATGTTGCCTCTACAGTTAATAACCATTCAATGATGGTTACATGTTGGAAGGGGAATTTATTTATCTTCCTTAGGCGTAGAAAAAAAAAGTAGTGTGTTTCCGGTAACCCGACCGACCGAGAATTTCTACCTGGAACAAAAACTTTACGGTTGGCATTTTTTTTCAAACCTTTTACATTTTTGTGTAATAATAATAATATTAATACATTTCATTTCATAAGCGCCTTTCAAAACACTCAAGGACGCTTTACAATCAAAACAAGAACAATAAAACCCGTGGAGATGTCCTGGAGGTGAGAGAGAGAGAGAGAGAGAGAGAGAGAGAGAGAGAGAGAGAGAGAGAGAGAGAGAGAGAGAGAGAGAGAGAGAGAGAGAGAGAGAGAGAGAGAGACTCCTCCGGGTTGAGTGACCGCTGGCGCGTTTGGCTGCCGCTGCTCAACCTGTATTGTTTTGTGTTTTTTGTTATTGTAAAGTGTCCTTGGGTGTCTTGAAAGGTGCTTATAAATAAAGAGTATTATTATTATTATTAAAACCACAGACAAAATTATAAATAATAAAAGGAAAGATGAATTTAGAGCGTTTACATCGGTGCAAACTCTCGCGATATTCGTCGGCGAGCCCAACGGCTTCAATAAAGGTCTCGAAGGATTCCAACCAGCGGGGCCACGGGACAGGCGGCTCGCCAGGCAGGGCGAGGAACGGAGGAAGAGGCGAGAGTGGAAGCTCCATCTTCGTTGCCATTGTCGTGTTTCATAAAACGCGGGGAGTCTGGCTCTGTGCTCACTGCCGTTTATTGTCAGTACTGTACAGTAGTCACCTTTTCATATGAACACTTTTACGGCCGTGACGTCACGCCGTCGTAAACTGACCCTGTGGCTGTGGTTATAACATGCCACAAATAATAATAATAATACATTTCATTTATAAGCGCCTTTCAAAACACTCAAGGACGCTTTACAATCAAAACAAGAACAATAAAACCACAGACAAAATTATAAATAATAAAAGGAAAGATGAATTTAGGGCGTTCACATCGGTGCAAACTCTCGCGATATGCGTGCGCGTGGTTTGCCCTGTCGTCTGTCAACAACATTGAATCATGGCGGCGGCCGCGATCTCCGACAACAGTTTAAACCGCGTTTTGTGTGTCGCAGTCGCATGCTCGCACCATAATCTTAAGAAAATAGCATCCAATCAAAAAGATTCAGCGAACTATTTGACGACCACCACGGGCCGTCTAGGACGCGGGACGCAGAGGTAACGAGACACCCAGCCGGGGGGTACCCAACTCTCTCGCCGCCTTTGGCGGCGAGCGGGGGTTTCAATAATAGTAAAAATGTCTCCTTGTTTTATGTTTTATGGCTATTTTGTTTACATTTTTGATGGGGGGCAAAAAAAAAAAAAGATGAAAAAAAAACAAACTTTGTCCGACCTACCGACCCTATGCTGAAATTTCATGTTACCGGAAACACACTAGTTATTTTTCTACGCCTTACACTATACGAGGGACCAAGCCATGTTGCGAATTACGCCCCTCGTAAAAATATTTCTAATAATCTATATTAATCGTTTGAATGGTAAACAAACATACCATTTAAATATTCA
This sequence comes from Hippocampus mohnikei, assembly GCA_026261675.1. Lineage (NCBI taxonomy): Eukaryota > Metazoa > Chordata > Actinopteri > Syngnathiformes > Syngnathidae > Hippocampus > Hippocampus mohnikei. The sequence continues at coordinate 1,643,125 of JAKGUB010000557.1, read as the reverse complement.
AATATACCTGAACATCATTTCAAACTCAACTTGTAGCATTATGATTATAAAATATGTAGCTTACAGCACACACATAATGAGCCAGTGTTGCAGTGTTATAACCATTTACGTAATGGATATTTCAACACAAATGAAGGAGCACCACATGTAGACAGATCGTCTTAACCAGTGGTGGCCAACCTGCGGCTCGCGAGCCACATGTGGCTCTTTGGCTGGCTCAATGCGGCTCCCGGGCTTTCAAATGACAAGCGTCGAAAACGCCTCGGCGGTTGCGCTGCCATTCAAACCACGGCGCTAAATACCCAGAACTAATTACGTCAGCTTATCATCAACCCCGTTACTTGATTGACATACAGGGCAACCAATCAGATAACAACTGAATCACCGCTCATGCGCAAACAACGGTGCTCAGCGCTAAACTCAGCAAATTACCTCCGATTTTAAGGCAGGGGTTCCCAATACTTTAATCGTGATCGACTGGGAGCCAGCGGACTGGTCCCAAGTCGAGCGCGAGCATTGGGAGGAGGAAATAGGGGCGAAAAAAACTTTGTGTGTCTGTGCGTTTAGATTTCGTTCATGTTCGGTGACGTTCCGGCTGTCGTTCATCTCGGCGTGTGTGCGTGCTTGCGTATGCGCACGTGTGCTTGGTTGGGCGCCCGTGTGTATGCATATATGCTTGCACGTGCGCGATCGGGTGGATCGTGGGAGGTTCGTCGCTTCAAAAGTGTATCTTCGGTCAAATATGTAGCAAGCTGACCCAAGTAGTAAGTCACCAGCGCAGCTCGTGTGTGTGTGTGTGTGTGTGTGTGTGTGTGATATGGCTCTTTGCAGTAACACAGTATAAAAATTGGATCTTAGTATCTGACTGGTTGAAGAACTACTAATACTGCCGCAGCGTAGTGAGGATCAGAGACTGTTTCCACGTACGTTATATCCATACGTCTATAATATACTGTCCCAGTTGGCTTATGACGACAGCCCTGAAGGAGCAGCAAAATGTCCATGGAACTGAAGCAAAAATGTGGCTGAAACTGTTTAATGTGGATAAATTCTGTTAAATGATCTCATTAGCGCATTTGTTACAATTTGTATTCCCAATTTGAGAAAAAAAAACATCGATCCTTATATTCCTAATTTTATTCAACCCCCCACATGGCCACTAGAGATCACTGTTGCACCCTGCAGGCACCCTTTCCTAAACACGCAAACACGCGCGCGCACACACACACACACACACACACACACACACACACACACACACACACACATTCTCTCCTCCAGTGGCTGCTCACACCCCAGCCCCCCGTCCACCCCTAGCAGAACCCCCCCCTCCCCTGGCAAGGGTCCACTGCTTGTTGTCATTGGGCTCACGTAGGCTCATGCTCAAACACACACACACACACACACACACACACACACACACACACACACACACACACACACACACACACACACACACACACACAAACTAAAAAGCCCAACAACTTCTCAGACAAAGACAGCAGGCGTGCAACATATGTATCCAGCGTGTTAGCATCCGCGCTACCAGTGTTCAAGAGGCGTGTGAATGCTTCTGTGTGTGTGTGTGTGTGTGTGTGTGTGTGTGTGTGTGTGTGTGTGTGTGTGTGTGTGTGTAGAGGAGGGGGGCAATAGTAATGTGAGGCAGTAGATGGGATGGGGGTGTAAGAGGGGGGGTTCACATAGGCAATAATGAGAGCTGGCACCAATCCAGACTGCCTGTTTGAGAGAAAACAACTACACGCCTGGTGTGTATGCATGTCTGAACGTATGTGTGTGTGTGTGTGTGTGTGTGTGTGTGTGTGTGTGTGTGTGTGTGTGTGTGTGTGTGTGTGTGTGTGTGTGTGAGACGCCTGTGCGAGTGGGAGAGAGCAACGAGGGCAACAAATGCGAGAAGATGACGAGACAGCAAAGCGTGGCACAGACAGACACGGCAGCGAAAGCAAACGAGGACACAGTGTGTAGGAGACAGACGGAATACGTTTGGGTTTTTTTCTCCACTCAAACAGCGAGCAGCAACAGAGAGGGAAAAAAAGAAAGAAAGTGAAACAAAGATTTGTTTTGGAGGTTCAACTTTGCCAAGAAAAGTTTTCAGAGTGAATCTATATTTAGTTGACTGTGAGTCGGGAACACAGAGTGCGGAACCTGTGACCTGCTGAGAGGCGTGCAAAAGGTGGGCCCGTGGGGCAGGAGCGGCCCTGGGCATCCACTTGAAGGGGGGGGGGGCATTCACAGCACCCCCCAGTCGATGGAAAAAATACAATCAGCAGCAAAATGCCTTCAATTCGATAATCATTCCATACACCAGCCAAGTCAAACAGAAAAATATTATTTTTCGTGCCTTGATATACGTGTCGCCCATTTTGGTCACCATAACCACTGGTGCATTTCCAATCGCTTTATGGTAACACGGTAAGAAAACAAGCACACAAGGAGCACATTTATTCAGTAGCTGTCACAAATACACTGGCTAGCCACTCAACAGGCAGCGCTCTCCAAGCAGCCAACCGAACAACTCGACACTCTCATTCGCTGACTCCAATGTCACTCAACAAGCCGGGCCCCACCTTTTAAAGCCACATGCATTCAAAGTCACAAATACAGTCGAAGCTATTTTCAGCGTACCCTGTTTACTACGTTTCCACCCCTAAAATGTTCACATTTCAAAGTCCTGATTTAACGTAATTCATTTTCCATTTGCCCATTTTGCTTACAACGAACACCCTTATAACGTAAACTTCATTGTAACGACTAGCTTTTTCTCACAAAATAGTGAAAAGGCCTTTGTTACCAGGAACGGGGGGAAGCTAAATGCCGGCTCGACTTTGCTCATGAACAAAATGTACAGGGTGGGATTCCCCTCTGTTGCTTAGCAACACTACTGATCGACTCGTACATTGTTGTACTTCCGGAGGCACGGCGCACATGGTCTGAAAACATGTCTGGTAAACAGAAGGAAATCTTGCTGTCTGTGAAGGCTGACATTGTCCCTCACTTACGAAAGGGAGTCTCCCAGCCGAATCTCAGCTGAGACTACGAATTGGCAAAGTTGACGATTTTGATAATCATCCGTCATGGAAACAAAATCACAGCACTTTTCGTTCGAGGCCAACAGATTGAAGGATGATCGTAAACGGCTCTGGGATGCGGCACATCCTGAACTGGAGAAGGCGTTTTTCATTTGCTTTTCAGTGCTTTCAGAGATGAAGTCGGAACGCTACAGTTGTTTGTTTCATGTCTAATAAAACCATTTTTTCTTCATACTGGATGCATTTGTAATTGACATGTTTATACAGTAATGCTTGTCCATGTTTTTACATCTAAAAACGTTCACACTGTATTATACATCGTAGACGGCGGCCATTTTATTGGAAATGTTTACAACGAAACACCGTCATAAACAATGTATAGATTTTCCTCGACATGCGTTGTAATGAGGTTCGACTGTACTGTGTATAGAAAACAGAGGATGGCGACCCCAAGTGAACAGCGATAATTCCTGCACCTTAGATGCATGTTTTTTTTTCAATAAAAGTTGGGAAACACTTGTTTGTGAACATTTATGCTAGCGTTCCGATGGAAAAAAAAAGAAAGGAGGGAGTCAAACCAGGATGGAGTCGATGCTTACAGGTACCTGACTGGAGAGGCTGAAGTTGGTGGCGGGGCTGCGCTTCTTTCCGGCGGCGGCGCCCACGCTGCTGCTGGCGCTGCTGGCTGAGTTCTTCCGTTTCCTCCGCTTGGTGGTGGTCTGTCGGGCGGGCTCAGCTTTGGCGCGACCAGCAAACACAAACAGAGGCCATGCCAGGGACATAACGCATACAGTCGGGTACAAAGGGGGCGGCGGCTGGCACCATGCAGGAGTGGTCATCTGTGCGGCCAATCTATGCATGCACTATCTTGATATGGAACTTGTTCAGTGACAACATATATTCATGCATTCCGTTGAGGCACAGATGACATTGATGCTTGAATCTGCTTGTCTGCTATTGTGTGTTTCATCACGAGCATTTAGGAACATTCCAACATCAATACATGTTGCATGGCAAGCCTCATTCTGAATACGCAGCGAGGTCAAGGCATTTGACGGGCAAGGAGGCTTTTGTCTGTCTGGGAACAAAAGATACCTTTTTTGTGATTGGTGGGGAATATTTCCGTTTTGAAGTTCTGCGGGTGTCCAGCTGAAAGTCAAAATTGTGATGATTTTTACAGCACTTATATACACCGGTATATATATATATATATATATATATTAGAGCTGTTAGTTTAGCGCGTTTTTATTGGCATTAATTTAAATGAATTTTATCGGGATCAAAAATTTTCTCGCGAGATTAACGCGGCAGACGTCACAGCGGATGTTACGTTGCTTTATAAATAAACCAGAGACAAAACATCAATCGCTCTGCACAGGTCCACGCACGTTTGTTTTGCCAGCCACGGCAGCGCGAGACACCGAACACGGATACTTAAATAGTTTATGAATGGAAAGTTTACTTTTAAAAAGTTGCCAGATTGTTCCAATGACAAGACCAAAGTTACCTGTATGTTTTGCAGTCGTAAACTGAGCTATCATCATAGCACGTCGAGTCTGAAATACCACTTAATGGCCAAGCACACAGCTGACGTCGGTACTCCGCTCCCTCTCTCAGACCGACAGCTATGGATCATTTCAAAGCAAACAGCGTGGGCTAAAATGTTGCTAGAACAGGGGTGTCTTTATTTAGCTCATTTTTGCATAGTTGTCATGTTTGTCCGTCTGCAATCTGACGTTTAAACAAAGTAAATTGCGCTTCAGCTTGGGATAATCAAGCCGGCGCTCCACTTCCGGGATTGAGTTTTGGGACTTGTAGTTCTTTTGTTCGATTCGACTTTATGTTTGTGTTGTATGGTTTCTTACGTTTAAAACAATGAATAATGATGATGATAATGATACATAGTGAAATCAGGGTTGATTACATTATTTATTAAACGTATTGTTAAATAAAGGTATTAATTAATGTCAATTATATACATATTTACATTGTGATGCAGAAAGATAGATATATTAATTTTTTACTGCAATTATGTGTAGTTTGTTATTACCTGCTTCTGATACTTCTGTTACAACTACTACTACTACAACTTCTGCTGCAAAGTGCTCCAATAAATGATCAAAAAAGTACAGAACGAGAGATCCTTCCATGCTGACCGACAATCCCTATTCAGGGGGCCGTGAAAAATTATAGGCTAAGTACTAGTTTACCTTAGATGTGCACTTTATATTGCGCTGTTTTGATTCCATAAAAAGAGCTGTTCAAGCAGCTGTTGTGTGACAAAATATTTTTTTCACTGTTGTTGATGGACAGTAATATTGTGTGAGAGATGATGTGTGAATAACTGCTCCAAATGTTCATGTAAAATTGAAAATCGAAATTATTTCAGTAAATATTTGCATTTTGCACATAGAAAACTGATTCATGATTCCATGTTGATGAGAGCATTAAAATGGGGGAAAATAGGACAAAAAATATAAAAGGAAATTCAGAAACGATAAAAAATACGTGAATAATCATGATAAATTTTTAGTTAATTTAAGTTAATTATGACAGTTGAGTTTTTAATTAGATTAAATATTTTAATCGTTTGACAGCTCTAATATATATACATATATACATATATATATATATTGTTCAGAAGCATTGAAGAGATTGTGAAGTTTAATGAACTAAAACATGAAAAAAGGGACAAATCTGCTACATGTATCACCTTTATTTAGTTTAATCTAAGCCATAGATTGTTTTCAGTGCTTTCATATGTACGGCGGTTAACTTATTTTTACACCAGCAATTTTTTTTTTTTTTTAAGATGACTTCCATGATTTCCTCGGGGAACAATGGTGACCTTACAGCTTCCATTGTACTGTACTTGACTTTTTTGTTTTCTTGCTTATCCGCATCATTCCTCTTTGCATGGCTGACATTGACAGATGCGTAAGCGCCTCGGCAAACTATTGTCACAGATTTGTGGTATCCGACGGCTTTTTCCTGCGCCGCTGACGCACTGCAATCGCTTCCCGTTTCCCTCCCGGAAAAAAAATAAAAAATCCCGAAAAAATAAAAAAGACTTATCACGGGGTGCAAATGCTGCAGATGCTTCCTTCCTGGCAGGAGAAACATGGAGAAGAATGGCAGGAAAGCAAAGGGGCGAGCAGCTATATGGAAGCTGGAGGTGAACGTCTTCAATTTTATCAATAGAGCTTTACTTCAGTACTTTTTTCGTGTCCTCTGCATCCATTTCCATTTTTCATGTATTATTTTGCCCAAGTATGTATTTTGCCCTTAAATAATATACACCAGCCCCCCCCCACCCCTACCCCCTAAAAACCTATAATGAGTTGGCCCTAACTAAGAGGCGCTGATATTGACTTGACAATATAAGTACAAAGTATGGCGCTGTTTTTCGAGTTTCCTCTATGTAATTTTTAAGACCTTTGAATGGTGAATTTAAGACTCAAGCTAAATTGTCATCTTGAAGAAGTCATTTGGGGGTCCATTAAGAGCACAAAGTGTGGCTGGCTTACCTGGTGGCGCCACCATTCTCTGCCACTTTTGGAACAGGCATGTCTTGAGACAGTCGCGTGGGCTGAGGTTGTACGTCTTGTGTCGGGACATGAGCTCCTGCATGGGCTCCAGGATGACGCACAACTGAAAGGAAGACCAACAAAAAAATGCAAATGAGCAAAGAGAAGCGCTGCCCCTATTAAAAGAAATCCATAAAAAGTCGGGCTGTACTGCTCTGCTCGCTTGATGTGTTAATTGCGCCGTAAATCAGACTTTTATGGGCGCTTATGAAAGAGTTGAAGAAAAAGGAGTTTATTGTCATGTGTACCAGAGCAACTCAGAGAGTCTGTTAAAACACACAACTAAATGGCGCGAGATTATTTCTTATTTGTATTTTAATACCAGCAACATTTGTTAAGCTCTTTACACATCCACGACTTAATCATACACTCTTTTAAGCTGGATCACATGTTTGCGCAAAAATCAACAACACAAAAAAATGATGCCAAAATAATGTTATAAATATGTAAATGAATACTATCCATCCATTCATTTATCAATCGGCTTATCCTCACAAGCGTCGTGGGCATGCTAGAGCTTATACCAGCTGTCTTCGGGCAGTAGGCGGGGACACCCTGAACTGGTTGCCAGTCAGTCACAATAAAACAGTACCATCCATCCATCCATCCATTTTCCGATCCACTTTATCCTCACTAGGGTCGCGGGGGTTGCTGGAGCCTATCCCAGTTGTCTTCGGGCAGTAGGCGGGAACCGGTTGCCAGCCAATTGCAGTAAAACAATACCATAAAACCCCAAAATAAATCAAATATAAAACATTTCAATCGTGTTTACCCACCATTTTGCGGTGCCGCCGAGCAACACAAACAACATAGAGCTGAAAAGGTTACTCAATAGCAACAACAAAAAATACAACAACACCGTTATTCTTCTCTTTTAGCTAATTACATAACTTAACATACTTAAGTTTGTTAGCGACAACACGTTATTCTACAATTCTCTCTGATCGTCATGCCAAGCAGCTCTGGCTCTCATCCTGAAACCCGTGTCTATTTTCAGACTGAATGGAAGGAAGCTAGGCAACATGAAAAACATGCTGATGTATTCCCGTAGAGAAAGCGATGAGGAGAAGGTGTCAGAACCCCCCCCGCCCCCCGCCCCCTACTCTAATATGAGGAAAGGGTGTATTGTATGGACTGGCGAGCTAAGATAACAGAAGGGAAGCGAACGTTCATGTGGCATGATGGATAAGATGAACTGCACAGCAATGATAGCCAACCAAATTGTACTAACCCAATTTGCCATGTTTCGGCTAGTTTTTGCAACTATTCCATTCATAAAAACTCACGACAATTTGCAGGTGTGTAAATCTTGCGAAAAATGTTGGCCTGGTCGCAGTTGTGGGTGGAATTTTACCTAAAAATTCAACTCCTGAAATCATTTTCACCTTAGTGACATGAATTTTAGTTAACATGTCTAGAGTGAGTAGATCTACAAAAAAGTCTTAAGAACCCATGCCTGAAAAGACATCGGAAGGTTGTCATTTTGGTTTGAAGCGAACATCTTGGTGACCAACTTTTTTTTTTCACCTTTTTAACAAATAATAATAACAACTGATTTTTTTTAACCAATAATAAACATTTTGAAAAACACCCCCGAAAGCCAGTTCCATTTAGCAACATGAAGTAAAGTAAATAGGGTAGTTGAGTGGTTAGCACGTTGACTTCACAGTGCAGAGTTACCGGGTTCAAATTGCAGCTCCGGCCTTCCTGTGTGGAGTTTGCATGTTCTCCCCAGGCCTGCGTGGGTTTTCTCCGGGTACTCAGGTGTCCTCCCACATTCCAAACAACATGCATGGCAGGCTGATTGAACACTCCAAATTGGGTGTGAGTTGGTTGTTTGTTTCTGTGTGCCCTGCGATTGGCTGGTAACCGTTTCAGGGTGTCCCCCGCCTACTTCCCAAAAACAGCTGGGATAGGCTCCAGCACCCCCCACGACCCTTGTGAGGATATGCGGATCGGAAAATGGATGGATGGATGAAGTTAAGTAAAAAAGTCGATCATAAGTAGACCTGCCAAAAAGTCTCACCAAATCATGCTCTAAGAGACACAGGATACATTACCACATTACCAGTCATTCTTGTCTTTGCCATTTCATTTTTATTTTTTTATATTGAAGAATAAAAAATATTTAACCGCCAAAGCTAGTTTCCCTGGGCATCATGAAACTCTGTCGACACTTCTATCATATTGTGCCTCAACAAAAAAAAAGTCTCAAGAAAAAATGACCAAAAAAACAACAGTTTGTCAGCCATTTGTGTTAGAAAATGTTATTTTGAGGACATTTGGCCATTTGCAGGGATCCTTTAAAACACAGGTTTCAAACTCCGGTCCTTGAGGGCCACATTTCTGCATGTTCTTTTTATAAATCGGGTGTGTTGCAGCAAGGAGAGATGGAAACATGAAAAATAACGCAGCTTTGAGGACCTGAGTTTGAAATATGTGCTTTAAAGACTATCTCGTCTTTGGGATGTTAGCTTATTGTTCACAATTTTTAAAAAAAGGTCCGCTCCCAAAGCTAGCAAAATGAAATTTGGTAGACGTCCATTATGAGCAGACCTGCAAAAAAAGTCTCACGAAATCATGGCTGAGAAGACGTTGCTGTTTTGATTTGAAGCACCCCTTTTAGGCTTGTTTCCAGGCGTCCTTCATAGATGAACTTGTCTTCAAAGCCACATTTTAACCCCCCCCCCAAAAATAAATAAAATAAAATCACCCCACAAAGTCAGTTTCACTTAGCAACATGAAATTTGGTGAACATGTCTCATAAGACATATGAAATCTGCCGTTTTGTGTGAAGCACCCATTTAAGGCCTTTTTTGAATTTGTCTCCAAAGTTTTACCTGATTCTGATCAAAAATGAAAAGTAAAAAATCAGCCCCAAGTTTCACTTGGCAGCATTAAATTTGGTTCACATGAGTAGATCTATTCAAAAAAGTCTGAAAAGAAGGTGCCTGATAAGACAGCTGAGATCAGCCACTTTTCGAGGGAAGCAGCTCGTTTAGCGTTATTTGGGCAATTTTCAATGTTGCCCGATTGAAAAAAAAGGAGCCCCTACAACCAGTTCCACTTAACATAAAATGTGGTAACCGTGTCTATTATCGGTACACCGTAAACACAGTAAATTCACAATTTTAGTGCAAAACGTTTTGGTTTTGCAGTTATTTTGCCTATTTAAAAAAAAAAAAAAAATCTCCTGGTGCTGTTGTCTAATTACTACCAAATCTGAATCACATACACTGTACTTGACAAATGGCTGACCCCAAATTCCTGAATAATTAAAGGTTTGTGTCAATTCCTCAAAAACAGATGTAATTGGATAAAAGCTGGTCCACCAGTTGTGTTGCAGATGCTTTCGTGCTTTGCCAATCATTGTGACAGAAAAACAAAAACATGCTGCAGCACATAACCCCCTTCCGCCCTCGCCCCCTCCTCAATTCCTCCATTCCCCAACCCCCTTTGTGTCTCCCTCAATTGGGTTATTATAAGCAGCCGAGGTGCCCTTAAATTCACCAAACGCACCCCCCCCTCCACACCGCCTCGTTCACCCTCCTCCGAATTGCATGCTGCCATTTCGCAATTACGCGTCTCAACAGGGAGTGTTCATTAATGTTATGCTAATTTTCTGTATCCAATTAATTCCTCCGCCTCGCGCTTGCTCGCCGTCTCGCCTTTTGGAAAAATACGAGCATGTCAGTCAACAGCGGAGTTAAAAACACACACACACACGCACACACACACACACACACACACACACACACACACACACACACACACACACGCGGAACCTTCCTGTTTGTGGTTATCATATAGCTTTGACATGCTACATAAACATGCATCAGTAAAGAAGAAAAGATTGGCCTTTTTTTGCATAAAGTAGATCTAATGAAAAGAGGAATTGTATTCCAATCAGCAAGTAGACATGAATATTTCGGCCAATAAGAATTTTGGAATATCAATAAAACATTCTATTGGATGCTCTGCGATAATAAATTTAATTTATCTGAACGTTATCATTGATTGACTACAAATAATGCATCCTTGTTCCCCTTTCTATGCCAGAAACATATAGTGACAGGCAGAACAATGAAATGCTTCACAAGATGACATGAAGTACAATTAACTGCATTATCTATACAATGATTTGTGACATTTTTGTTCGGTGTTGTGCCGTGAGATTTTTCCAATGTAAGCGATGTGCCTTGGCTCAGTGAAAATTTGGCAGTCATTGCTCAATATCATACACATATACAATATACACACATTACAAACACTCCCATACTAACCCTGAGGTAGTTGAGGGTGAAATTGGTCAAACCCATGCGCGTGATGTTTTTGGACAGTTGCTCCAGCACCTGAGGGTCTTGTGCCTACAGTGGAAGAAAAAGCATGCAGACAACTTTAAAGGCCGCAAAATTTAAAAAAACAACAACACAACATAACAAAATACTCACTACATTAATCTGAATACAAGCAATTATCCGCAACCAATTTGGCTGATTGGCATTCATACATGTTCGATGCACTCAAGTCGGAAATGGAAAAAAAAAACACAACGCGCGTGCTGTCATTTTAAGTCAAGTAGACCTTTGTTATTGTCACACTAATCAAGTCATATAATTAATGACATGATTGCTTCGATGTCCTAATCATGATTCCATTAATTGATTTCTCAGCACCCCCCACCCCCGTCCCCAGAGCAGGGGTGTGTGGGGTGCTAACACTAGCACAAATGAGCACAATGCTAACCGCTAAGGTTAACCACTATGAGTAACGTTTTGATTTTGTCCACAGCAAATTTTAATCAGAGATGGCCTTATGTGTCCCTATAAACTTATGAAATGTATTTTTTTTCCTCTAGTTCATCGTTTTGAGACATTTTCATTATTTTGTATTCAAGCTTGCTCAATAAAAGCTTGTGCACCTGTTGCTGAATCTATTCCTTAATTCATAAATATTATTCAATGGTGTATTATTTTCATTATTATTATTATGTAAACCTACTGTGCTTGAGAAAAAAAAAAGCAAGGGCAGATTCGGAGTAAGTGAAAAAAAATAGAGGGACAAGTTTCTTGCGTCTCTGATTTTTAAAAAACAGCAAAAATTTGCTGACCCGTGTAATTAGTTGCGAAGGTGGGGCAGTGTTCTGCATGAGGGGTCATGCTGTGGCAAGAATACTGTCATTATTGACAGTTTCTTGATGCTATTTGAGGGCAGAGGATTTCATTGCCTCACACAGCCAAGAAAGGCACACACGCTTCTTAAGTTTTAACCCCTCCCCCACCTCCAAAATGGATATATTTATTCACATAAATTTTATAATTGAAACTACTCTATATTCTACATTGAAAACAACAGATTAGCATAATTTATGTCCATGGCATCATCTCGTGGGTTTTGGTGGTTCACTTCCACACTCCCACAGCCCCCAAAGAAACCCAGAAACTACAGTAGAAAAAAAACGAATTACGGTAGCTTGAGCTGCATCTTTATCTAGCAAATGAAATCAATAGAACAGCTCTGATTCTTTTGAGTGAACGCACAACCACTTGTACCTAGGCAGAATTTGTGGGGCACCGATATCAGTGCCCCCCCCCGCCCCTGCAAGTTCCAGTCATAGAGCGCTGTGCTGAGAAAGTTCAGTTGCTCCAAAATTCAAAGTTATGAAAAAATTCTTCCTGTCATCTCTCGTTTTTGGGGAAACTCGGGGAGTCCTCCGCAAGATCCATCTGAGGGTCCAGTGTTGAGAGAAAAAATCATTTTTTTTGGTTTGAATATGTACTTTGTATGGATTGCTCAAATCATGATTTCAAGTTTTATACTGTACAGTCATTTCTGCAGTGAGTGCCACCTCTCCTTGTCCTTTCTTGACTGTGTGGGGCAGTTGCTCGCTCTGCACCAAGGTACCCAGAATACATCCATGTATGACTTGGAAACATAAAAGGTTAAAAATGTATTTTTCCCCCTCTTTAATCAGTCAAGTATGGTGTCGAAAAAATTCTGCCTATCAACAAGTGAAACTGTTACAGTCTGCTTGAATTTGGGGAGCAGTGACCCACCAATATCACCAGATATTGTAAAGAGCACTGTAATACATTCATATTTTTACTGTGTGCCATTTCTCCGTCTTCATATGAAAATCTGGTGCGAGTTCGACACGCAAATTTTGCCTAGCAACAAATGGAAAAGGGCATAGCTGTTGCAGTCTGCTTAAATTGGGGCCCAGTGGGGCAACAAACCACCGGAAGAAAATATATATATATATACTTTTGAGATGCATCCATGATGACTGTTCAATAAAGAGAATTTAACCACAAGCCACCCGTGTCCAAGATGATTTTGATTTTGTCACAAAAAGAAAAATAACGTAGGCGTTGACCATGTTTTCATCTGCAAAAGGAGGAATTACTTTACAAAAGAGCATTATGTATTCACACTACATTTGTTCTTTGTGTATTTGCATTTTTCACACTAAGCAAAGCTCGCTAACACTTACTTAGGTGATGATTTATTTGACTTTATGGCAACTGTGCATTCCCATGCCACTAAACAGTCATCACTTAACAGCTTTAGATACTCTCACAGAATATTACATACATTGTAAAATGTGATTATAGCCATCATTTTCTTATTCAGAACCATAAGTGGATACTGCACTGGGAAATTTAGGGCGTATAATCCATAGGGAAAAAAATGGTCTCTTTTCTGCTTAGTTATTCAATGATAACCTGGCACAATAGAAATAAACATACCAACAAGTCATCCATATTGAAAAAAAAAAAGCTGACAGAATGCTGGGTCATGTGTCATATGATTAATGTGAAGGCTTCTATTGCCAAATACGCAGAATGACTAGAAAAAAAAAATCCTCGAGTAAAAATATAGACACACATTTGACTGTCCACCTCATGAGTTTGGGAGTCTGTTCTCAATTCCCAGTGTGTGTGCATGCGCACGTATGTTTGTGTGTGTGCCTTCATTAGGAGGCGCAGCCATCAAAAAGAGTGAACACTGCATACTCGAAACATCCACACACACACACACACACACACACACACACACACACACACACAAATACACGCAATACAACCACTGCACCTCTTCAGGAATTAGTGAAATGGCACCCACAGGGGCTACTTTCTCGGCGATGTCGAATTTGTATTTAGATTTGGCTAAAAGAAACACACACGCTGACATCACATAGACAATGTCAGGTCTGGACAAAAGTATCCGGATGGGTATCACCTTTGTTTGGACTGAAAGTGTCGTTGTCTTGAAATGAATGAAAGTGCAATTAACCTGTTTGTGCTGCACATTGAGCTCCTTCTGGAGTGCGCGCCTTAGCCACCGGGGGGGTAGTATAATACAGATAGACAGACACCAACTCAGAAAAGTTTCACAGCGAAGGCTCATTCAGCAGCAGTAATATTTTTCGCAGATGTGGTGCAAAGCCACCCAACTACCCGATTATTCGATGGAGTAGTCAATAGGATAATCGATTCTAAAAAGCTTCAATAGTGACAGCCCTAATTGGGACACGTGCCACCTGCAGGAAGTTGAGTACAACATCGTGACAAAAGTATTTTGACGCACGCCACCGGCACATGGAGAAAAGTATTGGCACACATGCCACCTATTTGGCGTGAAATGTAAATTACAGTCCACTAAAATGTAGTGGAATGTAACGTGGATAAATGTATTGGGATACCAAACGTATTGGGACATGTGCCACCTACTGGATGTGAAATACAACATGCAGATAAAAGTATTGGCACACAAACAGTTTTTTTTTCCCAAAAGTATTGAAGGGTCTTGGTTCTTCCCTAACAAATTAATCCCAGCACATTCTCACTGGACCTTGATTTGTCTAACAGAACACAAAGAGAAAGGGCCTTCGACAAAGCTGGAATTATTCAAAAGACAATTAAGGTTCTCTTATCTACCCTTTGATGAAATGATTATTTGATTAACGAAACTGTCTCTATAGAGTTAAAATGGCTTAGTGTGTTTCAATTGTGCACAATAATTAGATTGTGTGCATGTGCGTGTGTGCGTACGTGTTTGTGCGTGCGTGTGTGTGTGTGTGTGTGTGTTTGAACAGCTTGCATGTCTAGACATGGGCAACAGATCAAGGGTTTGAATGTCACTTACTGAAATTAAGCCGATTATGATTATCTAACCTCTCCATCAGAGACAATACCTCGCTCTCAAAAAAAAAAAATCTTTTGCCTCGATGTTGCTAAATTTCTGGGATTTGTGTATATGTGTGTGTGTGTGTGGGTGTGTGTGTGTGTGTGTGTGTGTGCGTGTGTGTTTTGCAGGCATGTGTGTGGCAAAACTCACATGCATGGCCAGTATGCTGCGGGGGATGAGCTCTCGGTACTGCCGGATGGTAAAGTGCCACGTCTTGATCCTCATCAGGTCGTCGAACGCGAACTCCACGATCAGGCGACCTTCCGTGCATACCTGCTGCCACATTGCCACTTGTTAGATTCATTTGGAAAAACAAAAAGACCTCTGCCGAGACTTAAAACATTTGTCACCGGAAAAATCAATCAATGTGAACGAGGAAGTAAATATTTAAAAATCAGGTGAACTTTGATTTCATTTCAGCTCTGAAAATGGAACCTTTTAATCAAAAAATTAAAAAAAAACAAGAAAATAAAATGCAAAAAAACTGATGATTAACAGGTGCTTTTTAAAAGGCAAATAACATTTTCAACAGGGGCCTCGGTTTACAATAAGAGTTCGGCTTCTAAAATTTAGCACACAAGTAGGAATGCGTCAGTCTATGACGCATTCTAACTAACCAACACTAACGCAGAATTCAAGTCAACACAGCATTTGTCTGAAAAAAACCCACATGAATATAAAGCAATGGGACAGACACTTTTAGGGGTGGGTGCTCAAACCAAATGATAGGGCAGCCATTGCCAAAATTATGAATGAATTGAAAGAGTAGCACAGCTATATGGACCTTATGCAGCCTATTAATTTCTGTTGTCAACGCAGTCAATAAACCATTTACAAAGTGGGGAACGGAAGCTCAAGTCGATATAAAAAGTCTACACACCCTTGTTCAAAAGGTGAAGGCTGACGCACATATTTCTCCCAGAAACTCAAATCATATTCACCTGATAGTGCATCCAAACACTTCTGGAGGGAGTTAATGATAGAGAGAGATTTTTTTTTAAATATTATGACTGATGGAAAAACAAATTAGCTCCAATCAAAAAGCACTTTTCTTTTCCGGGGTAAAAGAGGTGGTGCTGGAGCACCACGAGGGGTCTATCTGTGCACATGCCTGAGCCCCTGTATACAGTAGTAGTTTTGCATATTCCTGTGTGATGAATCCCGACCCAGCAGTTAGATATCAATTGGCTGTCGCAACAGATGTCGCGAAAAAGTTTCAAGGACCCAAATTCGAAAAAAGAAGTCAGCCATTTTCGTTGGAAGCATCCATTTCGAGCATAATTCAGGGATGGCATTTGGACAAGCAACAATTGGGGTTCGCCCATATTAGGCTGAGCGGACGGATGTACACGAGAGGGTGACACAAAATGTCACTCTGGTAAAAAATAACCCACTCATGGGTCAAAAAGGAACCAACCGCTGCTTGGTTCAATTTAACCCTATTAAAAATGTACAAAACAATCTTTCTGTGTGTTTTTTTTTTTTTTTTTTTAGGTACAAAGAAAATATTTTTGGAGTTGCTTTATCGTAGAGACAAATGACAAATGACCCGAGTAGTGGTCGGTCCTTTTTTGACTCCAAATTAGGTTATTCTGAACCCAACTGTATTTCAAGTGTACACGGTTTAATGTGGCCAGAGCTTGTCCTAAAACATTGATGATCATTTTCAGGATTTGCCAAGATATGTATGTGGGTTTTATTTATTTATTTATTTTAGCTTTGACTAATTATTTGTTTTGAGTACGTGAGGCGTGGCGGCACAGGGTGGGGGTCCATGTGGAGCGCAATTCGGCCGGCAGCATCTTTCTTGTTGATCCTCAGGAGAGCATCTGCGTTGGGGGGGCATTGATTAGAGCGAGTGTGTCTGCTGGGATTACATCTTGGCCGTTGCCATGCCGACTAATCAGCTGATTTTTTTTTCTCCTCTCTCTCCTTCCTCTCTCGACTGCCGGTTGTCAAGGCAACGTGGCACTGGGAGAAGCTGGAGCGAGCGAGCGCCCCGGTGAGCGCTGGCTTCAGTTCTCTTCCTTCATCTCTCTCTCTCTCTCTCTCTCTCTCTCTCTCTCTCTCTCTCTCTCTCTCTCTCTCTCTCTCTTTCTCCTAATTGGCAACTCTGCCTGACCTGAACTTCTTTTGTCTCGGGCGTTTAAAACAGCCTCGCTGGATGATACACTGGTTTTCACTTTTTAACATTTTTTTACAGGAAACAAGGCTGCTCCAGAGGACGCCCCCACGCAGAAAGCCAAATTAAAAGCATTTTATGTTTAAGCAATTTTGTGTGCACGCGTGTATGTGTGTGTGCGTGTGTGTGCGCGTGTGTGTGTGTGCGCGCGCGCGCGCGTTTCCAGTAATCCAATATAATAATCACTTTCTTCTGCATCACCTTTTTGTTCTTGTGCATGAACATCAACGACATAGGATAGAGCTCAGAGGTATATACAGTAAAGTTATGAAATGTACTTAATTCTATTATACCTAACTTTGTGTCGTTTATAATTGTATTAACCATCATTTTTATTTAAAAGAGAAGTCAATGCAAACACACAGGTCTAAACACTGCCACTTGCTGTCGTCTGAAAATGAAATCACAATTGCTTCGAGCTCAGGTAACAACCAATCATGGCTCACCTGTTTTCTCAGTTCGGTCATGTGACATTCACAAGCTGAGCCGTCATTGGTTGTTACCTGAGCCCTGAGCAACTCTGATGTCATTTTCAGTCGGGAGCAAGTGGGAGAAAGAGATAGATCATAATAGGTGGATTTTTCTGCTCATTTCAGTTTCCAGAAATACAATATTAATCCATCCATCCATTTTCTGAACCGCTTGATCCACACTAGGGTCGCGGTGGGTGCTGGAGCCTATCCCAGCTGTCTCCGGGCAGTAGGCGGGGGACACCCTGAATCGGTTGCCAGCCAATCGCAGGGCACACAGAGACGAACAACCATCCACGCTCACATCCACACCTAGGGACAATTTTAGAGCGACCAATCAGCCTGCCATGCATGTTTTTGGAATGTGGGAGGAAACCGGAGCACCCGGAAAAAACCCACGCAGGCCCGGGGAGAACATGCAAACTCCACACAGGGAGGCTGGAGCTGGAATTGAACCCAGTACCTCTGCACTGTGAAGCCGACGTGCTAACCACTGGGCTACCGGGCCGCCCTACAATATTAATATTAATCAAAATTAATCATATATGGTAAAGGAAATTTTTGAGTAGAGTACACCTTTAATAAATAAATAAATAATAAATAAATAAATAAATAAATAAATAAATAAATAAATAAATAAATAAATAAATAAATAAATAAATAAATAAATAAATAAATGCATACATACATACATACATAATTTAATAAAATAAGTCCAAGATGGCGCCTGAGTAGGCAGCCGTCTGCTTTTTTTTGTTGTTTTTCTGTTTGTTTTGTCACTTTGTGTTTGTTGTTACGTTGTGTGGACCTGATGTGGACTGTTTTCAGCATTTTTTGGCCAGGACATTCATCAAGGAGGAGACTGTGCTTGGTGGTTGCGCCTTCTCGGCAGCATGCATGTACCAGCACTGATTTGATTGGGAGGAATGTCTGCGCCATTTGACTGTCGTTGCTGGACAGCACCGGGGCGTTTGTGTCTTGCGCCTATAATGGGCAGCATTTTTCACAGCCCCGCTTTGTTCAGCGGAGAGATCGGTGCTGTTGAACGGTCTGCAGCTGGATGGATGCAAGGATTGAGGAGCCGACGATGAGAAGAACGGAACATTAGCACAGAGCGCCAATGCGCATGTGGAACCAGGAGTCGCGGCTTGGAGTTGAAGCGGATTACATGAGACAGGAGAAGTGAACTAATCTCTTTTCGTCAATGGATGCTACAACTTTGTGTTTGCTTTCAAAACTTAGCTTGTAGCAGACGTGTGCACATTTTCAGCATGACGTTTCTGATCCACTGGTGAAAGGACACTTTGATCCTCTCCTCTTTCATCTATAACTGCGTCAGACAACAAAGTGTATGCAGGAAAGTGGTGAAGATTGCACGACTGTCTGTGTCCTATGTGTTGTGTTGTGTTATTTTTGTTATTTTGACTTCAAGATGGCGCCGCGAGAGTGGCTGCCTTTCCAGCAGCTCCTATATTTTGGTGTTCTCCTTCCTTTCATAACTTTGCTGCTGTAAATTGAGAATTTCTCCATTGCGAGACTAATAAAGGTTTTCTTATCTTATTAATAGAAAACAAAATAATTGTTACACATCATGAGGTTTAAAACAAGTACAGTTGATTAAAAGTTTAAACACCCTTGTTCAAAAGACCAAGAAAATCTCAAAACTCTCGCCGGCCCGGTGGACATCGACCTCACAGTGCAGGGGTACCCAGCTCCGGCCTCCCTGTGTGGAGTTTGCATGTTCTCCCGGGCCTGCGTGGGTTTTCTGCGGGTACTCCGGTTTCCTCCCACAATCCAAAAACATGCATGGCAGGCTGATTGAACACTGCAAATTGTCCCTAGGTGTGAGTGTGGCGTGAGCGCGGATGGTTGTTTCTGTGTGCCCTACTGGCAACCGGTTCAGGGTGTCCCCCACTTACTGCCCGAAGACAGCTGGGATAGGCTCCAGCAGCCCCCCCCCCCCGACCCTTGTGACATTAAAGCGGATCTGAAAATGAATGAATGAATAATGTGACCAATTCCCTCGACAAATAAATTGGGGGACAAAACAACATAAAAAATGACATCAACAATTTTAATGGGGGAAAAAAACCCCAGTATAAAAGCCAAAATGTAATTGGGTTAAATCAGAGGCACTATGAATGGTGGCAAGTATATGCGGTGCATGTGTGACTTCCATTTGACAAGAGTTTGTCAGAAGAAACGCAAAAGCCACATTCGAAAACTAATGTAAGGAAGGAAGGATAAGCTACAGAATAATGATAGATGCAGTATACTTTATTAATCCCAAAGAGTGTCTAAGGAAAAGGACAACATCACATTAAGGAAGAGTGGGGTGCCCCAAAAGAGGTGGGACAACACCTTTACCCCTTTTCCAAAAATGTTACAACAGTGAGGCTCATTTTTTAAATTTGCTTTTCAAATGTTCATCTTTTTCTTAGGTCAAGATCAACATCTGTCACCGAGTTCACTAAAGCGAGATTTGTAAAATAATCATCCAGTGTTTTAAAAGTCAATAAAACAAATAAATAAATAATAAATAAATACATGTAAGTAGTTGTTTAAATCCTTCTTTCTGACAGATGTCCAACCCACCCCCTGCACACACAGACGCACTCTCACACACATGCGGGGTCAAAGTAAGGCCGCATGGTTGACATGATTACGCAAATGCTACATTTTCACTGAACTTCCGAGAAGCATGTCGTTCTTAATTTATTTGCTGTTTCTATTTGCTCATATTGGGGCCATCTGGGGCATTGACCCACCAGATGGCGCTGTAGGGGAAAAAGCTAGACGTTTTTTGGCAGTTGGCGTCTACTTTGTAATTCACAACCAACACGACTTCAATGGAACTGAATCAATGGTATTAAATCAACTTTCCTCAATGTAATAAATTTGAATGCCATTAATCCATTATAGCCCGCACAAAAGCATTTTTTTCAATCATTCTTTACTAATCGCACTCTACACTACTGTATGTTATAAAACATACACTAATAACATAACTAAACAGATTTGGAATAATTAAACTGTTTAATAATCAAACCGTTTGATTAAATGTGCTTCCTTCTTGGCCATCAGTTGTAAATGTGATGACGTAACAGGAGAAGACAGTCAGTCAAATTAGGTGCAGACAATATTCGTCATTTTTCATAGAGGATAAAGAATACATGTTTGTGAATATGTTTATGCCCAAATATAAGTTTTTCAAGGTCTTACAAGTGCTGCAAAATTGATGCTAATATTGTTAGCCCATCTATTATAATGTGTGTTTTCACATTAAGCTTGTGGACTTTTCGAACGCAAAGTGGTGTGGCTGATTTAAGCACAACAGGGTCTATTTATGTGACTGGCATGAATCCTGCACGGTGTGGGGCATATCTCTGCACAGAGGCTGGTTAGAACCATTGTTGGCAATTTCGCAGATGAGCACAGGCTGGAAAACCTGCAAGAGGAAGGGCTGTATCACCGTGGGAGTGGTCACAGCCAACTTGGCCAGTCAAAGTGGCTCCTTTCATTCCCTCAGAACGTGGTGAGCAAGTTGCAAACTAGAGTCTTGACAGCGCAGGTAAATCTGTGCCGTGATGTGGACACTTGGAGACCAGCCCTCCAACGATATTACGTTTTTGGTCCTGACAAAGTAATCATCCGGGTGACAGTTTGCGTCTTGACAAAGTTTGAAATTGGATTACTTGTAAATTGAGGTATCATTTTAGCATCGTACATTTGTGGATATCATTTGGTTTTTACTACCTGCCTTGGTAGCCTAGATTCCGCGAACTCTTCAAATGAATAATTAGCTACAGTGCTTAAATCAGAATAATTCCCCAGTATACAAAAGCTACTTGAATTCATCTTAGTGGCACCTTTGGGCAATATATCACGCCCTTGAATGCAAGCTTTTTATGCAAAATCCAGCATGGATCCGATCCCGCGCTCATATATTTTTGTCACAGGCTTATGCACAATGCTTCGCAATCCATTTATTTATCTCTGGATAAATAGCCATTGAAAAGTTGAGGGAGAATACCCCGAATTAAAAAGCGCTCCATTGAACAGTCGGAGCCCCCTCACAGACCATCTCCCTGGCCCCCTCCTATTGATTTGGGACCGAAGGGGTCATAAATCTTATGCACGGCGGCGCTGAGATGAGGGCATCTCCGACGCCAAGGAGCGCCAAAGGACAACACGGCGACGCTCAATCAATTAGTTACACGCGAGCCGAGGGTAGTTAAATCAATTTGTGTGATGCCAGACATTGGCGGCGAATACAAATGACAGGACATAAGTTGACGGAAACGCATAACAATGGGACTAATGTAACCTTCTGGTGTGATGATGTTGATGACTTTATTTAGTATGTGTAAATTAGTATAATTGATGACATAGTATTAAACACAAAAAAAATATTTTAAAAAATGAAAACAATTTAAAACCATACATGTTTTCTTCGAATTCAAGCTTTTTGCAAAATCTTTTTCTTTTTATAGTGTTAATAATCTCAAAACTTTAAATGTTTTACGTTTTTATTTAAACATAAATAATGTTGCTTGTAATTAGATGCTAATTTTATGTCAGAGCTGATGAAATTAGATTACAAAAAGAAACAACTCCGCTAAAAATTCTACATATTCAAGTTTCTTACATGAACACAAATGTAATAATTCTGAACATAATTAGACTACTCTGATGACAATTAGCATAGGGTTTATTAAAACATATTACACATTCATTAAGTAGTGACTTTAAAATCACACAAAAAGAAGTGACTTAAAAAAAATTCTGCCTGTTTACTTTTATGTGTCATTAGATGTTTGTACAAATCAGCAATGGGTTTATGCGAAGGTATTACAAGAAAAATTTAACAAAGAAATGTGGTGAGTTATTTCTTAAGTGACATAAAACCCACCAATTAAAGCTTTGCACAAAAGCCTACATTCAAAAATGAGTTTTCTTTTTTTTTTGCACTTTAACATGAACGATACAATAGCATTTTGTTTATCCAAGTTATACATTGAAAAACAAATTCAAATTGACCTGAAAATGATGTTCATTTTAGTATTATGGCTATTTTTACAATGTTACTCCTGATTTATTTTTTAACTAGTAGCGTAATTATATACTTTAAAAACATCGCTGACATTACACCATTACTACTCATTTATTACAAAAACAAACAATGCATCATGACACTGTTATTAACAAAGCGAGATAAATAAGAAGAAAATAAGACCGGCGTGTATGGTAATAAACCTCAAAATGTGCTCGCACCATTAATGTAGAATTGTGGGCGAGAGACATTCAAAGAATGAGACAGACAGCGAGAACGAGCGAGAGAAAGAGGGAGAGAGGGAGAGGATGGAGGAGAGAGCGAGATGGGAGCTGGGGATGATTTCTCTAGGGATGAAGGATGCATGTGTGTGTGTGTGTGTGTGTGTGTGTGTGTGTGTGTGTGTGTGTGTGTGTGTGTGTGTGTGTGTGTGTGTGTGTGTGTGTGTGTGTGTGTGTGTGTGTGTGTGTGTGAGCATGTGTGTGTGTGTGTGTGTGTGTGTGTGTGTGCGCGTGAGTTGAGGGTACGCAGAGGAGGGGTCTAGGGGGGTGGGATGAGAGGGAGAATGGTGAAGGAGAGAGCGAAAGGAGAACGAGCGAGCGAGCAAGGCAAGGGGATGAGAAGAGGGGGTGTTGAGGTAGTGGTGGTGGGGTGCGTTTGGTGGTGGTGGTAGTGGTGGTGGGGGTGGGGGAGGGGGTTGCGTGAGGGAAAAGCGAGGCGAAGCAGAGCTGATTGAGATTCGGGCCTCCGGAGCTGTGAGGCTCGGCGGTGCTGCTGGGAGCTGAGGGACAACAAGCTCGCTTATTGGAATTCTTCTTTTCTTTTTTTTCTCTTTTTCCTAATAAATTAATTATTCTCATCCAATTTAGAGCCAGATGAAAAGAGCGAGAGAATCACAGCGGGCAGAAAAATGTAGCTTTGTGGTGACCGGGCCCGCGGCGCCTTGCTCGTATCTGAATGGTAATGTTATGTATTGAGTTATTTATCATTACAGCACGTTTTAAAGTGGCTGTGTCGCTAATATTCTCAGTCCAAATGAAACGTTATTTTGAGGGTTACTCCAAAACATGAACTGTTCAGCCATGCATGAAAGCCCTGACTTTTTTTTGTTGTTGTAATTATTCACCTCGAGAAATGAGACAGCAATGTGAAATTTGGTAGGCATATCATTCATGGACCCAAAATAAAAAGTTTCAAGAACCCATGCCTGAAAATTACAGGATGTGTGGAATTTTACTTTGAAGTGGACATTTTTGGGTAATTTTGCCCATTTGCTCGGGTCGTTCATAGACAGACCTGTCCTCGAGATATTTTTTTTTTTTTGCGATTGATAGGGGAAACATCCATTTTGTTCAAAGCTGCCTTTTTAGCGGCATTTTAGAAACTTTGTTAAGTAAAGTCAACATTTTGAAAATTCAGCCAGTTTCACTCAGCAACATGGAATTTGGTAGGCATCTCGATCAGGAATGTACTCACAAAGAACTCTCAAAATCTATACCCAATAAGACACAAATAGTGAACCATTTTGGTTCAAAGCGTGCTTTTTACGGTCATTTTGAAACTATGATACTTTAAAGTTACAATTTTGAAAATTAAGCCACTGAAGCCAGTTTCACTGAGCAACATGGAATTTGGTGGGCTTTTCTATCACGAGTAAACCCACAACAAGGTATCAACAACCCATGTTTGAAAAACACAGGAAGTCCACCATTGTGGGTTGATTTGCACTATTTCCATGGTTCTTTCAAAATTAAAATGGCAAACAGATTTTCGCAACAGTTACCAAAACTGAAGCAAATACTGTATACTAGATACATATGAGACACAAAAATGTGAACCGTTTCATCACTGTGTTCACAAAGCATAACATCAATGGCCTGAAACCAGGAAACTAATACACGAACTGGACACATTTGAAAATTGAGCCCTTGAGAACAACTTCCTCCTGAAATTTGGTAAGCATGTCTTTCAGGCATCTAACGGTTGTCCTGGTTCTGTTTGTGACCAACGGGTGGCACTGTTGGGCTCCGCCTGCAGCTGCACACCTGTTGGTCATTGTGTCGCTAGTTGTCATTTTAAAAGACTTGATGCCCGACCACTCAGTGTCGGGTCATTGTTGCTGTTGCTTTGCTGTTGCTGGTGCCGATGCTGTTCCTGACTTTGTTTCTCTTAGTGTTTTGCTTCTGCCATCGGTTTTTGTTTGTTTCTTTGGATTCTTGTTGTTTCCAGGCCTTTGTTTGTTCGGGATTTAGTTTTCTCAGCATTCTGTTAATAGAGTTTGTCGAGTTCACCCTGCTCCTCCTTCTTGACTGCTTTTTGGGGTCCTTCATCACCACCGCATCATCGTGACATAGGTCTTGTTCACGAGTGAGGGCAGGAGAGAGCGAGAGATCGACAGGCGGATGCAGCGTCTGCAGTGATGCGGACTTTGTATCGGTCTGTCGTGGTGAAGAAGGAGCTAAGCCAAAAGGTGAAGTTCTCAATTTACCGGTCAAGCTACGTTCCAACCCTCACCTATGGTCACGAGGTATGGGTCATGACCGAAAGAACAAGATCCCGGATACAAGTGGAGTTTTCTCCACAGGGTGTCCGGCTCTCCCTTAGAGATAAGGTGAGAAGCTCGGTCATCCGGGAGGGGCTCATAGTAGAGCCACTTCTCCTCCACATCGAGAGGAGCCAGATGAGGTGGTTCGGGCATCTGATTAGGACACGCTGGAGAACTGGCATGGGAACGCCTTGGGATTCCCCAGGAAGAGCTGGAAGAAGTGGCTGGGGAGAGGGAAGTCTGGGCTTCCCTGCTAAAGCTGTGACCCCGCAACCCCGGATAAGGGGTAGAAAATGGATGGATGGATGGATGGATGGATGGATGGATGGATGGATGGATGGATGGATGGATGGATGGATGTCTTTCAGGTTCATAAAAAAGTATCATGGAAAAAGAAACAGGAAATTTGCCATTTTGCTCTAAAGGATACAATTCCAGAGGTCCTTCCAAAACAAATTCTAATTATTGTATTATATTTTAATGGAACGAGAAAAATAAATAATGAAGTGCAAGGCAATTTGGCCCCTGGGAAAATACTGATTCCATCATGAATCAAAAGTGAACACCTGACAAGGCATCTCAAATTTGTGTATTAATAATGGGCATCTGTGACTTTTAAACAGCAGCAGAGTGAAACAGAGAGGAACAAAAAACACACAGCATTGATGTTTAACTGTTTAAAGCTGCAACCTACTGTATGATGACAGAGGGAATAGCGGCTGAGTTACATTCTAGATACTGCGGCTAATTCGAGGTTCATCTTGATTCCACCTTCGCTATCTCGTCGACTTTTAAACGGTCGCTTACAGGGTGGATTTTGCTACAGCGGGTGTGTCCGGAACACATCACGTGATGAACGGGGTTCAGTGTACCTTGGTGAACATGGGCTTGCCATGCTGAGTGACCATGGTGCACTGGTCGCAGTCCAACGTGATGCACGCGTTGTGGAAGGACTCCTTGGAGTGCTTGAGGATGTAGTGCAGCTCACTGACGCCGCCCTCAAACACCGTGCTGAAGTAACGGGGGATCAGCGTCCGGCCAATCGCTGCAGCGGAGAAGGGCAAATAGGACAAGGAAAGATGTGGTCAATGAGATAATGTGTGGAGAATGCTCACGTGCTAACAGTTGATAAGACTTGCAGAAGCAAAACATCACCTGGAATACAAAAAAAGGATTTTTTTTGTACAAAGGGGGTTTTACATCATGTGCTGTAATTACATACTGTGTACCCTTTCAAATTGGAATGTATGAAATGCTAACATGCTAATAGATTTTATGCTAGTATAATCGCAAGACTGTATCTTGAATACTAAAAGTATATCGGCAGATGAATTGAGAATTTAAACCATGCCGAGTATCGCAAACCCCTTTCAAATGAGAATTTACAAAATGAGAACATGTATTAGTTGGTCTGATAAACTGTGGATATATACAATACAGTACAGTTGAACCTCGTTACAAAGTACCTTGAGGGACATAACGAATTTGTATGTTATAACAGTAGTTTGTTGTAACCATTTCAAATAAAATGGCCGCTAACTACGATGTATAATACAGTATGAACATTTATAGATTGAAAAATATAAACATGTAATACAGTATAAACATGGCAATTACAAATACATGTATACAGCATGAAGGAAAAAAATGATTGTATTAGACATGAAACACACAACTGTAGCGTTCCTACTTCATTCAGTCAGCAAATGAAATGTGTGTAATCCAGTTCAGGATGCGCCGTGCCCCGAAGCCTCTGTCACACGTTTTTATGTTCTGGTCAAAACAATAATAGTGTTTGCCATATACAGTAGCGGTGTCTTAGTATCAAGGAACTAAGTTGAAGTGAGTTGGGGTGTGGGGGAGCTTCATTCTGACAACAGTAGTGCTTTATTTCCAACTTGTGGCATCTTGGTCCCAAGGAACTATGGTGAAGTGAGTTGAGGTGCTTTCAGGCAAGTCAAGTCACATTTATTTAGATACTGTAGCAATTTTTATACACGGGGCAACTTAAGGCGTAGAAAAAAAAGTAGTGTGTTTCCGGTAACCCGACCGAGAATTTCTACCTCGAAAAAAAACTTTACGGTCGGCATTTTTTTCAAACAACCTCCTACATTTTTGTGTAAAAATAATAATAATAATAATAATACATTTCATTTAGAAGCGCCTTTCAAAACACTCAAGGACGCTTTACAATCAAAACGAGAACAATAAAACCACAGACAAAATTATAAATAATAAAAGGAAAGATGAATTTAGAGCGTTTACATCGGTGCAAACTCTCGCGATATTCACGTTGAGCGTGCGCGTGGTTTGTCCTGTCGTCTGTCAACAACATTGAATCATGGCGGCGGCCACGAACTCCGACAACAGTTTAAACCGCGTTTTGTGTGTTGCAGTCGTATGCTCGCACCATAATATGAAGAAAATAGCATCCATTGATGTATCGAAAAGATTCAGCGAACTATTTGACGAACACCACGGGCCGTCTAGGACGCGGGACGCAGAGGTCCCGCGTCAAACAAAAGTACAACACCTAAAAGCGTTTATAAACAGAGCGGATGAGGACATTCAAAGTTAGACACAAAATATTTCTCCACTGCCTTCTTGTCGCATCTTGTTTCCAAAGGACTATAATAAAGTTGAGGCGCTTCATTTGGACAAAAGTAGTGCTTTGCCACCATCTTGTAGCATCTTTGTACCAAGGAATTTTGTTAAAATAGATTGAGGAGCTCAATTTTGACAAAAGAAGTGCTTTGCCAAAATCTCATCGTATCCTGGTGCCAACGAACGAGAGCGCGCCATTTAGACACATGTAGTGCTTTGATGCTAACTTGTGGCTTCTTGGTGCTGAAGATCTGCTGCATATTGGAGTGAGTTAAGGCATTTTATTTAGACAAAAGTAGTGCTTTTCTGCTATCTTAGGGCATCTATAGGCAATTGGTGACATCAATTCCTCATGGATTTTCACTACTGGCAGCAGGGCTTGGTCAGTAACTCTGTATAGAAAGCGCCTCGGCTAGGCTACCTCACAGTTTAAACCGTGCCCTGTAGTCCGAAACATAAACATCAAAACATCAAACTGATCATGGGTATGATGCCAACATGCGAACAGTTGCTATGCTCATGTAATATCACATTCAAATCAGTAAGAAGATACCAGCATGACAAAACGCAATTTTTTCCCTTTATTTAACCTAGTCAGGTGGAATATTTTCTCATTTTACAGTGACTTTTTTTTTTTTTTTTTTTACACCTGTATGTTTAGGCATTTATAATACCACTTTACGCAGCTGCAGTTTGACAGATTATTTCCATTTCTATTGTGACCAATGGGAAAAAGTGTGTGTGTGTGTGTTTTTGCGTGTGAATTTGTGTGTGTGCACAGCCATGACTGGCATGTTTTTCCAACTCAATAGTCAGGCATGGCTAAGTAACACATACAGTGTTTGGCATCATGAGCAGCAATTGGGGGTCCAATTGCTGCTCGTCTCTCTCTCTCTCTCTCTGCCTCCCTCGCTCGGTCAGCACTACAAAACAAAGTACGTCTTGCAGTGGAGCTGACTGCTAATGAGCAGGAGCTCTGAGGGGGGTTGCGGGAGCAGGGGGGGGGGATGAAAGATGGAAAGAGGGAGCGGTAGAAGAAGTGAAGATGAAAAAAATAAGGGTTGTCAGCGAGCAAGGGAGCGAGACAGAGAGAGAGAAATACAGAGATAGAGAGAGAGAGAGTGGTGGCGAGGTGGAGTGAGGCCCAGAGTTTGTCTTGCCAAAATAGGCGTCCCAATCAAACCCAGCGTGCGTCGCCGGGGGTGACAGAGTGATAGATGGCGAGTAATGGCGGCCACGCTGGGATCGTTTCAAGAGTTGCCATCGTCGCTTGGCTCTGGTCGACGTTCTTATTTACACTCGAGCCGGCTGGACTGAAGAACGAGCAGCTTGGGGTCCCTTGTAAAAGTGTGCAGACTGTTGACATTACAAGTCAGCTGACGTCCATTCATGAACGCTTTTACACCACAATGAAACCTTAAAAGTAGTATGATAGTTGACGGTGAAACCTCAGACTTTGATGCCATATTTGGCCAACTCCAAACCTGGTAGGCTGAAATCACTCACAATATTGCATTGTCTCGGACCGTGGTTCTCCAATTTTTGATACCCAAGCACACAGGAAATGAATCGGCTCTCCAAGTACCACTATAATGACTCACATTAAAAAGCAGTAGGCCCAAGCGTTCATCAAAAACATGACAGAGTTTAGATTTCTAAAGTTATAATATTACAAGAATAATAGGCACCTTTTCCAGGAATAATGTCCAAACTATACGCAATTTAAAAAAAATCATAGTACAGTAATCCCAGTAGTGTTGTTTTCGTCAATGACGGAGATGACGAAATTGTTTTGTTCACGCCGCTTTTTTCCATGAAGATAACGAGAAGATGATGAGTTAAACTCTTTGATGACTAAAATATGACGTGACATGTGATTTTTCGTTGGTGAGATGAGACTTGACCAAAGTTTTAGCGTGTGGTCTGTGAGACGTAAAAAAAAAGCATCTCTTCCTATTGTGGATTTAATCTGTCAGTCAAAAAATATCAGCAATGTCACGCCCACCACCTGGCCGGCACAACGCATCACGTCTGCGGTCAATAGTCACAGACACGCTTTCCATTGATGGACCATGGCGGCAGTGTCAACAAAGGGGCTTGGTGGTCGAAAACATACGTGGTTATGCTTTCTGTACAACCCAACAGAAAGAACACAATGCATTGGAGACGGCGGAAACGGCAAATGTGGCTTTGCTTGAATTAAGTAATATATTAACAATTTAATTACAAAGATTTTGGGCATGCTGGAGCCTATTCCAGCTGTCTTCGGGCAGTGGGGGGGTACACCCTGAACTGGTGGCCAGCCAATCGCAGGCCACATATAGACAACCAATCACACACACTCAAAATCACACATAGGGGCAATTTAGAGCTGCCATGTCCAGCTCCGGGCCTGGAGGGCCGCTGTCCTGCCTGTTTTCGAGCTCTCCCGGCTGCAACACACCCGATTCAGATGATCAGCTCATTAGCCAGTTCAAAAGCGGCTTTCGAATGATCCTGATGATTTGAACCAGGTGTGTTGCTCCTGGGAGAGCTGGAAAACAGGCAGGACAGCAGCCCTTGAGGGCCGACTTTGGACAACCCTGATTTAGAGTTTTCAATTCAACCTACCACGCATGTTTTTGGAATTTGGGAGGAAAAAGGAGTACCCACAGAAAACGCACACAGGCACGAGGGAGAACATGCAAACTCCACACAGGAAGGCCGGAGCCTGGAACCAAACCCTTGACCTCTGACAACCAATGTCAATTCATTTTGATTTTCTTGCAGTGGAAGGAAAATAATCATTGGCAACGCTAATGCATCATGAGGCCAGTTTGCCAACGATGAACAAGGAAAGACAATACATGAGGTTCAGTCATGTCATGTGGTGGTGTTTTTTGTGTCTGCAGGTCATGTGGAGAGCAAATCTTATTTCTGTGTATTTCTATACAGTACAAAAACTTTGAAGAGACAATTTATTTTTGGGGGGAAATTAAACACTTGGCTGGAAGAGATGAGTCCATTTCCGTTGCGCCTTCTCGGCAGCACATGCGTACAAGCACTGATTTCTTGATTGGGAGGAATGTCGGCGCCATTTGACTGTCATTGCTGGACATCCCCGGTGCGCTTGTGTCTTGCGCCTGAAGTAGGCAGCGTTTTCACAGCCCCGCTTTGTTCAGCGAACAGGTCGGTGCTGATGGACAGTCTGCAGCTGGATGGATGCATGGATTGAGGAGCCGCCAATGAGAAGAAAGGAGCGTCAATGCAGAGCGCCGTTGCGTATGTGGAACTGGGAGTCGCGGCTTGGAATTGAAGCGGACTTACATGGGACAGGAGAAGAATTGAAGCGGACTTACATGGGACAGGAGAAGAGAGTGAATCTCTTTTTCGTTAATGGATGCTACAGCTTCTTGTTGCTTTCAAGTTTAGCTTGTAGCAGACGTGCGCACATTGCAGCATGACGTCTTTGATCCACTGGTGAAAAGGACACTTTGATTCACTCCTCTTTCATCTATAACTGCTTCAGACAACAAAGTGTATGCAGGAAAGCGGTTAAGAGTGCATGGTTGTCTGTGTCTCATGTGTTGTTTTGTATTATTTTGTCTTTTTTTTGTTAACTTTTCTTTTGATGGCGGCGCGGACACCCGCAGCGGCTCCTCTTGTTTCATGTTGAGAGGGAAGAAATTTCATCTGTGCTGTATGTTAAACATACAGTACATTTGACAATAAAATGTATCCAATCCAATTCAATCCATTTCTTTCAATGGGGAAGGATGATTTGGGATACAAATGTGGCCACAATACAAATCCAACTTGTATATCAAGGCACCACTGTTTATGATATTAATTAGACAGGTTTAGAACATCTCACTTTCTGTGTAGTCTTTCCCCTGGCTGGTTGGCTGGCTGGCTAGCGCAGCTTCAGAGATGCGCGATAGCTGGCACGGACTCAGGAGGGAAGACAACGAGCGGCATATGCCTCTCAAGTAATGTGTATCCAAACATGCAATTTACAAATAATTAACGCCGTGTTAATTAGTCACATTAATTCACGCCACTTTGTCGAGATTGTTCCCCCCAATAGACCCCCCCCCCCCTCCTCCGCCCTACCCTACCACCGGCGGTGCCCAGGACTCCTGCCAGCAACGTCAGCCAGCCAGAAAAGACGTCAGGAGCCCTTTTTTGTTTGTGCTCCGAATAAAGAGGGCCTGCTGGTGCGAACGCTCACACACAATCACAGACACACACTCCCATACACACAATACACAAAAGCTTGTACATGCGGCGCGCATATAAAGAGTGTGCAGGCAGCAAATACAAAATAAACTGAGGCAAGTACACAGAGCCTCCCTGCCAACAAATACATATCTTTTACTGTATACACCCCAAAATGTGTTTGTACAATTCACTCCCATTGAGTGGCCTAGATCCATCTGAAGTTAAGTAAATGAATATAATTTATGGAAATACGACGTACATGTTTAACAATTTGGCCACAATTAGCTGCTATGTCATGTCCACATGCAAAGACGAGAACTAAAATGCCTCACAAATTCATGTTATCTATTTGTTTCCTCTACATCAGGGGTCTCAAACGTGCGGCCCGCGGGCCAACTGCGGCCCCCTGGATGATACTTTGCGGCCCCCGTCTTAATATGAAAGATTAATATTAGTGCGGCCCGCAAGATTGATTTGAATGACTCTTGTTGTGTGCGGAGCTGAACAAACCAATCACGGTGAGGTACCCTATTCCGCCCAGCCCATTTTTTAGAGGAAATAAAATCAGAAAATGGGGATGTGCTCTACTTCACTGAGGTACGTTGGCTCAGCAGGGGAAACGTATTGAAGAGATTTTTTGAGTAGAGAGCAGAAGTCAAATACTTCATGGAGAAGGACAGGGTGGCTGTTCCTGTGCTAAGAACAGTTCATGTTTAATGTTTAATGTTTCATTCATGTTCATAAAGTTAAAAGTTAAAGAACTGTTAAATCAGACATTCATTTTTAAATTATTTTATTGAATTCATTATTTTGTGTTAAAAATAAAGATATTTGAGAACATTGGAATGATTTATCAGCGCTTTTCTTGTGGAAATCCTGATGTGGCCCAGCCTCACCCAGATTCTGCCTCCAGTGGCCCCCAGGTAAATTGAGTTTGAGACCCCTGCTCTACATAGTTTAAATTTGGCAGCAATCGGAAAAAATGTTAAAGACAATTTTGCCTTGGAACTCAAACTGGTTTCTGGGGCTGATTTCTAGTCATTTATTTTTTGGGATATCAATCTGAAAATCTCAAGAACAAGTTCGCCTTTGCATCACCCCTGAAAATGGGCCAACAAGTCTGCTTTAAACCAAATAGACAGACTTTCTGTGTATTTTCAGGCTGGCTTCTTCAGTCTTTTTGGTGGGTCTACTCATGATAGACATGCCTGCCAAATTTCATGCTGCTCAATAAAACTGGTTTCTGGGGTTTCATTTTTTTTATTCAGTTGCAATCTGAAAACAAATCTACAACATGTTTGTCACTGAACCTCAAGGAAGTGGCCTAAAATATCCACTTCAAATCAAATTGATAGACTTCCTGTGTATTTTCGCGCATGGGATTTTGAGACTTTTTGGTGGCACTTCGAAGGATAAACAGACCCACCAAATCTCAAGTTGTTCAGTGAAACTGTCTTTGGGGGTTGAATTTTTTAAATACCCCTCGGACATTTGACCATTACTAATTCAGATGGTTTAGTGTTGTGTTGTTTCCTGTGGCACTGTGTAGGTGTCTTTGTTCTGTGTTTTTTTTTTTTTTAAACCATAGTTGAACATAATGCAGCATGCGCAGTGCAAAGGCCATCGTTAACCCTACACCATGACGCTTTGAGCTGCCCACACACCCCACACATGCACACGCATATAGGTAGAGACACACACATCCATAGGATGTACAGTATATACATTTAGAGTTGTAATGATGCACAGAGGGAGTGAGTGGAAAGGCTGCTGGGCAAAGAACAAGCACACCCACATGCAAGAACAACATCAAGCACTATACAGTACATCCTATAATACACACAATCCAGTTTTGAATTTACCCTCAGATATGATTGATTTTCCAACCAACAACTTACTGGTTGTATTAATTATTCATGACATATTTAATTTTTAGCAATGCGCCATCTGATATCATGGGGGTGTTTGTTCTAATGGCCAATTCTGAAGGATTTGGCACAAAAAGCAGCAATTAGACATTGTGGAGGACTAGATGCCTAAGGATTGCTTTTTCAAAAAAATATAGTGTAACGCAATGAAAATCAAGAATGACAACTGGGGATATATAACGGATTAAACCGTAAACGTCAAATCTTGCCAGACACGAAAGGTCACAGGCATAGAAAGAGAAACAACAATAGATTATTTTGAGTAAATAATTAATTTTAGCACAATGATGTGAAATATTGGGAAGACTGGTTGGGAACCACTGATCTAAAGATGAACTCCACAAGTGTTTTGTTTTGACTTTGAATTTATTTTTTCTTTGCAAGATACAGAATATGTTTAATACACGGTCCTATATCAGCAGTTCTATTGTTTTTACATATATGCAGTATAGACATTAATTTTGCCAAGCAGACACTAACATAAATAGCATGAGGCCGACAGCATAATGGCTAATGACTAGCATTGACTTATATAAGCAAACGCATTATAGGAGCAACAACAACAGAGTGGATCAAGCATCTGGCTGAGCTCTATTGATTTCCTTACAGTGTGCAGTGTTGTGTACAAACCTGCGCTTTGTTCGACCTACAGTGCGGCCCGTGATCAATATGCTAAGCTAAAAATACTATTCCAGTCGATGATTAGCCTTCGGCGTTCGCTAGTGTTGATGATCGGCGAGACGAGAGAGGCATGGATGAAAACCGAACTGACATATTGATCGGTCCTGGCTCGATTATCGATTGAGCCAGTTCCGTGTTCGCGGATCAAATCGGAGGGTCCTCGAGTCATTGGCAAAATAATTATGTGCACTCAAGATAAATGTCTGTCCTCCCGCTGCGCGAGCTGTCACGTTTGACCTGCGTGCTCTAGCCACATGCAATTATGAAAATTAACATCTCGGAATTGGGCATCTGAGATTCCTTTTTTCCAGGACCCCATAAACAGACAAAATGACTGCAATACAGTGGTTTCAAAATCCCAAATTTTTAATTTGCCAGCAATCGTGCAAAATCTGTTGAACTATTTGCCTCTGAAGGACTCAAAGAAACTGCCAAAATACATCTAAAACGTGGGTTCAAATGAAGATTGCAGACTTCCCGAGTCTTTTTCGGAATGGGTTTTTGAGAATTTTTGGGAGGCAAATCATGATAGAAAATGACAAACAAATTCTATGCTGCTAAATGCATCTGGCTTTGGGGCAGATTTTATGTTATTTTTTTGTGGATATACTGCATTAAAGCTTCCAAACAACCCTATAATGGTGGCTTCGGACCAAATCTGTTTCTTTTTCGTGAATGTCTTTCTGAGAATTGTTGGAGGGTCTATCTATAATGGCCATACCTACCAAATTTTATTAGCTAGCTCAGTAAAACTGGCTTTGGGGGCTGAATTTCCAAAATTGTGGAGCCACTGAGTGTGAAAGTGTCCCTGAAATGGCAGCTCCAAACCAAAATGGTCAACTTCCTGATTCTTTGCAGACATGGCATTGAGAGACTTTTTTGTGGGTCTATTTTTGGTCCACATGCCTATCAATTTTGAAGTGGCAAAGTGAAACTTGCTTTGGGGTCCGAACTTCAGAAATCTTTGTTACGTTGTTATGTTAAAAGTAAATCTCAAATCTAGAAGAACGCTCACAACTAGTGGGGTTTTCCTCCTACACACACATGCGCACACAGAGTATATGCACCAGAAGGTGGGAATCACTGCCCAGAACATGAAATATTCATGGATCATAAAAATTTAATTCCATCTCTGGTCGTCCTCTCTGCATACTTCCTGTCATCAAAGCTGGCATCTTATGTTTTTCGTCAGCTCAACAACTTTGCTGCTGCCTCCTACCATGCAAAAACAACAACAGCTTTAATTCAACCAATCAGACGGTCTCGTTTACAGTGAGGAGTGATTCCGTTACTATTTAGTCAATCAAGATGGCAGCACAGTAACAAAAATGAGATTCTTTGTCGTTATGCAAGCATGACTAAATATTAATACTCAGGTTTGAAATTCGAACCCTGACCAAAAATCTGAATTTGAAAACCTATTTTGAAATCGGAACCCTGTCATGACCCCCCTAGTTGAAAACCTAACCCAGTCTTGAAACCCTAACATGATCTTAAAACCGTAATTTGAAACCCTAACCATGATTTAAATGCATAATTTGAAGCCCTAACAATGAACCCAAACACAATCAATGTGTAAGCCTGATTTGAAACCCTGACCCTTATTTGAAACCCCCATTTGCAATATTACTTTGAAACCCTAACCTATCCATCTTGAAACCATAGCTTGTAACCCTAATTTGAAACTTCAACCCCAACTTCAACCCCAATTTTGACAACCTAACCTTGGCACTAACACAGGTTTGAAACCACAAATTGCAATCCTAATTTGAAACTGTAAAATTGACTTTTAACACTAATCCAGCCCTGAAACCCTAAATCACGTTACAAACCTTAATTTGCAACCCTGGTTTGAAACCCAAACATGATTAAACTAATACTTTGAAAACTTAAACTTGGCATAAAACGCTAACCCAGATAACCCTAATTTGAAACCATAAAAGTGTCTTGAAACCCTAATCCAGGTTTTACACCCTAAACCAGTGGTAGGGAACTCTGGTTCCTCGAGAGCCGTATCTTTCCTGTTTTAGATCCATCTGTCTTCAACACACCTGATTCAAACAATCAGCTCATCAGCAAGCTCTGTAGAAGCCTGAAATGATCATGAGCCATTGAATCAGGTGTGTTGGAGTAGCGTGAGCTCTAAAATAGGCAGGATATGGCTCTCAAGGTGTTCCCTACCCTTGCCCTGAGCCATACTAGAACCCTTTAAAAAATAAAATAGAAATACATTTTTTAAAAAAGCAAATCACCTTTAAGATACGGTGGCGCGTGACTTGCATCACCGGAAGTTGTTAGCGGTTAGCAATCTGCCATGACAGCTTGCGATCACAGCTGTTGGGGTATATCCATCCATCCATCCATCTTCCGAACCGCTTGATCCTCACCAGGGTCGCGAGGGGTGCTGGAGCCTATCCCAGCTGTCTCCGGACAGTAGGCGGGGGACACCCTGAATCGGTTGCCAGCCAATCGCAGGGCACACAGAGACGAACAACCATCCACACTCACACTCACACCTAGGGACAATTTAGAGTGTTCAATCAGCCTGCCATGCATGTTTTTTGGAATGTGGGAGGAAACCGGAGTACCCGCAGAAAACCCACACAGGCCCGGGGAGAACATGCAAACTCCACACAGGGAGGCCGGAGCTGGAATTGAACCTCTGCACTGTGAAGTCGACGTGCTAACCACTGGACTACCGGGCCGCCTTGTTGGGATATAGCTTTAAAAAAAAATATTCTCATTCAGTTTGTTTCATCTGCAATTCAAAGCCCTGACTTTAAACTCTAGTTTTAATCCCTAACCCTGTTTTGAAACCCTACCTAAACAGCAACACCCTGCCTTAAAACCCCAATGTGAGATCCCAATCCTTGTTAAAAATTGAAAAAAATCTTGAAACCCTAATTTGACATTTTCCCCCTTGTTTGAAATTTTACTACTGTTTTGGAAACCCCACTCTCAAACCCGAATGCTGGTTTGAAAC
Organism: Hippocampus mohnikei; assembly: GCA_026261675.1. Classification (NCBI taxonomy): domain Eukaryota; kingdom Metazoa; phylum Chordata; class Actinopteri; order Syngnathiformes; family Syngnathidae; genus Hippocampus; species Hippocampus mohnikei. Next base: position 1,605,655 of record JAKGUB010000557.1, on the reverse strand, counting down.
CTTATTTTGACACACTACACTTGCCTTGAAACCCCGTACATGAATACCTCACCAACGTTTAAAACTGTAACTTGAACATCCACTCATCCATCCATTTTTAACACCGCTTATCCTGAAGAGTGTCACGCGGAGTTCCTGGAGCCTATCCTTGCTGACTTCGGGCAGAAGGCAAACAACACATCTGAACTGGTCGCCAGTCAGTCGCAGGGCACATATAGAGACAAACAACCCACAACTCACACCCATGTGCGCATCTTTACTGAGTAGGAACCGATCCCACACTGCCCATACACAAGCCCGGCAAGTGTACCACTACATACTTTGAACATTTGATTGAAAAATAAATGACTTGTGCCAAAGGTGATCCTGTACATTCACATGGTATGAAGACACTCCATAACTTCAACAAACAAACCAAGGCTAAACTTAGCATCTCTCTGGCATACAAAGATCTTAGAACAGAGATGGGCAAACTACAGCCCACGGGCCGGATCCGGCCCGTTGAGCTTTTTAATCCGGCCCGCCGAAGGTTGGTGCACAACACAATTAAGGTTCGATATAAATGATTGCATTCATTTCATTTGGACTTGTAATGACAGGCATTTCAACGCCAGGTGGCGCAGTTACTTGAAGTTACAGAGCACAGGGAGGGAGGGGGAGACGATACGGAAGCCAGCAGTAGCGCCAACTCAAGCAACTCCCGCTCGATACGACGGAATAAGTGTGCCCGCGCCGCTATTTTCTATCATTGGATCCAAAACAGCGACATGCAAGTGACTCTTTGTTGCAGTGAGTTTTACTGCAATTGCGAACATTTTCACGTCCTGTCGATCATGGCATCTAAACGAAGAGGAAGAGTAATGGCCACGGTAGAGAAAGTGAAGTGAATCTGATTAAACGAAGCGGGTTACAAAATACGAAACATTCAGGAGAAGCTTGGAGTCTGAAAGACTGAAATCTACAAGACTTTGAAAAACGAGAAAGTGATTTGTGCTCAGTCCGATTCTGGCTATTTTCATGCCCAGAGTGAATTGCTTGCGGCTCGACGGACAGTCGAGTAAATAAACGTTTCCTGGAATGGTTTGACTGCTATCGTGCTAAAAACTTTCCGCAAACTGGACCGCTAAAAAGAGAGGAAGCGAGTCCCAGAGCGCTAACTATGAGCATAGAAGACTTCGAAGCGTCCCGTGTCTGGCTTCAAAAGTTCGCTACGCGACATCAGCTGAGCAACGCTGTCATGTGTGGTGATAGAGGGGAGGTCAAGTCAGAGACAATGAGTGAGTCAAAAGAAAAGCCACCAGGTCTCTTACACGTCTCATTTTGTAGCAAATAGTCCTAACTTTGTTATATTTTGTCATATACCTGAACTGTGTGCTGCAGTTTTTGGCTGCAATATATCTGCAATATATTGTTGCACTTTGTTGCTTGTGTTGTCACACATGTATGTTGCTCACATACTTGAACCTTCATACAGGACATATACCATAGTTGCTTCACTGTTCACATTTAAAAAAGTATGGTAATACTTTTATGCTTTTGTTCTGTTGATGTTTGGTATGGACTGTCAACATATTTTTTTTTTATATGTACCGTATCTTGTCCTGACACGGCCCACCTGTCAAATTTAGAAATCAATGTGGCCCCCGAGCCAAAAAGTTTGCCCACCCCTGTCTTAGAAGAATCAACATATATGACTTCTACAAAATATGCCTACATTTACTACTTTCCGATTGAGACAAGTCATTGGCGCCATCTTGTGTACCGTATTTTCACGACCATAAGGCGCCATTAAAAGTCTTAAATTTTCTCCAAAATGGACAGGACGCCTTATAATGCGGAGCGTCCAGTGTATGAGCCGAATTCCAAATCCTAACTGGTTTATATAGAGAAAAGGCGGAAGTGAGCTGTGAACAAGCATGCGGGAAAGCAGCCAGCCAATCAGTGAAGGGTGGGCGTGTAAGTGGCCGCGAGTGGGGCCAGGCATGCGGGAAAGCAGCCCGCCAATCAGTGAAGGGTGGGCGTGTAAGTGGCCGTGAGTGAGGACGTGAGTGAGGCCAGGCATGCGGTAAAGCAGCCCGCCAATCAGTGAAGGGTGGGCGTGTAAGTGGCCGCGAGTGAGACCAGGCATGCGGGAAAGCAGCCGGCCAATCAGTGAATGGTGGGCGTGTAAGTGGCCGCGCATCATTTCTGTGGGGCCACATGGCAATGAGTGACTCTGACAACGAGAGGGAACCCGGCGTTTTTTATGGACTGTTTTTTATGGACTACCGGTACTTGCACAATTGTTCAATTCGGATACAGAAGATGAGGACTTTGATGGATTTCTGGGTGATGATTGATCGAAAAACGTGAGTACGTTGTAAGATGGCTAAATAAAGTACAACCGATCTCAGTTTTGCTTCCATTGCCTTTTTAAAAACGTGTGTTTAGCATGTCCTAGCATGCTATGCTATGCTTCAAGCTAACGTGTTTTTAGCGTGCGTGCATGCATGCCGTATGTTTAAACTGGCGTATGTTTTACCACGCCTGGCTGCGCCCAATAATACAGTGCGTTTTGTGTATTTGTAAAATACAGAAATAGCACCCGTTACTGAGACTGCGCCCTACAACACGGTGCGCCGAATGGTCGTGAAAATACGGTAATAAGGAAGTAAACAACTCTTCAAGCTGTTTTTTTGCCACTATCGGTTTGCTGTCAAACTCAAACTAGACTTAACAAAAAATGTCATGTTGTGTAGTTAGAACACCCACATAACCACATAAAGTCTGCTAGCTTAACACATCACCTGATAGATAGGTAAGAATACTCACAGTTATGTACAGTGGGCCCCACATACTGGCGTATTGACCCCCTCATACTTTTTTTAATATTTAAAAAAAATGACACTTTTGGTTTTCGGTTTGAAGAGTTTTATTTCCAATTATATATCAATTATATATTTTCACTGTATTCCTGATCCTCTGCAAAGAACAACTAATATGAATGCAGCTTGCCGAGGAGTTGTGACCGTCTCCTGTTTCCATTTACATCTGTATACCTGTATTATATTGCATCCTGGTGGCCAGGGTGCACACACCAGAAGGAACAGCACAATGTCTATCAATTAAATTGAATCATAATTAGTTTTTTAATTGAATGCTTTTACAGAGAACAATATCATAGCGGACTATTTGTTTGATTATAACCACATTACAAACATTGTGGTGGTGGTGGTGGGGGGGGTTGAGGGGCTGGAACAGGTTTGTGGCATTTCCATTTATTCCAAGAGGGAAAAATCATGACATGAGTGTTTTTTGAGTTATGCTGTTTATTCTTTTAGAGGTTTTGGTTTGAAAATAACGCAAGGTGAACACTGCATTGAAAGGTACTCACATGGGTAAAATAGCATCACGCAAGTTGCCGACTAGTTTCGGCTTAGTGGACCAAATGTCGGAGGAAGAGAAGGATGAGGGTGAAGGTGAGATGAGAGAGGGAGAAAAAAACACGAGGTTAAAATGAAGATTGGGGGGTAGGCTGGAGGACGGAGGATGGAGGAAAGGTAAAGTGGGGGAGTGGGGTTGTTCCCTTGAGGCCAGCCCTCATCCCCTCTTCACCTCCATCCATAATTCAACAGTGGGGTGGGGATGATGGTGGGGGCTCCTGCACTAACCCCAAGGGAAACAGGAGACATAGACGCTATCCCTCCCCAGCTCCCCCCTTACACCCCCCCACCCCTGATAAGCTAACAGCAGCACACCCCAAACACCATAACAGCGTATCACTGTCCCCATAAAACAGACATTGCGAGGGACTGCTGTGACGAGGCGTCTCCACGCCGTGCCGTTCGATACCAATACACACACGCGCACACGCATATCAACAACACACTCGCAATTCCTGGGGAGTCCGAATCAATGGTAATGAGTGCTGCTCGTCTCTGTTAGGCCTCTGATAATCAAGCTCTAATCTGAAAGGGGCAATGATACCTAGTAAAGACCCCGACACCTATTTAGTGAGTGCTGTTCTCCTGTGTGTGTGTGGTGGGGGTGGGGGGGGCAGTTCATTTACTTGATGAACTGCCACAGTGTTCCCCTGATGTAAATAAATAAATAAAAGGATAAATAAACAAATAAAAAGCTCCACTGTTTGCAAGCAGGCCAGCTTGACATGGTCAACAGTGTAAGTCATGACGGTCACCACGGCGACATGAATCAACCGAACCTTCAATGAAGTGACAATGTAAATCTAAACACACACACACACACACACGCACACACACGCTTAACCCCAATGAAACCCTAAGATTGACTTCACCTGATTTGGTCTCAAAACCTTAATTAAAAAACCCTGAATATTGAAAACCTGAACTGTAAATCCCTAGTTCCAAATCCTAACCTTGATTTGAAACCATGATTTGAAATTGTAACCCAGGCTTGAACCCTATCTTAAACTTTAACCCAAATTTGAAAGCCTAATTTTAAACCCGAATCCAAGTTTGAAACGCTAAATTCAAAAACCTGAACTCAAAATCCAAAGTGAGACTTGGAAACCCTAATTACAAACCCGGAAATTCAGCCCGACACAAAAACCTCAATTCTGCCTTGGAACCCAATTTTTTTTGTTTGAAACCCTACCCCAAATAAAAATGAAATAACCCAGTATGAAAACCATCCATCCATATTCTGATCCCTAAACTAGATCATGTTTGAAAGCCCAATTTTTCAGCGCACTTTGATACCTTGATTTTTAGACATAGGTGACTTACAACCCTGATTTGAAACCCAAACTTTTACCTTGAAACCTTGATTTTCAACCTTAACCCCATCTTGATACTCCCATTTGAAACCCTAATCCAGGTATGAAACCCTAATTTAACATCCTAACTTGAAATCCTAACCTCGTTTTGAAGCCCCACCTTGAAACGCTAATCTTGCTTTTAAAATCTAAACGTCAAATCCAAACCCAGGATTGAAACCCTCATTTGAGATCCTGACCCTAAAGCAAAACCCTAAACCTGCCTTGAAATCCTTGGCAGGAACCTGAATCGGCACCTGTTGCTTTGGCATGCGCTAACAGCCTGCGAATGTCAACAAAGGATTTCTTTTTCAACAGTTATTGATGTACTTTTTGGGACCCGAAGATAACTATTGTAAGCCTTAGATGAAATAATTAAGTAAAAAAAAAAAGAAAGTTTGTTTGCATGTGTGTGTTTGTGTAAAAGACCCACATAAACATTTAATGCCTTAAGTAAAGCCTTGCACGGACCGGAGAGGCTGATGGGTCTCTGGCACACTGTATTATATATAAATATGGATTTTTCTTCCACGTGTCAATAACTCGGTGTGTGTGCGTGTTGTGTAGGTCTTCCTGCCAGTGTGTGTGTGTGCCAATCTTTTCTAGGTGAACGTGTTGCCGTCCGTCCGTCTGTCCATCCGCTTTGCAGATGAAGCCGCTATTCATTATTAATCCAGCTCTCATCTCGGTGCGCTCGCATGGCTGACCTTCCGCCGGAGTCTTCCACTGTTAAAAGCTCAGTCGCTGCACTTTGCGGGTCACTTTTTCATGAGCGCCTTGTTTGTTGCTGCAAAAAGCGGTGGGGCTAAATTACATCGCCGCATAAAAAAAAAAAAAAAAAAAAGACGCAGGAAAACAAAATGGCAGACATGTTCGGTAACGGACCTCACGGGACTGCTTTCAAATGGAAATGTGTGCTGATAAGCATGTCGTGTGTGGAGGCAGTTACACAGTTAGACGGAGTGCTTGTATTTTCCCCAAAGAACAATTTTGAATTGGCTCCATTTAAATTGAAGATGGGACAGCAGGAGCACGGTGAGCCTAGTGGGTCGCATGTCTGCCTTGCAGTTCTAAAGTTCCGTGTTTGTCTATATTGGCCAAGAGTCCTTCTTGTGTTGAGTATTGTAACAGCGGAAATATTTTCTTTTGGAGAAAATAATTGTCTTCTTTTCTGGGAATTGTAATATTAATGTTTGCTCATCTTTTCTTAGAAATTGAACATCATAATTTGCCTTCATTTTCAGAAATTGTAACATGATGTTTGTCTGCTTTTTTGGAAAGCGCAACATTCATGTTATTTTCTTTTTTGGGATGACGCCAAATGCATTTTGCCTTTTTGGAAAGTACAATATCAATAGTTTGTTTCATTTTCTTGTTTGGAAGGGGCTAAACCATTGTGCACAATTTTGTGCTTTTAGGGAAAGTACTGTATAATATAGGCAATTTGTCTTCTTTTTGGGAAAGGTAAAGATCAATATTGTGCTATCTTTTTGGAACATGCAACATCAAGTTTGACATCTTTTTTTGAAAGTAAAACATTCATTAGTTTTGTCTTTTTTGGGGGGGGACATTATTAGTTCGTCTTCTTTAGAAACTAAACATCAACAGTTCTTTGAGGGAGAGGGCAACATCAAATTTGACTTATTTTTGGAAAGGATGAATCACTTTCAATTTCTTTTCTTGGATGGTGCAATATCCAGTTTTGGAAAATACAACATCAATAGTTGGTCATTTATTTTGCAAAGTGCAAGATCATCAGTTTGTATAATTTTTTTTTAAGGAAAATGTGATATAAATGGCGGCCCGGTTAGCGTATCGCCCTCTCAGAGGTACCAGGTTCAATTCCAGCTCTGACCTTCCTGTGTGGACTTTGCATGTTCTCCCTGTGCCTGTGTGGGTTTTCTCCGGGTATTCTGATTATCTCCCACATTCCAAAAACATGCATGGCAGATTAATGGAACACTCGAAATTGTCCCTAGGTGTGGGCGAGGATGGTTGTCCGTCTGTGTGTGCCCTGCGATTGGCTGGCAACCGGTTCAGGGTGTCCCCGAAGACAGCTGGGATAGGCTCCAGCACCCTCTGCGACCCTTGTGAGGATGGGAAAATGGATGGATGGATGGATGGATGGATGGATGTTATATAAATAGCTGGGGGGGTTCTTTTTTTTGTTTTGTTTTTGGAATAGACAACATTGGTAGTTTATCGTTTTGTATGAATGTGCAACATCAATAGTTTGTCTTCTTTTTTGGAAAGTAAAAGATCCGATTTTCTCTTTTCATAGCCAAATTTGCAATTCAGTCCATTCAGTGACAAAAAACATCTTTCTTTCTATTCAGGCCAATGAATAAATACAGTTTGACATGTTATTCAAGAAATAAAAATGAGCCTTGCACTTTTTAACATATTTTCTGGATTAACTTGAAAATGCGTGGCTAACAACAACAATTTTATCATTGAAACTATTGTTTGAGTTGCATAGCTTCTACAAACTGCTGTACTGTATTAATCATTACAGATTCGTCAAAGAGAAGATTTAGTTGAGCCGGTTCGTGATCTAAACTAATTTACCGAACCAGGCGCTGAAAATTAGCCTTTTGCAACAAACACTTAGCATATATTCTCTCCGGTTTTGTTGAATCAGAAAGCATGCACATTAGGCACGGCCTTTATATGTGAGCTGCGTAAAGAAATGTGTAAAGCAGGGGTGCCGTTGTTTCGCCACTCACCCACTTCCTGGTGATACTTTGAGCATACACTGTAAGAACTCATACAACTTGTGATATGACCAAAATTAGCCAAGTGCGTTCACACTATGACATGTCGCTTGCCACTCTTCTTGGCTTCAGTTGGCAGAGAAAAGTGGCAGCAGTGATGAGCAAAAAGGAATAAGGAGGAGGGCGATGGCTTTGGTAGGCATGTAATTGACCCTTTTGCCGCTTTCTCTCCTTTCACGCACTAATTCACTCGGGAGATTTGTGTCGGTGACAAGCCTCCTCGTCGTGGAGCTCACTTGTTTAATTGGCCGGAAAAGACGCCACCGAGAGGCCGAGCCGGACGCGGTGGAAACAAGCCACGTCATACAGCCCCGCAAGTCACTTTAAATTAGGTGTGTGTGTGTGTGTGTGTGTGTGTGTGTGTGTGTGTGTGTGTGTGTGTGTGTCAAGGCACAACTCTGGCTAAGTCGCTCTAAATTTTAACGAAGGTTAGAAACTTGTCAAAATAAACGTCTGTCAAAAAGGAAGGAATGAAACCTGCGGGAACCCAAATTTTCTCACATTCGGATTTAAGTGTAAAAAAATTGGGGGGAATACAGACATGAGGTTCACCGACATATTTAAGTCACAATAGGCTCATTCTGTCGTTAATGAGGGTACCTGCTTACATTGTCTGCAGTCACGGGTCAGGCGTGGATCACTGTGTCCTTTTCCGCACACTGATGTCTACATGAGAGATGTGAGTGGGCCATGTTACAATGACCAGAGCTGCTTTGACTGGCGGTGAATGGAGTTGATTGTGTTCATGCCCACAACGGAATAAATCATGCTTTAAAAAAAAAAAAATACACAGCTTCGCGAGCATCGGCGAAATTATCAATGTCTAACATGCCTTGGTGCATATTTTAGATGAGTGTTGTGCCGGTTTATTAGGTTTTTATCGTATCATATTTTATAGATTGTTTTCATTTCCTATTTTGTTTTTCTATTTTGATTGTTTTGTATTTTGTTGTTTTTTTAAAAAATATTTTATAACAGGTTGATATTTGCATGAATTGTTTTATATGTTTATTGGTTTCGGTTGCATTTTGATTGAATATTGTTGAATTCTAGCTTTATTTTATGGTATTTTATTTTACAATATTACCAATCTATTTGTTGCATATTATTGTGTTTTGTATTTGTCCATTGTGTTTCATTTGCATTTTGCTCTATTGTTTTATGTTATTATGTTATGTGTGCCCTGCGATTTGTTGGCAACCATTTGAGGGTGTAACCGGCATACTGCCCAAAGACAACTGGGATAGATTCTAGCACGTCCCTGACCCTCCTGTTTACGATAATGGATGGATGTTTAGTTTAACTTTTCATTGCAATTATTTTCCTTTTCATAATTTATTGTTGAATTGTATTGCTTTGTTACTGTACTTTATTTTCAATTTTTTTCATAGTTATATAATTTTCACTGTAATTTCATTAGTATTTAATTATAATTTATTTTAATCATGTTATTTTTTCAGTACTTTGTAGTGTTTTTTATTTGTATTGTTTGTGTGTATTATATTTTGTTCTCCTTTCTTTTAATTGTGTTTTTCTTCTTTAATGTCATTAACTATAGGTTTTCATTTTATTGTATTTTATCGTATTTGTTCTGGATAGATTTTGTAATTTACTGAATTTCTTGTTCTGTTCTTATGTTTTTATTTTACATTGTTTTAGGTGTCAGGGTGCGAAATGATTATTATCAATCATAGTAGTGACAGTAAATCCTGCTCGGGAAGCACTCACAGATCACAATGACAACATTTTGACACAAGAGGGTGAAATGGCAGAAACTCATTAACATCCCATCAATTGTTAATGGGTCTTCGACTCTGGTCATTTTTATGTGTGCCGTAAATGTGACAAGTGAATGTACAATGCAACAGTTGTTCATAACATGAGCACTGATTTACGCGAGGATGCGCCCCCACGAGGGAGAAGAGTTGCAGGAAGGACGGCGAGCAAGCTGGCGTTGGGCTCATCTATTGTTTGAGAGGCCGCCTTTGTGTTTGTGTCGTTTCGGCAGCGGTAGTGAGAAACGGGAAGCCCGAAGACCAGCCCATCCTCGCGGACCGCTGGGGCTCTCCGATAGCCGCTGCCCGCCTTCCTGTTGGCACCGTTCCCGCCCTCCACCACCAGATCACAACACCGGCCACACTATTAGGTACACTTGCACACATTCCAATGACATCCAATAGTTGAGTTAATAGTATGCAAGTATGAATAAGTATGCATACATGTAGATCGCTAATGATCTGCTTAATACGGAGTGTCACGCGACACGACGTCACCCTTGAATTCCTCTGAGAGATTGTTTACCCGCCTATTTTTTTGAATTTGTTTTTGAACTCAGCAAGCGATTTACTCATTTTCAGGTCCGTTTCGAAATTATTCCACAGATTAACACCTTTGATAGATACACTTCTTTGCTTGATGTTTGTTCACAGTTCTTTGAGCTGACATAATTGGATCTTTTTAGGGGTCTTGTAGTTGTTTAATTTTTCAACATGCAAAAGGCCTTCGTTACAACGAACCATGGGAAGCTAACTGCTGCCACGACCTTGCTTATGAATAAAATGTACAGAGCGGCCTTCCTCTACATTGCTAAGCAACGTTACTGATCGACTTGTACATTGGTGTACCTCCGGAGGCACGGTGCGCATGGTCTGAAAACAGACGGAAGCAAATCTTGCTGTCTCTGAATGCTAAAATTATCTCTGCCAGACGACTCTCACCCGAGACTACAAATTGGCAAAGTCAACAATTTTGACAATCATCCGTAATGGCAACAAAATAATGGCAGAGTTCGAGGCCAACAGATTGAAAGATGATCGTAAATGGCTTCGGGGCGCGGCACATCCTGAACTGGAGAAGGTACTTTTCATTTGCTGACTGAATGCTTTCTTCATACTACATCCACATATTTGTAATTTATTGGAAATATTTACAACGAACGAATGTATTTTTTTGCATTAGTAATTGATGATTTGTTGACTTTTTCATGTTTGGGTGTCTTGAAAAGCTGAAACAACAACCGTATTTTCACATCCCTAAGACGCGCATAAAAGTCTGAAGTTTTCTCCAAAATGGACAGGGCGCCGAGTGTATGCGCCGTATGTGTATGTGCCGAGTTCCAAAATCTGTGAAGATTTAGAGGAAAGGCGGACGTAACAGCATGCAGACGTTAAAGTGGGAAGGGTGGGCACGCCCCCGTTAGGTGCCGGCCGGTATGTGCATTGTGCAAAACAACATCCCGAAAATGGCACTTACAAAGAGACGCGCTTTTAAACTTCAAGCTATCAGTTACGCGGATGACCTTGAGCGGCCGCAAGAGAATTCAAGATCAACTTATCCATGGTGCTTGGTGCTTTTGTTTTATGAAACGGCGCCATCTATCCATCCGGGCAAGGATGACCGTGAGCAGAAAAATCCGGCAAGGAAAAGCTGTCCATCGTCTGCTCCGAGAAATGAGTAATGTTCCGCTTTGCATGAAATAAAGACGCTTTCTGGGAGACTTTAATCCTTTATTCTGCCACTTTGCTAACTTCACTTGGATTCCATTACTGACTGTTCTCTCAACCAATACCGACGTTCCTACATACCTGCTTGGGCTATGGCAAGTGATGAGGGACAAGCATACGTTGCATTTTGAATTCCAACAAAAAGATTAACGACACACACAGCCAGACTAGCCACATCAACATGGATGAGGTGCCGCTCCCTTTCGACATCCCGGTGAACCACACTGTAGAGAAGAAGGGGACCAGCACGTTAGCGTGAAGTTGTCTTTTACTGTTTTGCTTGGTTGCCATGGTAATGGACAGAAACGGCCAAAGTGAAGTTGCGAGCGGCGTGGGAGCGATGGCCAACACAGATTTACTAAGACTGGGAAGCAGCCCCAGGCGAGTTCCGCCACAATTTGTGAATGGATTGTGGACGCTTGGGGTAACATGTGTGCTTGCACTGTTATTTGAGCTTATACAAAAAGCGTCATCATGTTCCGCATGGTCATGAAAATACAGAAATCTCCCAAATGAAATTCTGCTGACGGGCTGCCATTCGGTAAAATAAATATGATGTGCTCACGCCCACTTGAATCACGCAGGCCGCATGAAAACATCAAAGTCAACCTGCATTAATTTGTGCTTTTATTATTGATTGGCAACACTCCAGAAAAAAGACTTCTTTTTTCGACAACCATTCTTCAAGTTGAGTGGATGAATTGGTCCATGACAAAGCAAAATACCATTGATTTTCAATCACATGCAACTAAGATGGCTGATGCAGTTGAGATCAAAGGTTAAATCTGTACATGTCAACTTAACTCAGTGGCAGCTTTGAGGTGAAAATCGATTACATAGCAAGAACGCAATTGATTTTAAAGTGGAATTTTTATTCTTGTGATTTTACAACCTTTTGAGAATTTGAATTTGTCTCAGACAACCAATCATTTGATTTACCATGTGGGTAAAAGATCATCGAAGCAATCATCTTTCCCTTTTACAGTTGGTCAATGTTTATGGGGAATATTATTTTTTTTTTTTTTTTGTAAAATGTGGTTGCGATGCATATTTTAAAATGATTTCAAAAACATTGAATTAAAAAATGTCTTTGTTTTTAAATCTTTTGTCATTAGGTTTGTAAAAAAATAATTAAAACGACATATATTTTTGATATTTCTAAATTATATATATATATATATATATATATATATATATATATATATATATATAGGTTCCTTCTGGAACCTAATATGGACTAAAACCGAGGTTTTTATATATATATATATATAGACCTCGGTTTTAGTCCATATTAGGTTCCAGAAGGCTGTTTGAAAACCGAATTGTTCAAAACCGAAACCAAGTTTCCCATATGGCTGTCAACCGTTCAGGATGTCCGCCACCTACTGCCCGAAGACACCTGGGATAGGCTCTATCACCCCGCGACCATTGTGAGGATAAGCGGCTTGTACAATGGATGGAGGGTTGGATTGAGATATTTATATATATATATATATATATATATATATATATATATATATATATATATATATATATATATATTTTTTTTTTTTTTTTTTTAACAGTGAAACTCTCTACAACGAAACCTACATTGGGCTAAAATACCCCCTAGTGTGAAAACACCCTTGTTGCTTTTTTGGCCATTAAGGGGTATTTCAGACTCGACGTGCTATGATGATAGCTCGGTTTACGACTGCAAAACATACAGGTGACTTTGGTCTTGTCAGTGGAACAATCTGGCAACTTTTTAAAAGTAAACTTTCCATTCATAAACTATTTAAGTATCAGTTTTGTGTCTCGCGCTGCCGTGGCTGGCAAAACAAACGTGCGTGGACCTGTGCAGCGCGCTTGATGTTTTGTTTCTGGTTTATTAATAGAGCAACGTAACATCCGCTGTGACGTCTGCCGCGTTAATCTCGCAAGAAAATTTTTATCCCGATGATATTCATTTAAATTAATGCCGATAAAACGCGCTAAACTGACAGCTCTAATATATATATATATATATATATATATATATATATATATATATATATATATATATATATATATATATATATATATATATATATATATATATATATATAGGGCCCGGTAGTCCAGTGGTTAGCACGTTGACTTCACAGTGCTGAGGTACCGGGTTCAATTCCAGCTCCGGCCTTCCTGTGTGGAGTTTGCATGTTCTCCCGGGCCTGCGTGGGTTTTCTCCGGGCACCGGTTTCTCCCACATTCCAAAAACATGCATGGCAGGCCGATTGAACACTCTAAATTGTCCCTAGGTGTGAATGTGAGCGTGGATGGTTGTTCGTCTCTGTGTGCCCTGCGATTGGCTGGCAACCAATTCAGGGTGTCCCCGCCTACTGCCCGAAGACATCTGGGATAGGCTCCAGCACCCCGCGACCCTAGTGAGGATCAAGCGGTTCGGATAATGGATGGATGGATGGATATATATATATATATATATATATATATATATATATATATATATATATATATATATATATATATATATATACATGGAGAGAGAGCGAGAGAGATCTTGTAACCTTCATATATGATAAGGAGCCATGTTTGTAATGTCTACCATGACCCCCTTGGGGGTAAACTTGACGTTTTGCCGATAAATGGCCACTGTGGCTCGCCTTTCCCACATGTAAGGCCATTTCAGGTTTTTGTAATTTAGCGAAAAGTTAGCTCAAATCAGGCCACAAATGAAGCCCGGTCAATACTTTGGATACCGCTGGCATGGAAGTATCCCAAACACAACACACTAACACTGAAAGGTAGACAAAATAATCTTTCAGTTAACCCCACCCCCTTTAGAATCCTCTGCCGCTGTGGTAGCGAGGACAGGCTCAGCTGTCAATCATCAGGGAGAGAAAAGAGGGGGGGTTACATCCCCGCTCTGCAGCTGAGCCGCCGCCACTACCACCGCCGCATCATCCCACCTGTCAATCATACCGTGAACCTTCAGTCCACCCCGCACCACCGCTGCTACCTCCTCCTTCACACACACCCTCCACCCTTTTTCCACTTCTTCAGCACACACACACACACACACACACACACACACACACACACACACACACACACTCCACCAGCCAATTCAATAAAAACAGCTTCCCATTTCGGCACGCTCGCCGCTGTCAGTCCTTTGATTCGCCAGAAAGGGAGTCGGAGGGCGGCCTTCACCCTCGAGCCCCAACACCACCTGCCCCGGCACCCCTTCCTTTCTTTCATACACACGATTCTACAAAACATCCTTTTTGATATTTTGTACGCTGCTGCTTAACAACACACATGCCTGGGGTAAAATATGTCAAAGATTACAAAAATAAATATATGAATTCCTGTCAGAATATTTCACTGTTTCACAATAGGTTCTCTTGTATTTGTTTAACTTTGTAACATAGAGCTCAATGTGATTTTGATCGGCTAATGCAGGGGTGTCAAACTCATTCTTGTCGCGGGCCACATTGTAGTGACCGTTTCCCTAGGAGGGCTGTTTTGACTGTGAAAACATATAATGAAGTCAAGAATAATGGTTCATTCAATGATTGTTTAAGTTAGTGTAATGAAAGAAAATGCTGACAATATCTCGCGTATTTATTGCATATGAGAAGTGGAAATTAAGGTACAGATTTTAGGAGTCATCGTAAACATTGACATGTTTGATTTACTTTCGCGGGCCACATAAAATGATGTGGCGTGCCAGATCAGGCCCCCGGGCCTTGAGTTTGACGCCAGTGGGCTAATGTTTTAGGATGGGGGAATATTTGAATGTCATTATTCTTGTTTTATATTGTAATGCGTGGATATGTAAATGAAAAAATAATAAAAGAGACAGAGTTTTGCTGATTATATAAACTACTATCGACCGATCAATCTCACCTGCCCTCGTAAAAACATACTTCAATCGAGTGTAAAGTTTGCGAAACATGATTGGGTGTTTGAGTGCCCATTCTCTCCACCAAAGAGGGTAGTATAATACATAAGAAACAAAAAAGTCTGTCTGTCTGTTGTGAGCTCAGTAAGCTGCTTCAATAGTCATTCTTTGCAGAGGAGTGAGTACAGACGCTCCCCAGGTTCGAACGAGATACGTTCCGAACGATCGTTCGTAAGGTGAATTCGTTCGTAAGTTGCTTCAGTGCTATATTTTGTCTGGAATGTATGTTTAAGGCTTATATGTTTGACATCCATATAACGGGGAGAGAGCTTTTCGTCACGTTCTTCCGGGCTCGAGGGTTAGCTGCCCGCTAAACTAGCAGCGGCTTCAGCTTGAAGCTCCCGATATTTCTTTTTCTAAATGGTACCGATGGTCGAACGATTCATGTTGTATGCACGTGCAACGCTCACCATTTTCTCACCCGCATCAAGCTTCTTTATTATTGCCACTTTCTTTTGAAATGAAATGGCTTGCCTCTTCTTTATATTTCCACTCTCACTAGAAGCCTTTGGCTTTTCACCAACCATATTGAATAATGGATGCACGAGATATTTAACAACTGGGCAGAGGAAGCCGGATTCGGGGCGGATGCTGGGCGAGCTCTCACAGCGCCACACGTCGGTATTAGCGGCGGAAAGAAGTACTACAGTACCTGTACTCGGAAAAAGGCGTGAAATACAAAATCTAACCTTTTCTTTTCTTTTTCGACATACCCGTAAAAATGTTCGTATGTACTGTGGTTCGTAACTCGGATGTTCGTAAGTCGGGGAGCGTCTGTACTGTAGTGCTATATTTTCTGTCTACATGTGTTGCTGTACGGTTTGTGTTCAAATATGCATTGCTTGTTCGAAGTACCGAAACATTTTTTTTTGTTACCAGAATGTAATTTTTTAAACTGGAATTATTTTATAATTGTTATTTAGATGTTTGTTAAATAGAAAAATAAAACTAGTTTTATCACCACTCTATTTTGAAAAATTATTTATATATTAAAACTTAAGTGAATTAAGACTCTAGTGTTTAAAAAAATACAGCAGTAAGCATTTTTAACAAACGTTTGATTTAAATGTAATTTTAAATAACAATAAAAATAAATAATTAATGTTTGTAATGATGCAGATTATTGATAAATCGAAAAAGACATACAATAGATTTATTTGATTTAATTATTTTAGGTCATTTCTTTTTTTTCTGGCTAAGATAAATTTATAAGTAATCGCCAAACATTTTGTCCTTCGTGTATATAAAAGGTTATAAAAAGGCGACTCGGAAAGTAGTAGTTGGGTGTCTTGAAATGCGCTTATAAATAAAATGTATTATTATTATGAGACAGTTACTTTTAAGGGCTATGTAGTTAAATTAGTTGGAAATTATATTTAAATTTTATCAAAATACAGTTAGGTTGTAATTACAATTTAAACAATGTTTGGGGTGGGCTTTCCCTCTTGGATTTTTTTTGCCATAGCAAGGGTTGACTGAATTGCTAATAACAGTGAAGTTCCATTGACTCTTTAATAAGTGGTCATCTTCCTGTTGCAACAATTGCATCAAACACTTTCGTGCCGTTGTTCTCGTTTGGGGGGAAACGAGCCTTGCTCTTTGGTTGCATCACGACGCTTTCATCAGATGCCTCCAGCCAGACAAGGGCCGCGGTGGCAACTGGAGCGCTGGTATGTAATTATGTGTGTGTGTGTGTGTCTGTGCGTGTGTGCGTGTGTGTCTGTGCGTGTGTGCGTGTGTGTCTGTGCGTGTGTGTGTGTGTGTGTGTGTGGGTGTGTGTGTACTGAATATTCGGCGCGGTGCACAATAATTGTCTGATGGAGTGTTGTTTGGCGTAAACAACACACCCCTCTCACACTCCCACCAGGCCATTTTTGACACTCAGGCAAGCATTAAAAATATTAGCGGGAACAAAGCAATATAGCATCATGGCTGTAAAAAGACTTTAATGTGTTCTCTTACGACGTGAGGGAGACTCTACACGCACCCCAAATTGTCTTTTAAAATCATGACGAGGTGGGCTACAATATGATTGGTTGAGCTGTTGATGTTGTTACTATCCATTCATTATCCGATCCGCTTATCCTCACAAGGGTCACGGGGCATGCTGGAGCCTATCCCAGCTGTCTTGGGGCAGTGCACCCTGAACCGGTTGCCAGCCAGTCGCAGGGCACACATAGACGAACAACCATCCATGCTCACACTCACACCCAGGCAGGGACAATTTAGAGAGTTCCCTTAACCTGCCATGCATGTTTCTGGAATGTGGGAGGAAACTGAAGTACCCGTTGAGGTTTCCACCCACGTTGTAAAAACATGCATCGCAGGTCAATGAAACACTCAAAATTGTCCCTTGGTATGAGGGTGAGTGCAAATAGTTGTTTGTCTCTGTGTGCCCTGCGATTGGCTGGCAACCGGTTCAGGGTGTCCCTCAGGGTGCTGGTGCTGCCTGAAGACAGCACCAGCATGCCCGTGACACTTTTGAGGATAAGCAGAATAGAAAATGGAGGGAAAGATGGATGGATGGATGGAATTTGAGAGAAGCCAGCAGATGTCAACTAGCTTGTAGTATGTCTTCCTATTTGTTCAAGTCAAGTCAAATGTATTTTTATAGCCCTTAATCACACAAGAGGCTAAAAAAATTTGTGAAATAAAAAGCTCTCTTTTCTTTTGTTAAGTAAAATCCTGCTGCCGCTGCAGATCATACTGTTTTCTCCACAGGTGGATACGTAATCGGAAGCTGGTGAGTGACAGTGAGTCATCTCCGCTTTGGCTGCCGCTAAGCCTCGTGCTTCTCGGGGGAGGGGGAGGGGGGTTCCGCCTCGACGCCATTGGAGCATGTGTCTTTTAATTTATTTTTTGTTTTATTTTTACATCTGAAAAGCAAAAAACCGTTGCCTCGTCTCCGCTGTGACAGAGCAGAATCACGCACGCACCGTGTCCTTATCTGCGTCAATATGTCTGCAGCATGCAGATGAGACCAAGGGAGACACGATATTGAATAACAATGGCAATAACACACTACGCTAACATGTAGCCGCATCTTTTAATAAATGATAAACTAGTATCACTCCACATTGTGGGGGAACCGGTAGATCGAGTTTACTGCGAGAGTGGCGTTTAAAACAAAATAAAAACAAGCGTAATGGAGAAACAAAGAGAAGTGAGACGGACTGGATGGAACAAATAGGTTTTGTATGTCCCAGCAACATGAACATGGGCACACACAACCACCTCTCAGAGTTTTGTGTGAAAGTGGGGTCAGTGCTGCTGTTTTGCTTCACAACTGAGAATTCCAAACATCGCCCTTACTGTATCTCTTTGGTCCGTCCTCCAGGCAGAAGGACAGCGTGAGCGTGGCGTCCTCCTCAAAGAACTCTGTGGCGAAGGCGTCCCACCACAAACTGTCACTTTCCTGTCCAAAAGACAAATCACAAAACGCATTAAGAATCTATACATCGTGTGGAAATGACGTTCGCGAGCAATCGGCAAAATGGATACACACACATCTGGGTCCTTGACACTGTCATTGATTTTGACGCAAAGATGTTCCTGCGATTAATTGGAAGACTTCCAAGATGCTTTTGATGTTGACAAAACCCTGGAGGTGGGGCTCATTGAGGAATCTAAACTCTCTTTGCTCTGTACAAAATCGTGCAAGGTTCAGCGAAGACTAAAGTGGCTTTGATGTTAACACAAACGTACAGTACGGAAGGATCTAATTTGTCTTGGTTGTTTCCGGAAAAAAAAATAGCTGCACGGTTAACCACATTTTATTTCTTATTTAAAAAAAAAAAAGACTGGAATGCCTTTTGACAGCTTGTCTCATGCTAGACTCCACAATTATCAGTTTTTACAAAAACAGGCCTGTTCGTTAAGTTCAGGGAAGAGTTACATTGTCTTTGAAGTTGAACAAAATGGACTGCATGCTTGATTAATTGAAAACGCAAAATCACCTTATGTTTACGAAACATGCGCATGGGGCTGCGATTAACGATTGTTTTAATAATTAATTAATTTGTTGATTACTTTGCCGATGATTAAATGAATCTGATAAAAAAAATGTAGTGTTTTAATTTCCAACCCTTTGTTCAGAAACAGGACATTATTTCAAAACGATGGTGTAGAAATTGGAGGGAAAAAAAATTGATTAGGATTCAAGAAGTGGTCCATATCATTTCAGGCAAAATTACTGATCATTGTTTTCTAAAGTAAAATCAAATGTTTTATTTTAATTCAAGAGCACAAAAATCATCAGTCTGCATTCATTCATGTATGAGAGAAATCTCCCGAATATTTACTGTGAAGAACGTAAAATTCTGAGAATTTGAACAAATTGAAATTTTAAAAGTGTATCTCAATGATTAATCATGATGAAAAGTAATGACTGATTCATTTGATAATCTATTGTCGCTTAATCGCTGCACTTCGACAGATACATTTGCTTCATCGCAAACGAAATATGTATTTGTTTTTCCAAAAACGTATACGTTGGGCTTACAGGAGACTTTGCTGTTCACAAAACTAATCGATGAAGTTCATGGAGGACTGAATTGGTTTTGATGTATACAAAACGTGCATATTAGGTTCATTGCCTTCGTTTTATGGAAGACACTACGGTGTTTTTTATGTTTGCAAGTTCATCGATGTGAGGTGAACAAAAACCTAAATTGCATTTTGGGTTTTCACAAACATGCACGTACTGTATGTGAGGCTCGAGGAGCTCATGGAAGACTGAAGCATCTTTGAAGTTTACCAACTCACGCTTGCCTGGTTCATTGGAGACGAAATTGTCTTTGATGTCTTCATCACCTATGTAAGGTTCTTGAAAGGCTCTCAATGTCCTTTGAAGTTTCGTTAGGCTCATAAAGACTTCAAATATCTTTTGAAGTTTACAAAAACTTGTACGTAAAGTTCACTGGAGGTTAAACTGGTTTGGATGTTTACAGACACACGCACCTTAGCTTCATGGAGGACTAAATCATCCAGCATGTTAAGTTTGTTACTGAATATTGAAGACTAAATTGTCTTGGTGTCCCACGGGCTGATATAAAGAAGCCACAGTTCGGTTCGGGGCTTTGACTTTTCTTCATCGTGGACTTGGCCTAAAGTGCTAACAATTGGTAGTGAAGTCCCACCGCTTTGAACGCTACAACCTTCACACCATGGAAGGATGCTCGGTGCTGTCTTAGAAAAAACTAATTAAAAAAAACACGCTTCTCTACTGGCTCTCCATCCTCCATACTTGTCATAAATAACACTCCACGCGCTAACGTGAGCTTTAATGATAATGGGATTACGTCGGAGACTGGCAGTTCTTCAGCGTTGTTACATTCATTCCCAGCAAGTCCAGATGGGAATTACCGACTCCCCCCCCCCCCACCCCTCGTTTAGGACTTAGCGTTGATGCTAATGTGCTCTGACAAGTTATGACATATCACCACCTTTCTTTAAGCGCGCTGAGCACTTTCCACATGCTGACAATTAGCCACACCGCCATCCAGATGTGTGCGACAAGCTCGTCCCATCGTGAAAAAAAAGAATGTTAACGTTCACGTATTGAATCAGAGTCGGCATCCTACTGCCCCTGGCCCACAAAATCAATGGAATGGCCCACCATGAAATTCTAAAACCAAACATTTGGTCTAGCTTTGACCATGTGAGTTTCCTGTTTTCCTGCGGGTCGATAACTTCATCCACATGCTCCGCCCACACACAACGATGAAAATGAAAACCTTTCGCAATTTAACGTGCTCCGTCTGTCAGTTGAACATGGTTCAAATTTGCCAGCAATCTGACAAACCAGCTTGAGGGACCTCCCAAAATGGACAAATTGAACCGAAAATGACAGCTTCAAAGCAAAATGACAGACTGCCCCAGTGTCTTTTTCAAGAATGGCCTCTTGAGATTTTTATTTTTATTTAGTTATTTATTTAGTTATTTATTTATTTATTTATTTATCTGTTCATTTATTTATTTATTTATTTATTTATTTATTTATTTATGGGTGGTGCCAAATGAAGCTGCCGCCAGGCAAGGTTAAAGTTTAGTGCTTTATGGCGAGCGAAAAATGTCACCACATTGCTATTGCAATTTCAAAAGACTCTTTAAAATATTTGACATTCCAACATTCTTCAAAACCGCCAAAAGGAGCCAAAAATGTACATGTCAAAACAAAATGGCAGACCTCCTGAGTGAGTTTTACAGCTTAGATTCTTGAGCCTTTTTTGGGGGCTCCTCATAATAGATGCGCCTGCTAAATTTCACGTAGCTAAGTGAAACTCACAACCTGTGCAATGAGCCAAATGCTACTTCGCCATATATCAGGACAAATACATTACGTACCAGTGGTTCCCAACCATCGGTCTGAAAAAAAATTTGTATACTGCAAACAACAAATACAAATTTTCGTTTCAATATCTATGTCAGTTATGTGTCGTGGCAGGACGACAATGAAATGCTCTTCGAGGTACCGGTATATATATATATATATATATATATATATATATATATATATATATATATATATATATATATATATATATATATATATATATATATATATATATATATATATATATATATATATATATATATATAAAAATCCTCATCTCACCCCTCGGTGGTGTCCGTCCCCCATTCAGCTCGGGTCCTCTACCAGAGGCCAGGAAGCTTGAGGGTTCTGCGCAGTATCCTTGCTGTTCCCAGCACTGCACATTTCTGGACTGAGATGTCTAATGTTGTTCCCGGATCTGTTGCAACCACTCATCTAATTTGGAGGTCACTGCCCCGAGTGCTCCGACCACCACAGGCACGACTGTCACCTTTACCTTCCAGGCTCTCTCCAGCTCCTCTCTGAGCCCTTGGTATTTCTCGAGCTTCTCGTGTTCCTTCTTTCTGATGTTTCCATCACTTGGGACTGCTACATCCACTACAACGGCTTTCTTCTGCCCTTTATCAATGATCACGATATCCGGTTGGTTCGCCATTACCATCTTGTCAGTCTGGATCTGGAAGTCCCACAGGATCTTCGCTTGGTCATTCTCCACCACCTTGGGAGGTGTTTCCCATTTTGACCTTGGGGTTTCCAGTCCATACTGCACAGATGTTTCGTAGACGATGCCAGCCACCTGGTTATGGCGTTCCATGTAGGCTTTCCTGCCAGCATTTTACACCCTGCAGTTATGTGTTGGATCGTCTCGGGTGCCTCTTTGCACAACCTACACCTTGGGTCTTGTCTGGTGTGGTATATCTGGGCCTCAATGGCTCTGGTGCTCAGGGCCTGCTCCTGAGCAGCCAGGATGAGTGCCTCTGTGCTGTCCTTCAGGCCAGCCTCTCTAGCCACTGATAGGACTTCTTGAGATCAGCCACTTCACTTATGGTCCGGTGGTACATCCCGTGTAGGGGCTTGTCCTCCCATGATGGTCCCTCTTCCAGCACCTCATCCTCTGTTCCCCATTGTCTGAGACATTCTCTGAGTACATCATCCGTTGGAGCCTTCTCCTTGATGTATTCATGGAGCTTGGATGTTTCATCCTGGACAGTGGCTCTCACACTCACTAGTCCCGGCCTCCTTCCTTTCAAGCCATGCGTACAGTCTCAGGGTGCTGGATTTGGGATGGAACCCTCCATGCATGGTTAGGAGCTTTGGTCTTAACATCCGTGGTCTGAATCTCTTCCTTTGGCCACCTGATTATTCCTGCAGGGTATCTGATCACTGGCAGGGCATAGCTGTTTATTGCCGGGTCTTATTCTTGCCATTGAGCTGGCTTCTTAGGACTTGCCTCACCCGCTGGAGGTATTTGGCCGTAGCCGCTTCCTTGTTGCCAGTTCGAGGTTGCCATTGGCTTGTGGTATACCGAGGTACTTGTAGCTGTCCTCAATGTCTGCTATTGTTCCTTCAGGGAGTGAGACCCCTTCAGTGCGGACTACCTTTCCTCTCTTAGTCACCATCCGACTACATTTCTCAAGCCCGAATGACATCCCGATGTCGCTGCTGTAGATCCTGGTTGTGTGGATCAGGAGTCTATGTCCCTTTCGCTCTTAGCATACAGCTTTATGTCATCCATGTAGAGGAGGTGACTGATCGTAGCTCCATTTTTGAGGCGGTATCCGTAGCCTGTCTTGGTGATTACTTGGCTTAGGGGGTTCAGTCCGATGCAGAACAGCAGTGGGGAGAGTGCATCACCTTGGTATATGCCACATTTGATGGACACTTGGGTAAGTGGCTTGCCATTGGCTTCAAGTGTGGTTTTCCACATCCTCATCGAGTTCGCAACGAAGGCTCTTAGGTCCTGTTCACCTTATACAACTCCAAGCATTCAGTGATCCATGTATGTGGCATCGAGTCGTAGGCTTTCTTGTAATCAATCCAGGCTGTGCACAGGTTGGTATGTCGGGACCTGCAGTCTTGTGCGACTGTTCTGTCAACCAGGAGCTGATGTTTGGCTCCTCTGGTATCTCTACCAATGCCCTTCTGTGCTTCGCTCATGTATTGATCCATGTGTCCACTTATCTTAGCCGCAATGATGCCTGACATGAGCTTCCATGTTGTGGAGAGACAGGTTATTGGCCGATAGTTGGATGGGACTGTACCCTTTGAGGGATCCTTCATGATCAGGATCGTTCGCCTTCAGTTAGCCATCCTGGGTGAGTCCCATCCTTCAGCAACTGGTTCATTTGTGTTGCTAGGCGCTCATGGAGTGCTTTGAGTTTCTTTAGCCAGTAGGTGTGTACCATGTCCGGCCTGGTGCTGTCCAGTTTTTCATATATATATATATATATATATATATATATATATATATATATATATATATATATATATATATATATATATATATATATATATATATATATATATATATATATATATATATATATATATATATGTCGAAAAAAAATAATATGCATGCAACACTTTTGTTATTTTCATGAGCTCAACTTTTTCCATGTGCACAAAATGCCCACTTTTCTCAATTGTTGTTCACAATTCTGTCGACATCTGTCTTTGTGAGCACGAAATCATCCAGCGACCTCACAGGAGCGGCACATCATGACGCTAACTAAACAGCACGATTACTGCACAGGTTCTTTAAGGATTTCTAACTTGAATAAATATCATTTATGAATTATAATAAAAATGATAGAAACAGGTACTTTTTATAACATTTTGGGGGCATATAAATCCCGATCTCCAACTAGAGCACCCCTCAAAGGCCAGCCGCCGGCACCAAACCAACACGGCCACTTGCAAATGACATATTTAGCGAAGTCCAAGCCCCCCTCGGTCTGACTGTGTTGAGGTGCACCGCACCGCTCGCCTCCCTGCAACCGGCTGACAGACAACATCCTCCCTTCATTCACGCCTTCAGCCTCTCTGACGAGCCGCTTGCCGTGACCATGTTTGTTGTCATATACGACAAATCAGCCCCCACCGCCAATGGGTGATGGTGAACCCCGCTCGGTCGCAGGCGGACACGCCATCAAATTACAAACGGAATGCACCCCGACACAACACGTCATCCACTCATTTTTCATCCATCTGGAAAGGGCCGATACCAAACTCATCTACCTGCCCGTGTGACTTACCCACCTCATTTCCTGGAATCTAGCCACACTCAAAGGATCGCATGCACAACTTTATTGAGTGCGTTCTTGAGTCAGCATCACCCTGCACATCAGGGATGTAACCAGAAGTTGTGGTTTTTTTCTTTCCACATGGGTGACCAGAGTAATAAAATAGTTCATTGAGAGGTGGCTGTACTGTAAATGCGCATTCACGCATACATGCAAGTCATTGTTTTTCATACCATCCGCAGTCAGGGTTTCATGACGAAAATACAATACAAGCAAGATTAAGTCTCAGTAAAAAGCAACTTTTTGCTGACCTTAATTTAGTAATGCCATTTCATCCATTGCTTTGCTATAGTGTACCATCTCATAGTTTACTTCTATATCACGCACTGATTTGTTGGCTAACAGAATCATCAATTGTCACTGACGGCCGATGTCATTTTATAAACAATGTCAATTTTTGCTTTTTACTTTGGTTTATTCAAATGGGTGTATGTGTGCATTTTATTTCATGAAATGATGACTGCGGCCTGGTAAGATAAAACTTTACTTCTCAGCCATGTTTGCTTGCTATGGTGTAAAAGTCATGATTTTGATCGGCAGTGACTGTAAAAATCAAATGTTTTTTAAGAAACTGCATTCAGGTTAATTGCACGTTAGCTCCTTAAATATGCCATTAATATTCATGCATTTTGGTGGAGTGTCGCGTGATCTAAGAGTACTGCTTCCATGTGAAAATGGCAGGAAATTGACAGCCATCAAAATTTTACCCTCAATGTGGGGCTGTCAGGAGGTTGTCCAGAGAGTGACCAGGGCCACCTCTGGCCACCAAGTACTTACACACACACACACACACACACATTACATCATTAGCTTTCACTCGTCTGCGTGACTATTTTTTCCCCCTGCTATTACTTCCAGCCTCTTCCAAGAGTGTAGTGTGGGCGTTTTAAGGAGCCTGATCTCTGAGAAACAACATTTTCTGAAAGCCTGTTCAGCTCCCGAATAGAAACCAGCCCCAGCAAAGCGACAGACGAGAAGCAAGTTTGACCGAGACGCAAGAGAGCCTCCGGTTATACTGTACATGTGGGAGCATAGAACGACTGAGCAGCAGACATGTAAAAAGCTTGTTTAGCATGCGAGCCTTTGTTTGATGGTTTGTTTGTTCAAGATAGCCAAAGCATACACTGATAACCCATTAAAATCTGCTCTCTGCTTGGGCTTAAAAAAACAAAAGAAACAATGAAAAAACAGCAATTTTAGCCAATCAGAAGAAGTTATAGATGAAAATTGTTGTTCAAGATGGGAAAAGAAATTATGGTAAAAAATGGATAATGGGGAAGAGGGTGATATAATGGAATACAAGCATAAAAATCTAACCATGTATGGATACAATGATGTCATAATTTAGGACATCACACCTGCAAAACTGCTTTGGGAAAGGCCGGCACCAATTTCCTCTGCGCACCGAAATGACCCAGATGCACAGAAATGCAGTTGAAAGAAGTTTTGTTTTTTTTGATATGGCATGACTCCTTCTTGTGACTGCTGCTCTGACATCATTCAGAAGTTTGAAAATGACATTGCTGGATGGGTGTTATGTTGTGCTCATTTTGCTTTCTGGCATTTCAAAAATGTTCGCAGAAGAGGTCATGTTCACCACCTCTCATTTTGGCCTGAGTTATGCTAGCCTCGCCATGCAGACTGGTTTGCATCTGTCTTTTCGGAACACTATTTCAAAACGCGAAATCAGCCAGCGTAATTTGTCTCACGTATACATTTTAAAAATCCCACAATGCGCTAAATGTAACACAGCAAAATTTGACACAATCTGAGTGGCTATTGGTTAGGCGATCAGCTTCCACATCCGTTAGCCTCCGCAATCTGTTTTTGCATGAGCAAACCTTTTGTAATTCACATGGAATAAGAAAACATGAATATGTTAAAGCTCAAATTAGAATATTACAAGCCATAATCAGTGTGGGTTCATTTGGTGGTCCGCAGCGTTTTCACGGCGCTGTTTTAATCATGTCCAGTTGTTACACACGTTTTAACCTTCTTGGCTTTAAAATGTTGCTGCATTTGGCCAATGTACAGCAGCCACCACGGGCAGGCATGCATTATGCAAATGAAGCTAAATTAATGCAGGAAAAAAAAAATCCCACTTTGCCCTTCAATAGGCCGACTTTCACCAGAAAGTCGACACATAAACATGGATGCACACATCATGTGAAGCGACCATGTCAAACACTGAAGACAAATCCCTTCCTCAGTATAGTGTTTCTTCCCACCGAATCTCCCTGTCCTTTATTTGCTATGTGGTGTAGTGCAGAGGTCCCCAACCTTTTTTGTCCCACGGACCGGTTTCATGTCAGATGATATTTTCAGGGACCGGCCTTTAAGGCCGTAGAGATACAACAATATAACATGATGTGACCTCCATGAAACGTTTGGTATTTTCGAAACATAATAATAAACACGAATCGTGACACGAGGAACGTCCTATCTGGCTGCAACATTCTCTGGTTGCTATGGTAATGTTTAAACGTGCCTTCAAAATAAGATATGTCGCAAATAAAAAGTGCATGAAGAATACGACTCACCATCGTCGCTTATTATGCAAAGTAGGCTTGGTGCATGTGAATCTCCTGTTGAGATAAAGCCGTATTTGAAATAGGACTCCTGATACTGTCTATTAAATGTAGCCTTCTTTTTCTTGAACGTCTTCTGTCTCCTGGCTGGGTCTTTTCCCCTTCCCGAAAAAACTTTTCAAAGACCTTTGTGTTTTATGCGGTAGCCTATCCCGTGACCGAGAAGCGCGCATTCACCTGCGTCAAGAGTGACATGCTGTAGACTGATATAACTGAGAATCTGGTAATTTTTCAAAATAAAACATCTTTCAGATTCCGAAATGAATAAAAAGGAAGGAATGTAAGTTATTTAATCTTTCTGTGCGGCCCGGCACCGATGATTGGTCCGCGGCCCGGCGGTTGGGGACCCCTGGTGTAGTGGACCCAAACATTCTGGCTTGTAACAAACAACTATGCAAAGATATTTGTTTACTATGACCACAAATTATTCTGCCCAACAAATTCTGCCTGGCACCAAATAATCACCCCTCAAAACTGACGGGACGCCCATTTTTTTGTCAAATGAATTCTGTCCATCAACAAGCAACGTCACAGTAGTTTGACTTAACCACAAATTATTTAGCCCAATGAATTCTGCTTAGCAACAACGACACACACACACACACAAATTTGATTTTTATTTTATTATTAATTATTATTATATAGAATTATTAATTTCTTTATTTAATTGGGACAGTGCACATTAATCAACACAAGAATAAACAGTGTAAATGCACCTGACTTAGCATAAATGCTAGACACATAAAATTTGATATGACATCTGATAACTTTGCCCAACAAAGTCGACCTAGCAAAAGGAGGATGCCCAAACGTTTGAAATGCTCACTTTTGCCAAATGAATTCTGCCTTGCAAAAAAAGTTTGACATGACCATAAACGATTTTGTTCGATTAATTGCACCTGGGAATAATCCACCAAACTCATTTGACATGAACACAAAGTATTTTGCTCAAAAGATTCTGCCTAGCAACAGTCAGCAAACTACTTTGCCATGAACATGTGGTATTTTGCCCTGGGAATTCCGCGTTTGACATGATGGTTCATGATTTCAGCCAACAACAAGCCACCACGCCTAGCTTGCTACAAGTGGTTCTGCCCAGCGAAATCTGCTTAGCAACAAGTGAAGGCACAAGTTTTGTATGGTTGCTGATGATTTCACCCAGCAACTTTCGGCGAGTGACAAGTCACCAACGCTAGTTTGCCATGAACACAAGTGATTTTGTCCAGTGCATTTTGCCTAGCTATGAGCGAACGCACAAACAATTTGCCTCGATCACTGAGGATTTCACAAAACAATTTCTGCCCTAGCAATGCTCGGAAGTTGGACAGGACCAAAAATTAATTCCGCCAAGCAACTAGCAACTGTGCAAGTTTGACATGACCACAAAATGAAGTTGCAAGCAAACATTCAATTTTGGAAGGGAACGTTTTAGATTGGCTAAAATTTGTTTCTGTTTTTCGGAGGAGTAGGACGTAAAAAAATAAATATTTTGGGGGGTTTCATGCTCATTAAGTGGAGTGGGAGCTCCAAAATAAATAGACGCATGGAGGAAAAATAAGCAGTCGTCAGCAGTCATATTCTGCCCCCTGTTTTTATGTGATAGAGTTCAACCGAGTTCATCTCCACAGAGAATATCAGGAAAATGATGAAACATGCAGGAAGCACAAGCCGCCTGCTAACTAACCTGAAGCTCCTATTATTTTTTAATGATGAAATACAGTATCATCTAGTTGAATATTTTACATGACAACATACGGGTTGATTTGGTTCAGGTAGTAGGTTTCATGTAAATCTCCAGCAGCTGGCTTAAAGCGTGGGCAGGCTAGGATGAATACAATCCACTTTTTCCCTGCTAATCATCTTAGAGAAGTTAGTTCTGGCTAGCATGTTGGGAATGTAAATCATCCCACCACACAGCGACTTCCAGCTACTTTTCCGAGTGGGGAAGAGAGGAAGGTTAGGTTCCAGGCTGCCATAGGTTGTATTTGCGATTGGAACGTATATGCCCCATTTCATCACTTGTTTTTTTTTTTCCTCCAGTGTATCTTGACAGGCCGGTACGGTTATATATTCAGGTATATATTCTTTATCCTCTGTGAAAAACACCTACATTACAACAGCTGACTGAGTCACTCACAGCGGTTGTAAATTTTCTTCGTTTTTGTCACTACTGTATTATACTACCCCCCCCCAAAAGGCCAAGTCAAAGACACCAAAAGAAGGTGCAATTAATTGATGCTGATGATGCACAAAATGTTTACATATTTACACTCCAATTACTTTACTACTCTTATTTAACATCATACCATTATCATATCAATATCATATAATTAAACTGGGTTCGATCTAAACCCCAGGGCATATATATATATATATATATATATATATATATATATATATATATATATATATATATATATATATATATATATATATATATATATATATATATATATATAATCCTCGTCTCACCCCTCGGGTGGTGTCCGTCCCCCATTCAGCTCGGGTCCTCTACCAGAGGCCAGGAAGCTTGAGGGTTCTGCGCAGTATCCTTGCTGTTCCCAGAACTGCACATTTCTGGACTGAGATGTCCGATGTTGTTCCCGGGATCTGTTGCAACCACTCATCTAGTTTGGAGGTCACTGCCCCGAGTGCTCCGACCACCACAGGCACGACTGTCACTTTTACCTTCCAGGCTCTCTCCAGCTCCTCTCTGAGCCCTTGGTGTGTGTGTGTATATATATTAAAATATTTAATCTAATTAAAAACTCAGCTGTCATAATTAACTCAAATGAACTAAAAATTAATCGTGATTACTCAGAACCCAGTTACCATAACAGTGGCAGACATACAGGAAAGAGTCTCAGATATGAAAAACTGGACAGCACCAGGCCCGGACATGGTCCACACCTACTGGCTAAAGAAACTCAAAGCACTGCATGAGCGCCTAGCAACACAAATGAACCAGTTGCTGAAGGATGGGACTCACCCAGGATGGCTAACCGAAGGGCGAACGATCCTGATCATGAAGGATCCCTCAAAGGGTACAGTCCCATCCAACTATCGGCCAATAACCTGTCTCTCCACAACATGGAAGCTCATGTCAGGCATCATTGCGGCTAAGATAAGTGGACACATGGATCAATACATGAGCGAAGCGCAGAAGGGCATTGGTAGAGATACCAGAGGAGCCAAACATCAGCTCCTGGTTGACAGAACAGTCGCACAAGACTGCAGGTCCCGACATACCAACCTGTGCACAGCCTGGATTGATTACAAGAAAGCCTACGACTCGATGCCACATACATGGATCACTGAATGCTTGGAGTTGTATAAGGTGAACAGGACCCTAAGAGCCTTCGTTGCGAACTCGATGAGGATGTGGAAAACCACACTTGAAGCCAATGGCAAGCCACTTACCCAAGTGTCCATCAAATGTGGCATATACCAAGGTGATGCACTCTCCCACTGCTGTTCTGCATAGGACTGAACCCCTAAGCCAAGTAATCACCAAAACAGGCTACGGATACCGCCTCAAAAATGGAGCTACGATCAGTCACCTCTCTACATGGATGACATAAAGCTGTATGCTAAGAGCGAAAGGGACATAGACTCCCTGATCCACACAACCAGGATCTACAGCAGCGACATCGGGATGTCATTCGGGCTTGAGAAATGTAGTCGGATGGTGACTAAGAGAGGAAAGGTAGTCCGCACTGAAGGGTCTCACTCCCTGAAGGAACAATAGCAGACATTGAGGACAGCTACAAGTACCTCGGTATACCACAAGCCAATGGCAACCTCGAACTGGCAACAAGGAAAGCGGCTACGGCCAAATACCTCCAGCGGGTGAGGCAAGTCCTAAGAAGCCAGCTCAATGGCAAGAATAAGACCGGGCAATAAACACCTATGCCCTGCCAGTGATCAGATACCCTGCAGGAATAATCAGGTGGCCAAAGGAAGAGATTCAGACCACGGATGTTAAGACCGAAAGCTCCTAACCATGCATGGAGGGTTCCATCCCAAATCCAGCACCCTGAGACTGTACGCAAGCCGAAAGGAAGGAGGCCGGGGACTAGTGAGTGTGAGAGCCACTGTCCAGGATGAAACATCCAAGCTCCATGAATACATCAAGGAGAAGGCTCCAACGGATGATGTACTCAGAGAATGTCTCAGACAATGGGGAACAGAGGATGAGGTGCTGGAAGAGGGACCATCATGGGAGGACAAGCCCCTACACGGGATGTACCACCGGACCATAAGAAGTCCTATCAGTGGCTAGAGAGAGCTGGCCTGAAGGACAGCACAGAGGCACTCATCCTGGCTGCTCAGGAGCAGGCCCTGAGCACCAGAGCCATTGAGGTCCAGATATACCACACCAGACAAGACCCAAGGTGTAGGTTGTGCAAAGAGGCACCCGAGACGATCCAACACATAACTGCAGGGTGTAAAATGCTGGCAGGGAAAGCCTACATGGAACGCCATAACCAGGTGGCTGGCATAGTCTACCGAAACATCTGTGCCGAGTATGGACTGGAAACGCCAAGGTCAAAATGGGAAACATCTCCCAAGGTGGTGGAGAATGACCGAGCAAAGATCCTGTGGGACTTCCAGATCCAGACTGACAAGATGGTAATGGCGAACCAACCGGATATCGTGATCATTGATAAAGGGCAGAAGAAAGCCGTTGTAGTGGATGTAGCGGTCCCAAGTGATGGAAACATCAGAAAGAAGGAACACGAGAAACTCGAGAAATACCAAGGGCTCAGAGCTGGAGAGAGCCTGGAAGGTAAAGGTGACAGTCGTGCCTGTGGTGGTCGGAGCACTCGGGGCAGTGACCTCCAAATTAGATGAGTGGTTGCAACAGATCCCGGGAACAACATCAGACATCTCAGTCCAGAAATGTGCAGTGCTGGGAACAGCAAGGATACTGCGCAGAACCCTCAAGCTTCCTGGCCTCTGGTAGAGGACCCGAGCTGAATGGGGGACGGACACCACCCGAGGGGTGAGATGAGGATTTTATATATATATATATATATAAGGCGCATCTATTATATGAACATCACCTCACATGGTCACTTTTGACTGACGCGATCTGAGAATTATGTTGCACTGGACAACGATACCAAAAATATACCTTGCTGGGAAAAATTATATTATCCCACATTTTTAAAGTACCATTTAAGAAGGAAGGGGGAAAAAGTGCATTCAGAGTCATCTGCAATTATTTTGCCGAGATGACCAATAGTCAAGGGATACATAAAGTGTTTGAAAACATTCCAAATGTAATTTTTACATTTTTTTTATGTTATCAATGCTATCCTAAGCGGTATCATGATAAAAAGAATAAAATAATTATACAAAGAACTTGAAGTTGTCAGTTATTGTTCCACTGCTTTTGCGGATGTTTGAAATGTAAATATCTGTACCAAATTAGTGTTTTGGTTTGCAACAGACTCTGCATTTAATCTTTAAAGTCCGGGACAAAGACCTGACGTAATTAGAGTTACTGTCTGGTTTTTCCTGATGGGAATAGGGAGGTGTCATTTTGACGGAACCGTTTATTTCCTCCTTGACGCAGATGATCTCAGGGGAGACATTTTTGGCTCTCCCGACAGTCCACCTTAATCCTTCCCGTTCAACTTGACCCCACATTGTAAGCCCTATTGGTGTCAATGTGACGCGTGTCGGAGGGCAAAGGGGGGGCCATCCACTTCGAGCAGTGACAGGAACAAGGGAATGGGTCGTAATGAACGCTCCGTGGAAGTGCCAGATGATGAGACAGGTGGCTCGTTTGAATGCCGAAAAATAAGGACGGCAACATGAGCGCAGGATGGGGAAGATCCAATAAAGTAGAGGCAGGCAGTGCCCAGTGTGGGCAAGTGTGTTAGCATTAGCACCATTGGCTGCTTTTGATCACACTTACATCTGTATGGAATTCCAATAAAAATTTTGCATTGCATTTTACATATGAATGAAGTTGTTGGTGCTGCAAATATGGCTATATTTCGCAATAACAGACGATTGGATATTCAATTTTGTTCGATTTGATGCATTTTGAATCTTTTTAAATCAAAACCAAAAACTTTTTTTTTTTGCTACATGTTATCCTGCTGACTTTTCTTGCTGCTGTTCACATTCACTATAAAGAGGATTTGCTATTCATGAATGCACAGTCTTTCATTCACATCCGGATCCATAGCTATTATAATTCATGTAGAGTTGCTCCCCTAAATAATGACTTAGTCGATTGTATTCCAGACAGAACTAGGTGTCAAAACAGCGCCACCTCCTGTAAAAAAAACACAACAACAAACCCGAAGGCTTTTGTCTTCCTGCATGACTTACAGCGTTATTGTGCCTGTGCTGCATATTAATGGCCTCTATGCTAATGGCCTTAGCGCGGCGGAGGTCGCAGCAAGCTCCTCCTCTGAATGCTAATCCATCAACTCATTTGCATACGCTTAAGTGTCAAATTCGCCCCGTAAATCACCGCAGAGAGAGAAACAACGGCGTCGCATCAAAGCCCCGTTTAAGATTTTCGCGGGTCGTGGTGGGGTCGTGGCGGTCTAAAACGACAGTAATGGGATAGCGGCAGTGGAAGCGGCATGCGGCAGTCCGGCCGGTAGGTAATAAGTACGGACCGAGGCGGTAATAAGGCGGCGATGAAAACACGGCCGCAGTCATCACAGGGCTGCAAGCGCTTAAGTCGTCGGTGCTGGAAGGTCAATCCCGACAGCAGCGTGACACTTTGGCTTTTTGGTTCGTTTCATTTTCCACATGAGCTTTTCCAATCGCCGCTTAAGACGACCGAATGTGTCCCACTCCTGAACCGACAACAAAGAAGTTCGTTTTTTAAACTGTCCTTTTGTTTATTTGTTTGGGGGGGTTTGGTGGCAAATTTGGGAATCATATCTATCATGAGGGGACCCACAAAAAAAGACTCAAGAAGTTATGGTGAAAAGACACGGGAAGTCTGCCATTTTGGTTGGAAGTGGCCATTTTAGTATTGTATTTCATTTGGAAACTCGAACAACACCACGATTTTAAAGAATGCAGCCCAGCAAGCCAATTTCACCTCGCAATATGAAATCTGATGGACCCAAAAGGACACAGGAAGTCTGCCATTTTGGTTGGAAGCAGCTATTGGTTGGTCAATTTGTAGATTTCAAAATCAAGAATGAATTTTCAACACAAGATCGATGGCCAACCCTCAACTGCAAAACCTTTTAGTTGTCAGCTTTCAGACGGAGCATGGCAGCAAAGTTTGAAGACTTGTCCTAAAACTCATCTCCACAAGGTCAGAATGAAAAATGCCTCTTGGGGTATATGCTCTGTCAACAAAATGAGCGTTCCGAATGTTGGTTTGCAAGGGGTTGATGGGAGCCTTTCGGCAAAACGTAGAACGCACCACAAGCGGCAGTGACGCCAGCGATACTTTGTGAGAGGACGCCGTCCTCTAGGGAGCGAAAGTGAGTCTCCTCCAAATGTCAAGTCCTTGAGTGTGAGCGGCAGCCGAGCGCGTTCAAACGCTGGCTCATGAATAAGACAAATGAGGGGTTTCTATCAGGGAAGGGGGGCACCGCAGTCAGCGAGGGGGTGATGTGACTTGAGTTGACTTTCATACAAGGTGCCATTGCGCTAAGGTCGGTCACCCTCTACAGTAGGAGATGCTCCAAAGAGGACAGAAGAGCTAAAAAGTGACTTGTTTTGTTTCAGAGGTCTTCTGGAAAGGAAAGAGGGTTGGGTCATAAATTGGGTGAAAAAAAGAGCAGAACCAACTTTTTGGGTTAATTATAAAAAAAATGTAAAAACACATTTCAATATGTTAGGTGCGAAATAATTCAAGGACGGTTCAACTCAGTGAGATTAGAATTCGATTTGATATGGTATGGCTCAGTCGAGAGGGTGTAATGCAATGGCTTTTTCTTGTCATTTTAGGCACATTGAAATGAAGTTGTCAATACAGGTACTGGAAATGTGTCATTTCCTTGTAATATATAGCTCTCCAAACAAAGACGATTCGATACGTAAATTGAAATATTTCAAAGTGGAACAATTCAATTATGTTCTGTTTGATTTGATGCACTTTTTAAATGAAAAAAAAAAGTTTCCGGTTCAAGCCGTTTTTAAAGTGGCACCTCTGGTATTTTCAAAAATCTATACAAAACGTTTATTCACTTAAAATACAACAATGGAAAAAAAAGGGGTTTATTTTTTTTTAATTGACAATTTAATGAAATAGATTATTAATTTCATTTTCTGCATGGTGCTCAACTGGTTTGCACATCAACCTCACAGTGCAGAAGTGCAGGGTTCGATTCCGGGCCCCAGCCTTCCTGTGTGGAGTTTGCATGTTCTCCCCAGGCTTGCGTGGGTTTTCTTTGGGTACTCTGGTTTCCTCACACATTCTGGAAACATGCATGGCAGGCTAATGGAACACTCTAAATAAACAGTGTCAGAGCCAAAGCCCAGGGGCCAGATCTGGCCCGCCTTATTATTTTATGTGTCCCGCGAAAACAAATCAAGCATGTCAACTTCCATGATGCTTGCTAAAGTCTGAACCAAAGTTTCAATTGTCATATGGAATCTGTAATAACATAACGAACTCCTGATTACAATAACGTGAACAATGTTCAAACAAGCCGTTATTCTTTTCTTTTCATTTCAAAACTAGTTATCCATCAATTCTTTGTGCACTGTCAATGTATTATATGGAGGCGATGAAACATTTATATGGTTTCTGAAAATGTACAATCATAACGGCCACCCAAGTAAAGCAATGACTACAATATGGCACGCGACAAAAATGAGTTTCATATCCCTGCTCTAAATTGGTTGTTTGTCTCTGTGTGCCCTGCGACTGGCTGGCAACCAGTTCAATGTGTAACCCGCCTACAAAGACAACTGGGATAGGTTGCAGCACACCCGCAACCCTCATGAGGATAAGCAGTTCGGATTACGGATGGATGCATGCATTTATTTTTGTTTTATTTAAAAGGATATTTAAAATGAAATAAAATATCCATCCATTTTCTCATCCGCTTATCCTCACCAGGGTCGTGGGCATGCTGGAGCCCATATCAGCTGTCTTCCAACACCTTGAACTGATTGAAATAAAATATGAATGATATATTTTATATAAATAAAATTTATATATATAAAAATATTTTATACAAATAAAAATGTAATCATTTCAATAAAAAAATTGAATTGATAAAGGTGAAAGAAATATTATGAAGCAAGATATATTATTTATAGCTTTCAATCAACAATTCAATGTATTGCAACAGATTAGAAGAATTTTACTTTATAAATTAGTAGACACCTGTGAGGGAAAATTAAGATTTTATAATTGATTAGATTTTTTTTTGTTTCGTTTTTGAGCAGGTTGGCACAGACATCAAATTTTGTATTTGCATTTATACAAAGAGAGGAAAAAAAGAAAAAAATGACGTATCATTTATATTATAAAAAAGCAATACTCATTTTATTAACATAGAAATATCCAGGAAATAAAAAAAGGATCTTTCGATGTTTTTTAATCAACAATTAAAATAAAAACAAGAGTAATTTTCTTTCAAATAAAATAAATGACATCAATTAAAATATCGTTATAAAGTTATTTACAAAACACAGTATTATTTTTATGAACATAAACAATGAGGAAAAACAAAAACTGCAACGCAAAACAATGGCAAGAAGAGAAAAAAATATGTGGCCCATTACAGAGCAAATAATGCTCAGCAAACTTGTTGAGACACTGCGCTTCAATTCAATTGACAGGCCGTTTATGTGTCGCTGTTTAGGTTAGCAACAGAGGTCAAATATCCTCATCAGATAACGCTTATGTCACTGTTGAAATGTTAACATCAATTAAGTGAATTAATTGAGCCACTGAGAACTAGAGTGGGCTCACTCCATTTTGACGGAAGTGAAGGTTTAATCCCAAATTTGAAATCTGAGGCGGCAGTCCATGATTACACTCAGCATTTTCTTTTCAACGTGGGTGCCAGTGTATCTGCATGTTAGTATAAGTGAATGTTGTTTGTTTTTAATGGACTTATAGAAAGATTCGGATTTGTCATGCTGGCCTGGCCACAGACAGCAGAGTAAAACAAAGTCATCACCTTAAAACAGATTGGATGGATTTGACGAAGGTTTGGACTTGGACCAGTATTGCATGACAAACTTTTAATGCCAGCCATAAAATTTGAAATCAGTATCTTACAAAAGGGGTAAAAACAAAGTTAGCCCACTTTTGATCCCAGTGGGTTTATGACACTTAGAACAGTGTTTTTCAACCCCTGTGCCGCGGCACACTGGTGAGACATTGTCAGTTGTGCCGCGGTAAAATATCCAATTTGTATCGCCCAGAAAGTAATCATGTAGTACCCTCCCATACCACTAGGGAGCAGCAACAGCTAGCCAATTGCCTTGTGTTTCGACCACTAGAGACAAGCGAATTTGTGCCGCATGAATGCAGAACGACAGTGAAACAATAAATATGGAAGATTATAAAATACGTTTTTCTTTATGTTCATTGATTCCAATTCAAGCTGTTATAACGTCATTCTTCAATGTTAAAAACGGTTATAGTAACAATACAAAATAACACGTTCTAAGCATTTTTTTTTTCACATTTTCAGCTAGTGGTGTGCCGCGAGATTTTTTTCAATGAAAGAAGTGTGCCTTGGCTCAAAAAAGTTTGACAAACACTGACTTAGAACACACTTTTAGGGAGGTTTTATTTTAGGGAGACGTTTCTTGGTCACAAGTGGATGACACACTGGGTGGAACTAGATGGATGGTCACTATTTGAAGAAAGCCTATTCAAAAAAACAGAGCTATATGTTGGAAAATACGCTGGTTTGAAAACGACCAATTGTCATGCGATATGATGAGTCAGGAGACACACTTTTATTTATTCATTTTCAATGACGCCATTTAGACACATTTTCTTTCTGCAGGAAATCTATCCATCCATCCATCTTCTACCGCTTATCCGGGGCCGGGTCGCGGGGGCAGCAGCTTTAGCAGGGAAACCCAGACTTCCCTCTCCCTAGCTACTTCTTCCAGCTCTACACGGGGGATCCCGAGGCGTTCCCAGGCCAGCTGCGTGACATAGTCTCTCCAGCATGTCCTGGGTCGTCCTCGGGGTCTCCGCCCGGTGGGACATGCCCGGAACACCTCACTAGGAAGGCGCTCAGGAGGCATCCGGATCAGATGCCCAAGCCACCTCATCTGGCTCCTCTCGATGTGGAGGAGAAGCGGCTCTACTCTGAGCCCCTCCCGGATGACCGAGCTTCTCACCTTATCGGAGAAAACTCATTTCGGCCACTTGTATCCGGGATCTCGTTCTTTCGGTCACGACCCATAGCTCATGACCATAGATGAGGGTTGGAACGTAGATCGACCGGTAAATTGAGAGCTTCGCCCTTTGGCTCAGCTCCTTCTTTACCACGACAGACCGATACAACGTCTGCATCACAGCAGACGCTGCACCGATCCGCCTGTCAATCTCTCGCTCCCTTCTGCCCTCACTCGTGAACAAGACCCCAAGATACTTAAACTCCTCCACTTGGGGCAAGATCTCCTCCGAGACCCGGAGAGGGCACTCCACCCTTTTCCGACTGAGGACCATGGTTTCAGATTTGGAGGTGCTAATCCTCATCCCAACCGCTTCACACTCGGCTGCGAAACGCTCCAGTGAGAGTTGGAGAGCCCTGCTTGAAGGAGCCAACAGTACCACATCATCTGCAAAAAGCAGAGATGCAATACTGAGGCCACCAAAACGGACCCCCTCAACGCTTCGGCTGCGCCTAGAAATTCTGTCCATAAAAGTTATTTACAGAATCGGCGACAAAGGGCAGCCTTGGCGTAGTCCCACCCTCACTGGAAACGATTCCGACTTAATGCGAACCAAACTCTGGCATCGGTGGTATAGTGACCGAACAGCCCGTATCAGGGGGTTCGGTACCCCATACCCACGAAGCACCCCCCACAGAACTCCCCGTGGGACACGGTCAAACGCCTTCTCCAAGTCCACAAAACACATGTAGACTGGTTGGGCGAATTCACACATACCCTCGAGGACCCTGCTAAGGGTGTAGAGCTGGTCCACTGTTCCACGGCCGGGACCAAAACCACACTGCTCCTCCTCAATCTGAGGCTCGACTTCCTGACGGACACTCCTCTCCAGCACACCGGAATAGACCTTACCAGGGAGGCTGAGGAGTGTGATCCCTCTGTAGTTGGAACACACCCTCCAGTCCCCCTTTTTAAAAAGAGGGACCACCACCCCGGTCTGCCAATCCAGAGGCACTGTCCCCGATGACCACGCGATGTTGCAGAGGCGTGTCAGCCAGGACAGCCCCACAACATCCAGAGCCTTGAGGAACTCCAAGCGGATCTCATCCACCCCTGGGGCCTTGCCACCGAGGAGCTTTTTAACCACATCGGTGACTTCAACCACAGAGATAGGAGAGCCCACATCAGAGTCCCCAGACTCTGCTTCCTCCAAGGAAGGCGTGCTGGTGGAGTTGAGGAGGTCTTCGAAGTACTCCGCCCACCGGCTCACAACGTCCCGAGTCGAGGTCAACAGCGCCCCACTTCCACTGTACACAGTGTTAGTGGTGCACTGTTTCCCCCTCCTGAGACGTCGGATGGTGGACCAGAATTTCCTCGAAGCCGCTCGGAAGTCGGCTTCCATGGCCTCACCGAACTCTTCCCATGCCCGAGTTTCTTGTTTCATATTGAGAGGGAAGAAATTTCATCTGTGCTGTATGTTACACATACAGTACATTTGACAATAAAGTTTATCCAATCCAATCCAATCCAATTTTTGCCTCGGCGACCACCAAAGCTGCATTACACTTGGGCAGTCGATACCTGTCAGCTGCCTCTGGGGTCCCACAGGCCATAAAGGCCCGATAGGACTCTCTTCACCCGAGTGTCCAAAACATGCGGCCGCAAATCCGATGATACAACCACAAAGTCAATCATCGAACTGCGGCCAAGGGTGTCCTGGTGCCAAGTGCACATATGGACACCCTTATGTCTGAACAAGGTGTTCGTTATGGACAATCAGTGACGAGCACAGAAGTCCAATAACGAAGTCCCCCAGCAGAACGAGGGAGTCCCCAGCAGGAGTACTCTCCAGCACACCCTCCAAGGACTCCAAAAAGGGTGGATACGCTGAACTGCTGTTGGGTGCGTACGCACAAACAACAGTCAGAACCCGTCCCCCCACTCGAAGGCGGAGGGAGGCTACACTCTCGTCTACCGGTGTGAATCCCAATGTACAGGCACTGAGCCGGGGGCAATTAGTATGCCCACACCTGCTCTGCGCCTCTCACCGTGGGCAACTCCAGAGTGGAAGAGAGTCCAACCCCTCTCGAGAGAACTGGTACCAGAGCCCAGGCTGTGTGTGGAGGTAAGTCCGACGATATCCAGTCGGAACTTCTCCACCTCACACACCAGCTCGGGCTCCTTCCCTGCCAGAGAGGTTCCATGTCCCTAGAGCTAGCTTCTGGAGCCGAGGATCGGACCGCCAGGGTCCCCGCCTTTGGCTGCCGCCCAGCTCACAATGCACCCGACCCCTTTGGCCCCTCCCATGGGTGGTGAGCCCATGAGAAGGGGGACCCACGTTGTCTCTTCGGGCTAAGCCCGGCCGGGCCCCATGGGTGTAGGCCCGGCCACCAGGCGCTCGCCATCGAGCCCCACCTCCAGGTCCGCGTCCGGGCAAGGGAAACTTAAGTCCATTTATTTTGTTCATCATAAAGGGTCTTTTGAGCCGTGCTTTGTCTGGTCCCTCACCTAGGACCTGTTTGCCATGGGTGACCCTGCCAGGGGCATAAAGCCCCAGACAACTTAGCTCCTAGGATCATTGGGACACACAAACCCCTCCACCACGATAAGGTGACGGCTCACGGAGGAGTGCAGGAAATCTGGCCGACGATATTTTTCAGAGAATTGGTGAGATCCACAAAATTGCAGGAAATCTGGCCGACAATTTTGTGGATCTCACCAATTCTCTGAAAAATATCGTATCGATACAAGAGTGACATTAAAATCACCACAATTTTAGGAAGGAATCATCCATCCATCCATTTACTGAACCGCTCTATCCTCACCAGGATTGAGGGACGTGCTGGAGCCTATACCATCCATCTTCGGGCAGTAGGCGGGGGGACACCCTCAACCGGTTGCCAGCCAATTACAGGGCACACACAGACGAACAACCATCCTCGCCCACACCTAGGGACAATTTAGAGTGTTCAATCAGCCTGCCGTGCATGTTTTTGGAATGTGGGAGGAAACTGGAGTACCCGGAGAAAACCCACGCAGGCCTGGAGAGAACATGCAAACTCCACACAGGGAGGCCGGAGCTGGAATTGATACCTCTGCACTGTAAGGTTGACGCGCTAACCACTGGCCCGCCAGGCCGCCCAGGAAGGAATCACATTTAAACAATTTGGTCGGTTGGTTACCAAAAGCAATGAATGAATGAATAAATAAAGAAAAACTAATGGTTGTTTCAACAAAACATTTGCACTTTTTAGGAAGAGCTTTGCAGTCAAATGAAAGTGAGGAGACTTAAGTGTTCTGCCTCTGGCTGTGAAACGTGTCAGTGAAATGCCTCAAGCCAGGCTTCAACTCACACTTATCGCAACCACATTGAGCCAAGTTCAACTTGATTAGCTTTGCTCCGTGCACACATGCATTTCTGTTCCGCAGTGATTCCCCGTGATACAAGTTAAAATACATTTTAACTTGTTTGTGACTTGAAAACATATATCCCAGTTAAAATGAATGAAAGTGACAATCAGTTCCAGCACCCCAGCCTCTTGTCCCTCTTCAAAACATACAATAATAGCCTATTGAAATAGAATGGAAGGACTCAAAACAGTTTTTGCAGATTAATTAATTGGATGCAGTTCTTTCTGGTGTGTGGCCACCGGACGACAGTACGATACAGTCACGCGGACAGATATAAAGAGGATTGTCATGATCCTGTTCTTGTGTGTCTCCAGCAGGTGATGAGGGCCTTCCCTTCAGTGTGCACACCTGCTGCCAATAATCGCTAGCCCTGTTTTGGAGGACCGACAAGCTGGCTGCTGCTGCTGCTGCTTGTCGGGTTGTTGAGCTTGTTGCTGCTCGTGCTCAAGTGTAGTTTTTCTAGACCTCTCAAGCTCGTCATAGAGGTTCTTGTTACCCTTGTGCCACGTTTTGTAAGTATAGTCATTGTTTAGTCGTTTGATCTTGTCATTTGTCGTTTGTTTTCTCTGTGTTCTGTGACCTTGCCTTTTGCATGCGCCTTTTGTTGATTCCTCGTCTTTTCCTGGACCCTTGTGACCAGTGTTTTCTGTTTATGACTTTGTCGATTTTGCGTTTTTGATAATAAACATTTTTGTTCTTGCATTTTATCTGTGTCTTCATTTCTGGGATTCTAAACATTATTTGGTTCGTTTCAAACCTGACAAGAATTTTCACAACTACTGTCAGTGACCCCGTAACTGCACAGCGCATAACGAATACATGCCTGTGACTATTGTAACATCACCTGTCCACATGTGTTGCTGTATCCTTCTAAAAACCAACAAGGTTCCTGTATTTTAATTTTGTCCAAAAAGAAGGTGTTAAAGGGAAATAAAATGCATGTAACTTTGCCAGTGTTCAATTGAACCAGAAGGGGGCGCTGCATATACAGATATAACACTTTAATTTGAGCCAGGAAATCACTGGTAGCATCTATGAACTGAGGTCATTTTACTTCAAAGGCCTTTATTTGGGGGAGGTATTTATTTTTCAGCCATCAATGAAGCCTTTATGACAGGTGTCAATCAACATTTTTAAAATCAGCATTATTATCTTTGGAAAGGTGGAATTTTACACACATCTCATGTGATTTGTCCACCCACAAAAGCGTGTTTTATGGCGTATGCGTATGCTAGGTTGGCGGGGGTGGGGGGTCTAGCGGGGAGGGAGAGGGTGGTTGGCGGGAGGCTCGGACAGAGCGCTCGGCGATATGTATGAATAATGCATCACGCGGCTACAACGCACCGCCTCGCTCGGCTTTAAGTTCCTCTTAAGGGAAAAGAGAAGAAAAAAAAGTCGCCATCTGCAAGCTGCTGCTTGCTTGGCTTTAAAATTGAGTTTACAAAAAACAAAAAAACAAATCCACACAAATATCCTCTGATTACAACTTCAATATTGAAAATAATCCCAAATTAAGACACACAAATCAAATGTTTTCATTGTTTTTCTTTGGACAGCAACCATACACGAATTTTAACTACACATTTATATACATTCATTCTTCATTGGATCTGTAAAAACAAATAGCAGCCAAATTGTATCGATAAGCTACACTGAAGGCACCACCGGTAATGACTGAAGGGTGCATGAAAAGTGTTGTCCTGCGTGAGGGCTGGCATTTGGTTTCAAAGAGGCCCAATATACATGAAACATGCAGTTTTGTATGTAAATACATGCAAATGAATACACTGCATGTGGAGAATGTGTCTTTTAATTGCACGTTGTGCTAAAAAATATATTCTTTCATACTTGAATGGAGTCTTAGTAATTCAGATGCAAGACTCATTCAGTACTTGAACGCATCATACGCGTCCTCTTATAAATTGTGGCTGTGACTGTATCAAATCTTAGGATTCTTGCACAAAACTACAGCTTGAAACATGAGCGTGTGTACCACAAGTGGTCCCTGGGCTCCCTCTAGTGGTACACAAAAGCATCACTGTATTAAATATTCATAAACTATGCATAATGATAACAAAATAAAGAATCCAGTAAGTACATTTACTACATGATATTTGAAATACATTTGCGTATACCAGTA
Organism: Hippocampus mohnikei; assembly: GCA_026261675.1. Lineage (NCBI taxonomy): Eukaryota > Metazoa > Chordata > Actinopteri > Syngnathiformes > Syngnathidae > Hippocampus > Hippocampus mohnikei. The sequence goes on along the minus strand of JAKGUB010000557.1, from coordinate 1,561,573 downwards.
ATTATTTTGGAATGTTTGTTTTTTCAATCGTTTAACTAAGCAACTACTGCCTGAAAATCTTGAAACGAAACAAGATTTGTCTTATGGAGTTACAAGGTTGCATTCAACGTTAGCTAAGACTCGAGATTGCTGCACACAACTCTGCCTTCAAATATGAACTTTCATCAAAATTCTCGCAATAAACAACATAGTGAGGGAAAATTACTGAAGTAAAAGTTAATAAGCTAAATTATTGTGCACTCGAAAACTTTATAGGAAAAACTGTAAACGACAACTTTCAGAATCATAGTTTGAAATCTTCATTAATTCAGATTCAGAAAACTTTATTTATCCCCGTGGGGCAATTCGAAGATGCTTTAAAAAAAAAAGCAACCTTTCACCTAACTCAGGTGTGCGGTATCATCCTCGAATTGACTATGCCCACCCATCACCTTCCCTCCTTCCCATAAAACTATAAAGGTGGAATTTCTTCCTTAAAATGTGAAATTACAGCCCGATTGCCGGAGTCAATTACACACTAATAGAAGAAAATAACCATTTACGCAGTTTAAAAAAAAACATATTCCCACAACTTCATAAAAGTGAGAAATTAGTATGCAGTTAAGCTTGATTGTAATTAAGAAAACTTTGAACTCAGCATTTCTGCCCTAAAATCAGAGGATGCAAATAAATACATAAATAAATAATAAAAACCGTCACTTCCACACATGAAAAGGAGACGTCATATAGAAAGCTTCATAAATGAGGAAGCAGCACACTACTATACATCTAGAGTGGCATCACAGCACAAGCAAAACCAGTGTCCATCCCCCAAAAAAGTGACATGTCACTGTCATCCGTGTGCAACTTTGTGACTAACTCATGAAGGCATCATTTGGACCGATGAAACTAGAAACAAGGGCTTTCTGTCTTCAAACAGAAGAGAAAAGATGTTACGCAGGGAAAATAGTAGAAGTCAAATGAGTAATAAATCTGGGCTCAGTGTCCAAACTGATTGCGAGAACCTAATTCGGAGACATCTGGGCACTTGAACGCATCATTTCACGCGCAGATTGCTGCCTTTCACTTTGGAACACAACAAGTCATTTACAGTTTTTCAAAAGCTTAACTCTTTCAGAAGCCTTAATGTGAAAAACTACTATTACTGCATACATGTGCATAACTGAGTGTGTCATACGAAATAAATATTCATGAAAATGTCTTTTCACCCAATTCAAGTGCATTAGAATTAAACTGGGAGTGGGAACACAGAATTTCTCCCCCTATCAAACTAGAAACTCAAGATTACTGCCTTTAAATGTGAAAATGCAGCATGGTCTCCGAGGTCAACTGCTAACTTGGGAATTTTTTACACACTTTTTTAAAAGCCTCTGTTTGCGAAAGAAAAGGTTTTGATACACAGCCCAAACTAAACCAAAAAAAAATGAATAATAACATTCCTTTAAAGTGTTTTTTCAACTACTTCAGGTGAATCCGATTCCCGGACATGAAACTATAAACTCAGGATTGGTGCCTTCAAATACCAAAGACAGAATGATTTCTGCGGAAAACACTGAATGCACACTTTCTAAAAAGCTGAATTATTTTAGACAACTTCCTAAATGGGGAAAAAAGTAGGACTGTACCTGTACTGCAGGTCATTTAGATGGAGAGCCCATACATATCAAATCTTAAATGAAATGCAAGTGTTTTTCACCTAATCCAGGTGCGCCGTCATCTAATTGGATACATGGACGCATCCGGAGTCCCCCCCCCCCCCCCTTCGAAAATAGGAGTCAAAATTCCGCGGCTGAATTATTATGGCAAACTTCAAAAATTAGGTGAACAAGTAACAGCTACGCCTTATTATATCTACGCAATGGAGAAATTCAGGTGAAGCCAACTCATTAAGTCAACTAATTGGGTACGTGAACGCAGCACGAAGCACCCCCGCGTCACACTTGAACATCGCGCTTTGACTCCTCCATCTCCGGACCTCCACAGGCCGGCCACCGGTCTCCCCTGCAACACCAAGCCGCGCATACAGCTCTCTAGCCGGGCACGCCGGCTCACTCACCTCGGTGCGCGTCTGGAGCCGCTTGTTCATCTCATAGATCCGGTACTCGGGCTGCACCATGTAGGGCGAGTGTCTCCGGTAGAAGGGTCCGAAGGGGGACGAGTAGAAGGGGTCGTGGTTGGGGTTGGACATGGTCGGTTCGGTGCTTCGGTTTGGTGGAAGGGGGTTAGGGGGTAAGGGGAGGGAGGGGAACTGGCGCGATCTCAGCACGCGGCGGACAAGCACATGGAGGCTGGCGGGCGGGCGGGCGCTCCTCTGCAGGGACCCCCAGCGTCAAGCGGCAGCCGCGCGGTCGAGGCTGAGCGGCACTCTGCAACTTGGCCGGGCTGTTCGCTCGAGGAAGAGCGGGGGAGAGGAGGAGAAGGAGGAGGAAGAGAGCGAGGGGGAGGGGGCAGATGTGGAGAAGTGTGCAGGAGTTGGAGGAGGCGGGGTGGTGGTGGTGGTGGTGGTGGTGGTGGGAGGGGGGGGGGGGTCGTTTCCTGCAAAGAACCCCTCACCCTTTCCAAAATCAGAGATTTCCTCTTGACTTTTGCACTCCTGCAAAGTTCACGTGTGCCTTTTTGGGGGTGGGGGAGGGGGGCGAAAACTTCATGCCCTGTCCTTTCTTGACTCACCTGCAGATGGGGGAGGCGACTGCTAAGAAATACTGTATATTGCAATGTGTGTCTAGTGCAGTGCTTCTCGATTATTTTCTGTGACCCACCCCCGATAAAAGAACATATTTCGCACCCCCACAACTATAAATAGTGTCAATTGAATGTTTTTTTTTCAATCAGCACAGCACACCTCTGCATAACATTGTATCTTTATTAACATTCAAGCAAACAAAAACAAAGATAATTCTGCTGAATAACTTTCTTAACATTGTTTACAGCAACCTTTTTTGACCCAAGGCACATTTTTTTTTATGTTTGAAAATTCCCACAGCACACCGTCAAACAAAATTGTTACACAAAAGATGAAACGTGTCAATCTAATACTACAGTATTTGTAATTAGAGAAGATCATTTATTTGTTCTTTCTGCCACTATTAGTTACTGGCATTGATAGACGGACAAATATGCATTGTTTGATATTAATAAATAATGTTCTCACCAATTCAGTGAAATGTGATTATGTCCCGCGGCAAACTGTTAGAGCTCTCACGGCACGTGAATGTGCCTCGGCACACTAGTTGGGAATCACTGGTTTACAGTATACTCCTTATACACACAATGAGAGCACCACAGCCACCAACTGTGGTGGATGTGCAATTACACTTTATTCTAGTACAGCAGAAAATAAATAAAATTTCCCTTGAAATATACAGTAATGAGAGACTGTCATTGGGGATTCTATTGGTGCTCCTGTTTTGGTTAGCAACAAAGCTCAAATGGACTTCTGGAGATATATCTGAACAACAGTCTTGTGGTTGTTGTGAAGTGTCTATTTGAGGGAGATGTTTTCCATGTGGGCTATGAAATTCATCTGACAGGCTGTTTGTGACCTGAAAGGAGCTGTGGTTTGGGTTAGCAACAGGCTTGAAATGTATACTCTTTAATGTCTAAACAATAATGTCGCAGGTGTCTATTTGAAGGAGGCATGAAATTGTTAAAGTGGTTGACTTACTCAATCTAAAAGGCTGTTTACATGCCTCGGCAGGTGCTACTATTTTGGTTAGCAACAGAGTGAAACCAGGCTCAGAAGTAACCTCTCACACGTCCCTATGAACAATACCGGCACGAGCGCCTAATTGAAGGAGGTGATCATTTGTTCAAACGGACGAATGAAGTCATACGGAGAGACATTAAAATGCCTCCGGAAATGTTGCTGTTTTGGTTAGCAACCAAATTCCAATTTGCTCAATGCTTGAATGTCCACCTGAACAATATAGTGTCCTTCAAATTACAACGTTAGTTTGAAGCAAATATAATCTTACATAAGCTCTTCCATGTCAAGAATTATATACAGTATGAAATAAACTTATTAAAACTTCAAAATAATATGTGTTTTTGCTAGGAGGAGTGCCATTAAATCATCTTAGTATGTTATACAGTATTGTAAATTTATTTTTGATAAAAGGCCAACTAGACTGAAATGACCAAAGAAAAAAAAATGCATCCTGTTAGTCTTTGTCTGACTTTATTGCCCTTTAGCAAGAAGAATGAACTCAATTTTGCTGATTGTCACATGCACTGACAAGCATGTCTTTGGGGACTTTTCTCAAAACTGTGGGAATGAAGAATGCACTTAGCTTGACGGAGCCTTTGTGAGTTTCTTGGAAATTCAGCCCCCAAAGTTGGTTTCATAGAGCAAACTGAAATTTGGTATGCATGTCGAGCATGAGCAGACTCACAAAAAAAAAAACTCTCATGAAGCCATGCCCAAAACGACACAGGAAGTCTGCAATTTTGATTGAAATTGGACACTTTGCATTCATTTTGGTCATTTGCAGGTGCCCTTCAAAAATCGATGAGTCCCACAGATGTAGTCCAATTGCTACCAAATTAGGACAACAACCACTGTACAGACTGGCCAACCTAAAGAGTGAGACTTTTTAATTTTCATCATTTCATGTGGGCAGGGTGTGGCGGAAAAGTTTGGCGACTTGCAATAAAACATCCATCCATCAATTTTCCAATCCGCTTTTCCTCACAAGGGTCACGGGGCGTGCTGGAGCCTATCCCAGCTGTCTTCGGGCAGTAGGCGGGGAACACCCTCAACTGGTTGCCAGTCGATCACAGTGCAATAAAACATGAATCTAATAACTCCACAAAGTGGACTTTGGAAAATTCAGCCCCTAAAGGGGCTTCACATAGCACCATGAAATTTGAGACCCAGAAAAAGGCATCAAAAAGCTGGGCCCAAAAAGACACGGGAAGTCTGCCATTTTGATTTGAAGCAGACATTTTTGGTCATTTGCGGGTGTCCCTCAGAGACAAACGGAATTTAGACGGACCACATCAACTAGACTGATTGACCACCTTAAATAATGCAAATTTTGAGTTTTCACCATTACATGTGGGCAAAATTCAGTCAGCAAAGCCCGGTTTTTAATAATAAGATAACATTTGATGTTCACCTTTTTGTCTGTCATGAGAAGTCCCACAAAAAAAAGCTAAAAAATCCATCTCAGAAAAAAACAAGCCAAGTCTGCCATTGTAGACTAATTTAGGCTATTTCCAGGGATCCTTCAAGGGCAACATAAGTTGTTTTTGTCCGATTGCTACCGATGACGATGTTGATGAAGAGAAGCAGAGGCCGGGTGGTGTACATTTGAAAATAAACAAAACGCATGGAGACTGATTCGCACATTTAAATCGCTCGCACCGGGAATTAATGAAGAGCATTCAGGAAGTCTGACTTTTAATCCGAAATGGCGGAAGGAGGGAGGCTTGTGTGCAGGCGGTATCGAGCAAGATAACTGTTGTAATCAAAATGCCTCGGGCCTTCGCGAGGGGAATTCATAATAAAAAAAAAAAAAAATAGAAGAAAAACTTTTGAAAAATCTATTAATAAAGCTTTAATTAAAAACGACATATTTTAATATCTCAAGACCTTTTCAATTGACATTTTCTAACAGGATTTGCTCACTCGCCTCCAGCGCTTTCCCCACTCCAGTGATGCCGACATGCATTCAACTGAGCAGCCCCTTTCATGCATTTACATTTTAAATTGAAGCCATTGTGTCGTCCCTCGTAAACTTGAACGGTAGCGTCACTTTGGATCCTCCCCCTGAAAGCAAATATTTGTACGGTAAATATTCCATAACGTCACCTGATGCAACCGTCATAAAGGACAGTTTACAGTCCTTTTTACTACACAGATGAAAATACAAGCGTGACATTTTTTTGGGGGGGGATGATTCATTTAACCCCAAAAGTTAAGTCAAATGAATAATCGTCAGGGCAAATAATTTTGGGGGGGTTGTCTCAACCGTATGAGTTTTCATTCTTAAAGAATGTATAAACTCTAAAAATACCAACACATAGCAATAATTGAATATCAATAGTGACAAATGTGTTTGTTTTGTTGGTTATTAATTTGAACCAACTTTTTGGGTTTAATGAATAACCCAAAAAGTGGTGGGAAGTAACAAAGGTACCAATACAGGTACTCTGTTACTGTAGCTAATTAGAGTGTACGGGGTAAATGTATTTATTTTTTGCCTTTTCTCTCTACATTATATCTGTACTTAAAAATAGTCTCATTACTTTTTTTTAACCTAGGCAGGTCACCATATAACATTTTTTTTTAAACCTGTCTTTTTCAGTTGTAATCATGACTTAATTTGGCATTTTTTGTAAGCAAAATTAAGGACCGATATTTAGATAGCATCATAGTCAAGCTAAAGCTAGCAAACGCTTAACAGCATACGATGCGTGAAGTGATTTCATTTTTTTAGACACTGAAAGCGGGAAACTTCTGGATGCAGTTTTTTTCGTGCCAAGTTATCGAGATGGATGATCTATGTACGGTAATTGACAGGAAAACTTCATTTTTACTTTTGCACTTAAGCACATTTCAGACTCTGCATTTGTTGCTATTACTGAAGTACAGTAGCTGAATCAATCCTTCTGCTTTTACTATTCATTTTTCACTCAACTATCTGTACTGCTCCTTCCAAGACCTGAAATATAGTTAATCAAATTACATTTCATTTTAATTTTTCACAAAAAACATCCCATTCACAACTACAATTTGGCCTTGTTGCTTTTGAAAACATGTACGCTGGGGTCACTGTAAGCAAAATTGGCTTCAGATTTTAGTTAAGCGTTCCAAATCTGAGCCATTGTGTTAATTTGCGCATCGACATCACAATTGGACCTTTGTGTGTTCTCATACAAGCAAGCAAGCTAGCATCGACAACTTTATCAGGTGGGATGATAAGGTGCGTTCAGGTGCAAAACCTGTGGCGGCTGAAGAGTGTGTGTGTGTGTGTGTGTGTGTGTGTGTGTGTGTGTGTGTGTGTGTGTGTGTGTGTGTGTGTGTGTGTGTGTGTGTGTGTGTAGAAAACCAGGTACTGTAGTGTCGGAAGATAGGGTGTGTTACCATGGTAACACGGCGAGAGAATCGGTTTGTCTGTGCTTGTGTCCTGACCCATTTCCTCTCACCCACAAGTGTTTGCCGCCATGTTTTACAACTCCTCCTCCTCGCTCGCAACTTCGAAGGTGCATTTTGTATTCCCGTCCGCGAATGGACCAGTAGGATATATTGCTGCCTGAGTTTGAATCCGGGTCGACCTATTTCGCAATGAGATTTTGTTCCCTACCGCCGTCCATTACCGTGTAGAGTATGTTTGCTTCATTGTAGGGTCAAATTGTCTCAGATGTTTTGGCAAATACATCTGCTCCACGAAAGACTAAAAATTGGCCACATTGGACAAATTAGCCTCTTATATGCTTCTTCAAATTAGCCTCTTATATGCTTCACACATATCCATCATATCATTACATATCAACTGTAAAGGAAAAAGAAAAAAACATATATATATATATATATATATATATTCATTCATTCATCTTCCGAACCGCTTGATCCACACTAGGGTCGCGGGGGGTGCTGGAGCCTATCCCAGCTGTCTCCAGGCAGTAGGCGGGGGACACCCTGAATTGGTTGCCAGCCAATCGCAGGGCACACAGAGACGAACAACCATCCACGCCCACACTCATACCTATGGACAATTTCGAGTGCTCAATCAGCCTGCCATGCATGTCTTTGGAATGTGGGAGGAAACCGAGCACCGGAGAAAACCCACGCAAGCCCGGGAGAACATGCAAACTCCACACAGGGAGGCCGGAGCTGGAATCGAACCAGTACCTCTGCACTGTGAAGCCGACGTGCTAATCACTGGACTACCGCCAATATATATATATATATATATATATATATATATATATATATATATATATATATATATATATATATATATATATATATATATATATATATATATATATATATATATATTTATATATATGTATATACTGTATATATATACTGTATGGCGGAAAAAAATATATATTTTATATATTTATATTTATATACTTATTAGAGCTGTCAGTTTAGCGCGTTTTATTGGCATTAATTTAAATGAATTTTATCGGGATCAAAAATTTTCGCGAGATTAATGCGGCCGACGTCACAGCGGATGTTACGTTGTTTCTAAATAAACCAGAAACAAAACATCAATCGCTCTGCACAGGTCCACGACGCTTGTTTTGCCAGCCACGGCAGCGAGACACCAAAACGGATACTTAAATAGTTTATGAATGGAAAGTTTACTTTTAAAAGTTGCCAGATTGTTCCACTGACAAGACCAAAGTTACCTGTATGTTTTGCAGTCGTAAACTGAGCTATCATCATAGCACGTCGAGTCTGAAATACCACTTAATGGCCAAGCGCACAGCTGACGTGCGTAACTCCGCCCCCTCGTCTCAGACCGACAGCTATGGATCATTTCAAAGCAAACAGCGTGGGCTAAAATGTTGCTAGAACAGGGGTGTCTTTATTTAGTTCATTTTTGCATAGTTGTCATGTTTGTCCGTCTGCAATCTGACGTTTAAACGAAGTAAATTGCGTTTCAGGTTGGGTTAATCATGCCGGCGCTCCACTTCCGGGATTGAGTTTTGGGACTTGTAGTTCTTTTGTTCGATTCGACTTTATGTTTGTGTTGTATGGTTTCTTACGTTTAAAACAATGAATAATGATGATGATAATGATACATAGTGAAATCAGGGTTGAATAAATTATTTATTAAACGTATTGTTAAATAAAGGTATTAATTAATGTCAATTATATACATATTTACATTGTGATGCAGAAAGATAGATATATTAATTTTCTACTGCATTTATGTGTAGTTTAGGTTATTACCTGCTTCTGATACTTCTGTTACAACTACTACTACTACTACTTCTGCTGCAAAGTGCTCCAATAAATGATCAAAAAAGTACAGAACGAGAGATCCTTCCATGCTGACCGACAATCCCTATTCAGGGGGCCGTGAAAAATTATAGGCTGAGTACTAGTTTACCTTAGATGTGCACTTTATATTGCGCTGTTTTGATTCCATAAAATAGCTGTTCAAGCAGCTGTTGTGTGACAAAATATTTTTTTCACCGTTGTTGATGGACAGTAATATTGTGTGAGAGATGATGTGTGAATAACTGCTCCAAGTGAAAAATGTTCATGTAAAATTGAAAATCGAAATTATTTCAGTAAATATTTGCATTTTGCACATAGAAAACTGATTCATGATTCCATGTTGATGAGAGCATTAAAATGGGGAAAATAGGACAAAAATATAAAAGGAAATTCAGAAACGATAAAAATGCGTGAGTAATCATGATTAATTTTTAGTTAATTTGAGTTAATTATGACAGTTGAGTTTCTAATTAGATTAAATATTTTAATTGTTTGACAGCTCTAATATTTATATATATGTATATACTGTATATATATACTGTATATATATATATATATATATATATATATATATATATATATATATATATATATATATATATATATATATATATATATATATATATATATATGTTCTTTTACCAGACCTGTTATACTGTGTTGCTATTCTGTTGCTAGCGTGTTGTTACCATGTTGCTACAGTTTTACTGCCGCGTCACAGGCACCGTTTGGCAAGAAAGTTATATTATTATTATTGTTCAGTTATATTATTAAAACTTTGAAAACTCTCTCTGTACCGTCTTTCTTTGTAAATATGTTTACATGTTTTAATGTGGGCACATGCAGCTTATATACAGGTGCGGCTTGTGTATGTAAAACATTGGTTTTCCTCTAAAAGTGTAGTGGGTGCGGCTTATAATCAGGTGCGCTCTATAGTGCGGAAATTACGGTAATTGGTGTCAAGGAAGGAGAGTGGAGGCGTTTCTTTTTGTATGTCGGGGAGAACCTACATTTGAAAATACATGTTTGGGTTTGCATTAAAATGTTTTATTGTCAACAAGAGTGGAATGTTTTTTGTAAATATCAAAGATGATTTTATTCAGCCTTCTTTTTAAAACCAATTTTAATTGGCATTTAAAAAGAATATTAACAAACACAATTTGAATAAAACAAACAGAATGAAAGGGTAGAGGAAATTGGTCAATAATGGGCATTCAAAATAACTGCATGGTGGTTTTAACGTAACTTTATCAAACCAACAAAGTAAATAAAAAACTGTCAGTGTGTTGTAGCTGCTTGCTCGTTCGTGCGATATCTTCACTTAAGGCTTGATTGTGTCATTAATGTACCAAATTAATTTCAGAAGAGAACATTTTTCATGCTAAGCTAAAATGTTAGACAAAAAGAAAATGGCTAAAGTTTATCTCGACTTGCGGGTTGAAAGTTCAAAACACAAGCAAGTAGCATGTCACCTATTTGCAGCTCAGCCAAATATGGATGAAATATACGCCAAATACCGGAGCAGCAACTTCTTCGATGGTGGAATCTCATTAGCATCGTAATAGCTTCCAGGCTCATTTGCATTTTGCCGTGAGGGATTTTTTTTTTTTTTTTTTTACCCTCCCTCCTCCTCTTCTACCTCCTCACTCTCTTACCTCGGCTGCTGGGTGTAATAGTAATAATAAGAACGATAATAATAATAGCAATAGTAATAATAATAAAAATAACAAAAATAAAATTGAGGGAGTAAATCTTGAAAGCAGTCCCTCTTTTCTTCCTTGGTACTAAGCTATTTGCTTTAAACAAATGATAATTGAAAAGCACTTTTCAAATATGCAGCGCGCAGACAAAAATTGAGCAGCGCAATTACAGGATGCCAAAGTCTTATTTGCACGCAGCGTGATGACGAATGGCCGCACACAGGCGAGGACGGGAGTTTGCTTGACAGGAGAGTATAACACAATCATAATAAGGCATTGAAGCTAAAGGACGCGCACTACAAGTTTAGACGGATTATATTGTGGGTGGTGGGCAAGGTGGCCACGCGTGTCCTTGAATGCACCACAGGCTTGTTTTTCACTGCGCGGTGTGCAAACACATATTTAATAATATCCATCCATCCATCCATTTTCCAATCTGCTTGATCCTCACAAGGGTCGCGGGGGGTGCTGGGAGCCTATCCCAGCTGTCTTCGGGCAGTAGGCGGGGGACACCCTGAACCGGTTGCCAGCCAATCGCAGGGCACACAGAGACGAACAACCATCCGCACTCACACCAAGGGACAATTTGGAGTGTTCAGTCAGCCTGCCATGCATGTTTTTGGAATGTGGGAGGAAAACGGAATACCCGGAGAAAACCCACGCAAGACTGGGGAGAACACACAAACTCCACACTGGAAGGCCGGAGCCAGGATTGAACCCACAACCTCTGCACTGTGATGTCGACGTGCTAACCACTGGACTACCGGGCCGCCCTATTTAATAATTTTTTTTAAATTTATTTTTAGCGCGCCACAGTGGTCGACTGGTTAACATGTCCGTCTCACATTGCAGATGTGTGGGGTTCAATTCCGGCTCGGGGCTTCCTGTATGGAGTTTGCATGTTCTCTTCG